>JAGIQG010000005.1:71353811-72574534 GCA_024679065.1 Sphyrna mokarran
TTATTTCCCTCAACAGATCCTCAACTTTGTCAAAATCAGCAACAGACATCTGGCCTGTCTCCTGCGTGAATACTGACGCAAAGTATTCATTCAGAATCTCCCCCATTCCCTCAGGCTCTAAGCATAGATCCCCTCCTCTGCCCCTGAGAGGTCCAATCTTGCCTCTAACCATCCTTTTGCTCCTTACATAGGTGTAAAATGCCTTAGGATTTTCCTTAATCCTACCTGCCAGAGTCACTTCGTGGCCCCTTTTTGCCTTTCTAACACCCCTTTTAAGATCCCGTCTACACTCCCTATAAGCTTCCAGCGCTGTCTCAGTCCCCAGTTGCCTAGATCTAATGTAAGCCTCTCGCTTCTTCCTGATCAAGTCCTCAATATTCCTGGTAAGCCACGGTTCTCTAATCCTACCTTTCCCATCCTTCCTCCTTGCCGGCACGTATCTTTCCTGCAGAGAATTTAGTTTTCCCTTGAAAGACTCCCACATGTACCTCGTCGACCTGCCCTCGCAAAGCTTATCCCAGTTGGTATCTTTAATATCTTGCCTAATCTGGCTGTATCTAGCCCTCCCCCAGTTAAATACCTTCCCTTTTTTGGGCAGGTATATTCCCTTTTTTTCCCATTAAATATCCTAAAGCAGACAGAGTTGTGATCACTATTTGACACATGCTCTCCTACCTTGACATCAACCACCTGCCCTGGCTCATTCCCCAGAACCAAATCCAGTATAGCCCCCTCTCTAGTCGGGCCATCCACATACTGGTCCAAGGACCCTTCCAAAACACAATGTACAAATTCCTCCCCGTCCACTCCTACCGCTCTGGGCACTCTCCAATCTACTCCAGGGAAATTGAAATCTCCCACTACTACTACCCTATTTTTCCTACACTTATCTAAAATGTCCCTGCATATCCCTTCTTCCATGGCTCGCGGGCTGTTGGGCGGTCTGTAGTAAAACACCCAACAGAGTAACCACTCCCTTCCTATTCCTCAACTTCACCCATAGAGACTCAATTCCTAAATCATCCATACCTCCCTCCCTCTGCACTGCTATGATGTTGTCCTTAACTAATAAAGCCACTCCCCCGCCTCTCCTCACACCAACTCTGTCATGCCTAAAACACTTATATCCTGGAAAATTCAATTGCCAGTCTTGCCCCTCCTTCAACCACGTCTCGGTCACCGCCACCACTTCTAAACTCCTCGTGAACATTATTGCCTTCAGTTCATCTGTTTTGCCAGTCACACTCCTCGCATTAACACACATGCACTGAAGACCCTCAGCTCTCGGATATTCCTTTCTACCTTCTGGTGTTACCCTATCATCCCTCTCTCTCCCACTCCCAGTTCCCTCTCTCTCCCCACCCTCCCTCCCTATTAGTTTAAACACTTCTGAAACACTCCAGCTAACCAGCTAAAATATGGGTTCCCCTCCCAGACAACTGCTCCCTATCCCTCTTGAATAGATGACCCTCCCTCCTGAAGACTTCCCAATGATCAATGAATATGAAGCCTTCTGCCCCACACCAATCCCTCATCCATGCATTTAGTTGTAGTGTCTCATTACTTTTTACCCTATCGGTCCCAGGCACAGGCAGCAGCCCAGAGAACGCCACCCTGGAGGCCCTACCTTTCAGCTGAGCACCCAACTCCCTAAACTGCCTATGTGTGTCCCCCCTGCGCTTTCTTCCTACATCTTGCTGTCCTACGTGAACTATTACATTTGCCTTAGACCCTTCTCCCTTCAAAATTCCCCCTACCCTCTCCGAAACATCCTGGACCCCTGCTCCAGGGAGGCAGACTACCATCCTGGAGTCTCTCTTTTGCCCACAGAAACGCCTATCGATCCCTTTAACCATCCCATCCCCCACCACTATCTCACTTCCTGCCTTCCTGCTGTTCTCTGCAGCATTCTGTTCCCCTTCACTTGCCCTCTCCACCACAGCTTTTGCCCCTCCCTTCGTTTTCTGGGAATCCTCCTTTGAGATGGCCTTTGTGCCTTGATTTTTATTCTTTTTCCTAATATCTGTAACCAGCCCGTCCCTACTACTAGATCCTGGGGTCCCCTCTACTTAGAATGAAAACGGTAAAACAGGACCCATTGAGTCAAGGAGGTTTATATCATGGAACCAGGCTCTTTGGCCCAACTTGTCCATGCTGGCCCTTTGTTTTTAAGCTATTCCTAACTGCCCACTTTTGACACATATCCCTCTATAGCTGTCTTACCTTGTAACTGTCTGAATACTTTTCAAAAGACAAATTTGTACTGACCTCTACTACTACCTCTGGCAGCTTGTTCCAGACACTCACCACCCTCTGTGTGAAAAAAATTGCCCCTCTGGACCCTTTTGTATCTCTCCCTTCTCACCTTAAACCTATGCTCTCTAGACTTAGATTCCCTTACCTCTGGGAAAAGATATTGATTATCTAACTGATCTATACCCATTATTATTTTATAGACTTCTATAAGGTCACCCTTCAGCCTCCTACGCTTCAGAGAAAAAAGTCCCAGTCTATCCAGACTCTCCTTATATCTCAATCCATCAAGTAGCATCCTAGTAAGTTTGTTCTTCATCTTTCTAGTTTAACAATATCCTTTCTACAATAGAGTGACCAGAACTGTACATAGTATTTCAAGTGTGGCTTTAACAATGTCTTGTACAACTTCGACAAGATGTCCCAACTCCTATATTCAATGTTCTAACCAATGAAACCAAGTATGCTGAATGCCATCTTCACTATTCTGTCCGCCTGTGACAGCACTTTCAAGGAGTTATGAACCTGTACCCTTTGATCTTTTTGTTCTACAGCATTCATCACCCTATCTATAACATTCAATGCCCTATTATTATTAAGGTATTGAACCTGCCCTGGTTCAATCTACCAAAATGTTTCATTTTGCACTTATCTAAATTAAGTTCCATCTGCCATTCATCAGCCCTTTGGCCCAATTGCTTGAGATCCTGCTGCAATCCAACATAACCTTCTCACTGTCCACTATGCCACCAATCTTGATGTCATCTGCAAACTTACCTCCCATGCCTCCTATATTCTCATCCAAATCATTAATATAAATGACAAATAATAGTGGACCTAGCACTAACACTGAGGCACACTGCTGGTCTCAGGCCTCTAGCTTGAAAAACAAACTTCTACAACCACCGCTCTGTCTTCTGTCATCCAGCCAATTTTATATCCATTCAGCTACTTCACCCTGGATCCTATGAGATTTAACCTTATGCAATAACCTATCATGTCAAAAACCTTGCTAAAGTCCATGTAGACAACATCATCTGCATTGTCCTCATTGACCTTCTTGATTACACCTTCAAAGACTCAATCAAATTTGTGAGACATGATTTTCCACTCACAAAGCCATGCTGATTGTTCTTAATTAGTCCTTGTCTTTCTAAATGCCTGTAGAATTTGGCTGTCAAAATACCTTTTAACAATTTATCCACTAGAGATATGAAACTCATCGGCTGTCGTTCCAGGTTTTTCCCTGCAGCCCTTTTTAAACAAAGGCATGACATTTACCACCCTCCAATATTCAGGCACCTTCTCTGTGGCTGTTGATGATTCAAATATTTCTGCTAAGGGACCTGCAGTTTTCGCCCTTTTCTCCACTATTACTAAATTATTAGCCTCCTATCTAACATTCAGCACTGGATGAACAGAAATTTCCTCCAATTAAATGCTAGGAAGTGTTAAGCTATTGTTTCAGTCTCCACTCCGAACTCCATTTCCTAGCTATAGACTGCAGAATCAAGATGAGCATCAGTGCCACATTCATGATTTCACTAAGACTGTCTACTTCTACCTTTGTCAGATTGCCCAACTTTGCTCCAATTTCAAACCATCTACCTGCTGTTATCTCTAGACTTAAATGTTCCAATGCACTCTTGGCTGCTCTCCATTCTTATACATACCATAAACTGAGGCCATCTAAAGCTCTGCTGCCTGTATCAATTTCTATTGCCCTATCAATTCCCCCTCCAAACCTCTCCCTACAGCTCTCAGTTAAGCAACACTTTGATTTTAAAATTCACCATCTTATTTTTCAAATTTCATTGTGCCCTTGCATCTCTTTATCTCTGGAATCTCCTCCAGTCCCACAATCCTCTGAGATATCTGCATTCTCTAACTTTGGTCTTTTGAGTATTCCCATTTTAATTGTTTCATCATTGATCGCTGTACCTTCAGTTGCTTGAAGTTCAATCTCCAAAATACCCTCCTGACACACCTCTGCCTCTCCAACTTGTCTTCTTCTTTGAAGGCATTCTTAAAACCCATCTGTTTGAACAAGCTTTGGTCATCTAACCTAATATCTCCTCATGTGGCCAAGTGTCATATTTCGTTTCATCATGCTCTTGCAAAATGCCTTGGGATATTTTATTACGTTAAAGATGCAATTTACATTGTTATTGTTTCCCAGTAGCAATGTGACAGAAGTGCTTCCTTTGGCAAAGAAGGCTGTAGTGTCCTGGCCAATACGTACAAATCTATTTAGCTTCACAATCTAGCAAACATCACTAGATGTTTGTTAATAACATCTAATAACTAGGTAATAACTTGAAATGAACTAATAGCACAGAAAATCAACCCTGTGCTCTGAGGTATGGGGACAGGGTCAATGGCAATGCTGTGATTGTAGAAGGAAATAATGGTAATGGTGTCAGTAATGGTAAAGGTAAAGGTTGCTGCAGATAAGTAGGGTTTCCACACTCTGTTAGTAAAAATTTGGTGATGCAACAGGAATGGCTCCATAGAAACTGCAGGTTTACAGTTTAGAAATCATTGCTGGGAACATTAACTAACATTTGCTCTCTAATTTCAGACTATATTCCCCTGTCTGCTTTTTTAGTGGAAGCTTATTTAAAGTAAATGAGTTACCATTTTGATTCAAATAATATTATACCAGAAGAATGCCAAATGAATATATTAAACACTTGACCAAAAATAGTGCTGACAGTAAAACCCAAATTATTGATGATCCAAAACAGTTACTTCAAAAATAATAAAGCTTTGTTTCCCATTAATTAAATAAATGGAAACCAGAGCCTAGTGAATTATGGCTTCCTGAAAGTGCTCAGACATCACTATAAGGACCTTTTTAGGGTAATTCTAGACAATGAGAACAGTAGTAATTGGATTACTTAGAGATGAGATTTGCCTTCTGATCCCGAGTGACATATAGTCTATTAAGCCGGTCCCCTCAGTCAAGCTCTTCAGATAATTACTACTTTATCATTACTTTGAACTACAGCTATTAGAGTGACATCAAAGCACAAATACATATTATTACTGCACCCTTCCTTGCAAATGCATATTGAACTTGCACTTTTCAAACAATAGAACATTGTTCAAACCCTCTTCTATGGTCTGGATATATTAAACTAATTTCCCCATGTTAGATCTGGATGATTCATGTGAATATTAATGAATAATATAACTTTGTCATTATGAAACAATTATCTTTCTCATGTTATATTGCTGCTTTCAGATTCACAAATTATGTGAATCCTTCAGGACTTCCACTCCTTGAAACATCGATACACAAAAAAATGAGATACATAAAAACAAATAAACTTTAATGTCTTATGATATAGATGAAACAATTAAATTTAAACTTTGGTTTGATGTTTTAAATCCATCTTAGGTGCGACATGTGATGAGAATTTTAAATGAGAGGTGTGGGAGATAGATGATGGTGAGGTGTTTGAAGGAGAAGAAGGTACTAGAGGAGTACAAAATACAGCTAGTTGCCACGTAGAGAAAAGAGCTACTTCAACATTTTGATAGTTTTGGCACAGTCAGTGGTGAAAAGTATAGGGAAGCTTCTTTAAGTAGGAAGGGGTTGACATGCATGAGACATGTTTCTGACAGTAGGGATACAATTATCCACAATGAGGTCATGTGCCCTCTTTTTGAACAAGTGAACATAGAAACATATAAATATACAAAATAGAAGCAGGAGGGGGCCATTTAGCCCTTTGAGTCTGCTCCACCATTTATTTTGATATGATTGCTCATGCACCCAATAGCTTGATCCTCCTGCCTTTCCCCCACATCCTTTGATCCCCTTTGCCTCAAGTGCTATAGAACACCATGGAGGGACTCATTGGAAGGAAAATAATTGGGAGGTGAGCAAAATTCATTAGTTGGCATTAGATGGTGCACCACCTAATGGTGCACACAAGACAAAGCTTGTTCTGAAATTAAATTCAAATCAATGCTTATGACTGGTTGCACTTTATCTGAACTGTATTTAGGAATTTTATTTCAGCTTATGTGGAATATTGTAGCTCCACAGCCAAAATGAGTTTGTTCAGAGAATGCAGAGGGCTTGCAACCATGTATGTTTGGTTATAGAGTTTATTAAAGGAGTAACAATCTAATCTACTCCTCTTATTTACAATGAGGTTTTGGAATCTATAACTTCATGGACTTTGCCTGCCTCCTATTTTGACCTTGATTCTGAATTGATGTACTATTCTTTGTGCAAAAAAAGGATGAGGAAAATAGTAACAACAGATTTCATATGGATGAGGAAGGCAATAAAAAACGCCCAACTACCACAAGGAATGAGTACTGATCTGCATGACATGGTGCTAGTGGTCACTGACCAGCTGTACATTCATGGCATCAGATCCTTTCTGATCATATTGGCCGCAGCAAGGAACCAACATGACCATGAATACATCACACTCTGAATTCCTCAAATACCTTGCAAAGTTTTTGTGTTACAAAACACCCAAAGATAGTATAGTAATTCAGCAAAACACCAATTTCCCATCACCAAGCACCCTTTATCGTGTGCCAAGAAAGGAACAGCTCTTGTGGCTTACAGCTAGATAGTTCAACACCCGGGAACCAACAACCTGCTCTGGATGAAACAACAGATTTAAAAACTTCTGTTAATTACTTCTTCTTGGTTAAGCTTCCGTCTACTCAATAATGAAGCTCATACTCATACGCACAGA
Source organism: Sphyrna mokarran (assembly GCA_024679065.1). Lineage (NCBI taxonomy): Eukaryota > Metazoa > Chordata > Chondrichthyes > Carcharhiniformes > Carcharhinidae > Sphyrna > Sphyrna mokarran. The sequence continues at coordinate 71,360,792 of JAGIQG010000005.1, forward strand.
AATCTATCGAATGATGCCCCATGGTCTTTGTGGCCATCATAACGTCCTTTGCCCCTTTGGACTGAGTGTCTCCCAGGACCCCCATTACAAGAAAGTCCTTTGCATTGTTTCACAATCAGTCAGAGGTCCTTTGAAAGTAGGGCTGGATCAGGCATTAATTTCCAAAGGAAGCATCAAAGTGTTACCATAGCAGGTTCCTCCTCAGGCTCTGTTTCAGCCTGGAGGCTCACTACTTCAGCCTCCATCTCCAAGTTCACACCTTAACTATCTGGAGGAGCTAACACTGAATTAGCTTCAAGCTGAAGACTGGCACTGACAATGGCCATTTCCATGGTCAATAGTGGAGCCTACTCTAACATAGACTCCCTGGCTGTCAGATGTTTCAAGTGCTTCCTCAAGGTTTTACCCTGATCTTTGACCCTATATAATACCAGTCCTGTTTTCTCCAGAATGATCCTAGTGACCCAACTGGGACGTTCTCTGAAGTTTCTCATATGAAACATATTACCCATTGAGAAAATTCTTTCTGTCCTTGCAGAATCATAACTTTTCTTGCTAAGTCTCCATCCTCCCTGCAAAGTTCGGGAATAAAGTAAGAAGTCTCACAAAACCAGGTTAGAGTCCAACCAGTTTATTTGATAGTAATTCCACAAGCTCTTGGACACCTGACGAGGGAACACTATTTCCGAAAGCTTGTGAGATTACTATCAAATAAACTGGTTGGACTCTAACCTGGTTTTGTGAGACTCCTTACTGTGTTTATCTCAGCCCAACATCAGCATCTCTACATCAAGTTTGGGAACAGCAGGCTTAATCTGGTAGGAAGTCATTAACTCATTAACAGCTCCGCTGGGATAATATTCATTGTTGTGTGCAGTGTGGTCCTGTAATCAAAGAAAAATTGTGCTTCCTCACACTGTTTTTAAAGGTTCTGCCAGTCCATTTGATGATGGGGTTATAAAGTGCAATTTGGACCTGTCAGCTGCCATTTGAGAGCACAAAGTACTGGAAATCACTGCTAGTAAAGGTTGAGTTGTTATCAGAAACCAGACTTTCGGCATTCTATGTATATTGAAGTTTTGTCGTGATCTCTTGATTGTAGCCTAGGAAGCCAGAAAACTGATGTGGTGAACCTCCAACTACTTGGACTGTATGTTATTAAAAGCATGAACCCATAAAAGGGCCCGTGACCTTCACATGCATTCACACACCTGAGGCCTGTCTGCCAGTCCCATGGGTGCAGGGAGGCTGAGGGTCGGAATGTTTGATTTCCCTGGTACAGGCTACATTGCACCACATCTGTGATTACAGAGTCAAGACTAGGTCACCATGTGTAACTCTAGTCAGCATCCTTATTTTTGATATTCTTGGGTGGCCATAATGTAGTTCTGTTAATATTGGATGTTACCCTGGGGATGGAACAAACGCACAGGACCTCCAGAGAATGATCATGTCCTCAGCACTAAGTTCATCTTTCTTACTAAGTTAGGGTTTCATTTTTTCAGAGGGTTGTTGATGGAATCCCACATTCAGAATCATGTGCCTAATTTTAGATAGGGTTAGGTCATTTTGGGTCCAGGTTTTCATCTGCCTTGCTGACACTGACGGAATTTCCTATAAATAGGGTTATCATGACCTCTTTCACTGCTGATATGGAGTTAAGATTGTGGGCAACAGGAGGTGACTCAGTACACCAACATTAGCTCTCTGGATTTTAGGACGATGTTCAAAAGATAGCTGTAGGCCACCAATAACAAGGCTCACCACTGATACAAGTGGAGGTGATGTGGGGATTATGTTGTCCTTTTCAAAAAGACCCAATATGGTTTGTAGTCAGTAACTATAAAAAAGCATCTACCATAGATGTACTGATGGAACTTTTCACACCAAATACAACCATCAACCCTCCTTTCTCAATCTGAGAATATCTTCGCTCAATGTCCAAGAGGGCATGATGAGCTTTTCTGTCCTGTCTTTCCAACAATGTGACAACACCACCCTAACCCCATATGGGGAAGCATCACAAGTTAATTTAAGTTATTTTCTAGAGTCAAATGGACCAACAGGTTGGTTAGCAGTAGCTAATATTTAACTTACATTTGACATTCAAAGCTCTGTTTGCAGAGCTTTCCAGGACCATCTCTGGTACTTTCACTGTAGGACATGCAAGGAGGCCGACATGGAAGCCAAGCTCAGGAGCAATCTTCCATAATAGTTTATTAGTCCCAAAAGGATTTCATCTCCATGGTGTTCAAGGGATTGGTGCTTCTTTGATGGCCTTTAACTTATCCTCTCAGGAATTAAGCCCTGGCCATCTTCTCAATAGTTAAAGTCACTTTAAAAATGCACTCTACCTCTTCAAGCAAACTCCAACTCTGGAAAATCTTTGCAAGACTTCTTGTATGTTGGCCAGGTGTTAATCTTCTGAAGTCTCTATGACCAAGACATGATGTAAGTATACTGCAATCATGATGGCCTTTGGAGGATGTTTTCCATAACTCTTTGGAAAATGACATATTGATGGACCCCAAAATGAAAACAGGTATACTCAAATGCGTAATGATTATCACATATTTCCAGGAGGACTTATCCAAGCTGAATATAGGCGCAGCTCATATCCAACTTGGAGAACATCTTGCTGTTTATTAACTTAGCATACAAATCTTTGACTCGGGACCCGGAGTACCTATCAAGTTCGGAGATCCAACCGACAGTTTATAATCCCCACAAACTGATTTGTTGGCAGCTTATTCTGCAAATTGCACAAATCTTATTATATCTAGATTTTCAAGACAACTGGTTCAGTTTCCACCTTCTGCAGCATGGAGTAATCTTGATCTTAAAAATTAGTAGTTTCAGGGCCAATATAGTTCTTGGCCTTGGCTCTTCTTATTTTTTGCAAATGCTCTTGGAAAACTCTACAATATCAATTAATAACTGCACACATTACCCCATTGCCTAGCCTGAAGATCTCCAACCAGTTCAGCAGGATCTGCTGGAATTAATCTCACCTTTAAGGCTTTGTCCTCAGGCTTGTACAACAAGGAGTGGGAGGTGAGCTGATTGCTTCCTGTAAGTTACTGGGTCAATTGTGGTGTCTTTTATCTGTAAAGTTTTCTTTGTGTAGTCTGACTAGTCTGACCTTCATATCTTCCAACTTCAGGAGCTAGACGCTAGATTGGAGATGCGTATATATTTGTTCTCTGATAACAGAGATTGCATCTCCTGTGCCCGCCTCCATTTTCAAGGGATGGCTATTCACTAATAATTCCACTAATATTGGAGCACCTTTTGTTCTAATGACACAACTCAATTGTACTGTCCCTGTTTTTAGAAGAGAGGATGCCTGCATGGTACAAGTTGGTCCTGGCTTTGGATTTTTCTCTAGGCAGCAAAAGCCTATTACTGAAACTTTGCATAGGCTGTGTGTTTTGAAACTGCTTACAATAATTCATCATCTGGCAATTGTACCTTTCTGGAGTATGTTCACTTTTACTTTTAGAGTTGTCACTGCCTTTCCTTGATTGACAGGTGGTGATATTATGATTCCTGTATCAAGAGGGGCACTTTAATACCTGACTTAATCAAGCACTTTCCACTGAGGAATGATTACATGAAGTCCCTCCCCCTATTTAGAAGACAATGCTGCCTGATGTTGTCAGTAGTTCCTGAATCCTTTTTCAGTATTCTCAAGTGATAATGCTATTCCATAATGGTTTTCTTTAAATCCAAATTGGATTCTGCCAACAGCTTCTTCTGGGTTGTTTGGTTATTTGTGCAATATACCAATTTGTCTCGCAGTATTTCATTAGAAGGGTTCCAAGTATTCAGCCAATTTCTGCAACCTAACAAAGAACTATGTGATAAGTTCTCCAGGAGTTCTCCCAGCCGTGTTGAAGTGGTGTCTCTGGAGGATTACAAAGGGGTTGGATCATAGCGTTTTTTTTTAACCAGGTTCATCGGTTCATGAAAAGTTGTGAAAAATCTAGACAGGTCAGACTTTTCATTATGCTGGAAGCCGGGGCCATCAGCAATATCACCTTTTGTTTTTCCTTCAAGTTATTAGCATGGTATAAGTTACGCATGCATGCAGTATACTGCGCACAGTCTTCTCCACTGGTACATAGAACATAGAACATAGAACAATACAGCACAGAACAGGCCCTTCGGCCTTCGATGTTGTGCCGACCAAAATAAAAAGCAATGCCCCTCCTAACTAAACCATTCCCTTCTCATCCATATACTTATCAACTAACCTCTTAAACGCCACCAAACTTGGCGCATCTACAACAGCTGCAGGCAGGGCATTCCACTCCCTAATCACTCTTTGAGTAAAGAACCTACCTCTGATATCCGTCCTATAACTCATACCCCTTAATTTAAAGCTGTGTCCCCTCGTGCTAGCTTTCTCCATCCTAGGAAAAAGGCTATCACTGTCCACCCTATCTAAACCTCTAATCATCTTATATGCTTCAATAAGATCCCCTCTTAGCCGCCTCCTTTCTAACGAAAACAACCTCAAATCCTTCAACCTCTCTTCATAGGACCTGCCCTCCATACCAGGCAACATCCTGGTAAACCTCCTCTGTACCCTCTCCAATGCCTCCACATCTTTCTTATAATGTGGGGACCAGAACTGCACACAATACTCCAAGTGCGGCCGCACTAGAGTTTTGTACAGTTGCAACATGACGTTGCGGCTCCGAAATTCAATCCCCCTACCAATAAAAGCTAAGACTCCATATGCCTTCTTAACAACTTTATCCACTTGACTGCCTACTTTCAGGGATCTATTGACACATACACCAAGATCCTTCTGTTCCTCAACACTATTAAGAGCCCTACCATTAGCCCTATACTCTACACATTTATTGTTCCTGCCAAAGTGCATTACCTCACACTTTTCCACATTAAACTCCATTTGCCACCTCTCGGCCCAGCTCTGCAACTTGTCCAAGTCACTCTGTAAACTAAAACACCCCTCTTCACTATCTACCACACCACCAACTTTAGTATCATCTGCAAATTTACTGATCCATCCCTCAATACCCTCATCCAGATCATTTATAAAAATTACAAACAGCAGGGGCCCCAAAACAGACCCCTGAGGCACACCACTCATCACCGAACTCCACGATGAATATCTCCCATCAACCACCACCCTCTGTCTTCTATAAGATGTCATAAGATTCAAAGGTTTATAAGGTGTCATAAGATTCAAATTCCCGAAAAGAGGCATAATGCTTTTCCTTACCGGAGAAGATACTTGATGTAGGGAGGCTGTCCGAAGGAGAGGAAATGGAGAAAAAGAAATTCCTCGTGGCCAGCATAGTAATTCAGTCAAACACTAGTTTCCTGTCACCAGCACCTTTTATTGTGGATCAGGAATGGGACTGTTCCCATGTTTCACAGCTACTTAGTTCAACACCATGGGAGATAGAAAACAGATCTGGATTGAGCATCAGGTTTAAAAGTTCCCACTGAACCTTTCCAACTAAGCAAGCCTCCACTCAGTTAATAAGAGAGCTCATACTCCACAAAGCTAATGGGGAGATCTATCAATAATCCTTTGTGGCCTTCGTGGCCATCATAAAAGTAAAAATTAGGCAATGCCTGAAACTGGATGCAATTCTGCACGTTAGAAATGAAAGCTTGAAAAACACAACTGATAAGTTGGGTTCTGAAATTGAGATACCAGGAATTGGAATTACAGACTTATCATTATAGTTCCAGCAAAATATGAACATCAATTGAATGCTTTGTCATAATTTGTCAAGCAGGGATTCACCAATTTCTGTTTATGCCGCGGGTATGATGTAGAGATGCCGGCGTTGGACTGGGGTGAACACAGTAAGAAGTCTGACAACATCAGGTTTAAGTCCAACCGATTTATTTGATAGTAAACTCACACAAGCTTTCGAGGCTGTCCTCTTTGTCACCTGACGAAGAGCAGAGCCTCGAAAGCTTGTGTGAGTTTACTATCAAATAAATCGGTTGGACTTAAACCTGGTGTTGTCAGACTTCTTACTATGCCGAGGTTCACAGGTAAAGTGAGGAAATGAGTTGTTGGTGAAGGAAATGTTGGCAACCGCCCTTTGTTTTATCATAGTATCAGTAAAAGCACTCATGTTCCTTCCAAACACAGAATGTCTTAAAGTTTCACAGCCCATTTTTTGTGAGTAGCTTCTCCTGAACTGTTGGCTCAACTATTCAAGACCCAGAAGTTTGTGGGATATGCAACTAACGATTCAACAAGTCTGACCAAGTGGGGTTTTAAAATTTGAAATGAGATCTATGCTGCTGCCAGACTCACCAAAAAGAATGGCTGCATGAGAGATCAATAGTGGCCTGATCACTCATGCAGATCTGGCACAGTCCTCTGCCCTGCTAAGTTGGTTTACATTAATGTGTTTTATGCCTTCAAACAGATGGAACAATACTGAAACTATATTCACTATCTGGGCTATGACAAATTTTGATATCCCTCTTCGGTGAGGTTTGGGGGCGCAATGGCTAGCACTGCTCGCTCACAGTTCCAGGGACCTGCTGGATGACTGTGTGTGTGTGGAGTGTGAACCTTCTCTCCATGTCTACATGAGTTTCCTCCGGCTGCTATAGTTTCATTCCATAGTGCAAACATGTTCAGGTAAGGTGAGTTAACCATGCTAAATTGCCCCTGCGCTTCCCGAACTGTGTAGGTTAGATCGATTAGCCATGTTTAATGTGTAGAGCTACAGAAATAAGATGGGGAGAGAGCCTGCTTAAGATGCCCTGCCAGAGCATCTTAAGCAGGCCAAGTGGCCTCTTCTGAACTGTAGTAATTCTATGACCATCTGATATGAAGGGAGTCTCCTTAGTTTTAATGAATGGTAATAACTTTTCAAGACAATATCCACAACCAGCTGTGTGGGGCTCTACAAAGGCACAGAACTAATACTGAGATTGCTGCCTGCACCTCCTCACATTTGCTACTTTTAGAGTGATGTTATTATTGGTCAAAAACACGTTTGGATGAGAGTAATAAGTGAAAGCCTCATCCCATTCAGTCTGGACCCTTGGTTTTTCAATGGTAAAAGCAAATTGGAGAAAAGATCAGCCACACACAGGTATTTTATGTGTTCAAATTCCTTACTCACAGCCCTTTTATTTGGGGCTATATCCCATGATTACAGTGTGGACCCGTAGATGGACTCCACTAAAGCTGATGGTTAATACTGTACACCTGGTAACTGACTGCCGAGCCTGTAAGAGGTAGGAATGAAGGAAATCTCAATGTAAGAATCTGTGATCCTGGTCTGACTTCCTCACATCAATAACTTTGTTTAGCACATGCACATTAATCACACTGAAGTTATGAATCCTGCAAACTTTATCACGCAATAGTTTTTTGGAGTGTTCTGGTGATTGATTTACATCAAGAAACTGAAAAAGTGAATAAGCCTAATAGGTCTAAGATACATCAAAATAATCACCTCCTCTAGAAGTTCTGTTGATGCCATAAATCCCAAGAAGAAATGCCATCATAGCACCCAAAATTAAGTGCACAATATTACATGAGCAATTAACTGTAGGAAAGTGGCTCATTTACTTTAGCCTAATGCAGAGAACACTTTAATAATATTGATTATTCATTCTTTACTATGCATCCTGTGTGCCTTTTATGAAGACAAACTGGTAGCAAATAGAGGAGATGATAGAACGTAGGGCAAGAGTTTGCTGACAATGCAAAAAGATTTAGTTTTAACTTTCTGAAGCCATCATCAAATTTAACCTGCTCTAAATGATTTTGGATGATGTGCAGTATACCAATGAAATGTTTCTCCTGCCATGTTTGTGATGTTGTCTATGCAAAGTTTGATGATTGTGAAGAATTGCCAAAATACTAATATTAAGTGAATGCAATGACCTGTGTTCATCATTCAATATTGGTTCTAAAGCAGATATTAGCAGAGTCACTATTCATGTTTAGCAACAATTTATCACCATCAAAATTATGTATTTTCATTTATATACAAAATGAGGTGGTGACGGATTAAAACCAATTACGCCAATGTTGCAGTTACAGTAAGCACAGTTCTCAAAACTGTTATACAAATTACCATTGAATAATGTTTAGTTGGCTTAAAAATAGCCAATATTTAAGTGCAGTTGCTTATGACAGTAGACATTTGGTGAGAATTTCAGTTTCTGTGAGAGGAAGTTCCACCTGGTGCAGGATGCAACTATTGCTATGTAGAACAGGAGCAGAAGGCAGGCTGATTTCAGTATAGCTTACATTCACTGCACCACAAAAGCTATGTAGCAGCAAAGCACATCAAAGAGTCTGATTTAGTCAGCAGGATCAAGTTTACAAGATTGACAATTTAAACAATATAAAACGTTAAAAATTAAAACATTTTTTCAAAGTTAAAAGCTTAAATATTTTTCAAAAGTGCAATAAATTTGATCAGATAAATATTTTTTAAAAAATATTTAGAATGTCTGATAAATCATCCTAAAATGTTTAAGATTTTACTTCTCTAACATGATTCAGCAGAGTTTTAAGATGTTAAAAAATTCCATTCATTTTAATTTTTAGAATGGTGTTGTCCTCCAATTAAAGTATTTGGGAGGAAGCCCCTTTAACCTTGGTACAGATGTAATATTTTAAAATGTAATTGATTTGTAATTAGCAGGCAATTGGCCAAAATTCTCATGGTTCCATGCAAATCTGCTGTGATTAAAATAATAACAATTCGGAATACAGCATTGTTTGACCCACTCCAACTTTCAGATTTGTACGCTACAGGTCAACCTATCTCAGGAGCTGAGAAACTTCTCTGACAGACAATGGCAGTGATTACCATTGCTGGCATGTCAAAATCTGGCCCAGTGTTCTTTAAGTAGACTTTCCAAAAGTCTAATCTTGTCACAATGCCGTTATTTATATTTTATTGATGCACTGTCAAGTTATGATAATTCGCTAATCTTTGGACCTAAAGGAGGCCAAAGATTAGTGAATTATCACGACAGTGCATTTATCAAATCAACTGTGCATTTCAATTTCTATAAATTTTGTATAGTACTGGCGTCATAAATGTGTCCCATGAATTGTAATCATGGCCTGAAATTTTTTAAAAATGTACTTACTATCCTTTGGGAATATTGTGATCTCAAACAATTGTAAAATGCATGATTCCTAACCCCAATCCTACAATAAACCTTCACCATGATGCCAAAAAGCTGGTAATAGAGTAACAAATTGCCAGAGATTGAATACAATGAAATCATACATTTGCTTTCCAAGAATTACTGTTGTATTTTTTCTAGTTATCATGTAATCATTTCATTATTTTTCAAATCTCAAATCCAACTAGTAAAACTTTGATTATTTCCACATAATTCAATGTTAATAATGGTGCCACTTCATAATAAGAGGATGAATGCTAGAATGCAAGAAGAATGCAAAGCCACAGAAATTAGCGAATAATGACAACTAATTCTGAATCTAAGAGGCAAGCAGACACTCAAAACTCTTGGATGATCCAGACCAACATTCAAAACACTTTGCAGAATAATGTCACACATTGAGAGATCATTGTTGATAGCTGGCATGAATAATTCTAAATGAATACTTCCCACGTGTTCTAAATTGATTTGAAAACATGTCACTCTGTCAAGGAGATGAAGAAAAATGGGTTGTGATACCCATATATCAGGAGGTTGTGATGTGGAAACCCATCCTCTGGCAACACTGCTGGCTACAATTCACTGGGCCATGCAAATACTGTGCACCATTAATTCTTCGAAGACACTGCATGTGAAAATGGACTGTGTGTGGGGTCCTATTGTCCTGTAGAATTCAATAAATTGAATAAAACTGTAAGAATGACCTTGCAACTTTTCATAGGTTATTGGTGATTTCGTTTCTATTCACTAAATTAAATTGCTTAGCTGAGCTAGCAAGATTGTAGCGAATCCTATTGAATACGATGTTCTGCAATAAAACATGCTAAACCTGATTTTGTATGCATTGCTTTATAAGTACCCATGGGGAATTTGTAAAGTTACAAGGTAAGGGCAAACAATTTTGGAAATAATTTGATTCTCTAATATATCTGTGCAGTTGTTTTGGTGATGCAAAGATCCTGAAGGCTTAGAATTAACCTTCTATCTAAATCTCTGTGAACCACACCACACAGAAGGGTGTCTCCTACTGCAGAGACCTGAGAAGCGAGAATACCAGCCAAAATTTTCTCATCTCCTAGGTTGTTCTGCAGCTTGCACTGAAAGCAGGCTGAGTGCTCGCATAGGTGAACAGCAGAATCCTGGATTGCATTTTATCAGTGGCACCCACTAAGAGAAAGTTGCCAGGATTGCTGTCCAATTGAGGATGGAGGCCAGCCTCTCAGAGCTGCCGGCACAATGAGAGGGTCTGACAGATTGGCAGCCCACACATTGTCACATTTACTCCAAAATCCAATTACTTCTCGACCAGTGGTCACATTTTATAATTACACAAGAAGAAAAAAAAGCAGCAGCGAGGCAGTTGGTCTCAGTAATTTAACTGGTTTGATGAACCATCACTTTGCCTATTGTGGGGTGTATCTTTCAGATTTTGAATTGATTTGGCTTTAAAATCATCATCCATTTTAAAATTAATAAATCATTGGAAGAGGTCACTGCTGAGAAGCATCCATGTTGAAGCACCCTCAAAGGCCAGTTTTTTTTTTCCATTTAATGTGCTGGGACCAGTCAGGCAAGCCCGGTGATCAATGGGCCAATCACTGCAGGTGCTTCAGTGTGGTATCAGATGGGAGCAGCAGGGGAAAGGCCCTTCAGTGGCAATGGGGTAGACACATAGAAAGGCCATGTCAAGGAACTCACAGGAAGCATCCCTTGGTTTACATGGTCATGTTTCCATGCACCAGGGATCCATTCCAACACCAGTAAAACTGCAGTGGAAGTGGAAAATTGCCCTGCATTATCCAACGAATTGGTTTAATCAGTTGTCTGCCTCCAGTTGTGGAAGCTGTCCCTCTTCTCTTTCCACCACTCAGAATATCCTGTGGTGAGGGGAAAACGAGAGGGTTTCTCCCAACACTTTCTGTCACCAGCATCTGAGGCCTCCCACTTCCCAACCTGCTGTCAGGGAGCTGGTAAAATCCGACCCAAGTCATTTTATAAATACACCACTTGGCAAGTGACATGAATTTGGTAAATGTCTTACTTTTATTGATCAGGTTACTGTTTAAAAATAAGGGGTCACCTATTTTACTAATGGACATAAAAATTAGAAGCAGGAATGGACCAATCAGCCCTTCAAAACTTGCTTTGCCAAACTCCTTCTACCCCCAACAATCTTCCACCCTCTTTTTAATCAAGAATTTATCTAGCTGTACCTTAAATACAATCAAAAACTCCATTTTAACCATCTTTTGAGCAACAGAAGTCCAAAGACTTTGGAACTCCCTTCCTCAAAAGGTGATTGAAGCAGATGCCAGAATTCTACTGCCCCACCCATCACAGAATCGAAGCAGGCGAAGGACGGACAACAGAAATATTCATTGACTGTGGGTGGAAATTTCTGGTTTCGCCCTTTGTCTTTGAGTACTTTTAAGGCAGAAGTAAATAGATTCTTGCTAAGCAAGGGGTGAAAGGTTATCAGGGGTAGGCAGGAAGTTAAGATTAAAATTATATCAGCCATGATCTTATTACGTGACAGAGCAGGCTCAGAAGTTCAAGTTGTCCACTAAAGCTCCTAATTCTATGTGTAAGATAAGAAATCAAATTACCACTGGTAACAAAGTGTGCTTAGTGATACCACAAGGTAGAAAATCCGTTTCCATGAATTTTGAGTTCCCATGGAATCCAGTTATAGATTATCTCTGAAGTTATTCCAATGGAAATGGAATCTTTCTTCATGCTTAATGTTACTGCACTTCTCCTATAGGTGAGAGGATATGTCCAGGGTGTTAGCGCATAACAGCTGATAGTAAATCAGTAGCCAATGGAAAATTGTACAAGTGTACCAGATTGTTGATTTACTATTACCCAAGACAAATTTCAGCTCAGGTTTTCTGTGATACTTAAAATGGAATTCTTTTAAATTGATACCCACATATGTTTTGAGCTGTTTCCTTTATCGAGCCCCTTCTAAATGCAGAAGTCAGTTCTGAAACAGTTGTGACTTTTACTCCAAAATCTAATTATTCCTCCACCAATGGCCACATTTTATAATTACACAGGAAGAAAAAAAAGCAGCAGTGAGACAATTGGCCTCTGTGGTTTAACTGGTTTGATGAATCATTACTTTGACTATTGTGTGGTGTACCTTTCAGATTTTGAATTAATTTGGTTTTAAAATCATCATTCACAGTTAAGATCTGTGTGGAACAATTACAAAACTTTCCCATTATCTGATCTCTCTTCATCAGTGTATTAACCATCTAAATATCACTCTGAATCTAATCTAGGACAGAAAAGTTAAGCTTTTCTGTAAAATGCACATACTCAAACATTTGTAGAAATAGTCAGAAACATTCCAGTACATTTAACACAGCTTTGTTAATTTTGCATCATATCAATTATAAAGGAGATATAAGCTTCACAAATGTATCCTTGAAAATGAACACTCTAAAACTATAGTTTATTAAAGAGAGGTTTTGGAGCAATAGTTACCCATGGCAAAGAAAGGGATTCCCAGTAGAGTGGAGTTGTATTTGCCATCAGTGCTGATGAATATCCCTGCTGCAGTGACAGTGGAAAGGCAGATTGTGATAACTCCTAGCAGTCCTAGAAAGGGTTTGCTGCGGAGGCAGTCCCTCATTGCGCTGGTGAATGTGGCAGCAATCAGAACCAACACTAGGCTCACCACCACTTCAGTCCTGGCCACAGTATTGGTCTTATAGAAGTCCTTCCACAGACCAGAAGATGTCAGGGGGTACAGCTGCAGACCACTGTGCTCCTGTTGAAATTTAAGCATGAGCTTGCAGAATTCAGCTTCCCATTTCTCTGCAACATCTTGTAAGGCAGACCCGTAGCTTTGCAGGTAGTAGGTGATCTGTACTGCACTGGCTGATTTAACCTGGTGTTCTCTACTGTTGGGGATGAAGATCACTCCTCCAAGCTGATGTCCGATAAAAGTCACCCTACCGTCCTTTAATGATAAAATGATTATGTTCATATTAACTTACAGTTCACAAAAAAGTTGGTACAATTTTTTCATTAAATATATTTGAGCTAAATCATGCAGCATTATATCACTAAATAAAACCTGATAAGCATTTAATGTTGTCATGCTGAAAATGAAATAATCAAAATAATTCCTGTTGTTTGGAAATATAATAAATTTTCATTGCACAGCCTAGCGAACCTAGAATTTCTGCACTGTTTTTAATACAAATTCGTATAATAAGGAATTTAGAGAGGAATCCACTTTCTGTGGTATTCTTCCCTTGCAGGTCCCATTGTTAAATTTTGATAAGATAAAGAAAGAAGATATCTTTTGACTCTACTGCCATCGTGATCTTACTTTCACCAGTGAGGTCCAAGTCTAGCCAGTTCTGTCCATTGTATGGTAAATATGCTTGCATGAAGCAGGCATAGAAGGACTATTTTTGAGCTCTGTAGAAACAAATCTTAATTGGAATACATCTTAGGTGGACTCATTGTCATTAGGGGATTGATAAGTAGCTAAAGAATCACTCAGTAAAGTAAGTCAGACTGTAGAACTTAGACTGCTCCTACTGTCACTAGCTCATCATTGAGTGACAAGGTTACATGCTGACATTCTTTATGATTCCACTGGATAAATTCTCTGATAGTATATGGATGGCATGGGAACCTGTTTGCATTATGCAAAATGGATTTGTCCCAGGAATTCTATTCAAGAGAGTAGCAAATGGCATATGGAATTCCTATCCTACCACACTTGCATTGACCCAATAGGAGCTCTACTTTACGTTCAGAGAGGAAAAAAAAACTTATTTGCAGTGAGAGTTAGGATATCAGCAATGTCTTTCCTGAAGGTGTGATGGAAGCAGATTCAATCGTGGTTGTCAAAAGGTAAGAGGAGCATAAAGTACAAGGCCATGGGGAGGGGTGGGTTATTTGAGTTGTTTTTGCTGTGAGTTAGCACAGATATGACAGGCTGAATGTCTCCTCCTATGCTGTAACTATTCTACAATTCTACATGGTAGCCGAATCCAAGATAATCTTCCATTCGCATATCACTAAGACAGCTTATGTCCACCTCAGTAACATTACTTGGCTGTATCCTGCCTTAGTTTATCTGCTGCTGAAACCCTTATCCATGCCTTTGTACCCTCTAGATTTGACTATTCCAATTCACTTCTGGATCACCTCCTATGCTTCATCCTCTGTAGAAATGTGAACATTTAACCCTCTTCTGTCCATGTCCTTACACATAGCAAATTGCATTTACCCATCATCTCTGAACTCACTGTCTAACATGTATTTCCGCTGGCGAACTGTGGATTTTAAAACTTCCTCCTACTTTTCAAATCACACCATAGGCTCAGCCTTTCCTATTTCTTTAATTTCCTCCAGCCCCACTTCATCCATGTGTGGAATTCACTGCCACAGAATGTAGTTGAGGCCAAAACATTGTCTGATTTCAAGAAGAAATTAGATATTATTCGAGGGGCTAAAAGGACCAAGAGGTATGGGAGGAAGGGGGATAAGGATATTGAATTCAATGATCAGCTATGATCAAAATGAATGGTGGAGAAGGCTCAAAGGGCTGAATGGTATATTCCAGCTTATAGTTTCTATGTTTCTAGCTCTCTATGATATCTGCGCTCCTCTAATTATGCTCTCTTGAACATTGCTGATTCTAATCACTCCAAAACTGGCAGCCATGTCTTCAGTTGCCTGGGTGCTAAGCTGCATGATTCCCTTCCTACATCTCTCTATCTCTCTTGCCTCCTTTAAGATGCTCCTTAAAACCTAAGCCTTTGACCAAACCATGTGGCCTAATATGACTTAGTGTCCTATTTTGTCTTGTAATTCTTCCGTGAAGTGCCATGTGACACTTTATTAAAGGCACCATCTAAATAAAAAGTGTTGATGTTTTATGTAAATATGGTCTTAATGTATACAGTTACCTTATGAATAAAAAGTGTTGTCGGTATTAATGGACATTCCTCTCTTCACTATTTTAATGTCAGTGTTAAAAATATCAGAGTGGTAATGCCATTAATAAAATGAGATAAATATACAGAAGAAATAAGATGTTTTTCTGTGTATTTTACAATCTGTAATTGTTGTAGAATTTTAGTGAAAGCTATATGCTGATTATGTTGTAAATATGTGTAATGTGGCCTGCAATACAGTAATATCATTTTGCATATTAATGTAACAAATATTACCAATAAAATTGTAGATGCCATGGAATTGCAGTTAATAAGCAGTTGTGTTGACACAGTATATTTTGAAGGTTAACAAGAATGTCCTCAATTCTAGATCTTTTGTAATTGAGTTAACAAAAGTGCTGCAGCACACAAACACAAAATTAAGTTTTAACTATTGTGTCGTTCTCAATGAGGTTTTCTCACAATCTCACACGAACTGGTTTATTGATGGTGCTGCCAGATTTATCAAGTGGCAAGTTCAAAATTTCAATAATTTATTACAATGCTCAAAAATTTCCAAAAAGATGTATTTTCTTTGCTGTCAGTTGATTTCTGAGGGGTATGAACTTTCAGTTTAATTCTGACATGATACAGCACTAAATTAGCAATCTCATGCAAAGAGAGCACAAAATTGCTGCAGTGAGAAATGAGACAGTGTTACCGTGGTGAAGGAAGGGGTGTTTATCTAAGGATGGAATTAAGACACAATTAGTTACGGCAACAAAGCATTTGAGCGTCAATGTTTCAATCTATATATGTAACTGAAATCTCAAGTCTTAAATCATTCTTCAGGAAATTGCTGCTCTTTCTTAAAGTTGCCCAAAGCTAGATGGAATATTCCAGTTGAGATGAAACTAATGTTTTATATAGATTTGACATAGCCCCCTTGCTTTTGTACTCTATGCCCTTATTAATAAAGTCCAGCATATTTTTAAAAATTATTTACAGGACATGAGCATCACTGACTGAGCTAGCATTTATTGCCTGTCTCTAACTGTCTTTCACTCCAGCGGGTGTTTAAGAGTCATCACATTGCTGTGGACCTGGAGTCACATCTAGGTCAGGCCAAGTAAAGATGGCAGATTTCCTTCCCAAAGAACAAAAGTGAACCAGATGTGTCTTTATGAAATCGACAATGGTTTCATGGTCATTATTAGATTTGTAATTCTAGATTTCTTTTCAGGATATTGAACGTTTTATTAATTGCTCCTCCAACTTGTCCTGCCAGCTTCAATGATCTATACACATTTATACCCAAGTCCTTCTGCTCTTGCACTCCTTAAGAATTGTATCCTTTGCTTCATATTGCCTCTCCAGTTTCTTGCCTCAAATTGAATCATTTCCTCACACTGAACTTCACATGTCATTTCTCTGCCCATTCAATCTATGTCCTTTTGAATTTCTACACTATCCTCTTCATGATTCACACTGCTTCCAAATTTCATATCATCCACACATTTTGAAACTATCCCCTTTGCACCATCATTAATGTACATTTGAAAGAGTAAGTGTGCCATCACATACCCGTGGGAACTCCACTACAAATCTTTCTCCAGTCCAAAAAAAACACTACTCCTGTGTCTTGTCACTGAGTCAATTTTGTCTCCATATTGCTACTGTCCCTTTTACTCCAGGAGCTGGAACTTTTCTCACTGACAGAATGTATTTGCTCTGCTACTGCCAGTAATCAGTAAGTTTTGTATGAAAAAAGGTGCATCTATTCTTACCTTTGGAGAGTGTATTCCAATTAAATAATTCAGCAGCAAGCGTTAATGAGTCAAAAATAAAGTTGGTTATTTATTCCCATACTTGGAATTAATACAATGTCACACACTCAATCTCTCTCTCTTACTCTCTCTCTCACCCACACAAACGTACACACATGAAGATTGGTCACTGATACAAATAATGTACTTTTGTAGCTTATTGTTAATTCAGTCTCTCTGATTTC
The DNA here is from genome assembly GCA_024679065.1 of Sphyrna mokarran. Lineage (NCBI taxonomy): Eukaryota > Metazoa > Chordata > Chondrichthyes > Carcharhiniformes > Carcharhinidae > Sphyrna > Sphyrna mokarran. The sequence continues at coordinate 71,377,877 of JAGIQG010000005.1, forward strand.
TGATTTCTGGTTTCACAAGTGACAGACCGGTGATTTCTGAAATCAACTTGACAATTTAAAGTTGAGCTGAAGGTATTGTAAATCTTGTTCACAGCTGGTTCTGAGGTTTTATGCAGATAAATGGAGGCCAGTGCTCAGGTGAACTTTAAAACTAGAACAAGTTAAGTATTTTGGTTGTTTAATGATTTGCAGCTAATTTTAAGGTTCTCAGATCGCCTGCCTACATGGTTTTTAAAAGACAAAGATGGCATAGCCTTTTTCTGCAAATGTAGCAAAATTGATGTTTTATGTAATCTCTTCACGTCTCTTTTGGGTCTTGGAGATCTTAGTATCAGAAGCCAGTTTTGGTTACATGGTCAACAGCCATTATCCAAGCAGAACAGTTTAAAACCAAAAGCTATTGATATACAATAGGAGATAGAAGCTTTCACACCAAATCTGTGGATAACTGGTCTCATCAGTTTTTCTTTATTGAACTGCAAACTTAGAGAAATAGAGTATAAAAGTCCATTGACTCTGTGTTTTAAGTAAACCTCAAACAATGCCAGATTTGAATTCCATAAATAACGTTTGTCTTGTTATGTACACTCCATGGGGTGGTGCACTCTGTGATTATTGAATTTGAAATTCTCTGAATGCTTGGTCTTCTGTGTTGAATAAGCAAAGGCCATCTGACCTCTTGACAGTTATCTTAACAGTTCAAAAGTATCCATTTCAAATGTATAAAAGGCTGTTCCAAATGCTTCCATCTGAGCTCAGTCCATGCTTCAAGCTATGAATTTGGCCTTTACTGGGAATGATGCACCTATGTTGCATAGAGGAAAAAATGAATTATGATTACTTCTTTTCTACTATTGCTTTCTTGGTGGAGCAAGAGAATAGAATCACACATTCTGCATTCATTTTACAATCCACATATTCATCCTAGACTACAATTGTCTATTCCAGTTTTCTTTTCAACCCTACATTTTTCATCATCTCTCTTGAGATGAATGTTTGACAGGTGTTAGGGACTGTTTTGAAGAAGGCTTGTATTTCGGACTCTGCTATCTTCTATTCCCCTTTCCTTCTAAAATTTTTAGATTGCATTTTATCTAGTGGGCTAGGACTTTTATCAATATTTGGGATGCCAGCAGCAGATGTGTGCCTTCTGATGAGCTGTGGAATAGTGGTGTCCGGTTTAATTTTGACTGCTGGATATAATTGGTTTTCGTAGGGTGTTGCAAGTACAATGCAAATTCCTGTTACTGCATTTCTACCCTGTTTGTACATGGGTGGCATAGTGGTTGGCACTGTTGCCTTACAATGCCAGGGACCCAGGTTCGATTCCTGTCTTGGGTCACAATCTGTGTAAGGTCTGCACATTCTCCCCGTGTCTATGTGAGTTTCCTCCAGGTATTCCGATTTCCTCCCACAGACTGAAAGACATGTTGATCAGGTGCATTAGCTACGCTAAATTCTCTCTCAGTGTACCCGAACAGGTGTCGGAGTATGGTGACTAGAGGATTTTCACAGTAACCTCATTTCAGTGTTAATGTAAGCCTACTTGTGATACTTGGGGTGAATGGGATCAAAGTTTATGGGGAAAAAGCAGGATTAGACTATTGAGTTGGATCATCAGCCATGATTGTAATGAATGGAAGAGCAGGCTCAAAGGGCCAAATGGTCTCCTCCTGCTCCTATCTTTGATGTTTCTAATAAATAAATTAATAAAAAACTTAAACAGTGGCTTCAATGCTATTTGTCTTAGGTTGTATTGTCTTTCTGTTACCATTTACCTTGGGTATGGATTTTACCCAAACCAATCCCATGTCCTGTGGGACACTGCTGCCCTCAGGAGGTGATCTGGACTTTCCTCTGGCATTTCAAGTAGGTGAGGTACCTTTCACATTTTCTGTCTACCTTCTTTGGAACTCTCTTAGTCTCTGTTTAAATCCTGGCAGAAGATTTCTACCATCCACACTTGGGTGCATTCCCTTCAACCTCTGCTGCTTCTGTTTCACCTCTTATGTTTTCTCTGCATCTATTTTGGAGCTTTTAAGTTCTACAAGCCCTATTATGACCTCTGTAGCTTTGACAGCTTTAAATTCTATGGGTTCGAGCTTAGTTCTGTAAATTCTATTGGCTGTTTTTCCTCCTTTAGCCCTTACTGGTTCAATGCAGTCCTCCCTCTCCTTCAAAGATGTTAGGATTTTCTCAACCCTCTGAAGTTGAGCAGCATTTTGCTTGGTCTCGATGTTTTTCCCAGTTTTGATGAACTAATCTTCACCTATTAGACAGAAAGCCTCATTTCCAGCTCAGTAAAAGTGAAAGCACCATAATCAGTTCTCCCCTTTGAGGGGAAGAGCTGACTGATGGCAATTTAACCTAAGTATCACCACATCTCGAATGAAAAGCAACGTTAAGGAGACACATCCTTCTTGAATAACCTCAGCCAGTACAGGAATTCAACCTGGGCTGCTTGAGTTGTTTTGCATCATAAACCAGCCATCTAGCCAACTGAGATAACCAACCCCAAGTACCCAACAATAGGACATCTCCAGCATTGGCAATCTCGGAATGACACTGGCAGTCACTACTGAGAAACTGAAAAAATTAATATTAATAAAAAGGTAATACTGGAGAAATTAATAGAACAGAAAGTTGATAAACCACCAGGACCGAATGATTTACATCAGTGTTAAGAATCATAGAGGCATAGAGGTTTATAGCATGGAAACAGGCCTTCAACACAACTTGTCCATTCCGCCCTTTTATTTAAAGCACTAAGCTAGTCCCAGTTGCCCGTAATTGGCCCATGTTCCTCTGTTGGAAAAAGTGGCTGCAGAAAATTCAGGAACTTTTGGAATGGCTCCTGCAGACTGGAGATAGCAGATGCAACTGCACAATTTAAGAAAGGAAGAGGGATAAAAGTGGAAACTACAAAACGATTGTTAGCCTGACATCAGTGGTAGGAAAAATGCTACATCTGCATTTTTATAATAGACAACTGGACATTTAAAAATAATGGTAGAGTCAACATGGATCATAAAAGGGAAAGCATATTGACAAATATGCTGGAGTTTGGTGAATAAAAATATGAGAATAGACATCAAAAAAACTAATGGATACGGTGTATTTGGATTTTAAGAAGGCTTTCAAGATGATCCCGAATAGAAGGTTAGTAAGCAAAACAACAGCATGTGGGACTGTGGGTAATGGCATGGATTGAGAATTGGCTAATTAACAGAAAGCAGAGAATTGGAACAGGTCATTCTCAGGTTGGCAGGCTGTGACTGGTGAGGTACTGTGCTTGAATCCCAGCTATTAACAAAGCATATCAATGGTTTTGATGTGTGGACCAAATGTAATGTTTTCAGGTTTGCTGATGACATAAAACTAAGTGGAAATGTGAGTTATGAAGAAGAGTGGAAAGACTGCAAGAGGGTTTAGACTAAGTGAGCAACAAGATGGTAAATGGAATATAATGTAGAAAAATATGAAATTATTCACTTTGGTAGGAGAACACAGAAAGAAACATTATTCCTTAAATGGTAAGAGGTTGGAAAGTACTGCCCAAATGGACCAGAGTGTCCAATGGAAGCTACTATGCAAGTAAAATAAAAAATCAAGAAGGCCAATGGTATGATGGCTTTACTGCAAGAGGCTTTTAACACAGGAGTTAAGAATTCTTTCTGCAATTGTACAAAGTATTGGTGAGATTATATCTGGATATTGTGTGTAGTTTGAGTCTGCTTAACTATGGAATTATCAAAGAGGGAGTGCAACAAAGCTTCTCCAGACTAATCTCTGGGAATGCAGGATTGTCCCATGAGGAGAGATTGAGGATATTGGGTCTTTATTCTCCAGAAGAATGAGGTGATTTAATTGAAGCATACTAAATTCTTACAGGGTTCAACAGGGTAGGTGCAAGAAGGATGTTTCTTTTAGTTGGGTTCTATAACCAGGAAACATAGTCTCAGAACTAGGATTCCACTAAGGAGGGATTTCTGCATTGAGAGGCTGGCAAATCTTGAGATTTTATATCTCAGAAGACTGTGGAAGTTCAGCCATTGTTTATATTCAAGACAGAGATTGATAGAGTTCTAAATACTAAATATATCAAGGTACATAGGGATAGTTGGGAACAGGCTCAAGGGGCAGAATGGCCTACGTCGGCTCCTATTTCTTAAACTGGGTGCGACAGTGGCACAGTGGTTAGCATTGCTGCCCTGCAGCACCAGTTTCAACCCTGGGTGACTGTGTGGAGTTTGCATGTTCTCCCCATATCTGCGTGGGTTTCCTCTGGGTGCCCCTGTTTCCTCTCACAGTCCAAAGATGTGCATGTTAGGTTGACTGGTCATGCTAAATTGTCTCTTAGCATCCAAAGGTATGTAGATTAGGGGGATTAGCAGGATAAATATGTGAGATTATGGGGATAGGGCCTGGGAGAGTTGGTGTAGATTCCATGGGTTGAATAGCCTTCTTCTGCACAGTAGGTATTCAAGAATTCCTATGTATTCAATTGACCAAATACTCTGCAGGTAAGCTTTAACAAAGCATTTGCCAGTAAGCTCTTTTATGAATACTATGATATTTATTCTGTCTCAGGTGGCAATTCCCTGCAACTTTTGATACAAGCAGTATTTGAAGGGAGCCAATGTCTCTAGGATAGTTATCTTTGGGGCCTGGGATAGAAAGAGACCACTTTTGCTTTGTGTAATAATTGATATTTATTCTCGTTCTCTCTGACTATGGTTTAGCTCAAGTCCTAACTGGCCTATCTGATGGTTATAAATACTGTCCTGATTGCAGTCATGCAGCTTGTTTCTTGACATGCCAGCAACTTTCTTTATTATGCTCAGGTTTTCCACAATAAAAACACTCAGGGTGGGATCCGATCAGTTTCCCATCCAGGTACTTTCTTCTAAAAATGAATGACTGTTATAATTTACTTTCCCTTCTGTCCTTTTCATGGGAGTTTGTTTCAGTTTCACTCACCTCCTCTCAATTGATCTCTAGATAACTGGTGTTACTAAACCCTGGTTTATTCTGAGTTAAGGTTTGTAGTTCAGTTCATAATCATTTGCTATAGTAATTGTATCATTGGCTTTTGAAACCAGTTGTTTTCCCATATGAGTTTGAAGGTTTGTATGAGATGCACTTTTTGAACTCCTCCCTTAATTACTTGTATTTATGGTCATTTTATAGCACTCATGGCATTCACACCCGTCAATCAGATGAGTTCCAGAATTGTTGGTGGTCCACCTCCAGTGTGGGTTCATAGGCAGTCAGGATGGCAGGCTGGATCTGTTCATCATTTGCCGGCATGTCTGCAAACAGCATGGAATAAACCTCACAAACAGTGGTTAGCATTGCTGCCTCAGAGCGCCAGGAAGCTGGGTTCAATTCCCAGCTCGGGTCACTGTCTGTGTGGAGCTTGCACATTCTCCTCGTGTCTGCGTGAGTTTCCTCTGGGTGCTCCAGTTTCTTCCCACAGTCTGAAAGACATGTTAGTTAAGTGACTAGGGGAATTTCACAGTAAGCCTAACTTGTGACTAATAAATAAACTTTAACTTTCCCAATCAGCTAGATTTGCATTTGTAGAGTCTGGGTAATGCTGGGAATATTTTAAAAAATCAAAACATGTTTCTGAACTAGTGGTAGTTGAATTACCAAGTGTTCCCACTAGGTGAAGACAAGTTCTCCTTAAATGTTTCAGTCTCCCTTGGTATTCTATTTTTTTTGTGGCCAAGATACTTTATGCAGTTGGAAAGGTCACTCCTGTTCTTGTTCCTCGAATACCCTTTCCTCTCTTTCCTTCTAAAACTCTAACTGCAGCCTTCATTCTTCTAGGTGAATTTTGGTTAAGGTGACCTGGTCTGTTTCAGGTTCTATATTTTCTGCTTGTTCCAGGCTCAGAATGAGGCCAAGATTCTCAGGCAGCATCTTTAATAGCTCGGGCTTTTGTGCTTTATGATTTTCAGCTATTCTTTGATTAGGGACATTAAGTTTGCCCAAGTTAAGGTCTGCTACTGCATGAATTCATTAATATAGAATTCAGCTATTGTGCTTTCCAATGCTGGTATTCACATAGCTTATTGCTAAATGATTTGTTTTTGTTTCATCAAATTTAACAACTTCTACTTTTCCTTTAAAGTCAGTTATGGTTCATTCACTGCAGTGGATTTAAATCCTGGATGCAGCCTCTGGTTTGGTCATGGACAGAAAGTATTTGCTCTTTACTGCCCAGAATCAGAATGTTTTGGATGGTAAGCAATGTGTCTTTTCTAACTCTTATTTTCTTACTAATTCCAATTAAATAATTCAGCAGCAAGTCTTTGTGAGTTTAAAATAAAGCAGGATATTTATTCTCAAACACTTATCCTAAATTAGCACAATGTCTCATGTGCATACACACACACACACATACACACACACAAAGGATACAGATAAAAACAGCTTTTAGACATTACAGTTAACTCAGTCCCTAATTTATGATAGTGAATTACCCACATGACAAGTTTATGGACTGATTTGATGATTTAAAATTGAAGTGGGGGTCTTGTAAAGCGAAGGATTCATTGCAGGCTGTGAAGTTTCATGTAGTCAAATATCAAGGAAGTTGTTGCTTAGGTGAAATTTGAAACTGGGACAGGTTAAATATTGTGGATCCTTGATGACTTGCAATCAGTTTCAGTGTTTGATTGACAGATTGGCTGACGATCGATAGTTCTGGAAAGACAAAGATGGCATAGCGTTTCTCCATGTTCTTCTGGGTCTCAGAAGCCAGTTTCAGTCATGTGGTCCATTGCCATTTTCCACATAGATGGGTTTCAGCTGGCTCCTGATATACAATAGGACATGGATGATATGTCATACTTATGTTGTGGATAACCGGTCTTCATTAGTTTTCCTTTACTGAATTGCAAACTTGGAGGTATGGCATCGAGCAGCCCATTGATTCTGTGTTTTGAGTAACCTTCAAACAATAGAAGGAATGAATTCCATAGATAATGTTCATTTTGATATGTCCAGTCTTGAGGTATTCAGTTTGGAACTTTCTTGAAGCTTGGTTGCTTCTGTTGAATAAGCAAAGGTCATCTGGCCCCAAAGCAGCCACCTTCGTAATTAATCAGTACCAATTTTGAACAAATAAAGCTCAAAAAGCTTCCATGTATATAGCTAGTCCATGTATATAGTTATGGATATGATATACACTTTACCAGACAGACATATGAGTAAAATATCATAGGTCTGTTGTGTGGAATTTTATCATATGGAGGCAATTTCCCAAAAGTGCTGAATTGGAAGTAAAACTATTCTAGATTGCGCCATTCTCATCCAAGTCTCCACGTTCTGTGCAATGCAGAGGGCCCAGTCATGAATCGCATTACAAACCCAGAGAGGTGGGGCCCAATTGCACCAGTTCTGGAGATTTGCAAATGTGCATTGGCCCCAAACTGTCAAACTCCCTTTGCTAGTCAGCCTGGGCCCCTCCAGACCATTCCCTCCCACAGCCTAATCATGGGCCCAACAATTCCCAGGCCAGCCCTGACCCCCACCTCCCTATCTCAGGGTAATATGCTGCCCTGGCCCCACAACAACACAGCGATGCTGATCCCCCCACTTTGTTACCCAGCAGACTCCCCCCCTGCCCCCGCCCCGGGGTCAGACCCTCTCCAGGATCAGAACCCCTCCCTCTTCCGGAGGCAGGCCCATCCGGAAGGCAGCACCCCCCCCCCCCCCCCCCCCCCCCACAACTGGCGAGGATCAACCCTCCTAGCCTGCCCTGCCCCCTTTGCTGCCTCCCCTCCATGCCAGACTGATCCCAATGCAGAGTGACAGTGAGATCCTCTACACTCACAGATTGCATACAGGCTCCTCCTACAATACGCCCTGCCTCCTTGGCAATGCCCAGTCTCTGATGGGCAGTACCATTGTGCCCCCTGGGCAAGGACACTTTGCTGCTTGTGGTGTGCCAGGGAGCATAGGATGGCACTGCCAGGGTGCTCATGCCCAGGGAGCACACCCCACCATAGCTTGACCCCATGGGGAGGTCCTGATTGCTTCTCTTTTTTCCGGTAGGGTCTCCCACTAGTTCCCCCTAATGTGGGGAGTCAGTCTGAATGCTGCCTGAATGAAGCACTCCTGGCAGGGTGGGAGATTCGATTGGAATGTGAAAGGTTCCAATAATTAACTAATTTTGTTAATGGAATAATAATTTCACGAATATTTACATGGCTTCCTCTAGCTAAGTAAAAAGTCTGACAACACCAGGTTTAAGTCCAGCTGATTTATTTGATAGTACACTCACAAGCTTTTGAGATTTCTTTCTTCAAAAGCTCAAAAGCTTGTGAGTTCACTATCAAGTAAATCGGTTGGACTTTAACCTGGTGTTGTCAGACTTTTTACTGTGTTTACCCCAGTCCAATGCCAGCATCTCTACATCATAGCTCTAGCTAAACTAGATATGATCTGCTCTATGGTAGTGATGACAGTGAAAATCTTATAAATGGCAATAGTCATTGCAGATTTCAAGTGATGAGTCTATGAATATTTCCTTTAGCAATTTAGTCCACATAATTGCTGGGCTTATCCTTATGGCCTTTTCTGAAAAAGACTGTAACATTTGCAATTTTCCAGTTTAAACAAGACTGGAAAATTATTTCCAGTGCCTCTGCAATTTCCACTGTCACTTGGATATTCTTGGATGCATTTCATCTGGTTCTGGTGCCTTATCAACTCTAAGTATGGATCCTCTAATTAATGTCTCTTCCATATCAATTTTGACTCTTCAAGTGTCTGAATTACCTTCTCTTTTTCCATGAGCTGGATAGCATTTTCCCTAGTAAAAATAAAGGTGCAGAGTCTTCATTTAATACATCAGCAATGCACCCACCCAGCCCCACCATTTCCATACATAACTTTCCTTTCTGGTCCCTAATCCACCTCATTTCTCACCCTTTTTCTACTTGTATGCCTGGAGAAAACTTTGGGATTTCCTTTTACGTTAGCTGCAATCACTTTTCATCCTCTCTCTTTACTTCATTTACTTGCTTTTTCATATTTTGCCACTGAACTCTCTACATTTAACCTTGTTTTTGGTTGTAATATCCACTAATCATAAGCACATTTCTTTTTCTTCATCTTAATCTTTATCACTTTTGTCATCCAGAGAACTCAGGATTTATTTGGCCTACCATTCCCTTTCATGGAAATATACCTTGACCTTTCCTCTTCTTTAAATGCAGCTCATTATTCAGTTACTATTTTGCCTGCCAATCTTTGATTCCAATTTATCTGACCCAGATCTGCTCTTACCCCACTGATGTTGGCTTTCCCCCAGTTAATATTCATACTCCGAATTGTTCTTTGTACTTTACCATAGCCAGCCTAAACCTTATGATATAATGATCATTGCCCCCGTAAATGTTCTCCTATTTACACTTAATCCTCTCAACCTGCCTCATATCTAAGAATGAGGTCAGACAGTGCCTCATTTGTTGTAGGACTGGAGAGATAGTGCTGTAGAAAATGTTCCTGAACATAATCTAAACCTAAGAATTCTAACCCGTCTCTGCACTTTCCACTGTTACTATCCCAGTCTGTATGCGGTTAACTGAAGTCTCCATTAAAACTACTCCATAATTCTTGTAATTCTGTAATTTTCTTGCAGAGTTGTTCCTCTGTATCTTTCCCACTAGTCAGTGGCCTATAAATTACATAGAGAAATGTGACTGTACCTTTTCATTGCTCTTTAGCTCTAACCAAATAGATTCTGTCCTTCTGGGACACCCTTTTGCTCCAGGACTGCAATATTCTCCTTAAATCAATTCTACGCCCCTCTTTCTTCTCTTCCTTTCCAATCTTTTCTGAACTCCTTATATCCAAAGTAAGAAGCCTCACAATGCCAGGTTAAAGTCCAACAGGTTTATTTGAAAGCATGAGCTTTCAGAGCACTGCTCCTTCATCAACTGCATCAATACTTACCTGATGAAGAAGCAATGCTCCAAAAACTCATGATTCCAAATAAATTTGTTGGACCTCAACCTTGTGTTGTGAGACTTCTTACTGTGCCTACCCCAGTCCAATATCTCCATTTTCACTTCATAGCTATCACTGACTCCTTATACCCAGAAATATTTTGCATCCAGCCCAGACCTTTTTTGAGTCAAGTCTCTATTAGTGTCACAGCATCATATTTCCACATAGCATACGAGGTAATGCATTTTGAAGGTCCAATACAGATAGGAAATATACAGTAAATGGCAGCACCCATGGAAATATTGATAAGCATAGGAATCTGGGTGTACAGGTACACAGATCACTGAAAGTGGCAATGCAGGTGGAGAAGTTAGTCAAGAAAGCATACAGCATGCTTGCCTTCATCGGCCATTGAGTTTAAAAATTGGCAAGTAAGGTTGCAGCTTTATAGAAACTTAGTTAGGCCGCACTTGCAATATAGTGTTCAATTCTGGTCGTCAAGCATGTGGAGGCTTTGGAGAGCGTACAGAAAAGATTTGGCAAGATGTTGCCTGGTATGGAGGGCATTAGCTATGAGGAGAGATTGGAGAAACTTGGTTTGTTCCCATTGGAGTGATGGAGGTTGAGGAGCAACCTGATAGAAGTCTACAAGATTATGAGAGGCATGGACAGAATGGATAGTCAGAAGCTGTTTCCCAGACTGGAAGAGTCAATTACTAGGGGGCAAAGGTTTAAGATGTGAGGGGCAAGTTTTAAAAGAGATTTACAAGGCAGATTTTTTATACAGAGAATGGTGGATGCCTGGAATTTGTTGCTGGGGGAGGTAGTGGAAGCTGATATGATAGTGATTTTTAGGGGTTATCTTGCCAAGTACATGAATGAGATGGGAATAGATGGTCCCTGTAAGTGAAAGGGGTTTTAGTTAAGTTGGGCAGCATGGTCAGTGCAGGCTTGGAGGGCCAAAGGGCCTGTTCCTGTGCTGTAATTTCCTTTGTTCTATAACAATCGGCACTTGCAATTCTCCAATTTTATTTGTCACATTCAGTGCATTCACATGAGGTTGGGAACAGAAATCATGTCTCAAGGTAATTAATGTTCCAATGGACATTAAATCACTATGGATGTTATGCCCACACCCGCATCTGCCAACAGGTTCTGCACACTGGATATAAATCCAGCACTTAATATTTGTTGTATAGATTGCACTACTGCTGCTATTATTTAGTTCTTTCATATTAGTTAGAGTCTAAGAAGAAACCCAAAAGAGAACGTTTGCTGCTTTCCTATGTCAAGGACCATTGCATGATAAAACCCAATAGCTCAAACAAATGGACATAAGTTCTCTATTTGATCTCTGGGCATGCTATGAAATTGTCATATAATATTTGGGCTAGTGACAGCAATCCATGAAGCATAAAAAGGTGTCACTTGTGCAATAACCTGAGATACAAAAGCTAAAAACAAATAAATTCTACCGTAAAGAATAAAGAAACCAGAAAAGAGAACAATCATTTTCACTCATCCAGTTATGTACAAACTGAACATTAAGGTTTAACAAAATAAACTTTAAATAAATAACAATCAATGTCCTATTTAAAAAAAAGCTTTTCATTTTCTTCACCTGTTTCTTTGTTTGAGGTGGAATTGTGACTTATTTTAGAGAAAGCGACGGGGCACCCTGTTGTAAATGTTGGATTTATTTGAACCTTCCTGTCACTGCACCTCTGAACTTGCCAAGGTTGGAAATACATTGGGGTATAGGTTTGGGGGTAATAGGCTTAATGCAATTTTTAAATTTATACTAATATTCCTATGTTTCAGACTTTACTGCAAACTATTAACATGACATGCAATTTAGATCCTTACCCTAACTGTGGGTGAATTTTAGCATCTGGTTATAATCTCAAACTTTAAAAATTATTTTCACTTTGTTTACATGCTTTTGGTGGATCTTAATTTGTCGCTGTATAATACTGATGAACCATATTACTGTGGTCAACAATGATTGGGGAATTTACTTAATGTTCAATAACAGCATGGCAACTTTCAAACCTCAGGCTAGAAGCTATCCATTAGATCTACCCGAGTAAATTGAAAGCGGCTCCCTGCACAAATTGTGCAATCTTGTGCTTTTCAAATTTAGTTTGCTTTGAATGATTACAGCAAGTTACTAAAATATAATCTTTACAACAGAATTGTGAAAGCATTATAGATTAGAACTTATTGTTAGTAATTATCATTACTTGAAATTAGTAATATGCTCACAATGTATCTGTTTATCAGCTATGAATAGGTACAGAGGATTAGTTAGTACTCTGTTTAGTTTCTCTAGAAATAAGTTAATGAAATTATTATCATTAGGTGAAGATAGTCGTGAAAGGAGCCATGGTCAGACGAGGGCTCTGCAATAATGAGAGGGCAACTAGTTAGAGATTTAAAATCAATAACTATTCTTCAGAGATAACTTATGTTTTTCATTTAATCCTGTCTAATTAAGACAACTGAAATGCAAATGTTAAATAGTGTGTGGAGATAGAATCGAAATTACTTTAGTGAATCACCCAATGCTTCAATAGCCAGCTAAAAAATAAGAATAGTTAGGTTGGGTAACTCTTTTGAAAGCTTATTAACAGCCCCAGCGAACAGCTCTGAACTGATAACAGGCGAATATGAACAATGAGGCCCCTGAAGGCAAGATTACAGGTCGAATATCATATTCAAGGGAGTAATGAAATAGATTGTGGGAAACAGAATTGGAAGGGAGAAGGAAAACAGTTTTGGAGATGCTTTAAGTACATGACTATGGAAACCCATAAAGGTTGGGTGGTATTGCAGGCATGGGCAATTAAATTATGGTTTAGACAAAGAACAGAACATATCTTTGTGCACCTTATACATTTTTTTACAACAAGCTATGATCCTCTGCACTTCCTGAAAGAACAGTGGAAACTCATTCAATAGTAATGTTTAAGAATGAATTGGACAAAATAATTACAACAAACCAAATTACATAGCCATGGGAATAAAGCAGCAAAGTGGCTAGCTCTAGCAAAGAGCTGACATAGCCATGATGCACCAGTTTATTTATTTGTATATCATTCTATGATTCAATGATCCTGTGGATAACTATTGTCTCGGACACTGGGAAGACTCCTATCCTCTTTAACTAGTGCCATAGGATCTTTTACATCCGTGCTGAAGGAAGGTAGAGCTTTGGATTAGCATTTACCTGAAAAATGGGACTTCCAACAATATAGCACTCATTCTGTGCTACACTGAATAAAAGAGACACTTTTATAGGAGAATTAATCCTGATAAGATAGCATCAGGGTCTGCCCTGAAAAAGGACATCAAGTGTAAGTCTTGAAGCAAGCCATTGCAATAGGCTGTAAAAAGGAGGACACTCAGTACTGGAATCATTCTGACTTTAGCCAATAACCCGTGGGTAGATTGGAAGACTTCAAGAAGGACTATGGCCTTAAGAAAAGAGTGAAAAGAAAAGAGAAAGGACGTTTGCAAATGCCAGCCATCCTGTCTAATCTGAGCTGGCAATGATAGTGTATTTTGTTCTGTCTTCAACTCTGATTAAATTCAGCATCCATACCATAATGGTTGTGATTGGTCTGATTGATTGATTAAATAATTGACAAGAATTAATTGGGATTAAATAGAAATATAAACAAATCTATGAATTTAAAATACAACATCATGGTTAGTGGTCAAACTTTAAAAAATATCCATATTGTCTTTCCCTGCCCAGCATTTTAACAGAAGCATTGTTATGTTTCAAGATTTTTAACTTTGTGGCTAGAAGAGATTTTACAGAATGGTTCTGATATTAAGAATTAATTCCCAAATGTCCAATATCACAAAATACTTTGGCATCGCAAAACCTTGTCTATCAATCTTGGTCAGTGTAGTGCTCCTCACAGTGTCAAGGTCCCGGTTCAATTCCAGCACGATGTGACTGTCTGTGTGGAGTCCACATTCTCCCCGTGCCTGTAGGAGTTTCTTCTCAGTGTTCCTTTCCTTCCACAGTCCAAAGATGTGCAGGTTATGCTGGTTGGCCTGGCTAAATTTCACCTTATGTCCCAAAATGTGTATGTTAGTGGGATTACTGGAGTAAATATGTGGGGTTACAGGGATAGAGCCTGGGTGGGATGTTTCGTCATTACACAATCAATGGGCCAAATGGCCTCTTTATACACTGTAGGGATTTTATGATTCTATGAAAAGATTTAAGCCTCATTCCAGAGACTTAAACAAAATTTAGGTGAATAGAGAGAGAATGCTGCACTATTGGAGGTGCTTTCTTTCAGATAAAATGCTAATCCAAGGCTCTGTCTTCCCTTTGTGTGGACACAAAAGATCTTACATTTAAAGAGGGAGAGAGTCCTCCCAGTGTCCTGGACAATATTTATCATGGATGCACTAGTTCTTTGGTAGAACTATTTACTTTGCTGTTTTTTCTCCACAGCCCTGTAATTTGTTTTACTGTAACTATTTGTCCAATCCCTTTTGAACATTACTCTTGAATTTATTTCCATGTTCTGTCAGGAAGTGTATTTCGGACCATAATAGCTGTTTACACAAACGATGTTTCGTCATGTTAGCTTTGGTTTTTGTATTTTTCTTCCAATCATTTTCCATCTATTTACTGAACCTATTGCTACTGGAAAGGATTTCTCTCCGTTTATTTTATCAAAACCATTTATGATTTTGAAGACACAATCAAATCTCCTCCTAATCTTCTCTCCTTTAATGTCCTCTAGGGAATAAAGTCTGCCATCCTTAGCCGGTCTGGTCTACAAGTGACTCCAGACCCAGCAATATAATTAAATGCCCTTTGAAATGGACAGAGGAAATCACTCAGTTCAAGGGTAGTTAGGAATGGGCAATAAATGGGGACCCAGCCAGCGATGCTAATGATTAAAAAATGAGAAAACCCATGTTTCTTCAGTCCCTCCAAGTAATTGAAGAGTCTCATCACTAGTGCCGACCTGTAAATCTGCCCTGACTCTCCTCTCTCCAAAGCCTTGGCATCTTTCTTGAAGCGTAGTGTCCAGGATTGAATACAATATTCTAGCTGAGACCAAACTGGTGTTTTATTAAAGTTCAGCATAACTTCTTTGCTCTTCTACTATGTTTATCTTTTACTAAAGCCAATGGTCTCACATGCATTTAGCAATGCTCTCAACTTGTTCCGTCATTTCCAAATATTTATATGCATGTATTGGCAGGTCTTACTGTTCCTGCAGTCCTTTAAAATTGTATTATTTCATTAATTTTGTTTCTTCTCATTCTTCCTACCAAATATGTCACTTCTTTGCAGTAAATTGCATCTGCCAAATGTCTGCTCATCTCAACAATCTACATCCTTATGAATCTGTTGCTATTCTCCTTATTGTTTACTACATTTCTGAGTTTAATATCCTCCGTAAAGCTTCAAATTATGCCCTTTAATGAAATCCAAGTCACAAGTAAGCTTGTAAAGAACAGTGATACCAACATTGAGTGGCAGGTAGCACAGTGGTTAGCGCTGCTGCTTTACAGTTTCAGGGACCTAGGTTCGATTCTCAGCTTGGGTCACTGTCTGTGTGGAGTTTGCACATTCTCTCGTATCTGAGTGGGTTTCCTCTGGGTGCTCCGGTTTTTTCTCACAGTCCAAAGATGTGTGGGCTATGTCAATTGGCATGCTAAAATTGTCCCTTAGTGTCCTGAGATGTGTAGATTAGAAAGATTAATGGGTAAGTATGTAGTCATATGGGGTAGGGCCTGGTGGGATTGTGATAGGTGCAGACTCGATGGGCTGAATGGCCTCTTTCTGCATTGTAGGATTTCTATAATCCAGTGAACACCATCATATACTTCCCTCACTATGAAAAACATCCATTCCCCATTACTTTCTCACCTCTTTTGGACTTTAATTTTACTAAGACTATTTATAGCGGCTTATTGAATGCTTTAGAGAGTCCATTTATACATCAATCAGTTTGCCTCCATCAAACTTTGCTGTCACTTTATTAAAATTACTAAACACAGGAGAGCCAAATAATAAAGGCCCAAGAATAGCATGACATTTGTTGTTTACATCTTATTTAAACAATCCAGATGAGATTGTGGTGCCTCTTGCATTTCCGAGCAGTTAGTCCAACTGTACTTCAGGGTTTGCAGTGGGCAGCTACTAGAGAAAGGGATAAAAATGTTGGAAATACCCTGGAGGCAAGAGAAGTATTCCTCTTTCTCCTGGAGAAACAGTAACAGAGAAAAACGTAATTTGCAGATTTTTTAGTGGCAGCTGCTGGTCAGGCCATGTCCCGTGAACCTGATTGAATCAAGTCTCGAGGCAGCTCAATTTCTGGTACAGGTTCTCCATCAGACATTTTACTCCTCTGTAATTCATGCAAGGAAGCTAATACTTATTTTAAATGGCTAATGCAGATGCCTGAAAATTTATCACACCCAATTTCTGATCTGGTTGACATTTTCTATGCATCTTTGAGGACATTGATCCCATTTGTACTTATTCTACAGCGGTGAAACTGATGCAACACACACCAATTTCTACCCCTACACATGGTTATTTATTGCTTTGCTGCTTCTGGGACCTTTCTGTCTGCAAATTGGCTCCTTATTTCCACAGTTCAAAAATGACTACATTTCAAAAACAGCTTTGACATCCTTTGGGACCTTCTGAAAAGGTGAAAATATTATATCAATGCAATCTTTTCATCAGACAATTGGGCATGCCTGAGAAAAATTTTCTGATGAAAATTAAAAGCTTTATAGAATTCAATTTTAGCAGTTTATTTAAATAATGGTCTGGCTGGAACATGAGAGCCAACTGTCATACAATCTTAAAAATTATAATAACACTGCTATGAAAATTATTGTTTAAAACAATGGTTATGCCATTAACATGTTCCAACAATGACAATAACAATGGTATGTTTCAATAATTGCAGTCAAACAGCAGTTGACCTGCAGAACTCACTCCCAGTTGAGTGTTTGCTGCTTTGATCGACACTTCAAGTAACCAATCCTACGACATATTGGATTGAGGGAAGGTGGGGCAGAGAAGAAGCCAAAGTGCTGATCTTTCTATTCAACTGTGGAAAAAAATAATCACGTGTGGGAGGTGGGGGTTGGGAGGGGGGAGTTATTAATCAGCGACTAAGATTTAGACAATATATTAGACACTGCCAAGAGCTAGATGATTCTTAAAGAAAAGTTAATCAGTTAATGCAGTAAGGGAATCAAGCAAATAATTATGATTTTAAATTAATACTGACACTTTAAAAATGTATTTTAAGTATTGTATGAATCTCTGTTCATTTCAGCTAGGAGCAGGTTGCCGTAAGGGATGATGGTGAATGTGAAGAGCTCAGAACCAAAGGCTAGGGAACCCTAACAGTTAGCAAAATTCATATCTGAAAATCCCTGGTGAGGGAACACATTCTGCTACTTTATGAAAAGGGACATTCATTGGCTAGGCATAGATTTGTACCTGGACAAGGATTACATGTTCATTCAGCTTGGCAGTGAGCCAGTGGGAATGTTCACTTTGACTTCTATGATGAGCATCTATAGGCAAACAAGGAAGTGAGTTCAGTCAAATTGGAAGTTAGTGTCTGGGTTGAAAGGACAAATGAAATGTCATTATGCTGAATGGTAAAATGCAATTGATCGAGGGAAAATGTCCGAGATTATTATAGATATATGTATATTGAATGTAATTGATTTTAAACTAATATGAGGCAGTAATGATCAATAAGAAAATCTATTATTGATCAGTTTTTGATTGTACATATTAAATTCATCAGGGAAGTTACGCTGCTCTATTCCACAGCTGCTTAATCCTTTTGGTGATCTCCGAGCAGCTGCTTGTTGTGCTTTTGTTTTAAATAAATGTTGTGTCTTTATGCAGAGATACTTGCCTTGTGCATTTTACATTGTTTTAAGTTAAAACATAATTGGCCATCTCAAAATCACAACACATGGTCTTCAAGAACAGTTTGTGAAAGCTGGTAAAGAATTCAAATTTAGAGAAAGAAAGTTTTGCATATTGCTAAATGGATTCAAGAAGAACATTAACCTGTAAGTCTATTTTTCTCACTAATACAGCTAGTATAATCTGATTTGTTATTTTCTATGCTTTGAGTACTGTTACAAAAC
Source organism: Sphyrna mokarran (assembly GCA_024679065.1). Classification (NCBI taxonomy): domain Eukaryota; kingdom Metazoa; phylum Chordata; class Chondrichthyes; order Carcharhiniformes; family Carcharhinidae; genus Sphyrna; species Sphyrna mokarran. The sequence goes on from JAGIQG010000005.1 coordinate 71,396,018, forward strand.
AAGTTGATGTTTAATGTATTTGTTTCTCTATTGCATGTGAAGTCACATAAGAAGGGTTGGTATCTGTTTCACACAACATTGAAAATTTCTTGTTATGATCCATAAGATTTAGCAGCAGAATTAGGCCATTCAGCTCATCGATGTGCTGTGCCATTTAATCATGGCTGCTAAGTTTCTCAACCCCATTCTCCCACCTTTTCCCCATAACCTTTGATCAAGAACCTATCTATTCCTGTCCAAAATACACTCAACAACCTGACTTCCACAGCCCTCTGTGGCAATGAATTCCACAGACCCACCACCCTCTGGCTGAAGAAGTTCCTGCTCATTTCAGTTCTAAAGGATTGTCCCTTTATTTTGAGGCTGTACTCTCAGATCCTAATCTCCCCTACTAATGGAAACATCTTTCCCATGTCCATTCTCTCCAGGTCCTTCAGTAATCTGTATGTTTCAATGAGATCCCCCTTTCCCCCCAACTCCATCCTTCTAAACTCCATCCAGTACATCCACCTGGGTCACTTTAGCATATGATCAGATAAAGGTGAACTACTGCTATAGGGTTCACTAAAGGGAGAACTGGTAACTGAATCTAAAGGAAATCTAATCCAAACCCAGGTATTTTGAGTTAAACAATAATGTCTACCTTGATGATCAAGAACAATTTCAAGTTTTATGTATTTAAAAAGAAAATGTTTGAAACGCACAACATATTGACAGCACATTTAAAACATTTTTTAACATTTCTCTTAACTTCAGATAATTCATCTCCCCCCCATTTGACCTTAATTATGGCCTTGTAGCCTTTTCTGTCTCTCTTCCCTTCCACACTTCCCACCATCCCAGGAGGAAAAATAAGTTGAAACTAGTTGAAGTCTGAAACTATGCCTCCCATCTGAAAAGAAAGGAAAGTTCAAGAATAAGAGCAGTGAAGAAAAAACGATAAGGAGCAGTAGAGGAAAGAAGAATGAAACAGAGGGGCCAACAGAAGGAGAATCAGCAATATAAAGACTTCAGAGTTGGGTAAGGTAGTGACAATTATTCTCTGTTTTACTGGACCCAATATCATGCGAGATTGACTGAGTATATTCGAATCAGAATGGCATACCTTGTGCATTTATATGAATTAAAGTTCCGAGTTGCAAACCTATCACCTATATGATTTATGCAGGTAATTGAATTACAATTACACAGAGATTAATAGTAGGGAACAAAGGCAATTGCTTTTATCTTCCGACTGTTTAGCTGAAGGAAATTGCTACTTATCCAAGCAGAATGTAAGACAAGCAGTCTTACAATACAAAGGCAGTGAAGGAGTTAAGAGAGATGCCGGAGAGTTAAGGATGGGTATTATCAGCATGTGTGTGCAACCTTATCCCATATCTACAAACAATTTTGGCCAAGAAACAGAATTAGCTGAAGAAAAGGCAGAGGCTATAAATTGATCCTTGGACCATTTGCAGCTGACAGCACAAGAGTGGAAAACCATTGCAGAAGATATCTTAGAACATAGAACATTACAGCACAGAACAGGCCCTTCGGCCTTCGATGTTGCGCCGACCAATATAAAAAGCAATGCCCCTCCAAACTAAACCATTCCCTTCTCTTCCATATACTTATCAACTAAAGTCATGACTATCTTAGTCTATCTTAGTCTATCTTAGTCATCTTAGACTATCTTAGTCATGGTCAGATCATATGATCAGTGAAAACCTCAAAAAAGCTGTTGAGGGAGGATGATTATAGTTGACCATGGTAATAGAAGTTAAGGGCAATGCAGTTGAATACCTAGCATTCTTCAATTTTATTTTCCCCTTGGTTTAAACATTGCTTAATATCTATCAAAGAGTCATTCAGATTTGAAACACTAGCTGTGTTCTCTCTCCACAGATGCAATCAGACCTGCTGATATTTTACAGCATTTTCTATTTTTGTTTCAGATTCCAGCATCCACAGTAATTTGCTTTTAGCATAGTATCTGTCGTTGAGTTAGCTGGTTTGGAGGATGTATTCTATATATTACTGAGAAAAAAATGATTAAAACTACTCAAATGGAAAGATAAGATTGCTGAAGTGGTTTCAGTATATATCCCACATGCCAGTATGCTCAGTATTCCATATTAACCAGTACACCATTACTATCGTTACAATCACTGTTTAAACACAGTTTTTCAATAGAAAATGTAATCAGTTAATTGAAGTCACATGTAGCTAATTTCGAAATTTATTTGGCATTTCCATTAACTCCTTAAAACTTTTATTATTGAAAAAATTCTAGGGACTACTCATCTGCTTCTTTTTCGATATGACTAAGATTCTGATAATATTCCATGCCAATCTTTCACATGGTGTAATCTTCACCTCTACAGCCTACTTGGGAGAATATTTAACACAATTGAAGTGATGTTTCCTACGTGCACTACAATACCTTTATTTTACTGATATTTTAAGTTGATATATGATACCAATATTTTACTGCCTCTGTTACCTTGAACTTGGTAAGAAGTCTCACAACATCAGGTTGAAGTTCAATGCCATTTGCTTTCAGGGCAATGCTCCTTCGACCTGACAAAGGAGCAGCACTCTGAAAGATATTGGCATTTACTACCAAATAAACTTGCTGGAATTTAACTCGGTGTTGAGAGACTTCTTACTGTGTTTACCTCAGTCCAATGCCGGCATCTCCACACCTTGAACTTGACCGTTCAAGACATCCTTGCCTGTCTTGCAATGTCTACTCTCAGTAAGGATGAAGTTATCCAAAAATGTCATTTCTAATCAAACTTATGCCAAGTCCCGTTCACCTGTCATGATTGTCTTTGTTGACCTAACTAGCTTCTAGAAAATCAATTAAAAATTCACATATAAATAAAGCAAAATAATGCAGATGTTAGAAATTAAAACAGAAAATGCTGGAAAAGTTCAGAGGCCTGGCAGCATCTGTGGGAAGAGAAACAGAGTTAACATTTTGAGTCCAATATGACTTCTTCAGAGCTCATTATTGTCTTCAAGTCCCTCCAAAGCCTTGTTCTTCTCTACTTCTCTGATCTCCTTCAGTCCCACAACTGAAGGGCCTTTTCTGCACTGTATGACTATGATTTTACAGCCTCACTTGGGTGAAACTGGAAATTCCCACCAGAGGTCAACGGAGATTTCTGTTCTCAGACTTTGCCAGCACCGATTCTTTGGTGAGGATTATTTTTCAAGGATATGGGACAAGTAGTAAAATAGTGGTAAATACTGTCAGTGCAGATTCGATAGGCAAAAGGCCTTTTCTGTGTGACAACTCTCCAAAGTATCTGCTCTCTTCCAGTCTAATCTCCTGAGCATTCCAATTTCACTTTTTCGGCCATTGGTAGCTGTGTCTTCAATTTCTAAGCTCCTAATCTCTAAAATTTCCTCCTTTGATGCTTCTCTTCCTTCTTTCCCATCAGGATTCTCCTTAAAACATACTTCTTCGACCAACTACTGTTATATCTTTGTACATAGCTTGGTGTTTTATAAGACCCATCTGAAACACTTGCAATGTTTTGTTATGCTACATAAACATAACTTGTTGTTGCATTTACCTTACTGAAATTTCTTTAATTCAAATCACTCCAACATATGTATTTTTCCACAAATAGATAAATTCCCACTCCCCAACTTGCATTGGTAATTAGAGTCTTTCAAGCTGAATTAAGATAACACTTTTTTAAACCTTACTTTACTTTGCAGGTGAATTCATATTTAAATTTATCAGCATCCCTGTACATGGGCATGTAATGCAAAATAGGCCTCCTGGTAATTCATGCACTGAAAAAATGTTCCTGATGGCACTTTCACATAACACAAACATTAGCTCAATGACACATTCACCCACCACCAAGATACGCAATGATGAATTCATGCACACAGCACAAAGAAATTCCCAACAAGCTCTTCATGTATTGCAGGATGATACTTATTAGCCCTTGAACTTATTTTTCCCTCACAACTTCTGCTGTACCACAAATGCAAAAACTAATATATTCATATAATAACTAGTGAGTTAGCTTCTGGGATCAGGTTGTTCAAACTATGGTAGGCATTCCTTATTTTCTATTGATTGTAGGCTTATTTCCCAGGATTATCAAAGAGTATTGGAACAGTTCTAATGTCCTAAATGGAAAAACTCACACTGAAGGGCTCTCTTACAAGAATTTATGAGGTGCTGTCTCAATGTGAGCAGTGCTATTATCTTGATCTAAAGCCATTTTACTATTGTGTTCAGCATACAATTAAACATAAAAGGAGAATTTCCAAACAAGATTTCTCAATGCTACAAAGTGACAACCATCCTATCAGCAAATTTCTCCACTCAATATACAACCTACAATCTGATCCATTTATCTATTTGAGAATTATTTAACACACCTGACTATATTGAATGTGAAATATAATTGAATAATTAATGGAAAGTTAACATAGCAACTCTCAAAGTCTAAGTTTCCCTATTTCATTAACTGCTGTCATTAAACCAGTAAACTTTTCATATGCTTTCCCTAACTAACTGACTTACGCGCTTTCACATTTTACAAAGATATAGGACAACAACTGGAAGGGTGCCAATTTCACTCCACAATTATATCCTCAAATTTGATTTATCCAAACTGTCCATTAGGTAAAGCGTTTTTGATAGGCAATTTCTTATTACTATAATTTTATGACAGTGCAGATAAATCACTGTATAAGCATTTTAAGCTAATAATTATCTTTTGATATTCCAATAAACACAATGTTAATATATTAGAAGGGCTGTCTGAACAGCTATCATGAGTTAATACTTTAAAAGGTAAACTTCATGCATTCCAGCTGCACCAGAACCTTGTGGCTGCTCTGATGATCTTTCTAATATGTTAGCACCACACTCTTCCCTGTAACAGTATACCAGGAACAGGGAGAGATATTTGAGCCTGGCTCACAAAGTTCAATAAAATTAGAGTTCTAGTGAATGAAAGAAAATAATTGACTTGTTCTCTACACCATAAACACGAACTTCTGAATTTTAGAGAAATAAATACTTAAGATTATTGAACACCAAGTTGGGAATGAAACTCTATAAACATGGGGATGGAGTTGAAGTCATTTTTTAAAAAAATCTATACTGCTATTGTTTTATTCTGGTTGATAAAAAACACTGAGTTTCTGCAACACGTCATTTAGCTGCAAGGATGCGTCCAAAGATGCACCTCTTTAAGCATGAGCTCCTTCAGTGTTCTCATTGCTACTCGAGTACTGCAGGTTAACCCTAGTGCCCGAGCGACTTACATCCTTAGAAGTATCACCAACTTCCCGTTCAGTTTTACAATTAGCACATTTTACCCTCAATTTAGTCGAATATTGGTATGGAACCGCCGATTATGGAGAAGTATGTTTTTCAGACAAACAATTTCGTGACTAAAAAGGAAACGAGAGAAGCCCTCCCGATATTTCTCATAACCTTTGTCTACAAATGAAGCAATGACCCTCCCCCCCTCCGTGCTGTGTGCAGGGTTCAAAGCAATCTCATCAATCCGGTAAAACTCGGCATAAAGCAGCAGCAGCATCGAGATGTTGGGGGTGGGAATGAAATGAATTAAATAAATCACTGTCTTTGGAACGACATTCTTCCCAACAAATAAAACAATGAACGTTAGGTTTCACCTTTAATTTAGTATTAGGGTAGCGCAGTGACTTCCTCGGTGCGGTATTGTTAGACAGTGCGGCTTGACTAAGATCCTCCAACACTTCGATGATATCGTCAAGCACGCACCTCTTGTCGCTGTTTCGCAACATACAAATATGAGAGAAAGAATAACTGAAACCCGAGCCGTTGACTCGCATCTCCAGCACGGCTCTGTGCATCTGCAAAATCTGATCCGCTCTCTCCAAGATATCAGCCCCCGATAGGGAGGTAAGTACCACCCGGCCGTATCTGCCCGGGGTATGCAGGTCCGAGTACAGGTTGTTCTTGGACTGGTTGATGGAGAAAAGACTGTTCACCAGGGTCCTCTCGATCTTGGCCAGGCTGTGCTTGGGCGCCACCAGCAACTCCAGGTCAGTTTCACGCTGAAATTTATTAAGGAAGGTCGCCCCGAACAGAATGGACAGGACGGAGGGGACTGTCAGGAAAAAGACGGGATGCCTGCTCACGAATAATCCCAACCAGTAGAAACATCCCTTCAGCCCTGAGTGCACGACTTGTGGCAGCATCCTCCTCCAGCTCTTGCAGATCCCCCAGCCCTGGATCTTCCTTCCTGTAAAGCTCATCTGACATCTGGCTTTGCCCCGTTTACATGTTATTCCACACCAATCCCTTTTGGGTCTTACCCTGGAAACACTGCAGCAATTTGCAGCAGACGGCCAACTATTGATCATTCAGGGCTTTTTCCTCTCTCTCTCTCTCTCTGCTAAAGGCCAGCCCTCGTTTCGCCATTGAGCGGTAATAGTTGTATTATTTTCACCGCATCGCCCTCCATACATATGTGCATTAGGGAGCAGTATAGGACTGTTGGAAGTGTTCTATAGGCGTACTCTAATTTATCGACCTACTGGAACCAAGTGTGTGGTTCTGAATGGGGGAGGACGCCGGATGTCTATTTATAGAGCCTTGCACACACTACACTGGATCCCGACTGAATGGAGCACAGGCTGTGGACTAGAATCGTTCAAATGACGGGCAAGGATTTTGCTGCAATTTACTGAAGTCTGCTTGAAAATTGCACAAGTTGCAGCTTGTATTCCACCCCCTTCCCCCGCTGCCCACTCCACCCCCCCCACGTGTGCTGTCGCGGGGTCTCGGGGAAGTCCTGTTCAATGTTTGAATTTATGTTCGAAGACGAATCTTTAAAGCCGATAGAAAATGAAACATCTTCTGATTGTCTTATCCGGCATCACCGGGTGTCCGCAATCGGGAATCAGAGGATTGAGAGAGAGAGAGATCGCTTTGAGTTCAGTCTCTATCACTCTCTCTATTGTATGAGTGGTTTAACCCGATAGGCAGAGGGGTTTTTTTTTACAGTTACAGTATTTCCTACAGTCTGTTTATTTATAACTAAGCACAATATGGTCTAAAATTATACATGATTCCACGGGAACTGAGGAATCTCTTTTCATATTTTCTGTTATTGCTGACTTTTCAATTACCCTCGAATGAAATATAGATTTTATAACTAAAAGTAAATGATCTCAATGATCTGAACAGATGAATAAAATGTATTAAACCCACTGCCCAGGCTGACATGAGAGAGATGTTTTTATCTTGTTAACCCCTGTATTGACAACTTTTCAATCACCTTTGCTGATGTATTTAACGGGATTGAGTGAGGCTGGAATCAAGATAAGCTTCAAAGCTTTCCCCTGCCTGCAACCTCTCATTGGCTCAAAATCTTTTTCAGATTCTGGCCTTCACTTCCAATAGGAAATAATTGGCAGCACAGCGGAGAGGCCACATTTCCAACAGGACATGGGCACTAGCTCCAGTTCACTGCCCACATGTGTTATGATGGGAAATTTCAGAGGGTGTTTGGTGTGGGTGAAAGTTGGCCACTTCAGACAAAGCAGGTTGGCTGGCTCAGATCCTGAGTGCCCAGTGATTTGAATTCTAACAAGATCCCAGTATCTATGGCAACACAAGGGGAATGCAGCTGGCTCCCAATGGGATTTCTAGGCTAGTGCCTTGGCCTGGAAAGCCACAGAGCAGAGATAAAAGTTGGGGGATCTATATCGAGGAGTGGAAGCAAATGTCTTAAAACTACCCAAATGTAAAGAGCAAGTTAACGTAGCACAGAGTGGGGTAAGAGCAGGGAAATGGAACCAAATTGATAGATTATTTGGAGAACCAGTGGGAGCAAGGTGGGCCGAGTGGGCTTGCACTGTAAAATCCTCTGATTGCACAAGTCTACGAAACATATTTTGGGCTCCATGTTTGCCACCAGATCAAGGGATTAAGCTATTGGGTTGGATGATCATACTGAATGGTGCAGCAAGCTCAAAGAGCCTCCCATTTTCTATGTTTTGAAATTATTGCAGAAGTAAACTGAGGATTGCATGTTAAGCCACAATATAGCAATGGAAGAATGGATATGGATGCCAATGCAATTCCTCAAAACTACCATCTACTGCAGTATGTGAGAGGGCCAGGTGATACTAATACATTGGGGATGCAACACCCAACAATTTATTTACAAATTTGATTCTACCTGAATAATGCAAGGGCTGTTTTTTTCAAAGTGCATTGTTACACAAGCCATGGGTGGGTCTCTGCATTTAGACAATCTCTGAGCAATTGTATTACTGTATGGCAAGTTACAATAAACTCAGTGACATACATGCTTGACGGAAACAATGGGTAATGAACTTTTGGAAATATGCAAGCTAATATAACAGTTACTGCTCACAGCAAGTTGTGACAAATTTCAGCCCTCCCAAAAGCAAAAATGTCAATGAAGCACTTGTGTGATATATATATTTTAGAATGGTATGTAGAGAAGCTGCCAGATTTCTGGACATATCCTATTCTGGAAAATAATTCAGTCCAGACATCGCCATCTAGACAATCCAGCTGATGCCAGGAAGATAAGAGAGAATCAATACCAACCACAGTCACAAGCTTTCAACAATTTTCTTCTATTTGAGTGGACACTAAATTCCCAAAACCTCACATGGGGTAATAACCCAACCCCAAAAGTCACCCTTCTCTGCCTCTCAGAACAGGTGAACCTGAATGGTATTACCAAATTACCCAAAGCAACAGCAAAAGCTATATTTATATTGCACCTTTGATGTAATGAAATGTCCAAAGGTGCTTCGCAGGAACCTTGTCAAACAAAATTTGACATTGAGTCACATTAGAAGATATTAAGATTGGTGGTTAAAGAGGTAGTGTATAAGGAGCATCTTAAAGGAGGAAAGACGCATAGAGAGGGGGACAGATTCAGCAACACAGGAAAAGGAGTAGGACTTTCAACTCCTTAAATCTATTCCACCATTCATTGAGTTCACCACTGATCTGCAACCTGACACCAACCAAACTTGTTATATTATCCATTTGTGGAACATGGGCATCAGTGGCCAGCATTTATTATCCATCCCTAGTTGCCCGAGGGCAGTTGAGAATGGCTTTAGAATCATACGTTGGCCAGACCAGGTAAGGGCATAGAATCATAAAGTCAAAGAGGTTTACAACATGGAAACAGGTTCTTCTGTCCAACTTGTCCATGCCGCCCTTTTTTTAACCCCTAAGCTTGTCCCAATTACCCACATTTGGCCCATGTCCCTCTATACCCATCTTACCCATGTAACAATCTAAATGCTTTTTAAAACACAAAATTATACTATTATGTTTAGCAGCTTGTTCCAGACACTCACTAGCCTCTGGAAAAAATTGCCCCTTTGGATTCTTTTGTGTCTCTCCCCGCTCACCTTAAACCTATGCCCTCTAGTTTTAGACTTTCCTACCTTTGGGAAAAGATATTGACTATCTAGCTGATCTATGCTCCTGATTATTTTATAAACATCTGTAAAATCACCCCTGAGCCTCCTGTGCTCCAGAAAAAAAAAAGTCCTAATCTATCCAGCCTCTCCTTATAACTCAAACCATCAAATGCCAGTAGCATCTGGTAAATCTTTTCTGCATTCTTTGTAGTTTAATAATAACCTTTCTATAATAGGGTGATCAGAACTGTACACAGTATTCCAAGTGTGTCCTTACCAGTATCTTGTACAACTTCAACAAGATGTCCCAACTCCTGTATTCAATGATCTGACCAGTGAAACCAAGCATGCCAAATGCCTTCTTCACCATTCTGTCCACTTGTGATTCCACTTTCAAAGAACAATGAACCTGTACCGCTAGATCTCTTTGTTCTATAACTCTCCCCAGTGCCCTACCATTAACTGACTAACTCCTGCCCTGGTTCAATTGACCAAAATGCATTGCCTCACATTTATCTAAATTAAACTCCATCTGCCATTTGTCAGCCCACTGGCCCAATTGATCAAGATCCTGTTGTGATCTTAGATAACTTTCTTCACTGTTCACTATGCCACCAATCTTGGTGTCATCTGCAAACTTACAAGCCATGCCTACTAAATTCTCATCCAAATCATTAACATAAATGACAAATAACAGTGTACCCAGCACTGATTCCTGAGGCACACCACTGATCACAGACCTCCTATTTGAAAAACAACCCTCTAAATCACCCTGTGTCTTCTGTTATCATGCCAATTTTATATCCATTAAGTTACCCCACACTGGATACCATGAGATTTAACCTTATGCAACAACCTACTATGAAGTATCTTATCAAAAGCCTTGCTAAAGTCCATGTAGAAAACATCAATTCCATTGCTCTCATTTACCTTCTTAGTTACCAGTTCAAAAGACTCAATCAAATTTGTGAGAATGATTTTCCATTCACAAAACCATGCTGACTATCCCTAATCAGTCTTTGTGTCTCTAAATGCCTATAGATTCTGTCTTTCAAAATACCTTTAACAACTTGCCCACTACAGATGTATAGTATATTAACTTCCCTAAAGGACTTTAGTGAACCAGATGGGTTTTCCTGACCATCAACAATGGTTTCATGATCATCAATAGATTCTTAATTCCAATTTTATTTTTGATTGAATTCAAATTCCACCATCTGGTATAGCAGGATTCAAACCCAGGTCCCCTGAACATTAGCTGAGTTTCTGGATTAATAGTTTAGTGATAATACCACTAGGCCATCGCCTCCCCCTTTCCCCCATATGCCTTTATACCTTTGGATGTTACAAACCTCACAATCTTAGACTTAAAATCCAGGATCAATTGCAGTTGGTGGAAGAGTGTTCCAATATTCTACCATCCTTTGTTTGCAGAACTGTTTCCTATTTTCTCTTCTGAAGGATCTAACTCTAATTTTTACACCATAGACCCTAGTCCTTGACTCCTCAACCAGTGCAAATAGTTTTCTTTATCTATTCTTTAAGGAGAGCTTAAATCATGATGCGAACTGTGGAGCAATTAAAACTATAGATGTGCAAAAGGCCATTATTGAAGCACTGCAGATGTCTTGGATGGTTGTGAGGTTAGTAGAGATTACAGACCTAGGGAGGGGTGAGATGACCAAGGGATCTGGAAACAAGGATGAGAATTTTGAAATCAAGGACTCTTTCATCAACATACATGTGGAAACTGACACAGCAGCCCAGATTTTTTGAGAGTCATGGAAGCTCTAGAGACCTGTTAAAATAATATGTAAGATCTGGATATGGAAATCCCAACCCTATTTCTATTTGATCTTCTTTTTGCTGGTAGGGGAAAGGGTTGAGGTGAGACTCAACATGAGGAAATCCTGAACTCAGTTAGGCCATTTGAACACAGTGCTGAGTTGAACCGACTCAATTTTGACCATAGCAAGAGTCTTAACCCACAGTGTGTGGGTAGAAATTTTTAGGATAGACATGAATGCTTTTGGAAGGTGAATAAGGCCTGAAGAACTGTTAACCTATGAAGTTAATTAAGTTCCCAGTCCTTTAAATGAACAGGCTGCCTGTGCTAGTGAGAGATAGGAAAATACTCTACTCTGGAACTTGCAATAGCTCTTTGTTGACATTACCCTTTATATTCTTTATGAATGCTTGGCTACTTACAAAAAAGCTATCACTATCTCAGCAGGGGTTTTAAGTTTATACCTCAAGGATATTATTAAAGGATTACTTTCTTTGATAGGAATTTGCTTTTGTAAGGGCTTAAACAATTATGGAGGTGTAAATGTTTTGAATGCACTTTCATGAATGGGAATTTTTATAAGCTGCAGTAGATAGATATTTAGACTTTTATTTAATCCCTATATGGCTCCTGAGATCTGCTCTTGGTGGCTACTGGATAAGTTGGCAGACAGTGTATAAGAGCCAAGACTAGTGGGTGAGTTGATATGAGTTGGCATTAAGTTGACATGAAGAGTATCAAGAGCCATGGGGTTTATGAGACACATGAGGTGGATATAGCATGGAAAATGTAGAAGTGAGAGGGGTGTGAGGAATGAGGGCTCAAGGGCCTAAAATGTATGCAGACAACAGAGACAAAATTCAAGAGAATGTAGGCAGGCCTTTTAAATAGTTTGTCTCAGCACTTGAAAACCCTTGTGGCTGTCTCCTGGGGAGATTATTTTCAGGATATGTTTAGATAAGTAAATTGTGCGAATTCCCAGAAGACACACAATAGCACCATTCTGATGGTTTTCCTATACCAAGCTATTCCTTGAACTATTTCCTCAAAATGATAACTAAGTTAAAATTGATGGAATCATACATACAAAATATTAGCTTGGCTAACTATTACTGTTCACCTCTGGATCAGAAAGTATTGGTTTAAGCCAAGCAGAAAGAAGTCTCACAACACCAGCTTAAAGTCCAACAGGTTTATTTATAGTAAACACCACAAGCTTTCAGAACAGTTGTCCCTTCATTGGGTTGGTGGGAGTTCTGCCAAACTCCAGAGACATCAGCATATAACAAAGAATAAAGAACAAAGAACAAAACAGCATGGGAAACCGACCCTTTGACCAATGAGCCCACACCGCCATTTTAACATTCCCATTTCCACTCATGACCCTTGTCTATGTTTACAGAAATCTGCATTGGAGCCAATTTGAGGAGACAATTTGGAGACAATCTGTTTTGCCAGTCAGCCTAAGAGCACATCTTTGGGGTGTGGGAGGAAACCAGAGCACCCAGAGAAAACCCACACAAGCAAGGGGAGAATGCGCAAACTCCCACAGATACCAGCCCAAATCCCAATATCTGCACAGCAACAGTGATAGTCACTGAGCTGCCGTGTTGCCCATCAAATGGTCCAGTTTAAGCATACACTAACGACATGAAGCAATAGGCTACTCTCGAAAAAAATCCATGAGCAGCCCTCTCACGACTCATCGCATATATGCCCCTTGTTGGACAACAAGGCGGACCAAAGTACCTGTAGATAACCTGGGTTGATGTTTCAGTGTTGCACCATTGTAGGTGTGGTCTTTCAGATGTTAGGGGTATTGATACTATTCTCTGTAACTAGGATTGAGAATCCCAAAGATTGTGTTGTCTGTCTGGTTCTCGGGTTCAGGATGCACCCCTTAGGGAGCTGCAACCACAATATGATAGAACTTAGAGGCAGTTTCTTGGGGTTATTCGGGAGGCACAATAGAAATTCATCCCAAGGAGGAGGAAAGATACTTAAGGAGAGGACGAGGCATCCATGGCTCATCAGGAACAGCATAAAAGCAAAAGTATCTGGGCTGCAGAAGAACTTGGAGAGGGAGAGTAAGGATCGAGTTGCCATGGTCCATGTAAGTACCAACGACATAGATAGAACAGGAACAAAGTCTCTGCTAAGGGCTATGAATAGCTACGAGCTAAATTGAAAAGCAGAACCAAAAGGGTAATAATATCTGGATTACCACCCTGAGCCACGAGCTAATTGGCACAGGGTCAATAAAATTAAGGAGGTAAATGCATGGCTCAGAGATTGGTGTGGGAAGAATGGGTTTGAATTCATGAGACACTGGCACGTACTGGGGAAGAGGGGATTCTTTCCGATGAGATAGTCTTCATCTGAATCATGCTGGGACCAGAGACCTGGCGAATCGTATAACTGGGGCTATAGATAGGCTTTAAACTAAATAGTGGGGATGGAGGCAGTTTGAAAGTTAAAGGAGAGGGTAGAAGTGTAGGTTAATGGAGCTGAGGACTCAGGAAAGGTTAGTAAAGTTTCCAGACCATGTAATAGAGCAGAAAGTATAGAAAGGTGGCAGGAATCTAACCTGAGGCAGAATGGAAAAAGTGACAAGAATGAGCTCAACACTGAAGGTGCTGTACCTAAATGAGTGCAGTAATGAGTGCATGAGTAAATGAGTGCAACAAAGTAAACAAGCTTGTTGTGCACATTGAAATTGGTTGGTATGATGTTGTGGGCATCACATGGCTGCAAAGGGATCAGGGCCAGGATCTAAATATCCCATGATATGGTTCCATCGAAAGAATAGGCAGATGGACAAAGAGGGCAGTGTGCATCGTTAGTAATGAATGAAGTTGAATCGATAGCAAGAAGCGATGTACGATCAGAAGGGATAGAATCTCTGTGGGTAGAGTTGAGGAATCGCTGAGGGATCGCAAAGGTAAAAAGACCCTGATGGGAGCTCCGTACAGGCCCCCTAGCAGAATCAGAATGTGGGCCAGAAAATAATTCAGGAGATAGAAAAGGCATATAAAAAAGGCAATATCAGAATAGTCATGGGGGACTTCAATATACAGGTGGAATGGGAGAATCAGGTAGGTAATGGATTCCAAGAAAAAGAATTTGTGGAATGTCTATGAGATGGTTTTTTGGAGAAACTTGTAACAATGCCCTCTGGAGAACAAGCAATTCTGAATTTGATGATGGGTAATGAATCAGACCTGATTAAGGAAATTAAGATAAAGGAACCCTTAGGGAGCTGTGACCACAATATGATAGAATTTACCCTGCAGTTTGAGAGGAAGAAGCTGGAATCTGATGTAATGGTGTTACGATTAAATAAAGGTAATGACAAAGGCAAGAGGGAGGAACTGCCAGAGTTGATTGGAAAGGGAGCCTAACAGAGAGGACAGTGGAACAGCAATGCAGGAGTTTTTTGGGAGTTATTTGGGACACACAACAGAAATTCATCCCAAGGAGGAGGACAGCATAAAAGCAAAAGAAAAAACATACAATGTGGTGAGGATTAGTGGGAAGCCAGGGGATTGGAAAGCCTTTAAAAGTAAGCAGAGGATAACTAAAAAATCAACAAGGCTGGAGAAGAAATATGAATGTAATCTAGCTGATAATATAAAAGAAGATGGAAAGAGTTTTTTTCAATATATGAAAGGTAAGAGAGAGGCAAAAATAGACATTGAACAACTGGAAAACTGAGGCTAGAGAAATAATAATAGGAAACAAATAAATAACAGAGGAACTGAATAGAGGTAGAGATAAATGCAGTAGCCATCACTATAGGGAGAAGGTCTGAAGGTGGATAAATCACCTGGACCGGATGGACTACATCCCAAGGTTCTAAAAGAGATAGCTGAGGAGGCATTGGTGATGATTTTTCAAGAATCACTGGAGGCAGGGAGAGTTCTAGAGGACTAGAGAGTAGCTAATGTAACACCACGGTTTAAGAAGGGAGGGAGGCAGCAGACAGGAAATTATAGGCTGGTTAGCCTGACTTCGGTCATTGACTGGATTTCAGAGTCCATTATTAAAGGTGAGATCACGGAGTACTGGAAGTGCATGAAAAAATAGGACTGAGTCAGTATGGCTTCATCAAGGGGAGGTCATGTCTGACAAATCTGTTAGAGATCTTTGAAGAGGTAGCACTGAAATTAGATAAAGGAGAACCAGTGGACAAGGTTTATTTAGATTTCTAAAAGGTCTTTGACAAGGTGCTGCAGAGGAGGCTGTTAAATAAGTTAAGAGCCTATGGTATTAAAAGTATGGATAGAGAATTGACTGACTGGCAGAAGGCAGATTGTGGGAATAAAGGGGTCTTTTTCTAGGATGGCAGCCGGTGACCAGTGGTGTGTCTCAGGATTCAGTGCTGGGACCACAACTTTTCACAACTGGGAAGAAGAGCTGAAGGCACTGTTGCTAAGTTTGCAGATGATGTTAAGATATGTAGAGGGACAGTTAATATTGAGGAAACAGGGGGCTGCAGGAGGACTTGGACAGATTGCAAAAGTGGGCAAAGAAATAGCAGATGGAATACAATGTGGAAACGTGCACATTGGAATGAAAGCACAGACCATTTTCTAAATGGGCAAATGGTTAGTAAATCAGAAGTACAAAGGTGCTTGGAGTCCTTGTTGAAGATTCTCTTAACACTAATCGGCAGTTAGGAAGGCAAATGCAATGTTAGCATTATGTCATGAGGGTTAGAATATAAGAGCAGGGATGTATTTCTGAGGCTATATAAGGCTCTGATCAGACCCCATATTGAGAGCAGTTTTGGGTTTTGTATCTAAGAATGAATGTGCTGGCTTTGGAAAGGGTCAAGAGAATGTTTACAAGAATGATCCTTGGAATGGACAACTTGTTGTATGAGGAATGATTAAGAACCGTGGGTCAGTACTCGTTGGAGTTTAGAAGGATGAGGGGGCATCTTATTGAAACTTACAGGATACTGTGAGGCCTGGATAGAGTGGACATGGAGAGGATGTTTCCACTAGTAGGAAAAACTAGAATCAGAGGTCACACCTCGGGCTAAAGGGACAATCCTTTAAAACAAAGATGAGGAGGAATTCAGCTAGAGAATGTTGAATCTGTGGAACGCTTTGCCACAGAAGGCTGTGAAGGCCAGGTCATTGAGTGTCTTTGAGATAGAGATAGATCGGTTCTTGATTAATAATGGGATCAGGGTTATGGGGAAAAGGCAGGAGAATAGGGATGGGAAAAATATCAGCTATGATTGAATGGCAAAGCAAATTTGCTGGGACGAGTGCCTTAATTCTGCTCCTATATCTTATGGTCTGATGGAGACTATAAATCAAAACCCTTTCTGTCCTCTGAAATTTCTAATTTTGAATAATGGCAAATTAACAATGTATTTTCATACAAAATGCTATATTTTATTGTATACATGAATAGGAGTAGGTCATTTAACCCTTTGAGCCTGTGCCTCCATTTAGAAAGATCAGGGCTTATATGTGACCTAACTCCTGGTATCCACTTTTCCTCCATGAATTATCAGTTGCAGAGGAGAGCTCCAAAATTCTGTCACTTCTTGTGAGAAGAAATATTTCCTAATTTCTTTCTGATAAACCTGACGTCTCATTCTAAACTATCAAACTAATGGAAATCTACTCTAACTGTCTTACGTAATGCCTGCACTTTAGCAGTTAGTTACAAAAGATACAAAGTGTTCAGAACATAAATGTAGTTCTAAAAGCCAAGAAGGTACATTTTGGTAATAACTGACTTTCCAAATACAAAGTGATCTCTGAAGTGATTTACTCTCAGTCCCCTTTATGCAGTGTAAATGCATCTAAGTGAACGATTGTCATTGGCTATCCAAAATGTGAAGTGCTGTACTTCCAAGCTCCATGTTAAAAAAAAACAAAACAATCAGACAATAATTAAAATGTTGAATTGTGAGATTTCAGCCTATGTATAAATATAGATGACTGGACTTTTAAAACTTCCCACCTTCCTAATGAGGTTAATTTGCTCAACTGTTCAACAAAGACACACATTACAACCATGAAAATAACATGGTTACCTTTATCTGTGCGAAGGAAACAAAATACCATCATGGAATCATAGAGTCAAGGCGACAGCATGATGGCACAGTGGTTAGCACTGCTGCCTCACAGCACCAGGGACCTGGGTTCAATTCTGACCTTGGGTCACTATCCGTGTGGAGGTTGCACATTGTCTCCGTGTCTACATGGGTTTCCTCCGGGTGCTCTGGTTTCCTTCCACAATCCAAAGACGTGCAGGATAGGTTGATTTCCCATGCTAAATTGACCCTAGTGTCAAGGGGATTAGCAGGGTCACCGCAAAGGGTTATAGGAAGAGGGCCTGAGATTCCAAGAATTGTGTCTGAAAGCTAGGTAATATCTCTGCAGTTCCTCTGAAAGAAACATCTGTCAATACCATCAGCACTGATCAACAGATGACAAACAACAAGTAGTTGTGATAATAAGTAGTCTTTTCACTTATGCCAAGATTTGATTAGTGTTTACTTGCTGTTTCAGAAATGTTAAATTAATTTTCCAAATAACGTGAGGGTGCATTGCTGACAGGACCTGAGAGGCCTGCTGTCATGAACAGCCAGAGAATTCATTCCTATGTCTGATATTGGTATATCTGTAAGTAGAAACCCTCAACTATTACATTATCCACTTTGGTGCATGTCATCAAAGTTAACTAAAAGAAATATTTATATAGTATCTTTCATAACTATCAGATATCTCAAAGTGCTTTATAGTCAATGAAATACATTTGAAATGCAGTCACTGTTATAATGTAAAATACCAGCATCCAATTTGTGGAGAAAGGTTTGAGAAACAGCATTGTGTTAATATTCAAATAATCTGTTGTTGTGATATTGATTAGGTCATAAAATATAGTTTCCAGGGCTAAAACTATAGAAACCATAGACTCCTTACAGTGCAGAAGAAGGCCATTCAGCCCATCAAGTCTGCCCAGATGGACTGTGGGAGAAATCAGTAGTACCTGGAGGAAACCCAGGCAGCCATAGTTAGAATCAAACCCAGGTCACCGGCACTGTGAGGCAACAGTACTAACTACTTTGTATTGTGCTGCCCACATAGTTCACTTAGAAAGGCACAGATTGATCAGTGACAGCATGTTTTTATTAGGGAAAGATCGCATCTTACTAACTTAAAAATTTTTGAGGAAGTAACAAAGAGAATTGGTAAAGGCATTGGAGTGGATATTGTCTAAATCTATTTCAGAAAGGAACTTGACAAGGTTCCACATAGCAGATTGGTCAGAAAAGTGAGATTTCATGGGATACAGATGAAGGTGTGGGATGGATCCACAAATGACCCAGTGACAGGAAACAAAGAGAAATGATTGATAGATGCTTTTCTGAATGGAAAATGGTTTCCAATGGCTTTTCACAGGGTTCAGTGTTGGGGCCCTTGCTGCTTGTTGTATATATTAATGACTTAGTCATAAATCTGAAGGCATGATAAGGAAATTTGTAGATGACACAGAAATTGGCCATATAATTGAAAATGAAGATGATAGCTTTTGACTCCAGAATTATATAAATGGTTTGGTTGAGTGGATGGTGAAACATAAAAACATAGAAACTAGAAGCAGGAATAGACCATTTGGTCCTTCAAGCCTCTCCACCATTCATTTTAATCATGGCTGATCAGCAAATTTATTATCCTGATCCCGCCTTCCCCCATATCCCTTGATCCCTTTAGCCCTAAGAGCTATATCTAATTTCTTTTTGAAATCACACAACATTTTTGCCTCTACCTCTTTCAGTGATAGTGAATTCCACAAATTCACCATTCTTCTCATCTTAGTCCTAAAAGGGTTACCCCTTACCCTCAAACTATGACCACTAGTTCTGGTTGAAGGACTTTTTTTCATGTCATAATTCTTCAGTGGTTTGTAACTATCAGGCTCTCCTTCAAAATAGCACGACGTACAGATTTATGGGGCCTCAATTTAATGTCTGTTTCTACTTTCAAAGAAGTAGATAATAATAAAACCTAGGATAGACCACCACTATTGTTAATGACTTAACATTGGTGAGACAGCGCCACACTCCTTCAATATTGCACTGGAACATCAGCCTTGAATTTTATGTTCAAACCATGGAGCAGAACTTGAATCCTGAATTTTATGCCTCAGGGACCACTGCACTATCTGTTGAACCATAATTGTCACTTCATTGGGTTAATCAACTCTCATTCATTTCTGATAGCTGAAGATTTTGTAGTGTAATTCCAAAGATGCAAAATTAATGATCAAATGCCAAAATGTGTCAGAGAACATGCAATTCTTTTATTTATAATCTTCATTGACAAGGAAAGAGTCCTTTGGGAACAATATGGCAGCTTATTCAGAAGCCATTGGTAGCAAGTTTCTACTTTAATCCATAGAAAGCTTTTTTCTTGGTATATATGTTTGATTTAACAAGCTGGAAGATGTCAGTTTGCTTTAAGTGGAAGACAAAGCTCATTTGTGAGGAAATTATATTCACCTGGCCCAGATAAGCAGGTAGTTGTTAATATAGAAACTTGCTTTTATGCCAGGAGGCATTTAATCTCAAGAGAACTTCTATAATTACACTGAAATAAACATTCCAAAATAAGATAACAGTATAAAATGCATAAATTCAAGAGAAATACATGTTAAATTATGTGCCTGTTTCTATTCCTTTCAGCAGCAGCTTTATAATATGTTTTAATTTCATTTCCACCCAAATGATGTGTGAGCAGAGTCCCTGTTTGTCCTTGGGAAATAAATCCTCTTCTGCCGTTGGCTAACCTTCATGAGGAACAAACTTCTCTTCAAAATGAGGAATTGCTGGCCAGCAAAATCTGCAGCTCCACTGCCTCACCAATGTTAAGTCATTGACAATAATGTAAGAGTCTGTCTCAAGTTTTATTATTATCTACCTCTTACAAAAATATCATGATTGAACAAAGCAATCTCACTCCAGTGCCATTGCTATGAAGACTAAGTTCCACTAGCACTTAGGGAAGTATGTTAAAAATAACAGTAGGAGGGGACCCCCCTCAGAGGCTCAGGCTGGGGTGAGAGTGAAGGGAAGTTGGGGAGAATGGAGGGGCAAAGTAGGAGAGTATGAGAGAGAGGGGTGCGAGAATGTGAGGGGGAAGAAAGTGTGTGGAATGGAGTAGAGAGGCAGAGAGATAGAGTGTGTGTGTGTGTGTGTGTGTGTGTGTGTGTGTTGGGGAGGGGGTTTGTGGGGTGGAGTTGTTGAGTGTGTGCTTTTGCGTCCCAAAGTTAATGTCATAATGGCTGGTTGTTGACATGTACATAACATTAACACAAGTTTCAATATACTAGTTCTTTATGCAGAAGTCTTGTTGGTCTGGGTTTTCACCATTGAGGCAGATGGTAGAAGTCGTGAAATTTCCCAATTTATCAGACCCAACTTTGTAAAAAGTAACTCAAATTGTGTCCTTTTCACTCCGACAGGGAGAAGGATGGATGTGGGATGGAATCAGACCCGCCAAGCTCAGTAGCAGAGTGTAAGCAGCCATGAGGGTGGGTATGTGCCATGCAGGTTGGTTAGAAGGCCTGTTTCAGTTCTCTGAGACTTCATGCCAATAGTTTCAGAATGACTTGAGCCTCTCAACCTTAAAGTGTCACACCTTCTCCTTCATGGCCATTCCCCCTGCCAAATTCCAATGGTCCCTCATAACACTCCGTGTCAACTTAATGCCAACTCATGCTCCCATCCACCCCAACATCCATCATACCCTTCATGCCAACTCAATGCCACACTTGCCTTTACCCATTCCCCATTTTCGATCATACGCTCCATGTCAACCCAAGAACCACTCCACGGTGGAAGGGCGGGGGAGGGAACCTGAGGAGCCATGTGGAAAACGAAAAGATCACAGAATCATAGAATCCCAACAGTGCAGAAGGAGGCCATTTCACCCACGAAGTCTGCACTGTGCATTCAGTAGCTCATCCATGCTGTATCCCCATAACCCTATGTATTTATCGTGTTAATCCCTCTAACCTTGTAACACCAAGAGGCAATTTAGCATGGCCAATCCACCTAACCTGCACATGTTTGGAGTGTAGGATGTTTGGAGTGTTCATCTGGATGAACACCACGGAGATACGTGAGAATGTGTAAACTCCACATGGATAGGCATCCATGGTCAGAATTGAATCCGGGTCTCTGGCACTGTGAGGCTACAGTGCTAATGATTGTGCCACTGTGCTACCCTTAGTTAAACAATTTTACTCCTATAATCTCAATAGCAAAAAACTCCCATTCATAGAACCTATTCAAAGCTTTTAAATCTCTTGAAGTGGTTAATCTGCTATGAAAACAATAAACTTCTAATCAGACCTCAACAACAAAGAATACAGCCATTTAATAATCTTCTTGAACTGTCAACAAAACTCAGGCTTCTCTGCTGAGAAAATTGTAGCATTTGAAACTCAGTCAAGCCTTCATAATGACATAATGATAACTCTTAGGAAAATGTCAACAAAATAGTCTATCGAAATTGCATGACAGATGTTACTATTTTACTGCTGCAGCAGATTTCCTATCAGTTGAAATAGTCTAGCAGAGAGTATTTTTAATTCTCAATGACAGCTGTAACCTATATTTTTAAGTTTGAAGTCCCTTACAACAACCAAAAAAGTATTTGTTTGAATTCAGCACTGAATTCAAATGGCCCTGCTGAGTTTGTGTTTCCCACCAGTGTGAGTCACACCATCCCCTGTTCCCGACCAACAGATATTGGACCTTTTGGGAGTGGGTTAGACTTCCACATCCGACCCACGATTTTTAAAGGTGGAATCTTCCTGACTCTGTTAAAATCAAGCCTAATGTATTCAAAATAATGGTTAAGATATAATTTGTAACAAATTATTTAGGTTAATAAGAAACTTTAAAGTGGCTAATCATTATTTATAAAGGTCAATTTATTTCCGACTAATCAATTGTTGTTTGCTAAGTACTTAAATTTCTATTAGTAATTCAATGTGACTCTACTCACATATTGACACACCAGAGTGCAGTTGTGCTGCAATGCTGCACCTACTCAACCTGAAAATATTGACAAAACATAAATTAATATCATCCCCGTGCACATCGTGATATATAGCACATAATATTGACCAGATGAGGTGAATTCAAAACTGCCTGTGGAATTCTGCTAATGGTTCTATGATATTTAAATAATGATCCAGTTAACATTCAATTGATGTGCACAATGTCCAGTCTGTTTAAAAAACGTTTGGCACAACTTGGTGCATGTTGTTTATCCCTGAGCAAGGCTTGCACGATGCCTCTCAGGTAACTGCAACAATATTGCTGAAGATCTCCAGTGACTCAGTGAGTGAATGTTCTTTCTGATACAGAGACCCAGAAGTTTTGATGCGGAATT
The DNA here is from genome assembly GCA_024679065.1 of Sphyrna mokarran. Lineage (NCBI taxonomy): Eukaryota > Metazoa > Chordata > Chondrichthyes > Carcharhiniformes > Carcharhinidae > Sphyrna > Sphyrna mokarran. Next base: position 71,418,668 of record JAGIQG010000005.1, read on the forward strand.
ATTTGACCTTAGTAATGTAATGACTTTGAACAGGCCCTTGAGGTTAGCTTCGTGTAGTATGAACTCCCTGATTAAGAATCCAATTGAAGAGTCTTTGCCTTGTATTTAACTGGGACTGTCAGTTCCTCTGACACTTTAGGAGAAAGACTGCTGACTGATAGCACTCTGTGCACTGCTACTGGAGTTCATAAATAAAGGGATTTTGGTGAAGGGACTTCTGCCTCACAGATTTATTATAAGTACGGACAATGGGTTTGACACTACCATTGTCCTCAATGTATTAAGCTGAAATACTGTTGGAAATCTGAAATAAGAAGAGAAACTTCTGCAACACTCTGTAGCTGTAGTCAGATTGGCTGATGATTTCCAACATTTTCTGTTTTTATTATTGCCTGCTGCCTCCCTCACCCAGGGAGAGGGAAAAGGGGCTGGAGTTGCAGTTTCTGGTTGTAATCTGGAGACTGCTGTATGTAAGAAGATTGCTTGTGTGACAGAAACTGAAGAATTTCTATCTACTTTGGTTTGGTGGTTTAGATTCAATTGTAGGCTTTGAGGGTTGGGGAAATGACTTGTGGCAAGGTGCTCAGTTGGGTGTAAGGGGCTCCTTAAGGAAATAGCTTCTCCCCCATTCCCCCCACCTGCCATCAAGCTGTAAGACTGGCTGGGAGGAGGGAAATCCTCTGATACCCTATGAGACTGACTAAAAGGTACATTGAATAAAAGCAACAGAATAACTCAGATTCATTTCCAACTTGCAAATGGGGAAACTGAGTGATCCAAGTGTGTGGAAGCGACACAACTCAGAGAGTCAAAGACACACAGAGAGCCTCCAGATCTTTACTGGAGAATCTCTCCAAGGATGAGTGCTGGCTGATGTCTCCCGGCCTGCTGCTGCCGCTAGTCCAAATGATCATTGCTCAGCCCCGCAATGGTCTTTAGCAAAAGATTAACAGGAGCTCTAAGGAAAATCCACATTCCCTTCCCATCCTTTCCCCATTTCAAACCAAACGCTGAGAAAGAAATCTTTCCATTCCTTGTTCTGATCTTTTTTTTTAAATAAAAGCCCACTGCAGAACTGTAAGGATGGAAATCAAATACAAATGGGAAATGCAAGCAGAATATGTTGGAATTGCACAGGGCAGGTTAACCTGAAACTGAGGAACAATGTCTGAGTTCAAACAGGAGTGCTGCTGCATATTCAGCGTCTCCAGACGTCCTCCCCGCACACCACCACCCCTCCCATCCACCTTAAAATGGCACAAGGAATGAAAGCTTCTCATTTGAGTTAATACAGTCTGTGTTCACCTCTCTGAATTACAAGGCAGGAATTTTAACTTCTGTATGAATGTCTCTACAAATTCAGAAAAAACAAATCATTCTTATGAAACACACAGAGACAGCGGGAGATGGGGTACTTCTCAATTTTCATGTTATAGTTGTTGATATCCCCATGTTTCCCCTGTGTCAATGGCAGTGAATGTACCTATGCCCCATGTAGACCACAGCCCTCCTCTCCTTCAGGTCTACTGCACCATCACATGTGCAACTCCCAACTCCCATGTGTCTATCGATGTCATCCAATGTACAAGCTGCAGATCCATTGAATCTCTACAATGCAGAAAGAAGCCATTTGGCCCATCAACTCTGCACCAACTGTTGAAAAGAGCATCCCACCCAGGCCCTCCTTCCCCTCCTTTCTACACTATTTCCGTATACCCGCACATTTACTATGGCTAATCTATCTAATCCACATATTCTTGGACATTTAACATGGCCATTCTACTTAACCTGTAAATCTTTAGACAGTGGGAGAAAACCACAGCACCTGCAGAAAACCTACACAGACATGGGAAGAATGTGCAAACTCCACACAGGTAGTAACTCAAGCCAGGAATTGAACCCAGGCCCCTGGTGCTGTAAGGCTGGAATACCAACCACTGTGCTGTGCCACTGACAGTGGACTGAGATGCTCTGCCACTTCCTGCACTGGGACAAAGTATTTTCAAACTCAAATCTCTACTTAAGTGCTTCATAAGTTGGCTGCTTTGCCATTCTGCCTGAAACTCCCTTGAGACTGCTGCCTCTATACTATCTGGCCATAAGGTTTCTTTGCTTCCAGTCTCTCTATCTACACCTGAACCCTCAACCATGTATCTGAGCTCAATATTCCCCAGGTTTCCTTCCCCCACCCTTCAGTCAAGCCTTTGCCCTCCAACTCCTTCCCTGGTCATTGTCTTGTTTCCCCCCACACTAGTCAAATGTTTAACCCTTAGCACATTAGAACCCACACCATCTTTTTGTTTGTCTGGTAAATAGAGCTTTGCTTGAACTAGCTCAACAATTTACATAACTTTGATATTATTTATGCTGTTGCAGAAATGACCTAAATCAATATATTAATATTTATTTAGTAATATGAGCCCCTCTATTGCTTACCAAACAAATTTGTTTTAACAGCACACTCTCTTCCTCTTAGTTAATTATAGAGGTTAGCATCTTTATGTTAAGATATTTAATGACAAGAGTGTATTCAGTTCTCCTTGCTTCACATGTGTTGTTGCTTATTTTTTATACAATACTGCTTTTTATGCTGATGTATGTAGAAAAAATATTTTAAAAACTTGTCCAAAGGACATTGGTGCTCTCTTGGTTTGGAATTTAATCTAAATTTCAATGATTGCTGGAAGAAGATTCATTTATCTTCAAAGCCAGGAAATATAACCACCAAATTCTACTAATACCTCTGTAAGTTTATTCAATATGTTATTTAAGGTAGGAAAGTTTCAGTGTAATCCCCAGTCTGATTTTAGTTGAGACTATGCAACTACTGTCGGCCCTCTAACTCCTAATTACTGTCCAGTCATTCCCAGAGCTTGTTAAACACAAAGCAGAGGTCTACAATGAGGTCTCTGTAGTTAAAAACCTTGGCTCATTAATCATTAAGGCACCCACATGTATTATACATACTTGAGCGAAACACAAATGGCAGCCAGAATTTCCATCCCCTCATGAGTAAACAATCATGAGGTATAGGCAAGAAATTTAATTAGAAAACAAATGTTGGGGAAACATTAGAGAAATCAAATAAATAACATCTCATGTTAGATTTTCAGACAATCTTGCTTCCTGTTAACATCATTGAAGTATTTTATTTAAAGACTAACACTTTTTTTGTGTTCTGTAATATCATCTGCAACTATTGATCCAAATGTTTTCAAAATCTTCTGCCAATATTTGCCTTTCTGGCACTTAATATCATTATAAACGACCACATTGCCAAATTCAGGTTTCCAAACAACACCGGCCATCTGCTCCAAGTTTATTAGTTTCATGTTGTGTTGTGTAATTACTTCAACTATATTTGATACTTGAAAGGAACATCCAAACATTGGATATATTTATACCCTGACTTCTTTAGTACAAGCATAATATTTCTAAACATCTTAATGAATTAATTTCACTGAAGCATTTGACAATTTTAACACAAAATATATTTGCAGTTTTATCGTGAGAATTATTGCAAATATGTCAAAGATTGGAAAGGAAATAAGGGTTTTAAAAAAGCATTTTGTTCAATGATTGGATAGTTGAACACTATAGCTGGAATTTTCTGGTTGTTCACGCCAGTGGGATTCTTTGGTCTGCTGCAGTGAACTGAGGTTTGAGCTGAGCACCTAAATTCTCTGTCCTCACTTGCAGCGTCAGTGGGGTGTGAACGACTTGTATATATTAACCAGTCAATGCCATCCACGAATTTGCATTTTTATATAGCATAAAAAGTAGTTCTAATTAAAGGTATAAATTGCTAACCTTCCAGATACTTGGTACACTGTTTAACATCCCCCTCTAGCCCCACACACATGTTCCATCTACAGTTTATACTCTCCCTCTCAGGCTTCGTGAATCCCTGCTAACGTTAGTTACTCAGTTAACAGCTTTAAATGTATTTTTAAACTAATTTTACAAAGTTACTTTGCTGTTCTATCTTTCAGATGAGATGTTAAATAGAAGCCCTTCAAGTGGACATTAAAGAGTTTATGACACTATTTCAAAAGAAAGATGTCTAACAGTCCTTTCTCCATTCTCCTGGCCTATAATTATCCTTCAGTCAACATGGCGCAACACAATGGATGATCACATTGCTGTTTGTAGGCCCTTGCTGAGGTCAAGTTGACTACCATATTCTCTACAGCATAACAGTGGGGACGATTGTGAGCCTCTGTTATCATCAGCATAAACAGCGATGTAGGCCCAAAACCTCACAAGAATCAGAAAATTAGATTCTTGCTGGGGAGATCTTGTTTAGCAATTTTCCTCATCCCTCACCTATACATTAATTTAAAGTATACAAATCTATTCGCCATGTATTGCCCCAAGTAAGAAATCATCCCCTCACCAATGTGATGTGATATCGGTGAGTTTTACAACAGCTCTTACAATGAGAATTAGGCAAGGAGATCTTATTAAGGGTATAAAGTAAGTATTGCCCCTGGCCAGGGGCGGGGGAGTGAAGGAGGGGAGGTTGAGGGACATGCCCAAGTAATGCCTAGGCACTGCCCCCCTGGAAATCTGGGTGACACTGCCAGGAGGTTGTGACAGGGGTGGGCCCTCTGGGAAGCCCCACTGGGGAAGGATTTACCTTATATGTTGGGAGGGGTGCTTGTTTGTAGAGGAGGAGGAGACATGTCCCTGTGCTTGTGGCTGAGTCCGTTTATGCAAGGGGTGGCATGTCCTGGTGTTTGTGGGGAGTCCCCCTTATGTATTAGGGGAGGGGGATTGCCCCGGTATGGGGGTTTGCCCTAATGCTTGTCAAGGGCTCATCCATGTCCTTTAAAAAAGATGTCTCGATCTCTCTGGAACTGGCATTGCCATGTCTATTGAGGCCCTCTCCACCAGCATGGTGGCAGAAACCATACCCTCAGACTCTCTATGCCAGAGAATCTGGAGAGAAAACTTGACTGTGGAGCTGGAGAACTGCACGCTGGTTTCCTGACTGAAGCTGAAGCTCTGAAAAAGCACTGAAAGATTCCACCCTATAACTACATTTTAAAAATACTTAATTCGTTGTAAATTTTTTGGGGCGTCCTCAGGTTATGGAAGAGATAAAATAAATGAAAGTTTTTATTTCCTATTGTAATAAATTTCCAGGGAAATGAGAGGCCATGTTTTGAATGAGGTCATGGTTCCAAAAATAAATGCTAAATAATAAGAAATATAAAAACAACCAAAAATGGCATAGCAATTGAAGCTGCTAAAATTAATATTTTATCTAAATTGTCCTGACATCTTGTGAACACCATCATGGTTTTGATTTGATTTGATTTGATTTATTCTTGTCACATGTTTTATCCTACAGTGAAAAGTATTGTTTCTTGCGTGCTATACAAACAAAGCACACCATTCAAAGAGAAGGAAAGGAGAGGGTACACAATGTAGTGTTACAGTCATAGCTAGGGTGTAGATAAACAGCAACTTAATGCAGGGTAGGTCCATTCAAAATTCTGATGGCAGCAGTTCGTGAGTCACTGATTGATGACAATTCAGCAAAAAGAAAGTATACCCAGGACTTTTTGTTTGGATTTTGTTTTGTTCCGGCTCTCAAAGCTAAGTGGCTTTATTGATGAATCTCTCAAAGGAGAGAATATTTTTCCTCCTTAAACAAAAGCCAATGTACTTAAGTTAAACTCAATTTCAATTTAAATCCATTCAATACTGTACTTTGAAATTTATTAAATAGTGTTAATATGAACTTCTGCTGTTCGAAGATGAAATACTGAAAAGGTGAAGTTGCCCTTCACTTAATGTGTGTTGATGAAATATTAGAAATCTGCTGAACATTGTGAGCATTGATGTATTAATCGATGTAATGGGTGGGACAAACCCAGAAAAAAACTGTTCTTGATGAATAGAATCTGTTCGTAGGAAATTTTGGAAACCTGCTCTAATAAAGCAATTGTCCTTTTATAGTTATATTTATTACCACCACCAAGTTAGGATTTTCTTTGCCCTTATTGTTGTAGGTACTTAGAATTATATAGAAACTGCAGTGCAGGAATAGCCTAGCCAGTCCACACTTGTGCATATGCTCCACACAGTGGCACAATGGTTAGTACTAATGTTTAACAGTGCCAGGCACCCAGGATCGATACCTGGCTTGAGTCACTGTCTTGCGGAATTTGCACATTCTCCACAAATCTGCGTGGGTTTCCTCTGGGGGCTGCAGTTTCCTCCCACAGTCCAAAGATATGTGGGTTAGGTTGATTGGACATGCTAAATTAACCCTTGATGTCCTGGGCTGTGATAGGTTAGAAAGATTAGAGGGATTAGCAGGGTAACTAAGAGGAGATAAGGACTGGGTGGGATTGTTGTCGGTGCAGACTTGATGGGCCAAATGGCCTCCTTGCACACTATAAGATTCTGTGATTCCCATAGCATCCTCCTGTCCTTGCTTATCTGCTTGTGTCAGTATACCTTTTTAAAAAATCTTTCATTGCATACAGACTTTACTGGCTATACTTGAGAAGACCACCTTCTTTAAAGGGTGAGGGGCTGATTCCTGTCAATAACCCATATATAGCACTCTTGACCAGGCCAGCTCCATTGCAGAATTAGATACCTCCCACAGTGCCATTATCATGGAATCAGCCAGGTTTATTGAGAAAAACAGCGGCATCAGGGAAATGTCAAGTCTAGTGTACTTCAGTGTACTTTTTAAGAAATAAGTTAAGAAGTCCACCGTGTGTCTGCTATGCAAATAACACACCCTAACTACTCTCACAGACTCTTTATTCCCTCTTTCTAAGCTCTCCCTTCATTCTTCATGTCCTCTTTGCCAAGTTTTCTCATTCTACTCATTATCCATGTCTTCTCATGAGTCCTATGCATTGTTCTTCTCTTACACCCACCCTCTATGTCCCCTAATGCCTCCTATGCCAAGTTCTGGCACTTCCATTCCCATTGAACCACAGTATACTTTCTGAACCAATCTACACCATCATTATAGTGGAATCTGTGAAAAAAAAAGCTCTGAAAAAATGTAATCCTTGACAATTTTTTCCAATGAAAAGGAAGACTAGACTAAGCTAACAGAAGTGTCAATCATCCAAGCCATTTAAAGTTTCAAAAACCACAAACCATAAAAACCTTTGGAAACCTTTTAACTTAAATCAACAAATACCATGAAATTGACTACAGAGATCAGAGAGCCTCAGCTGTCAATCAAACACTGTTTCCTCCCTGGAGTAATTGTTCTGGTACATAATGGTGGATGGAATGGCAGCACTTGGAATTTAGTCATAAAAGGACATAGAGGATGGGTGGGGTACTGTGAAATGGCATGAATAGGGCATGGGGAATGTTTAGAGAGTGAAGAGATAATGAAGAGTGAGGTCCTTTGGGTCTTTTTTTTCACTGGGAGCACTGAGGTGGGCTTTTTAAACAGCTCACCTCCAGATCTGGGAACTCCTGTGCCTGTCTCTACAGATTTCTCAGGTCAACTGGCCTGACTCCAGTCCACCCCAGATCCCAGAAATGAAGGTCCTGCCTTTAGAGGCAGTTCTTTCTCAGGTGGGCAGAGTCCTCCTACCTTCCTGATGATGAAAATCCAGGCCAATGTTTGAGATGTGCATGGGGTACTGATCGTCCATTTGTTTTCTTACCCCACATATATTTGTCCAACCTTCCCTTAAATGCATCTAAAATATTTATGTCAATCATTTCCTGTAAAAGCACGTTCCAGATTCACATCACTGTCTGAAGAAAGAAGTTTCCCTTGAATTTCCTATTTGATTCCTTGGTGATGACCTTATATTGATGGCATATTGCTTTGTTCTTCTCCACAAACATAAACCCTCTTTCTCTCTGTACTCTATCAAAACTTTCCATCATTTCACAGACTCTTTTCGGTCACCTTCAGTCTCTTCTCTTCAAGAGAAAAGAAAGTTATCCCATGTATTAATGTTTTCCGATGGATATAACCTCCAACTTCTGATACCATCCTTGAAAATCTCTTTTGCATTTGTCCCAGTGTCTCTAAACACTTTTCATGCTATTACAGCCAGAATTCTACATAGTATTCCAAGGTTTGAAATAAGTTGAATAAAATGTTTCTACTTTTCAATTCTAACCATTTGTAAATAAACCATTGTACTATGTTTGCCTTTTTTAGGCCATATCAAACTGTCCCGGCTTTAATGATTTGCGTCATTGAACTCAAAGATCCTCATATTCCATAATTTAGATTCCTTTCCATTTAGATGGTAAAAGGTCACCTCACTTTTCTTACCAAAATGAAACATTGCACACTTATTAAAAGAAAGGCTGAATCTGTAAATTCAACAATCTGCTGGATTTATCATACTTAAAAAAACTGTCCTTTATGAACAAAACTTATTGTAGGATGAATTGCCTGATTATAAAGAAAAAAGAACAATGAACAAAGAAAATTACAGTGCAGAAATAGGCTCATCAGCCCTCGAAGCCTGTATTGAACATGCTGCGCAACTGGACTAAAACGTATGTTTTATACCATGTCCTTCTATTCCCATCCTAATCATGTCAGATGCCCCTTAAAACCCACTATCGTATCTGCTTCCACTACTTCCCCCAGCAGTGAGTTCCAGGCACCCACCACCCTCTATATAAAAAATTGCCTTATACACCTCCTTTAAATCTTGCTCTTTGTACCTTAAATCTATGCCTTCTGGTAATTGACTTTTCCACCTGTGAAAAAGCTTTTGATTATCCACTCTGTCCATCCCCCTCATAGTCTTATAGACTTCTATCAGGTCGCCCCTCAACCTCTGTCATTCCAGTGAGAACAAACCAAGTTTCTCCAACCTCTCCTCATAACTAATGCCCTCCATACCTGGCAACATACTGGTAAATCTTTTCTGTACCGTGTCTAAAGCCGCCAGATCCTTCTGGTAGTGTGGCAACCAGAATTGAACACTATATTCCAAGTGCGGCCTAACTAAGGTTCTACAAAGCTGCAACATGACTTGCAAATTTTTTAAACTCAATGCCCTGGCTGATGAAGGCAAGCGTGCCATAAATCTTCTTGACTATCTTCTCCACCTGTGTTGCCACTTTGAGTGACCTGTGTACCTGTACAACCAGATCCCTCTGCATATTAATATTTCTAATGGTTCTGCCATTTACTGTATATTTCCTGTCTGTATTAGACCTTCCAAATGCATTACCTCACATTTGTCTAGATTAAACACCATCTGCCATCTCTCCGTCCAAGTCTCAAACTGATCTATATCCTGCTGTATCCTCTGATGATCCTTCTTGCTATCTGCAAATCCATCAATCTTTGTGTCGTCCACAAACATACTAATCAAACCAGTTACATTTTCCTCCAAATTATTTTTATAATTTACAAACTGCAAAGGTCTGATATACAATATATAAATATACTTACTATAATTTAATATATATATACTATCTTATAATAAAATAAGATAATATATATACATATTATATATACATTACAAACAGCAAAGTACTGATCCTTGCGGAACACCACTTGTCACAGCCCTCCATTCAGATATGCATCCTTCCACTGCTACCCTCTGTCTTCTATGACTGAGCCATGTATTCCTCAAAGTCAATTAAATTTTTGATCAAAATTTGTATCCCTGGTGTTACACTGGTGGTTTTTGAGCAAGGTTTGCAAGTGGAATGGCCTGTGATTATGTTTTAACAAATTATTATTTTCTGGAGCAGTAAGGATGGAAGATGCCACAGACATCTCATCCACATGCATATATTTTCACACAGGTAACTCTTGCCATTGCGATGTGAGTGTGCACGGTGTAGGATAGGTTAGTGAAGGGTGAAGACCAGAGAGCCTAAGAGCCTTTTACACAACTGGGATGAAGGCCTAGATTTTCACAAAGTTTGGATGAATCAAGAAGCCTGTTAAAAAGAGTTGGCCAGTCCCAGTACTGTAAATCCCGACCCCATTCCTAAGCTATGTCATTTTTGGAAACATTTTTAAATGGTGCAGACTATTTCCTGTCAAAAGCCTGCATCAGGCTAACTGACTCCATGGCAGAGATAGGCATATCCTATTCCTATGCAAGTTGCATGAACTCAGGCTGTGTTTTTTACAGAGTTATGTTCTAGAATTTATCAGAGGGGTCCAGGAATTCAAAGAGAATTCAAAACGTCCATTTCATGCTCCCATGCCAAGTTCTACCCTTCCACTCACCACCTGTGACACCTCATATAATCAGTGCCAAGCTATGGCACTTCAATGCTCATGACCCACTATATACTATACTGAACCAATGAACCCTATGGTGACAGCAATGTGTGTGAAAGAAAAATGCTTTCTAAAAAGTAATTAATTCATAACTTCCTACTAAGTTGAAAAAAGCCATTTCACAATCACCAATAAAACTGTAAATTATCCAGACCCTTTAAAGTATTAATAACAAAAAACGCAAATGGGACACATGAGTGTCAACCAAGCCTCATTAGCTATGCTTAGATGAGAACCAAGATAACTATTAGTCTTGTTGAAACTCTTTTAGAGAAGACAGGCTTGCAAAGTCAGAAATTTCCCATCATGAGCTTTCTACCTCAATGGTGAAAATCCTGCCTTGATTTTCAGCATACAATCCATTAGGTGATTGACCAATGTATTCTGAATCTAAATAACACACCACAATATAACAATGATGTTTGCTTGTATCTCAATTAGTTTTGATAAGTTGACGCAGTAAAATATTGTAAATATTTTGTTAAAATACTGAAAAACAATTAATATCCATTTTTTTCTGATGCATTTCCTTCAGCTGAGTTCTTCCAATGATGCAAATTATTTCAATGATGCAAGCTCTTGCAACAAAATCAGTTGAAGTAATTTGTAAAAATCATTGAAGATCATAAACAATTTTGGTGAAATTGGCAAATGTACATTAGTACAAAATTAGAAGCAAATTTAACTTAGTAGATTACAGTTAGAATTCTATTCTCTCAAGGGGGTTGTTAAAATAACTAGGGATTCTATGATGTCTAACACTGAAAGGTGAAAAAGTTCAGGGTCAGGAATAACCAGATTATGGAAGAAATCATAATAAGCTTGCTTACCTGCTTTGCTCCAATGCTAGATACTTCTTTGAACATAGAACATAGAACATTACAGCGCAGAACAGGCCCTTCAGCCTTCGATGTTGCACTGACCAATTAGGAAAAAGCAATGACCCTCTAACCTAAACCATTCCCTTTTCGTCCATAAACTTATCTACTAACCTCTTAAATGCCACCAAATTTGGCGCATCTACAACTGCAGCAGGCAGGGCGTTCCATACCCTTACCACCCTCTGGGTAAAGAACCTACCTCTGACATCCATCCTATAATTACCACCCCTTAATTTAAAGCTATGTCCCCGTGTGCTAGCATTTAAAGCTATGTATGAAATACAACCAAACGTCAAAGCTTAGTCAGACTTCTAGGTTCAAGACAACCTTGGAGATCCCAAATAGAAGCAATTAAACTGGCTGGGATGATTCACTACCCAAAAAACAAAATCTAGTAATTTATCAATGATGATAAGGTAATTATTTAATTTCCTGCAGGAAAGTTACACAGATGTTTTTTCCTCTGTCCAAAAATTGCCTTCCTGCCAACATAAACTGTCTTGGGGCATTTTAATATGTTAAAGATATTATATAAATATGAATTGTTGTCATGGTTGTTGCTGAAAAAGACATGAAACAAATACTAGTTTTCCTTTAAACTGCCATGCTGGGGTTTGTATTTGAAAGAGGAACATGTTGAAGTTTTGGTGGGTGACATTTAATCAGGTGGGAGGAAGAACTGGTGGAATCTATGTTTACCTTCCCATCTTCACTCTGATGTTAGTGGTGGGAATGCTCATAGATGGCCACCTCATCTACAAGCATGGAAAATTCATTGCTCCAGCTGGCAAGTGAAGCCCCTATATTGCCATCAATAAATACTGTTTACTGGATTACTAGCCCAGCAATATAAGCCATATCAATTTCAAAAATGTACCCATCAAATCCTGTGTCAATGTGGCAGTATCAATGTGGCAGGGAACCTCAAGTGGGAGAGGGTGTCCTATTATATAGGGGGAGGGGTGATTTTGGAAGGGATTGTGCCTGCATGGTGGTGAAAGACAGACACTGGGAATTAGTGGGTGTCCCAATGCTAGCAAAGATGAGGTTGGGGGAAGTAGCTGGGTGACCCTGCATGGTTTGCAGGGTGTGTCGACCCAACTATTGAGTGATGCGAGATGGGGAGATTGGCCTCTGTGTTCAAGGTTTGGTGAAGTTCCCCTTGTCTGCCAGGTGCCCAATGTCTGTTAGGGAGGGGGGAGTCAACAAGAGACCTTTTGTTGTACCTTGAGCTTGGGGTGCCCTTTTTGCCCTGTCCCATTTAGATGACGATGCCAAACATGGTCCTCCTGCTTTTTTTTGAGAAAATGTCAGAAAATCTAGAGTGAAAATTTGGCTGTGTTTTTTGGGGAGAAACATGCCAGTTTTCAGAAACTGACACTGGCTAGGATTCTCCGACCTCGTCCATGGCTGGGATTCTCCGGTCCTGCTGCACTGAGTAGAGTTTTGGCTGAGTGCTAAATTCTCCATTTTCACTGGCAACAGTGGCAGGCCCTGTGTGACCAGGGAATTCTGACTTCTGCTACATTTTTGGCACAATCTGCCCAGTGTTTATTGAATGCAATTTGGAATAAAATTGTTCAGAGTATAAAGAGACATTTGACCCAAACCTGTTTCATTCTCACTGGGTTGGTTAAAACTAAACCTAAATCTTTCTGTCAGGTTAAATTACCAGGCAAATTTTGCATAAATATATCGGTTGAAGTAAGAGACTGGGGAGTACTATGCAACTGCATTGTGTATTTAGCTTTAATTTTTATATAAGTGCTTTTTTTACTGCTTTCAATCATCATGCATGGACCACATTGCCAATTCTTATGAAAGATGGGCAGTTGACTAGTTTCAGGTAGTTCCACGGTTTAGTAATTTGTCTACTTGGTATTTTGCTTGCTAGCTCTTCATGTTCTATTATTCAAAATGTTTTGTACAGGTAATAGCAGCTCTAAAATAGGAAACGTATTAACAATGAGAGCATTAGACAAATGCAAAAAAAAGTTTCAATGTCTGATAATGATGCTCTGCTTTAGCAAGCTTCGCAATGTTGAATTCAATTCCCATTCCAGCTACAAAGGTTCAAATAAGAACTCACATGCCTATCAGATTTTGTCCCTGTAGTCCTGCCCTTCCTGCATATCAATGTATTCTTAATATTGTTGCAACAGCTTCAATTATCCAAGTAATCTAACATAGCGCTCCCTTGCCAAGAAACAAGTCATCTGTGATTCAAATATCACTGCATTTCAAATGCATTAATACGACTTTATAAATAATTGTTAATTTATTAAATAATTGTTAACTTATTAAAATTAATATTGGCTATTGCTAATGCTGCACTTACTTTTATGTCTTGTATTTTATTCAACTTTGAGGCAGCCTAGTGACACAGTGGTTAGTACTGTTACTTCACAGCAGCAGAGACTCAGGTTCAATTCGGATGTCAACTGACTGTCTGCTGGCTTATCCTAATCATTGATGGGCAGACTGAGCTGGTAAAATCTCACCAGATTTTAGAAATCTGGATCATGCCCGCCTTCTCAGCTTTTGCAATTTACAACAGCTGGATTTCCGGCAAGGTCAGGAAATGGGCGAGAGGCTGAATGAATTAGTTAATATATTATAATCTTAATTTACATGTATTTAGTGAGCCCAGTGCTCTGTTGTCCAGGCTCTGTTGCCTTTATGGCCTCGCTGGATTCTATGCAGCGAGGAAAACATCTGCTCCCCATGAATGGGGAAACAGTCATGATGGCACTACCAATATTGGATGCCACAGAGGCTTCCCTGAAAGGCCAAGAGCAAGGGGGTGCTTGTTGGGCAGTGCCAGCCTGGCACCTTGGCACAGCCCACTGGGCACGTGGGCAATGCCAGGTGAGTATCTTGGCACTGCCCATTGGAGAGTACTGGGGCCAGAGACTATGCGTCAGGGCCTATGGGAGCGGGGCAAAGCCTATGGGACAGGACATGAAGAGATAGCCCAATTGGATGGGAAGGGGTAAAGAGGGACCTGCTGTGCACTCTGCAACAGGATCACATTGGGGAAGGGGGTGTGCCACGCTCTCTATAATAGAATTAGATCGTGGAGGGAATGCCTCCTGCCGCTCTGCAATGGGATCGGTGGGGGGTTGGCCTGCTGCCACTCTGCAACCGGATTATATGGGAGGGGGGAACAACCGGCCTTGGCAGCAAGGTGGGGAGGGCAGCAGAGGCTAGATGCCCGTACACTGTCAGGCTTATGATCAGCTACAGGTTCCTGCGATTGGTGGAGGGGTCGGAGAGCTGATTGAGGCTTCTTGCAATTTCATAGACCTGATAGACCTCTGTCTGTCAGACCCCTGCTGTGCATGTGGAGAATCAGAGGTCTGCACATGTGCAGTGGCTCCCTCTACAGACTGGCTGGTGAATTAATTTCAACCAACTGCCTACAGCAACTCGAGATGGTTTAGAGCATTTTTTCAATAACTAGGTGCATAAAATTGCATGTGAAAACTCATCCAAAAAAACAGATGAGGAATTCTCCTTTTCTCACATCTTCTCACATCAAGTTCATAAAATTCCACACTATATGTTTTTCTCCATGTCTGTGTGAATTTCTTCTCGCAGTGCAAAGATGAGCAGGTGAAATGGATTGGCCGTGGTAAATTGCCCCTTAGTGTCAGGGGGATTAGCAAGGTAAATATGTGGAGTTGGTGGCTGCTCACTCCTGCCATTCAGTTTAGCTGAAAGCAGGCATGCATTTCCATTGCCTTTAAAATTTTTCATTGGTTTATATCAGTGTGGAGTGGACTTGACTGGAGTAAGCTCTCCATTGATTTGGGAACAACGTGTGATGGCCACGTTACTGGAATTGTTCAGGTTGCTGAGTTTAACTCCCTCATGAAAAGTTGTGAATTTTGAATTCAGTTTGTTCTTAAAGCAAAAAGAAACAAAACAAAATCACTTGTATTGTTTAAAAAACAGTTTCAGTGATATTGTTTAGGAAAAGAAACCCACTGTTCTTATTTGATCTAGCCTACATGTGACTCCAGTTTTAACTTTGGAACATAATGCAAAATTGATGATGTCAGCTGTTGATTATGTATCCTTTACAATTGAAATAAATGTGAACTGAAAGCAGAAGATTTCAAATATACAGTTAACCTAATGACACTATTCTTCAAAGTCAAAACTAATCACTTTGATTTGACTGTCCTCTGAATTGTTTGCAGCTAAGGCCTCCCACCATTTTCTCTGGGCAATTAGGAATGGGCAATAAATGCAGGTGCAGTAATACATCATGCAACTTTCATCTCAATGGAATAGACTTTGAGCGTGGATTGTAGCAGCTCACAAGTATGGACATGCTCCAATTGACATTGCATTTGTCTGCTCACTGTCTATGCACTAGCAATTTCTGCATGACACACCACAGTCTAAATGTCTGAATAGCCAGATTTACACACACAATAAATGGGAAAATTCAAAAGCCTTGACTGCTAATGACACTTAAAGAATAATTCTAACTTGCGCTATCATTATACAGTTATGCAACCCATCAATTTTTTCTCTTTTCATTTACCAAACTGATATGCCAATTGCATGCATCAGCAACATTTCAACGTTATTGTGGATGCAATGTTAGACTTTATGCCAACCAAAAATAAGCTTGAAGCATAAGAATTTGGAGTTGTAGCAAATCACAAAGCCACAAACAAATCTATATGATTGAGGTTTGGCTCTTTAGCACTGGTGTCTCAAAGAGTTTCAGCTCTAGCCATCCCCCTCAGGTGTTGTATGCAGTTCCGTGCTTTTGGTATTAGGTACTTGGAATGAAATGGGAGGAAGGATCTCATAAGTCTGTTCTCCCTTTTAGCCTTTTGTCTTTCAGCCCTCCATGTTAAGTACAAACATCTGCCAAGCTGTTTGTTTGACAAGCAGTATAATAACACTGCTACTATTTCTGTTCCAATTTAAAATGAGGGCAAACAATGATCAAAGTCTTTAGTACAGTTCAGTAAAGGCAACACAACAACAATGCCAACAAGAAAAACTTGCATTTATAACACAGCCGTCCAGGGAGGTATTGGTTTAGATTTCCAAAAGCTTGGTCAAAGATGCTGCTTTTAAGAAAAGCCTTAATTCAGCAGATTAAGAGAGACACATGAAGTTTAGAGAGAGAAGTGCAGTGTTTAGAACCCAGACATATACAGGCGCAGCTGCCAACAATGCAGCAAGAGACCAGAATTGGATTCATGCAAGGATCTCATTGGGTACTAGAAATTGTAACAAAGGGCAATATAAAACCATAATGCAATTTACAAACAAGATTGAGAATTTTAAAATTGACGCATTGTCAGATCAGGGTCAGTGTAGGTCAATGAGCACAGGGATGATAAGAATATAAGAAATAGGAACAGGAGTAGACCACATAGTCTCTTGAGTCTGCTCCACCATTCAATACGATCATGGCTAATTTTTGTTGTCTCAAGTCCACTTTACCATCTGCTCCCTATACTAGGAGGAAAGATTTGTCTATCTCAGCTTAAATACATTCAACGTTAAAACACTGAAACATCCACAGCCCTCTGGGTTAGGAAATTCTGAAGATTCACAATGCTCTGGTGAAATAAATTTCTCATCTTAGTCCAAAATGATCAACCACTTATTCTAAAAGCTATGTCCCCAAGTTCTAGGAAAACATTCTTTCAGTGTCTACCCTATAACACCTTTGTGGAATCTTGTATACATTTCAATGAGAGCACCGCTCACTTTTCTAAACTAATAGGTGAACAGGACTGAGGAAATGACCTCAGTAAGTGCAATCCAGTACACTTGGGCAAAGAGTTTGGAGGCAGGAGAACATATCAATCTCCAGGTGCTACAGCACTGCAGCAAATTCATTTTTTTCTGCTCTTGGTCATGATTAGCAATAACAGCAATGATTGTGAGCTTAAAATTGGAGAGAAGAAAAGTTAAAAGCAGTAGGGAATATTTTGAATTTAATTTAAAAGATGGAATTTTAATTTACAGGAATCAGTCATTTATGTTTACTGAATATTTTACTGGATCCTTTTGATGTGATTGTTATCAGTTGTCCATGTTTGTGTTACTCGAATTATCACAGAGACAGTTTACTGATCGATTATCTTATCGATTCCTGTGAGATGTCCCTGTATGCAACTGACATTGCAGCCAAAGCTACCTTTTCAGCTGCAATTTTTTTTTAGATATTCTGAAGTCATGAAACTGAGCTTTATATAAAAAAAAACTTTCTTATAATATAAGCATGTTGTGTTTGTGGTAAAATCTTGTTTCTTCACTGTCACTTTTTGGATTGTCTTTAATTCCCCAATTTGCAGAATCCCTGGCTCAGTCTTAATCCAACTGACAGAAACGGAGTGAGTGAGCATTTAAAATTTGCGTAAACCAATTGCCTTTTCTCAGCTAATGATGCTTTTGTAGCAGTTAATGCGGCAAAAGCTATCTCCTGGCAGATACATCTCCCTCCAGCAGCATGTCTTCATGAAATCATATGTGTGTAAATTATGCAGACGCATTGTAAAGAATAAAGTGGGTGAGAGCACATCAATACTATACGCTTAGCATATAAGCTTAGTAGCATTTATTTAACCAATCAATTTTTTTTTAATTCAGTGATCTGGAATGTGTGCCTCACAGAGAGGCAGAAGCAGATTCAACAGTAATTTTAGAAAGGAAAGTGGATAATTATTTAGAAAGAACAAATATGCAGGGCCAAGGGATTGAATTGGATAGCTTCTTCAAAGTGCCAGCACATTATGATGGGCCAAATATCCACTTTCTGTGTTGTAACATTCTTTGATTCTATAATGATGCTATGGCCCTGACATATACAGGAGGGATCAGGATAGAATATGTAACACTGGAGCATGGGGTTTCTGGAGGTTCTATCAAATTTAATGGAAGGACTTAATTTAAATTGTTAGACAAAAATGCAAAAGCAAAATACTGCAGAAATCTGAAATAAAGACAAAAAACGCTGAAAATACTCAGTCGGTCAAGCGGCATCTATGGAGAGTGAAGCAGAGTCAATGTTTCAGGCTTGTAATTTTTCATTAGAACTAAAAAGTTAGATATGTAATAGATTTTAACCATGTGAAAGAGGATGGATGAGAAATAGAACAAAATTGGAATTTGACAGGATAGGGGAAAGGAAAGAAAAGGATGGAATTCTCTGATTTCACTTGCCTATTACCATTGCCAGTGAGGTACGGAGATATAGCTTCGTGAGGTACAGCGAAATCTCTGTTTACAGCAGCGGGACCACAGAATCCCAGCCACAAGACCAGAGAATCCCAGCCGCATCTATTCTCTCTGGAGGCGGTGATGGGACGTACAATATAGGAGAATTTAGGTCTAAATCAGAAATGTAATATTGCAAGGCCGAAGAGATTGATAATGAGACAAATAAAGATAGAAATAATGTGTCCAGCACACCACAAAATGGGGGCTGAAGTTTGGATCTAAGATTGTTGAATTCAGTGTTGAAATCAGAAGCTTGTAAAATGTCTGTTGAAAGATGAGCTGACTATTTCCTGGTCAGCAGCCAGCCAAGTCAGAGGTCTGAGAGACCATGAATAATGTAGCTGAAAAAAGCAGTCAGGATCTGGAAAGATAGGGGGGTGCCATCACAGAAGGAAAACATCAGAACATTGGGAATGACAGGTACTGGTCAAAATGATCTTATATATCTTACGATGATATGACTCATGTGTGAGTGATATTAATCTTTAATTTCATCAGCTGATCAAACATATATCGAACTGTTTAAAAAGGATGTTTAAAAAAAACATGCAAAGACATTGACTTAAGATGGCAGATGCCTATATTACAAGTTGACTGGTTTTCAGGAGGATTCGAAAGTAGAATACAATTAAGATATTTCTAGATATTCTCATGGAATTTCATACCTGTTGATGTCAAAAACTACTTTGAAGGGATTTACTAAAAACTCGCCTTTTGGCTTCACATTTGCATTCAATAAGGTGGCCTCTCAAGCAGAGGCAACATGTTTACCAGGAGAATTGCAATATGGAAAGGTGTTTCTCCTACAGTATCTCATTAAGATGGTTATTGAATCATTAAGAAGCCAATAGCCAGGACATTATCGGCCATGTGACAATAGCCACAGTCAGTTCAGACATCAGCTAAGCAAAAATTTTCTGAAAACATTATTCAGAGAGAGGTCATGTGACTGGAGTTGCTAGTTCTGAAATTTCTTTTAATACATGGAAAATGCTAAAACAGTAGCCAAGAAAAATGAAACAATAACAAGCTCCCTTCTCTTCTCTGTCTCTCTCCCAAGACTCTAGTATTCTTTTTCCAGTTTAAAAGGCAACATCATCAAAAGGAACCTCAGTTGAAAAACCATTAATATTTTGAAAAGGTAGATGATGGGCAGGATTCTCCAGCTGCACTTGCCTGAAAACTAGAGATTCCCACCCAACTTCAATGGACTTTTACATGGTCCATCAACCCCTCCCTCCCACCCCCCCCCCCCCCCCCCCCCCCCCCCCCTAGATCTAGTGGCAGTCAGGATGGAAGAATCATGTCCTATGCTTCAAAAAGAAATTGTCTCCGACAATTGTAGTATTGAGCTTCAATTCTGGAATTTCAAAATCATCATGGAGAAAAATCAACCACAACCACCGATACAAGCAAAGGACGCATAAACAGTGAACTCTCAGTTTATTGATTATCTTTATTCAACTTTAATTTTGCGACTCACTCGCTGAGTTTCCATTACTAAGGTAGAGTGTCAGGCACAGACATTGAGAAAATACCTTAATCCTAACAAAATCACAAAAAAGCCACTATTGGTCATATTTATAGTGGTAAATGAGGAGAGTCATTTTAATCTCTCTGCATGTGGTTGTATCTTCCTTAAAATGTCATTTCCATGTTTTGCAGAACAAAAAACAAAGAACAAAGAAAAGTACAGTATAGGAACCTCTAAGCTTGTGCTGATTATAATGCCGTAATTAAACTAAAGAAAAAACCCTTTTTTCCTTATTCAATCCATATCTCTTTATTCTCTCCTTATTCACGTACCAATCCAGATGTGTATCAAATGTTGCTAATTGTCCTTGCTTCCACCACATCCTCTTGGCAGCATGTTCCAGGTACTCAACATTCTCTGCATGAAAAACTTAGCCTGCATATCTCCTTTAAACTTGCCCCCTCTCACCTTAAACCCGTGCTCACTTGTAATTGACACTTCCATACTTGGAAAAAGCTATGTCTCTCATAATTTTGTACACCCCAATCAGGTCTCCCCTCAGCCTCCATCTTTCCAGTGAACAATCCTAGTTTATTCAACCTCTCCTCATAGCTAAAGCCCTGGAGACCAGGCAACATTCTAATGAATCTTCTTTGCTCACTCTCTAAAGCTTCCACATCGTCTTGGTAGTGTGGTGATCGGAACTGCACACAATACTCCAAATGCAGCCTAACTATGGTTTTATATATCTGTGACATGATGTCCCAGCTCTTGTACTCTGTGCCTGGCTGATGAAGGCAAGCATGCCATACAGTTTCTTAATCACCTTAAACACACAAATGTGTTACCATATACAACCATATGCAGAGAGATTAAAATGACTCTCCTCATTTACCACTATAAATATGACCAATAGTGGCTTTTTTGTAATTTTGTTAGGAATGAGGTATTTCCTCAATGTCTGTGCCTGACACCCTACCTTAGTAATGGAAACTCAGTGAGTGGGTTGCAAAATTAAAGTTGAATAAAGATAATCAATAAACTGAGAGTTCACTGTTTATGCTTGTATTGGTTGCTGTGGTTGATTTTTCTCCACGATGATTTTGAAATTCCAGAATTGAAGCCTAATACTACAATTGTCGGAGACAATTTCTTTTTGAAGCATATTTAGGGAACTGTGGACCTGCACACATTGATTCCTCTGTATGTTAATGTTCCTAAGGGTTCTACTATTTACAATATAATTCACACCTTAATTTGACCCTCCAAAAATTCATCGCCTCTTTTTTATTTCTGGGGTACCTTTGGGGCCCCCTGGTTGGCATGATTACTGGCTGAAGGAAACTTGTTATCATGATAGGGAGAGAGAAAGAGTCGTGTTCCTCTTCATACTAACAATGCTAGAACAACAGTCAACTGATTGATCCCACCCATCAATTTATTTTAAATGCTGCGTTTTGAAAATCTAAGGAAACATATGCTGGAAATCTCCAACTTCATCTGCTGCTGGGATTATCTGGAGCCATTGCAGTGAATGGAGTTTTGGATGAACACCAAATTTTCCATTATCGCTGGCAGCTGAGGCAGGATGTATAAGATTGAAGAATCTGGCCACTGACCAGCAGGAATTAAACGTAAAACACAGGGGCACCCAGCCTCACTTCTCCATTTAAAGGAACCCACCCCCTAGCTACCTCGGTTCATTCTTCCCACCAGTTCTGTTTTGATTAAGATTCTCTTGTGCCATGATTTTAAAAAAGCCAGCGTTTTGATATTTAAATTATTTGCTTTTATTTTGTGTGAGATTTTTCTGTGATCTTGAGAAAAGTGATTGGCATTTTATTGCAGAATTGATGAGAACAACCTGCTTACACTAGACTTCAGACCATTTGTGTGTGGGGGCAGAGTCAAGATTTGTGACGGACAAGAAAGCACCTACAGTGTGTATCGATAACTTTGCAGTCAACTTGAAGTCATATTTTTATAAAGTATATTTATAACTAAAAGCATGTAAAATGCAGATGTCCTAATATGAAACTGTTACCACATAGCATGGGCAGCAATCCTTGTGACTGCATATAGAGAATGGTAGTAATTGTCAAACATCATCATATTCCCAGGGTTTCTCTTAAACGTGGAAAATAAATCTTATGCCTTCAGCACTCGTGCCACATCATATCTAAATCCCACAATATTGCAAACACTATTCTCATACTGTTTGGTTTCTTTCTCTCTAATATGGGTGATGGAATATTTCATACACCTGGAACTAAAGTAATGACATACCTACCACAGAGTGGAAGCTCATTTTTAATCACTTTTTTTTTCACATATTACAGGCTAATGACCAGAAATGGATTTGCGTTATCAGGCTTGAAGACGCTTCATCAATTTTCTTGAAACTTTTAAAGCTTTTTTCAGGTGTTGGGGGATGTTAGTGAGCAGGTTAGATTAGAGAACCTGTGGTTATTCTCATCTGAGTCAAGAAGATTGAGGGGATATTTGTTAGATGTCTACAATATAATGATAGCTTTGAGTAAAGTAGACAAGGAAAAACTGTTCTCATTAACTGAAGATGCAAGGACCGGGAGATACAGAAATAAGCTTTAGGGCAAGAGGAAGAACTTTTTACCCATGGAGCGGTTATGACCTACAACTGTTTGCCCATAAGGGTTTAAAGTTTATTTATTGCTCTCATAAGTGGGTTTACATTAAAACTGCAATTAAGTTACAGTGAAAATTCTCTAGTTGCAATATTGTATTCATTGGAATTTAGAAGAGTGAAGGGGGATCTTACAGAAACGTATAAAATTATAAAGGGATTTGGTAAGATCGAAGCAGGGAGATTGTTCACTGGTGGGTGAATCTAGAACTAGGGGGCAAAGTCTCAAAATAAGGAGGAGCAAATTTAGATCTGCATTGAGGAGGAAGTTCTTCACTCAAAGGGTTGTGAATCTGTAGAATTCCCTGCACAGTGAAGCAGTTAAGGCTACCTTGTTGAATGATTTTAAGGCAAAGATAATTTCTTTTAGTAATGTTTTTAGTAAAGTTTATTTATTAGTGTCACAAGTAAGGCTTATGTTAACATGCATGAAGTTACTGTGATTTTTGAACAGTAAAGGAATTAAGAGTTATGGTGAGCAGGTGGGTAAGTGAAGCTGAGTCCACAAAAGTTTAGTTTATGCTCCCAGCCTGGAAGATCAGCCATAATCTTATTGAATGGTGGAGTAGGCTTGAGGGGTCAAATGACCTATACCTAATATTTATACTCTGGTGCCTGTTTGGGTAACATGAGGGAGGATTTGGTATGGACAGTGCATCTAACCAGCACATTTTTCAGATTGTGGGAGAAAACTGGAGCACCCAGAGGAAATGCATGCTGACATGGGGAGAATGTGCAAACTCCGCACAATGACCCAAGCTGGGAATTTAACGCGGTCCCCTGGTGCTATGAGGCAGCATTGCTAATGACTGTGCCACTGTAGTTGTGGAAGTAGATGTGATCAATGACTCCCAAAGTGAATTGGTTGGGCTGAGCTAGAGGGCAGAAATCAAAATCACTTGATTGCTTTACAGAGAGCTGGGGTGGACTTGATTGGCCCAATTACTCCATGACTTTATGACTCCTAGTTCAACAAGCATAGAATTATTGAAGCTTTACAACGTAGAAGAAGCCCATTCAGACCATTCATTGTTGCCAACTCTTCACAAGAGCCATACAAAATTAATCACAATTTCCCAGGCTTCCTCCACACATATTTACTCTGTAAACTTTCATGGATTATCTTCTGGGACATTGCTTTCAAACTTGATCAAAAGTGTGATTGATCTGACACAATTCACTTTATCCCATAATAAGTTTTGTTACAATGAAAGAAGGTGACTTTGTACATCAAAACGATTTGACTTTAAGTGATTTGACCTCAACATGTTTGGTATAATGTTTAAGAACGTTGTAACTACATCAAATTGCACAAATATTATAGACTCAAAGAACAAAGAACAAAAAAAAACTGCATGGGAAACAGGCCCTTCGGCCCAACAAGCCCACGCCGCCATCCTGATGTTCCCACTCCCGTGATCCCTGTCTATGTTTATAGATCTATGGATTGAAACCAAATTTGAGACAATTTACGGAGAATTTGTTCTGCCAATTAGCCTAAGAGCACATTTTTGGGATGTGGGAGGAAACCGGAGCATCAGGAGAAAACCCATGTAAGCACAGGGAGAATGTGCAAACACCCACAGACACAGATCCAAATCCATGTATCTGCACAGTACAGTGATAGCTAGTCACTGAGCTGTCGTGTTGCCCATCAAATGGCCCAAGTCAATTGTACACTAACGACATGAAGCACTAGGATACTCTCAAAAAATCCAAGAACAGCCCTCTCACGACCCTTCGCATGTATGTCCCTTGTTAGATAACAAGGCGGACCAAAGCACCTGTAGGATAAAAACAAGTACATCAATAACTCCTTTGCAATTATTTTATTCTTCAATAAACTAAAATTAATCTTTATTATACTAATAAATGCCTTTTGAACAAGAACTAGAAAATACTGCACTGGTAGTAATGAAAATAACAGCTGTTACTAGTTGAGCGAATCTTCAGCTACAAATGTTACAATCGCTGCTATACAAATCTGATCAGTAGAGGGCAAAAACATTCAATGTTCAGGTATTGGGAGAAAACATCTGCAACATTGATATATTAGGCTACCTTTATCAGATAAAACTTAATAAAGGATGGATGAAAGATGCTACTAGCCCCAGTGAACTCCATACCTAGATTCCAGAAATTCATTCCTGGCATGCAAAATTTCAGGCTGGGAGCATAAACTAAACTTTGCTCACTTGTGTATGCATCAAGAATTGCTGCACTATACATCACATAGGGAATACAACATTTGAGGCTTTCAATTTTCTGCTTGCTTAGTTCTACCACCATGTGGAAGACCCAATTTAAAGGAAGGAAGAGACCTAAGTTTCAGATGCAAGGAATCCACACAGTACATCAAAACCAATTGTCTGGTAAAATCAAACTTGCCGTTACGTCTCAGGCTAGTTTGAGAATGCAACAAGCAACTGAAAGACAGGGGTCACTTTAGCTAGATGACCTTCACAATGAGCTCAATGATATAGGTGCACAACTATATGTGAACCTCAAGACATGGCTAGAACTCTGTTCCAAAGGTAACTAATTGTTAATTTTGTGAGAGTGTGAACACCAATATTTCTAGTCCCTCATTCTTTCAAAATGTTTATGTTATATTAAAAAAAAGTGCCTTCAGTCTGTCCACTGGCTTTGTCTGGACTGGAATTATATTACTTCCCCAATTACATTCCCCAATAGGCATAGACAAAGGTCACAGGTAGAAGAGGGCACTCACAATGTTAAAATGACAGCGCGGGCTCATTGGGTCGAAGGGCCTGTTTCCATGCTGTGTTTTTTTTTGTTCTTTGTTTTTCGTACTTTAGTTTAAAGGTTAAATAATTTAACTAAATGGAAAATGACTGTGGGAGTGGGGGAGGGGGGAGAGGGGCAGGAGGTTGCATGGAGTGAACTTTGGCAAGTTCCATTCCCAACAGTTTATATGGAAGTGTGTGCCTATTCCGTTCTTTTGTTTTCTCCCATTTCTCGCGCAATTACAGCTGAAATTTAAAATACTGCCACTGGTGAAACCCACTGTCAGTTGACAATGTTGCAGCAACATATGTACATGGGTCTATAAAAGAGCTTTTGATCAAACAGTGAGGGTCTGTATCAGGGCCACAGCTTTACTGACCAATTGCATTGCCAGTAACATAAGACTTCAAAGCACAAAAGTGGCACGGATGTTTTGCAAAATTGAATTCCACTCGTAAACATTTCATATGATATTGGTTTTACTAGCTTCGTCAGAGAGCTAAATATGCTTCAGGAGTGAGAGACATTTCCTTTATTGTGGAAGAAACATTGTTCACTCTTCACGTCAGTGTCCAGTTTGTAATTGTCGTCTTGTGGGACGTGACTTAATTTGCTGGTTTAGCTAGCCCTCCCTTCTATGTATTGTAATAAAGGACATGACTCCCAGTAGAGATAAGTCAAATTATAGGTGAACTCAAAACGCCTGTAAGGACTTTGCCAGCCAACATCCTGAGATGACTCACATTTGGACAGTACTTATGCTGTCTTTATAGCTCTCATTTTCTTATCTTATCTAAGTGGATTTCTCGCTAAAGCCCCCTGCCGCTGAATTCCTGTTCTCAGTGAAATTGCTTGATTTGGTGAAGCAGTGAACAAATTTATGCTCATAAGGCTTGGCCTTTACATCTTGAGACTCTCTGAGGAATCATTTGCTTCGATGTTTATTTGCACCATATGCATTCCGTCTCTTTAAAATCTGAACTTAACCATTTTTAAACTTGGGAAAACAAGTGAATTGTGGAATCACAATCTTCATTCTTCTTTCTTTCTATTTTCTCCTTTCAGCTACACACACTCTTAAGTTCCCTTTCTTCTTTCTGTCTTGTTGCCTGCTACTCACCCTACTTCAGCACCACAATCCTTCCCTTACCCTTGCCTTAGTCCTCTATCTCTTGTAGGTACCAAATGTTAACAGATCTTCCAATTAAGTCCTAATCTGATGTTAAATTTTGCAATAAAAGTCACTGATATATAAAGGGACTACAGGAGGCACTAGGGGTTAGGAAGAATTGTATGTGGAATTGAACCAAAACAAAGATAGTTTATGAAGAAGCAGAACTCATGTCTCCTTCACTGAACTGCAACCGAGCAGTACAAACATCAATTACCCAATATCACAATACTCCTTTGATACTCCCACATTTCATTATTGCCGCTCCAAACCTTAAACTTCCTTTTGCATATTGTTAAAATCATAATATTCCTCCCCCACCTCCCAATTCCTCCCATGTTTCTGCTGCTCCATGTAGCTTGAAGTATTTTCCATTTCAGTGCACTCTGGATCCTGGGAATTTGTCCTGCATGTCTAAACAAACAGTACAATAATAATCATGACCTATCTTTCAGATGAGGCATTAGATAGAGGCCTCATCTACCTGTTTAGATGGACATAAGAGCTCCCAATGTAATATTTGAAGAAGTACAGAAAGATATCTAAACATCTGGGCTGATGCTTTCTCAATTAATATGAACATTAAAAAAAAAACTAACTGGTCACCCAGCTCATTCACAGGCAGTGAAATATAGCTGGTATTATTAAAATAAATGCAATTTAAAGCTACTAAAATGAGATGTGACATTCTGGTGAGATGCTTTACAAAGACATTTCTTTATTTCTTATTGGTTAGAATTTGCATAGAAGATATAGATCAATGGAAAATAAATTGAAGGCAGAACAGGCTGTTCTAGGACACTTTTTTATTTAGTAGATAGTCTTGTGGAAATAATTCAGTGCAGGAAGTTGCTGGAGACAATAGGAGGTCCAACAAGTTTATTTAGTAGCAAACACCACTAGCTTTTGCTTGTGGCGTTTGCTATCAAATAAACCTGTTGGACTTTAACCTAGTGTTGTGAAACTTCTTATCCCAGCGTGTTTATCCCAGTCAGCATCTCCACATCATGGCAATTGGAGGGATATTGAATGTCACCTCTCCCAACCACAGGCTGGTTGACTGGTGTCACAAAAATAAAAATCAATGATCTGATAAGGGCAGACAAGGTAACAGCTGTCACTTAGATCATGGGAGTCCCTACACTGCTAAAAGGAACAGCAAGTCATCATGCATAGCACCCTATAGTTCAGGTGTCTTTTTAAAATCTTTGTTTCAAACAATTCTCACACAAAATTCTTACAGGCAAGGACATTATGATTCAATCCTATCCTCTAACAGGTTTCCTCAAGATTTCTCTCTATTCATCCTTCAGGTGCTTGCCTTCACCCAACGCTGTGATCAGTGTTCCAAGGAAAGCATGTTCATAATGCCTGATTCAGGCAGCTGGCTTGAGGCGACACCCTGGGTAGACATAAGCTAAACATATACAAATGAACAGTTGGGGAAACCATCTTATTCTATCTGAGGCTGATGGCAAATGTGGTGGGCTGGTGCAGATTGTGTGTAGTTAGGTGAAGAAGCTGCAGAACTGCAATGATCCAGGCAGGCTAACACCTATTACAAAATATCAAAATGAGACACTTTCACCAGGGATCAAGATTTCACCAGGGTACATCTCATCTTTCTCTCTCTGCACTCTCACCCCCCTCCCCCACCTCCTGCCATAGCAGAGGAAAACGTAAATATTCTAACAGCCAATTTGCATCAAAATACATGTTTTGCAACATTAGAACTTGCAAAATTCAACTTGGTTCATTTTATCTTAATTTATGAAAATAAAAAAATGAAGTGAGAGAAACCTTTATCTCACACTTTATCTGTTTCCCACACTCTGTGACAGCTATTAATAATCTGTGTATTTGTGTTTTGTCAACATAAAAACTGTTAATCCGATGAGATGATTAGAGGCTATTTGCTTCAAAACTCAGATTTAATTACAGAGAGAAAAGCAGTCTCTTTGAGCTTTATCCACCCTTTAAAATTCATAAAACAAAAACAAAAGCATCAATATGTGCAAAATCGGTTGTCTATCCTCCCACGCTCATGCATATGTATACACACACACACACACACACACACACACACGTCTGGATTTTCTTTCCAGATCGAGACATTTCCTGGCTCTAACCTGGGAAATAGAGGCCCCGACAATGGAGTTTTCATTCTGGGGTGCTGACTACATTTGAAGCTGGGCCTGCCACCCTGGAATTAATGCAAAGACTGCTGGTGGTGAAGGCAAGCTGGCTCCTTCACTTTGTTGAATTTATTTAAATAATGAAACAAAAAAGGCCTCACTCACACATATTTCCCTTACCAACACATGCCATGTAATGCCTGCACATCCATAGCACCTTATTCCTTCTAAGCAACCTAACCACTCTTCCCCTCATCCACAGCCTATGGCTTCTAATTTCCTCTTTGCCATTATTTGTCCCTCTACCAGCCCCATATGACCCCTCATAATCCCATGCCACTCTATGTCTCTCTATCCACTCTTTGTAGCCCTTCATGCTCTCAACACCAATCCATGCTCCCACTTATTCCTATGGTCATTTATAATATCAATGCTAAATAGTGTCAACTCATGTCAGCTAATGCCCCCAACCCTATGCTAACTTACTTAGTATCCACAATGAGAAAACAATGGGAGTCATACAGTCTTAAAATAAAATTGATGAAATCACTCTAAAAAGACTTCAATTGATTAAAAAAAAAATGCTTTAACATTCCTTCAACTAATTTCTTAGCAACTATTTCTTTTCTATAACCACTTAGAATGCTGAATTAAACTGCTCATTTAATAGACACACACTGTGATAATATTAGGCTGTCAAGTTAGTAATGCAGCACAAATGCTACCTCTCAGACTTAATTCAACAGAGTGAAATATTAAGCGATGATTTTTTAAAAAAAATCACATTGTTTCAACACATTGAAAACTTTAAAAGCTCTTTGACAGCTTAGACAGCTCATTGACAGCTCGGACAATTCTATTGAGTTAATGCATTTTTTATGCCCAAGCTTGTCCAGAAACATACGTAGGAACATACATAGAAAATAGAAGCAGGAGTAGGCCATTCAGCCATTTGAGCTTGTTCTACCATTCATTATGATTATAGCTGATCATCAAATTCAATACCCTGACCCTGCCTTCCCCTAATATCCTTTAGTCCCACAAGCCACAAGAGCTATATCTAATTCCTTCTTGAAATCACAATGTTTTGGTCTTAACTATTTCTGTGGCAGTGAGTTCTATAGATTTATCACTCTCCAGGTGAAGAAATTTCTCTTTAGAAACTTCATTTCTAAAAGGCTTACCAGTTGTACTCAAACTATAACCTCTAGTTTTAGATTCCTGCACAATCAGGAACAGTTTTTCTCAACTACCCTGTCTAATCCTGTTAGAATTTTAGTGGTTTCTATGAGATCCCTTCTCACTCTTCCAAACTCCAATAAATATAATTCTATCTGACTTAGCCTCTCCTGTTATGACAGATGTACCATCCCAAAAAGTAACTTGGTAAACTTTTGTTGTACTCCTTTTTAGCAAAAACATCCTTCCTCAGTTAAGGGGAACAAAATTGCACGCAGTACTTCAGGCGTGGCCTCACCAACACCCTATACAACTGTAGCAAAACATTCCTGTACCTGTACTCAAATGCTCTCACTATGAAGGCCAACATACCATTTGGCTTCTTTACTGCTTGTTATCCACATGCTTACTTTCAGTGATTCATTCACAAGGATGCCAAGCCCTTATTGAGTATCCACATTTCTCAATTTACACCCATTCAAGTAATAATCTGTCTTCTTATTATTGCTACCAAAGTGAATAACCTCATATTTATCCACATTTTACTGCATTTTCCATGCATATGCCCACACAGTCAGCCTGTCCAAATCATACTGAAGCATTCCTGCCTCTTCTTCACAAATCATCCTCTTATCCAACGTTTGTATTACCTGAAAATTTGGAGATAATACATTTAGTTCCTCATCCAAATCATTAATAAATAATGTGACCAGTTGGGGTCCTAGCACAGATCCCTGTGGTACCCCACTTGTCACTGCCTGCCAATCAGAAAAAGACTCATTTATTCCAACTCTTTGCTTCCTATCTGCTAACAAGTTTTCTATTCATCTCAAGATATTATCGACAATCCCATGTACTTTAACTTTACGTATTTGTAAACTTGTTATATAATGTCTTGACAAAAGCCTTCTGAAAGTCTAAATAAGTCACATCCTTTTGTGAACTCTGTTAATTACATCTTCTACATTTAACAATTCCATTGAGTACTTGACCTATCCCAAAACTGGCAGGAATCAATATCCAATATCCAAAAGAGTATCTACTCCTTCCATGCCTAATCTGCACAGTTTGTGTTTCAGACATCTACTTCACCAAAATCACACTTGAGAAGATGCAGCTGCTGATTTATATGAGCAACTTCCTTCGTAATGCAGAAACTTTCCCATTCCCTCTCACATCCAGAAAAAGATGGAAGGCCGGATTCAGAGTCAGGACATCCAGATTCAGGGCCCTGGCTCTGCTGACAATCACCCAATTAGGAGTGCCTCTCTTCCTGAACAAAAGTTCAGGCCACAATCTTACTTATAAAACATCAATATACATTTTACATGAATAAAATTGTTGAAAACTGTCTGCCAACATTTCTTCAAATTGCTTTAAAAACTCAAGTGTGGAAACTTCTAGAATATTTCACCATGACAGCTGGCTCAATAGTATCCCGAGAGATTTTGCATATTGCACACTCTCACAATCCAGATGTCTCACCAACTCTTAGAATAAGACAGGCATATCGGGGCCATTTAGAAAAGGCTAGGGCTTTCAAATGAAACTTTTTATAAAGACATCAAGAGACAATTCATTTGTTAAATGTAATCACATTATTGTGAAATATGCAATTTATTTCCTTTTTCGGTAAATATCTTCTTTAGAAATTTGTTTCTACAAACAAATTTCAATAATAAAGATTCAGAATCACTTCAAGAGATTTATAGAAATCTTGTGCTCAGATTGTACAATCACTGCTGAGATAATCTATAGGTTTTTGGAATGAAAGAAAAGGAAATGTATTTATATGATACCTTTTGTGACCTCAGAACACTTCAAAGCAGTTTATAACCAATGAGGAACTTTCAAAGTGCTGTACAAGTGTTCTAATCCTAGGCCAGACCCGCAGATGTCTGGTATGATATAATTCAGGGCCAAACACATTTTAATGAAAGTGGACAAAGTTTAACATTCAAGACACTTGCTAAGAGACTAAAGTCATGCTATTGCTCATGTTTTGAACGAGTAAGTATATACTTTACGAAGTCAGAAAGATAAAAAAATTACAACATCTATCTTATATGTTTAACATCTAAGGCACATCTGAGGTACATGTGGATGAACAAGCAAACTGTAGTCAAACGTTCCACTACACTACATGTGGCAGGTGTGACAACGATAAATTCCACAAATTTCTAAACAACTCATTCAGATATTAATAAGCGCTGTGAGTCAATCAATCTTGTTGAAACTCTATCTCTCTCATGAGGAATTCTAGCCTTCAGATTCAAAGACTTCATCTTGGAATTCTCTCCACAAGGTTTGTCAATTTGTGTTGAAGGAGAAGTACTCTGAAAGTTTGCGATTCCAAATAAACCTGCTGAACTTTAACCTGGTGTTGTGAGACTTCTGACTGTGCTCACCTCAATCCAATGCCGACATCTCCACTTCATAATAACAGGAGGGGTAGAGACGTGAAGGCACTCGTGCCCAGTGTGAGGAACAAAAGACAGTTCTGGCAAGGGCAAACATTTGTGGCAAAAACTAGATTATTTAAAATAGACACTATGAGTGTTCACTTTTAGCTTATACTACAAGTTTCTTTAGTCACTGGAGAAAAATCTTTTAAATAGTGCCCTCCACCAATAATGTCCCATCCCTATTAGCACTGGACTCTGAATTAGCTTCAAATTCTGACTTCTGACAGGTTAGTTCTCCTGACCCTACCCTGAAGGTGGCCGTTCCCAGCTTCAAATTCTTTTGTGATGAAAGCCCAAAATCCTCAAAATACTTTAAACCTGAAAGAAAAAGTGCTGAAGTACCCAACAGGATGGTCAGTGTTTAATTTCTTACAAAGTCTACATACAAAACACCAATTTAAATTTTCTCTCCACAGATGCTACTGTCCTGTTGTGTATTTCATATCTACATTTTAAAAGTCTTTTAAAGGTTTAAAATTACCAAGTGAGATGGTTTTTAAATGAGTTGTTAAACTGAGAGCCCAACTACCTTTCACATAGTTCAAGTGGACATTTATAAAAAAAGTTATGATACTATTTGATGCAGAACATAGAATTTCCTCAATGCTTGGGTCAAAGTCAAACAAAACACAGACAGAAATGAAATAATTATAGATCATATTGCTGCTACAGAATCTTACTGCATTGATGTTGGCTGCTGTTTTGCTTAGATAACCACAGTTATTATATTACAAAGTAATATGTAGCATGTAAAGCTACTTGAGATGTTTCTGAGAGACATGTTTAAATGTTAGATAAATGCAAGACTTTCTTCCAGTCATACCTTCTTAGATGCCACATGATGTCCTTGAGCTTCCCCTTTCCAGTGGAATATATTCCCTATTTTTAATGTGTTCTGTATCTTTATAAACAAACTTCAACCAG
Organism: Sphyrna mokarran; assembly: GCA_024679065.1. NCBI lineage: Eukaryota > Metazoa > Chordata > Chondrichthyes > Carcharhiniformes > Carcharhinidae > Sphyrna > Sphyrna mokarran. The sequence continues at coordinate 71,451,837 of JAGIQG010000005.1, forward strand.
TTATTTTGCATATGTTGATATTTTGTTGGGTGCATGCAAATGGATTAAATGAAATTGTCTTTTTGTACAAGAATATGCTCTGTGTTTGATCAGATGCCCACAATTCTTATTTATTGATCCTTTGCATCTTAGGCAGGAGTTTAGCAATGAAATGAGAATGTTGCCTGCTTGATTAAGATTCACTTACAGGATAATGTTGGCAATATGCAGCATTCAGATGATGTCAAGCACCACAGTGGTGAAGGTTAAGTGGATTATGACCACCATTTAGGTCTTGGAATTCAATTAAAATCTTTCGCTTACTGGTTATCTGTATAAGATTAAAATAATTCTGTTCATGAGAAAGGCATATGGAGACAGGAAAAAGCAGAATGAAAAACAGAAAAATAACCAGGATGAGAGCTGGCAAGGGATAGAAAAAAGAAAAATCAAAGTAGGAAGAATTGCAGGAGATTTTCCACACTAGTGCTCATCCCAATCCACAGAAAATCTAACCTTTGATTTTTTTTCAGGAGGAAATGTTAGCTTTGTTATATATTCTCAGACAGTTAGGTAAAAACAGCATTTGTATGTTAATATTTCGTATAAAATTTTTCCTTAATCTTTTACACGCAGCTTTTAAGATCTTACAGTAATCCTTAAATCATATGGATAAGTCTCTTATCATGTTCTTTGTTGCTTCTCATCAACACGCCAGAGTTGTTGCTTTTTCAATCACTGAGTATCTGCCCTTAAGGGCCTTATCTTGTAGGATTAGTAACATACTATTTAAGGATCCCCTAAACACTGTTAGTGAATGAGAAAATCGTCTATGCATTTTTAATTTGTGTAACTTTTGGACATGTCAAGGTTTCATTATGGGATGGCAGCAGCCGTACAAATATTAACAAATGAAATGTTCTAAATTGGAAAGGCTGGAGTGCTTGTGAGATAACAATTCTAAAGAACCTCATTTTCTCTATAGAGGAATGCAATGGGGTGGAGGATAGTGGAGGGAATAGGAATAGCAGGAGTCATATCTGTTTTATAATCAGAAATTTATCTCTGGCGGGAAACTGGTTAAAAGTCAGATTTCCACAGGAATGGGTTCTTAATAGGTATGGAGAAGAGTTTCTTGCTCAAAGAGAGCAGTGAGGCATAAAGAAAGTGGATAGATGAAGCACAGGGCACACTTAAATTCCACACGATGGTTGCAAGGATATCTTAAAGGGGAAAATATGCTGATTATACCAAGACTTTCACTTGACCCAAGGGAAGTGAGATGTTACTGTTACAAGGGAGCCAGAAGCCTGGCGCCAGGGGCAGTGCAGACCCTTGATTTTTTTTCAATTCCGACCTGGATCTAATCCTGGTGATAGTGTGAGAGACAGGTAGGAGGTCATCTTCCCAGATAATCGCAGAGTAGGCCATCTCATCAGGCAGATGGGGTATTTCCCTTTTCAGCTTCATTTGCTTCCACTGTCAATGCCTCCTCCTTTCTTAGTTCCTTCTCCACCTCCATTGACTCTCATCGACTTCAGGAAACCTGATGGAGAACATGTTCCTGTCTACATCAGTGGGGATGAAGTAGAAAGGATTGAGAGCTTCAAGCTTTTAGGCGTCCAGATTACCAACAACTTGTCCTGCTCCTCATATGCCAACACTATAGTTAAGAAAGTCCACCAATGCTTTCTCAGAAGACTATGGAAATTTGACATGTCAGCTACAACTCTCACCAACTTTTACAGATGCACCATAGAAAGCATTCTTTCTGGTTGTATCACAGCTTGGTATGGCTCCTGCTCTGCCCAAGACCACAAAAAACTACAAAAGCTTGTGAATGTAGCCCGACCCATTACACAAATCATCCTCCCATCCATTGACTCTATCTACACTTCCTGCTGCCTTGGCAAAGCAGTCAGCACAATTAAGGACCGCACACACTCCAGACATTCTCTCTTCCACCTTCTTTTGTCAGGAAAAAGATACAAAAGTCTGAGGTCACATACCTACCAATTCAAGAACAGCTTCTTCCCCGCTGCTGTCAGATTTTTTGAATGGACATACCTTGCATTAAGTTGATCTTCCTCTACACTCTAGCTATAGCTATGGCACCACATTCCGCACTTTCTCATTTCTTTCTCTATGAATGTATGCTTTGTCTGCCTAGCATGCAAAAAACAATACCTTTCACTGTATGCCAATACATATGACAATAATAATTCAAATCCATTCAGCTGTCTCTGACCTTGAACTTCACTATCCTCACACCTTCTGGAGGGTGACATTATGGAAAGTACAGGGGACCACAATAACTGGGATGTTTGCAAGACAACCATGGAGAGCATCAATATGTGATTTTGTGCCCAAAACTGTAGAATGGTCAGTAGCCACTTTGTCAAGAGAGATCCATTGTCCTCTTGGATCCCCGCTCATGCACTTTGGATGTCAGAGTGATGATCTAAGGTAACCTTGTAGAATATGAAGGAGCAAGCAGGAGTAATCTCTCGTGGTCACAGACTAGTTGAACATTGAAGGACTGCCTCCAACATCTTCCTGCTCTATTTTCCTTTTCTGTGTCCTCCTGATGCTTGGAATCCTGCCCTTGCTGTGAAGTTGTCTCTTAGCTTCATAGGGGCCCAGGATCATCATTGCCAGCTGGAAACTTCTTCATGAGCATGTGGCCACTTAATGTTCTTTAGCAGATTTGTCTTCTGCTGCTCTGCCCACGCAATGCCGGGGTGCCAGCCATGTTGAGGCTATGTGTACTCACACTCTTCCTGCTACCTTGCAATGCCAAAGATGCTCTCTAACCAACCATGCATTGGCCTTCACTGGCTATGATAATCCCGGGGGGCAGTATTACCAGCTCTCCACTCTGTATTCACCTCCTTGTAACTGTTCTGAAATGGATAGCTTGTACAACCTGCCTCCCTCTTTAAATATCCATCCTTTTTCACAAGTTCTGAATGAGCTTTTAAACTGTGTTAATTGGCCTTACTGTATTCAGAGAAGGCTTCCTTTCCCATCTTCCTGAGCTGCTCATTTTTGCCAATGCCAAGAGCGGCGCCCTAAATTTGACAAAATACCATGTGGCAATATTCTCGAGAACTCCCCTGACTTTTCTATTCCTCTTCTCGGGGCCCTGAAAAGTCAGATCATAATCTCACATGGTCATTTTCTACAGCTATGTTCAAAACACGGTCAATAATAAACCCTTTGTTTATCTACAACAGCGTCATCAGATCAATAAAGTTAACTATATTTTTCCATTTTGAATTTACAGGAGTGAAATACTCTTTTTTTGATTTTTCTTGAATTGCGTAATTTTTCCTTGTATTGAAGAATATTATCAATATTTGTTGCCATTGCCAGTTTCTCTGAAATGTATGTGACCAGACCAGGTTATGGGGTGGGGGCGGGGGGGGGGGGGTGTGGTTTTGAGGGTGGGAGGGGAGTTATGTGTTTCTTTATGATAAAGACATTTAAGATATTTTATATTAACTAAGATAGTTCAGCTTTAATGAAAATCCAGCAGCTCTTTTACTCTTTGTGCTGGTCCACAAATTAAAGGATTCAGTTTCATAATTTGCCATTAGCTTCTGAATTGTGTGCTTGGTACCCCAATCATCCATTGATGAATAGCTAGCACAGCTGACATGCTGGGTTGGATTTTATGGGTCGCTGCAATTGTGTTGGGCATTATTGTTATGTTAGATGGAATAAATTCAGAAATATCTAGCCATTCAAGACTGGGCATCCTTGAGGCACTATGTGCCTCAGAATTGCAGCAGAATTGTACTCAACCACAATCAGTAACCTCATCGCCTGGCATATCCCTCATTCTTTCATCAGCTTCAAGTTCAGGGGTTAATCCTGGTTTAATTAAAAGATTGTTCCAGGAGCAGCACCAGGTATTCTTAAAAATGAGGTGTCAGTCTGGTAAAGCTACAGGATTATTTGTGTGCCAAACAGTGCATGCAACATGTAATAAACAGAGCTAAGCAATCCCACAACTTAATGGATCAGATCTAAGCTCTGCTGTCTTCCCACATCTAGTCGTGAATAGTAGCAAGCAATTAAGTAACTAACCAGCGGAGGAGATCCCCCAAACATCTCCACCTTCAACGATGGGAAATGCAGCACATTAGTGCAAAAAACAAGGCTAAGAATTTAACAGCTATCATCAGCCAGAAGTGCCAAGTGGATAATCCATCTCCACTCCTATTAAGGTTCCCAACATCATAAATGTTTATCAATTCAATTCACTTCACATAATATAAAGAAACAGATACCGCAAAGGTTCCGGGCCCTGAAGACAGAACTAGCTGTAACCTTGACCAGGCTGTTCTCGTACAACTGTAACACTGACATTTACCGAGCAATGTGTAAATCCTGTTCATAAAAAGCAGAATAAATCCAATCCAATTAATTACTACTCCATCAATCTACTCCTGATTATTAGCAAAGTGATGAATGGTGTCATTGCTAGTGCTATCAAGTGCCACATGTTCAGCAGTGACTCAGTGACTTATTCACTGGCCTCAGTTTGGGTTCCACTAGAGTCACTTGGCTCCTGATATCATTACAGCCTCAGATCAAACCTGGAGTAAAGAACTGAGCTTGGGAGGTGAGATGAGAGTGACTGATCTTGACATCAAATGGACATTTGACCAAGTCAAAGTGGCATCAAGGAACCATTGCAAAATTGGTGGTTGTGCTTTGGGTACTACCCTGAAGAACTGAAGTGATATCCTGATACTGAGATGATGACCTCCAACAATAACTACCATCTTCCTTGTGCTAGGTATGGTTCCAACTAATGGAGAGTTTTACCCCTGATTCACATTGACCCTTCAGCTGCTTCATCAATAATATTCCCGGTCAAGCGTGGGAGTGTGATCTGATGATTGCACAATGTTCAGCACCATTCACAACTCTTCAGATACTGAGGCAGTTTATGTCCATATGTAACCAAACTTGGATAACAACAGGTTTGTACTGATAATGGCAAGTACCAAGTAATGACTCTCTCCAACAAGAGAGAACCTAACAATTTCCCCTTGAAATGCAATTTCATTATAGTTACTGAATACTGCATTATCAACATTTTGGAAGTTACAATTAACTGGAAAACTGAAGTAGACCAGCCATATGAGTACTGTAGCTGCAAAAAGATTCTAGGAATTTTGTAACAAGAGCTCACCTCCTGACTCCCCAAAGCCTGTCCACCATCTATAAGGCAAAAGCCAGGAGTGTGATGAAATATTTCCATACTATGGATGGGCGCAACTCCAATAACAGTCAAGAAGTCCAACATCATCCAGGTCAAAACAGCTGACTTGAATAGCATTTCATTCACCATCTTCATCATTCGCTCCCTACACTACTAATACATAGTGACAGAGTGCTGTGCCATGTAGGGTCAGGGCAACATGGTGACACAATAGTTTGCATTGTACCTCACAGTGAAAGGAGCCTGGGTTCGATTCCCGGCTTGGATCACTGTCTGTGCAGTCCCCGTGTCTGCATGGGCTTTCTCCAGGTGCTCCACTTTCCTCCCACATTTCAGAAAAGTGGACTGCCCATGCTAAATTCTCCCTCAACGTACCTGATTAGGCACTGGAGTATGGCGATTTTCACAGTAACTTCATTGCAGTGTTAATATAAGCCTGCTTGTGACATGAAAAATCTTTTAAAAACTTTTTAAAAACTTTAAACTTCAGTGGCAGCTTTGTCTACCATATAGAAGATGCAGTGCAGCAATTACCCAGGTTCCTTCAACAGCATCTTCCAATTCATGAAAGAGTTAAAATGAATTGTACATCTTCAATCCAGAAGGACTGTCTGCGACCACTTTTGGATTCCTTTGGCCCAGATCCTGGAATAAAAGACACCACTAAATAATTATCTTATCCCAACTTTATCCAACATATAAAACTCAAAAAATGTATTTGTGTGTTCTCTTAGCACTTGTTTGTAGATGTCTTTGCTTCTGGTGGAAGAGTGCTTGCCTCACTAAGAAAGACTGCAAACACTCTTGCAGGATGAACTCAAGAAGCTCTGGGCTTAAAAGGCCTGGCTTTGGTCTGTAACACCTCAGAATTGGTGGCAACTGTCTTGATTGACTGTGAGGCAACCATGGGGACAATGGTGCACTTACTGATACTGTCATCCTGAGACAGGACAACAGATTTGTAATTCATGGAGCCACTGCCATCCCCCAGGGATGAAGCCTCAGCAATCCTCATAATCTGCTGGAGGACAGATTGAGGGACTGACATGAGATCCTCAAACACTGGCACCTGCAGCCATGGTAGCAGCAGTCTAAATCTGCATGGCATCAGGCCAAAAATTCATGACCTACGTTTGAATTTACATTGCCACACTCAAATGTTGGGGGTGCCATCTATTTGTGCTGTGCTGAGAGTTGAGGCATGGGATATTGCATCATAGTAGAATCCAATATTGTTCCTATAGAGTTGGCCAGCACTTACATGTTGGAATGGATGGGCTGTAAGCTCTGTGCAAAGCCTGGTGCCAAGTTGCAGTGAACTCCTCCATGCTCTTTGACAGTAATTTGCCTTTCTGGCAAGTGCTGATATGCTGAGCTTTCTGTGTACGTGCTCATGCGCTTTTATTGACGTGTAGTCATATTTCTTCGTTAGAGTGCTCTGCAGCAGAAAGTACCTGCGAAGCCTTATTCTTCATTGAGTTAACACACTCACCTGTCTTCTGGCCTTTCCTTCCCCAAGGGAACAATTACGTGCCATCACAGCTTTAAATATATTCCATATTGGAACATCTCAGAGGGTTATGAAGGTCTGGAATGAACTGACTGGGAGGGTGGTGGAGGCAGAATGCTTCACATCCTTTAAAAAGTATGTGGATGAATACATGGCACGTCATAACATTCAAGGCTATGGGCCAAGTGCCATCCAATGGGATTAGGTGGGAAGGTCAAGGCATTTTATGCGTCGTAGATGACTTGATGGGCTGAAGAGCCTCTTTTATGTTGTGGTGTTCTGTGATTCTGTGAATCTTTGAGAGAAGGAATTCCTCCTTATCCCAGTCCTAAATGATCAGTTCCTGAATCTGAAACTATGCCCCCATGTTTTAGATCCACAATCAGTGCAAACAATTTCTTAGCAGCTCACCCAGTACTCGCCTTATATGGTGAGCAGATAGCATGAAGTTGAAGTGATGCCTGGAGCATGGGCATGGGGTATCATTCATTGAAATCTTAACTTTCAAACATAGGGGCTATCCGAATCATGCTCCCCACCCCAACTCGTAACTGAAATATTCATACAGTATTGAAGCTAACGGCAAGGCATTTGTGTAAAGTGCCAGAAAGCAGTGTAAGATAGATTGCACTCCAGAGCCATGCCTCCAAAGCTCAAGGCTTCTCTGTCAAGAATATTTACCACCTCTACTCTATTAGCTATGCGGTTCTATTAGTGTTAGCATTATTTTTAGTATAATTAACAGCATCACAGTTGCACACTGAATTAAACCCAGCTATCTTGAGGTATGACATAATGATTAAAACATCAATTAAAGGGTGAGGCTCAGTAAAATAAGCTAAGCTGCCAATTACTGAAATTTTCATGGGCACTAAGTGCTTTAAAATTGACATTAGGAATAGCACATTGTGTTAATTTCCAAGCTTTGCTGTAGCTTTCATCATTTAAATCTATGATTAGACTATCATACATAGTGTGCACTTGGATTTCTCATACACAGTCCAGACAGGCAGGGCTCCAGTCAGAAGTATTACAAATACTCCTATAATAACATTACTTTTGCTATAGTACTCAGCAACAAATCTTCTATACTTCCAATTGAAGATTAATCTATTATAGTGCAGCATAAAGACAATTTTCGTATTTCATACTATTCTGGAGTTTTGTGTTCTCTGGATGTTTCGCAGTCTAAGAATGAAATGGATGAATGACCCTTAATTTTAATGGCTAATGCACCCATTCTTGATTCCACTAACTGGATTTTCACTTGCCAGTTGAGGACAAGTACAATTGTGGAAATGCATTGAAAATCATTTTCACAGAAGGTATCACTAGGTGCCAATGCCTCGAACACAAAGCAATTTTCAAAAGGAGGGCTGAGGTGGGAGGTGGGGAGGGGAACGCCAGTTGTTGAGCTTGTTGATATACTTTTCGACAGTTCGCGGGGGAGCAATTTGAAATTTTCGGTTGGGAGGCATGGAAAAAACACAATCATTTGCATCATGTCAGTATGTGGTTGTTTCATTTATTGTTGTCACATGCCATCGGGATGCAGTGAAAGGCATTGTTTCTTGTGCGCTATACAGGCAAAACATACAATTCATAGAGTACACAGGGGAGAAGGAAAGGAGAGGGTGCAGAATATGTTGTGAACACAGCTAGAACCATGAGAGCTACCACTGGTGGACACACAGAAGAAACCAAAAATAATGCTCAGTTGCTCAAACAGTTGCACAGAGTAGCCAGTGCTTGAGCTGAGAGGCTTTTGAAGACTTCACATCTTGCAGCAACTGGTTGTCATGTCCCGCTAGTTGCTGTGATCTTGAACTTCTCCCCTTCTGTCTCCTTCCAAGGATTTCACTGTTTTCTCTCAGGTGTAGAGCATCAGCAGTTATACCCATGTATCAAGGTGCTAAGTGACCACCCAGATTTATCAACAGGAGATTCATCAACAGAAAGGGCTATCCATCCCTCATCAAACAAGTCTGAAAGCAGAGTAAGAGTTTTTGTTTTAGGATTAAGTTTATTTATTAGTGTCATAAGCAGGCTTACATTAACACTACAGTGAAGTTACTATGAAATCCCCGAGTCGCCATACTCTGGTGCCTGTTCAGGTACACTGAGGAAGAATTTAGCATGGCCAATGCACCTAACCAGCACATCTTTTGGGCTGTGGGTGAAAACCAGAGCAAACATACACAGACACAAGAAGAGTGTGCAGACTTTGTACAGATAGTCCTGGCAGTGAGACAGCAGTGCTAACCACTGTGCCATCATGCCACCTAGCTTGCTTTATGTACATGCTCGTTTTTCTGGCAACTGCCATTGCTTCTTAATCCTCTGGTAGTCTTTGCTGCCTCATGCAAGATATTCAATGCAACTCCCAAAGAGTTTGGATGGACTCTGGAAGACTGGGATTATTCATGGATGGCTACTAATCCCTGGAAGGCTACTGGCTACTCTGTGGGAATCAAAGACAAGAGCACAGAGAATTTACAATTAATGTCACTCGCTCATTTTTCAAATTTTAAGCCTTCACTACCTCATTTTTTTTCAACCATCACCTTTGGCAGAATTTTACGGCCTTGTTTGACCTGAGACCAGAAAATCTCACCCAAGAACTCCAGACCTCCCATTGTCCACCCCTGCCCACTCTGATTCCTGTGGTAGGCAGGGCAGGAGAATTCCGGCACTTATATCCAACCTTCTGTATCCCTGTAAAGCCCTGGATATAAATCATTGTTATGATTACAAAAAATATTGTTTTGTTCATAATAATTGCATTGTTTAATCATTGTACTGTTGAGCAGGAGGTATCAGAGGATGATGAGGAGGCAGATAGAGGTAAAGCTAAACAGAGGTAACCCTATTGCACGATCAGCTGGCTTCCTTGGTCACGCTCTGGGAAAACGACCTCCCTTTTCCCCCTCACAGTCTCCAACGTTAAATCCAGGTCAGCCTCAATGAATTGAGGGTATGTATTATTGCAAGTGTCAGACACCCAGTTCGCTTGCTTTCCTCTGGTGCAGTGGAAGACTTTGGCTCAAACCTCAGATCTCCCACTTAGGTAAACCAGCAGCCTTAGTGATGGCTGCCATGAAAGGCTAAACGAATCTCACAATTCATCTGATCCATCTCCACTTTTGCCCTTATTAAAAGATGTGAACAGAAGATCTGTCTCCATGTCAATTAAAAGTATCATCAGACAAAGATATGAACTTCAATAAGTTTCCCGTCAGGGGTGGCTTTTTGATTTGAAAAAAAAACACAACTCCAATTTCCCACATGCATCATGAAAATTCGGTCCAGTGACAATTTCATTTATATGTGAGGGTAAACTCTGTTTTAGAAAATGTGACCTTTCCCACACTGTTTTCTTCTTAGCACTCTGAGCATGCTTTTATGTTGGTACAAATGTAATTCTGTCCTTTTATAATCGAGGTGCATTTCTTCCTTTTCAATGAAAGCCATCTTTAGGATGAGACCATGAAATTGAAACATTAAAAGAAAATCTGAATGGCAAATTCTCATCCTCAAAAAAACTCAGAGCCCAAAAATCCTCAGGGATGGGATGGCACAACATGGTTCCATTGGTGAGGGAAGTTTGAGTGGAGGGGCTAAGAATAGCAGATTTCTGATGAGTTGAGATATGCTTGGGATGATGTTCTTTTTCTCTGCCAAAAAGGACAGAAATGCTATCTGCAGTTTGAAGATCTATGGAGTGAGAGCCAGATCAGGTGGGGGAATGCTTAGAATAGAAAATGAAATCCTGTCTGCAGACACATTGGGTCCTACATAGATCCTGTCAGCAATGAATGTCTTATCTTACCAGCTGAAGTTATGCCTATTTCCAAGCTGGGCCCTGATTGAGAGCCAAGATATAGATATTCCTGAGAATCTCCTCACATCTGTGGTGGGTAAATTGTTGGAATTGTTGAACTGTAGATGTTGAGAGACAAGATCTACAGGAATTTAGAGATGCAAGGACTGATTAGGAACAGTCAGCATGGCTTTGTGAGTGAAAAATCATGCCTCACAAATTTGATTGAGTTTTTTTGAAGGGGTAACCAAGAAGGTAGATGAAGGCTGTACATGTTGCCTACATGGACTTTAGCAAGGCCTTTGACAAGGTACCACATGGTAGGTTGTTGCATAAGGTCAAATTGCATGGGATTCAGGATGAGGTATCTAAATGGATACAAAATTGGCTTCTTGACAGAAGCATGGGGTGGTTGTAGAGAGTTGTTTTTCAAACTGGAAGCCTGTGACCAGCAGTGTGCCTCAGGATTCAGTGCTGGGCCCAGCGTTATTTGTCATTTATATTAATAATTTTGATGAGAATACAGGAGGCATGGTTAGTAAGTTTGCAGATGACACTAAGATTGGTGGCATAGTGACAGTGAAGAAAGTTATATCCAATTGCAATGGGATCTTGATCAATTGGGCCAATGGGCTGATGAATGGTAAATGGAGTTTAGTTTAGACAAATGCGAGGTGATGTATTTTGGTAGATTGAACTACGGCAGTACTTGCTCAGTGAATGATGGAGCATTGGGGAGAGTTACAGAACAAAGAGATTTAGAGAGTACATCTTCATAGCTCTTTGAAATTGGAGTCACAGGTGGACAGGTGGTGAAGAATGCATCCGGCATGCTTGGTTTCATCTGTCAGAGCACTGAATACAGGAGTTGGAATGTCTTGTTGAAGTTGTACAAGACATTGGTAAGGCCACACTTGGGTACTGTATGCAATTCTGATCACCCTATTATAGAAAGGATAGTAGTAAACTAGAAAGAGTGCAGAAAAGATTTACTAGGAGGCTACTGGGACTTGATGGATTGAGTTACAAGGAGAGGCTAGTCAGACTGAGACTTTTTCTCTGGAGTATAGCAGGCTGAGGAGTGATCTTATAGACATTTATAAAATTATGAGGAGCACAGTTCAGCCAGATAATCAATATCTTTTCCCAAAGGTCGTGGTATCTAAAACTAAAGGGAATAGGTTTATGATGAGAGGGGAGAGATACAAAAGTGTCCAAAAGGGCATTTTTTTCACAGAAAGGGTGGTGAGTGTCTGGAACAAGCTGCCTGAGGTAGTAGTAGAGACAGATACAATTTTATCTTTTAAAAAGCTTTTAGATAGTTATGTGGATTAGGTGGATATAGAGGGACATGGGCCAAATGTGGGCAATTGGGATTAATTTACGGGTTTCAAGAAAAAGGGTGGCATGGACATGTTGGGCTGAAGGGCCTGTTTCCATACTGTAAACCTCTATGACTCTATGACTTTATGACTCTATTAGCCCTAGCACCCGCTCGGCGCCAATGACTTAAAAGGAATGGCTCATTCCTTACAAGGCCATTCTGAACATTTTCACCTTCAGTTCCACTTTGTCTGAGGTTTTATATTCTTCCACTAGCTGCTACAATGATGTATGTTGAGTTTAGTAGGTGTCATAAAGAGGTTCTGAAACTTGTCTGGTTGAACATTAAGTGCTCATTAGTAACACATATTTATATACACAGGAAAGGGTTGAAGCTGCAGGCCAACTCCATGCTTGCATCTACACAAGTCTCCTAAATCCTGACTGAGATCAAAGTCATTCTAGAAAAAAATGTAAAAGCATTGTCAATTTCATGGCTTCAGCTTCAATGACTCCTTTTTTCACCTCATCTCTAATCTTACATGTTCCTGTAAAGCCCGAGACCTGTGTCATCACTTTTATTTGTGGTGATAATAATTGCATTGCACCGGTTAACATATGCACACCTGGCCCAGTGAATAGTTAGAAAAGCATGTGCAATGAGGAATAATCCAAGTTCTGGAACTGCATCCTTTAAAACTCAACCCCACAATTAGTGAGAAAACAAAAGGCACTCTGAATTCTTGATAAATGATGTAAAGAGGGACACATTCAAATTGTGAAATAGCTGAAATAATGGAGTTCAATAATTTAAACCGTAAGTCTTCATCAATTTTACATAAGAGACAAACAACTTAATTATTTAACAGGACTGCAGTGAACCGGATTGTATGCTGTTGACAGGCCTGTTTACCGATTTTAGAGATAAACGGTGAAGTAATATTACTTCTTCTTTTCCTAATAAGCACAAAGATCTCTTAACTCAGAGAGAGGAAGCAAAAGAATTAACTAAAAACTGCAGAATTCCTGTACAAAAAATTATGTGCTAAGAACATTTATTAAAAAAAAAACTGCCACACATCTCCTATTATTTTTCTGCCCCATTTAATTTGCTGGGTAGTAAACCAGACCAAGTTCTCGATATTTCAATTTCTGCCTCAGGGCATGAAACTCTGCAGTAGGAGTTGAAGATAAAAGTTATCCTGGTTGTTTGATAGTAATCTGATATTAAAGAAATGCAGTGAAGCCTGTAAATTAGGAGATGGCATGTACTTGTATCAGACATCCATTTTTTTTGCAGGCATTTTTATTTTTAAATGAGCATTGTCTGTACTGTAAAAACTATCTTGAAGGACCAGCCGAGATTGAGATGAATACTTAATCAGCTACATAATTGCAAATAACTTTTGTATGTTGAAATCTATAGTATAAGAGCATAGTGTAATGGTATCTGGCATAGCAAAAGTTAATATGGGATTTGGAAACTGTACTGCCTCGTCCAAATGTAGCAAAAGTTAATATGGGACTTGGAAACAGTACTGCCTTACCCACAATGTAATGTAAAAAGACACATGATCTGTGACTATGGTCAGCTGTGGTATGGACAGAGACCTGTGCAGAAGCAAGTGTGAAGTTGGCTTGCCTCTTAGACTTTATCTTGTGTACATGTACCTATCCCAGGACCTGATGGGATATACCCCCAGAATACTGAGAAGGCAAGGGAGGGAATTGCTGAGACCTTGAGAGAAATCTTTGTATCTTCACTGGCTACAGGGGAGGTACACACAGTAAGAAGTCTGACAACACCCGGTTTAAGTCGAACCAATTTATTTAATAGTAAACTCACAAGCTTTCGAGGCTCTGCTCTTCGTCAGGTGAATGAGGTGTTCTGGTCTCAAACAGCACATATAACAGCACAGACTGTTTACAAATTACTGATTAGAATGTGAATCTTTACACCTAACCCGCTATTCAAGTCTTAAAGTGGCTAACAATATGAGTGGACGGAGCACTGAGCACAGGTTAAAGAGATGTGTATTGTCTCCAGACCGCACAGTAAGTGAGGTTTTTTGCTAACCCAGGCAAGTCATGGGGGTTACAGATGGTGTGACATGAAGCCAAGATCCCTGTTGAGACTGTCCTCCTGTGTGCGGAACTTGGCTATCAGTCTCTGCTCAGCGACTCTGCGCTGTTGTGTGTTGTGAAGGCCACCTTGAAGAACGCTTATCTGAAGGTCAGAGGCCGAATGCCCATGACCTCAGTCCAACGCTGGCATCTCTACATCATGACTACAAGGGAGGTCCGAGAGAATTGCAGAATAGTCAATATTGTTCCCTTGTTTAAAAAGGATAGCAAGAATAATCTAGGTAATTAAGGCTGGTGAGCCTTACATCAGTGGTAGAGAAATTATTGGAGAGGATTTTTTGAGACATGATTTACTCCCAATTGGAAATCAGTGGATATATAAGTGAGAGGCAATGTGGTTTTGTGAAGGGGAGGTCATGTCTCGCTAACTTGATCGAGTTTTTCAAGGAAGTGATAAAGATGAATGATGTGGGTAGGCAGTGGATGTTTTCTACATAGACTTCTTTAAGGTCATTGACAAGGTGCCTCATGGCAGACTGGTGCAAAGGTAGATTCACATGGGTTCAGAGATGAGCTGGCAGGGTGGATATAGAACTGGCTCAGTCATAGAAGACAAAGGGTAGCAGTAGAAGAGTGCATTTCTGAATACAGGTTTGTGACAAGTGGTGTTCCTCAGGGATCAGTGCTGGGACCTTTATTGCTTGTAATATATATAAATGATTTGGAGGAAAACGTAACTGGTTTAATTAATAAGTTTGCAGACAACACAAAGGTTGGTGGACTTGTGGATAGTGACGAGGACTGTCAGAGAATACAGCAGGATTTTAGACGAGATGGCAGATGGAGTTTAATCTGGACAAATGTGAAGTAATGCACTTTAGAAGGTTTAATACAGGTAGGAAATATACTGTAAATGGCAGAACCTTTAAAAGTATTGATAGGTAGAGGGATCTGGGTGTACAGGTACACAGGTCACTGAAAGTGGGAATGCAGCTGGAGAGAGTAGTCAAGAAGGCATATAGCATGTTTGCCTTCATCAACTGGGCAGTGAGTTTCAAAATTGGTAAGTCATGTTGCAGGTTTATAGAATCTTAGTTAGGTCGTACTTAGAATATAGTGTTCAATTCTGGTCTCTACACTACCAGAAGGCTATGGAGACTTTGGAGGGTGCTGCCTGGCACAGAGGGCATCAGCTATGAGGAGAAGTTGGAGAAACTTGGTTTATTCTCACTGAAATGATGGAGTTTGAGGGGCAACCTGACAGAAGTCTACAAGATTATGAGGGGCATGGACAGAGTAGATAGTCAGAAGCTTTTTTCCAAGGTGGAAAAACTGGGGGCACAGGTTTAAGTATACAGGGCAAGGTTTAAAGATGATGTATGAGGTAAGTTTTTTACACAGAGTATGCTAGGTGTCTGGAATTCTCTGCTAGGGGAGATAGTGGAAGCAGATACAATAACAAATTTTTAACAGGCATCATGACAAATGTACAAATAGGATGGGAATGGAGGGATATATCTCCGGAAGGGTAGGGGGAGTTTTGCTTCAGTCAGGCGGCATGGTTGGAAGACCGAAGAACCTGGTTCTATGTTGTCATTTTCTTTGTCCTTTTTTTAATATTATGTGTTATCAATGAACACTCGATGTTCAACCACACAAATTTCAGAACCTCTTCATGAGACCTACTGAACATTCAACATGGACAAAGATAGCAACAAATGGAAGAACTAAAATATCAGATAAGCTGGAGCATGAATTCAAAAATGAGCAAATTAAAGTAGCAGTATTCTGACCTGTCTGAAAGCAACTGAAGTTCAGACATAGCAGATTACCTGACATGAGCTCCATTACAGAACTGGAAAAGGAAAAACAGAAGAAAAAAACTCCACTTTGCAGCTGAGGATTCCTGAGATCTCATGAGATTATATTATGTATGCCTATAGAGTTCAGGTTCAAAAGACTTGAACAATTAAATTCAATTTTAAGCCAGGACTAGTCCAAAAACCTTTAGCACCTGTTTCTGAAAACACCACAAAGCTAGGTTCAGAATCGTTGTCGTACCACATGGCAGCCAAACTCATTTTCTGAAGAAACAGAAGGTTTACAAAGTTCTGTCAAAGACACGTATCCACTGTAAAACACTCAAAAATCCTCCAGCGTCATAGTGAAGGCTTCAAATCATTGATTTTAAAATTGCTGCAAAAAACTAAATCCCAAAGTGGTCAAACCTGCTGTCGCCAGATGCCAAAATGCGATGTGCCCAGAAAGACTTTCTTGAAAAAATAAGTGGGTACTTTGCTGTAATTTTTAAAAATTGTGCGGCGTTTAAAGCTGCGCTCCCTGAACTTTAAAACTACCATGGACAATAAATCAATATTACCAGCTTAATTTGGACTAATCCAAGAGTGAGATCAAACATGAAGTTGGAGACATTAGTGAAAAATATTCTTAAGATATATGATAATTTCAGAACTAGATAAAAAGACAGCAAGTAAACAGACTGTTTTATCCAATAGATCTGATAGCCAATGATATTATTTTGAGACAAGGAATAAAGGAACCTCAGATAAATTTGATAATGTTCCAAAAATCATGCAATGCACATTTTAATCTAAGAAGCAACAACATTTTCAAGAGAGCAAAATTCATCAAATGAGACCAACAGCCTGGAGAATCAGTTAACACTTTTAAAAAATGAATTATACAGGTAGGCTGGATGCTATGACCATGGTGATCTTAAATCAGAACTCATATAGGACGGAATCTTTGTTAGATGGCTGACGATGCCCTTTCAGACACACAACAGACCACGGAAATTTTGACTCCAGAAAAGGCCACCTATATAGTTCAAATAATTTGAAATCTGCCAATAGCATTGATCTGTTTTACACTGCAAAAGTAAACCATGAAAGAGCAGAGTACAGTAAAGCAACAATGGGAAAGAGAGAATTCAGGCCAACAAAGGCAATATCCAAATTCCCCACAAGAGGGTGTGCTACCATGACATTGCTATAGAACTAAATGTTCCTACTAGTCAGAGTAATGTCCAGCAACACTGTTGCAACCACCTCTAACACCACAAAGTTATGCAAAGCTAAGACGCCCAGATGGCTGCGTGATTGCAAAACAATCCATGAGATTGAGGTACCACGCCAGAAAGAGACCCAATTGTGGCTCTTCGGTGAGGTCAAGGATCCTGGATTCTCTTTTTGGAATGCAGACATTTCAATAAATGGTTACCCCACCAATTCCAAATTGGATATGGAAGCCATTGTTACAGCCCACTTGGATAAAGAGCTATGGCTGAGTCACCTTTGGTTACTAATGACAGAGAGGTCACTTTGTGGGTCCAGAGAGATCCAGTCATAGGCATGATCTATAAAACCACTAAGATATGGGAACAATCAGATATTGACAATCATATATATTATTCAAAATCGATTTTTTTGATAAAGAAACGTATGTTGCCCTTAACCTTGTTAAAAAAGTAGAAGATGTATAAACAAATTCTGTTGTCAACTGCAAGGAATTTCAAGTTCCCAAAGGCTCATCAGCAAAGAGATCCTTGACTGGGACTTTAGTTCTGAATTGTCTTCACTCCTTGCAGAACTGGTTTGTCCAATTTTTTTGCAGGTGGCCAAAGCTCCTCTTTGGTCAGACCAGCCAACTTTAAGATGTACCTTGAGTGGAAGACAGGCAGGAAAATGATCAGTAGCTGGAGAATGAGTGTAAACCCTTGGCTCCAATGGTTGATATCACACTACCTGTAAAGCATATCTGAAAAAGACAAACAAGTTCTCAAAATACAGACTGCAATTTAAACTCTGAATTAACTAATGTTGCCAATCACTTCCAAAAGATTCTCATTCCAGAATGAGATTTGGAAAAATTGTCAAGCTTCAAGACAAGCTGAATTTGTAAAATCTGAGTCTTGAGAGCCAGAAAAGGGGTAGCGCGATTACAATGTAAATACATTATCTAAAGATTTAAACAAGGCGTAGTATAGGGCATCTGGCATAGCAAGTGTTAATGTGTGACTGGAGGACAGCACCACCCACTTTGTGATGTAAAGGGATATATGACTTGATATTAAGATCAATTGTGGACTGGATAGAGACTTGTGTAGAAGCAAGTATGGAGTTAGCATGTAGCTTGGACTACTCTGTATACATGTGCATAGTTAAGTACTATATGTTAATGTTCAGCCACATATGACTCAGAACCTCCTTGTGAAACCTACTGAGCATACAACCTATAACAAAATCCAATTTAACAACAAAGTGATGATAAATACAGTACCAATACAGAACCTGTCCCTAACAATACTCTTAGAAAAAAGACAATCATATTGAATGGGGTCAAGGGCATGCTATTAAGAAATACAAATGCTTACCTCAAAGGTCAGAAATTCCAGTTGCCAATGAGCCCTGGGTCTTTTGCACATGCACCAGCTGAATACAGGCAATATGTGCCATAGCTGTCTTTTACTGTCTATAGGCCAGGGATTGGTTCTGAGAACCAGGACAGAAACAAAGAAATGAAATGGTGTGAAATGGCAGGTCAGGTGACCTGAACAGAAAAACCATTAATGAGACGGTGTCCCAAGAAATAGGACATGGAAAAGAAACAGAAAGATGTTGCAGGAGAAAGTTCCAGGGAGGGACAAAGACGGGAATCAGAGAGTGGTCCCAAAAGCACAGTTGAAAGAAAGGAGCAGTGCAATAGGCTTCCACTTATAGAGAGAGTTAGAGCAACAGGTTTTAGGGAATCCCTAAAGCTGCACTGAAGCAGCCAAAGGTTAGTGATTCCTTACTGTGGGCTTCACAGTAGTTGTATTCCACTTAGCACAGCTGAAAATCTATACCTGAGCTCGAGAGGTGAAGCCTGAGTGCAGTCAGAGATCTTGGAATTTCAGAAGATGAGTATGAAACCCTAGAAGTGGGTTCTTTTTGAAGCTGTTTAAGTAAGAGTGATGTTTGAAGGCAAGTTCTTCATATCTCAAAGAAACCCCCATGAGAATGACATAGTTTCAGTGAAATTGATTGGTTCACAATGTGACAAATGTCTGGATGGGCTCTTGAGAAATCCCTGGAATCTGCTTTGGTCACCCAAGTCATTTATTTTGGCATGTAGTGTGTCTGATCGCAGTTTGTCTGTTATTTCACAAGTAATTCATATTTACCTGAAATGTTTGAGTATAAGATAGTTGTTATAAATTATTTTTCTGCCTCAATTTGCATGTGTACCTAAAGATATTGCTGGGGTAAAGGAACAGTGTGATTTGAATCATTTTCTTGTGTGCACTGAGATTTTTCCAACCTTTTTGTCAGGTAGTTTTTCTTGTTTAATGCATGTTTTATTCTTTGTATTAAAAGTTCATCAGCAGGTTCCGGTGATTTTGGACAGTAATTTTCCTTCACAGTTTCTAAAATAAAAACAAAGTTATGCGGGTGAATTTTTCCATTCTTCCTGCTATGGGAATTGGAGCAGGCGAAGGGTGGACCATGGAAGGGTGACCTCAGGTGGGATTTTCTGACTTCGGGATGAGTGTAGCTGGAAAATCTGGTCCATGATTTATCAAGTTAGGTTTCACTCTTGGTTCTGATTTGTGCAGTATTAATATCAGCTAGCATCATAACAGTTCTCATAGACTACGTGAGATTGCATATGGACAGAGTCATGTAATCAGAAAATTGGCATGGTTAAAAGGAAGCTAGTAATAATACTTCTGTCATTGTGATCTTCAGAGTAGGATACAGTATGTACCTTGATTATTTTGAAATACAACTGCAGGCTGTCCTCTATTTTAAATGTAAAAGAGCTTAGTGCATTGAAGGTTGTCCATAGTAGATAATAATTTGTCAGTGTCGACGGTTTGAGTTGCGCTTGTGTATTTACAATATAAATTATTTGAGGGTCTCTGGAGAATTTTTTGTAAAGATTTCTTTTCTATGCATGCTTTAATAATGTGTAAAGAAGCGATAGTTCTTGGCTCTTTCATGTGCCTCCCAATTAACTTCATTGCAAGTCTCTTCAATCATTTTACTCTATGTTTCAAGAATTATCACAACATCAACACAAAGATAATTTTATTGCCATAAGCTTTCTGTAAAGTATGAGGAGCCAACCATCTCTCACCGATTCTGGTTCTTGACTTGATTCCAGATGTAATAAGGACAAATGTAGACACATAGAAAGGGTATGGTGTTAAGAAAGAGGAGTTCGACCCTGTGAACTTTGGAATTCACTTTAATAAAAGAAAATTTTGTTGTTATTGAAATTCTCAGTCATAAAGGAAAGGTGCATTTATGTACTATTGATGTCATGAATACTTACATGCACATGTAGGAACAATGAGTTCTGATATGTTGTGTTACAACCACAGCTGGGCAAACCAGAAATGGAGTGAGAAAGGTCACACTGGGTGATTAACAACACTAAATTATCAGGGTGCGATGTTAACAATCAATTAATTACTTCAGAAGTTGGAAATCGCTGCAGTTCTTGAAGACTATTGCAGAAAAAGTGTAATGTGCATTTGTTCCACTCTGTTGAACTGAAACTGCAGTAGCAGTTACTGCACCATCAGTAACTTTCTTATAATGGCAGAGTCGACATCTGTTATAGATCATTTTGCGATTTGTGTGGATGTTTGTGCATCCAGAAGTTCCAGATCATAATCAAAACACTTTCAGCACCAATTTCTTAAAAAGAAAGTGAGATAAACATTATTTTAACAGGTCAGAGAAAGTCACAAAGTTATTCATGGGCTGGATTTTACAAGGTGTCACAAACAACTGAAATTTTATATGGGATGCAGCATTAATTGTCTACTGTCAAAACTTTCATTCCCATGTTGACAATAAGTCCCACCTTAGAGGGTTACCATTGAATGTGATTCTCTGGCAGCTCTGCAGTTGCAGCAACACCAGTTTCAAGCAGAAACCACTGCAGGCAGTCTTAAAGAAGAAGGTTATGGACACTCCTCGCTAGCCCACTGTAAGAGGGGAGACAAGTCCGGAGGTGAAGAGTTGGGTGCCATGGGACATGATCCTCCAGCTTATGGAAACAGTAGTGTTGCCTTTTTATACTGCAAAACCTCAGCACTGCCGTTTTGTCACCTAACTAGCAGAAACACAGAAAGGGCACTCTGCCCATTGGACTGATTAAAATGATTAGAGTCTGAATCAAACAAACTGCCAGCGAGTTTCTGGAGATTTCTTTTTTTCAGAAATAGTGGCCAGAATTTTACTCTCACCCACCCTGGAATTGAGGCTCCCAGAATAGAATTTGTCTTGAACAGGATTTTGTGAGCCTCACCTGAACAAGGTTCGTAAAGTCCCAGGAATTGTTCTTCTATTCATTCCAGAATGTGAGCAAATCTATTGCACTTCTCTGGGATACAAGGGCCAATTGGTTTTTAATATTGGAGAAAAACTAACTCCCCCCCCGCCTCCTCCTCCCTCCCATAACCAATTCCTCCTCCAGCATCAGAGCATTGATTAGTAGAGGGGGAGGATGGTGTGCTTTTGCATCCCTCCAAAGTTGCATGTGACCTTGTTTCAGACTCTGCTACAATAGGAAATGTCCCAAAACTACCTGGATAAGAATTAATTTTGCCCCTTGGAATCAATTGAACTGACAGCAAGGTGTTCACTACCAAAAGAAAATAGGATCACATCATGCAACAGAAATCTGCTGGAGAACGAGAAGCCATGGAAGCTCCAGAGGTGCAAAAGGTTAAAATAAAACCCAGAACATTGAGAGAGGACTGCTTGAATGTAGCAAGGCCAAAACCAAGCTAGTAAAGTTAACAGGGGTCCAGGAAGAGCCAGTAGAATTTACAATAGCCTCACAGAATATACCAGAATTAAACATAGATTAGAGAAGTCTGGATTAGGACTTACTGAGAGAAATGCCTTATGTAGGCTATCGGTCCTGACAATATTCCAGCAATTGCACTAAAGATTTGTGTACCAGACTTGACTGCAAATCTAGCCAAGTTATTCCAGTAAACCTATGACACTGGCATCTACTTAGCAATGTGGAAAATTGCTCGAGTATGTCCTATTCAAAAAAAAAACAAATCCAACCAGCCAATTTTTGCCCATGTGTTTCCTCTGAAACAGCAGTGATGGAAAGGATCATCAACAGAGCAGTCAAGCAGCACTTGCTTCGCAATAACCAACTCACTGATGCTCAGTTTGGATTCTGCCAGGGCCATTCAGCTCCTGAACTCATGATTTAAACATGAACAAAAAAGCTGAACTCCAGCAGTGAGGTGAGAGTGACTGCCCTCGACATCAAGGTAGCATTTGTGGCACCAAGGAGCCCTATTGAACTTGGAGTCAATGGGAATCCCAGAAAAGGAGTCCAGAACCAGAAATCATAACCTAAGGATAAAGGGTAGACCATTTAGGACTGAGATGAGGAGAAATTTCTTCAGCCTATAGAACTCTCTACCACAGTAACCATTTGAGGCCAGAATATTGCATATTTTCAAGAAGCAGTTACATATAGCCCTTGGGGATAAAGGGATTGAAGGATACAGGGGGAAAGCAGGAACAAGTTAGTGAGTTGGGTGATCACCAGTGGTCATAGTGAATGGCAGAGCAGGCTCAAAGAGCTGAACAGCATAACGTGGTTCTTTTTTCTATGTTTTTATATGGCGACCCTTCTCCCATGGTTTGAATGTGTACAAATAAACAAACCCGTTGAGTTCAAACTATCTCAAGTTTGCTGTGTGGTATTAATAGAAAATTGGATCATTCCAAAACTGAGGGTTTGGGAAATACTTATTGTGCTTATGTAGAGGAACTCAAACCTTTCTGTTTATGGATGGAGTATAGGAGGAGTAGTCAGGGTTGTTTAAATTAACCCCCTTCTTGTCTGTAACACTAACATATTTCAAATAACTTCGTGACATTTTTTGCAGAAGTGCTTCAATATGTTCACTGAACAAAAATAAATCAACTAATGATTTTTCATACTGTCCCTTTAGTCCATAACACTTCAGGAGATTTTGGATTTATGATGTAGTTTTGATGATGTGAAATCTCCAGATATTCATTTCATTTCTCACAGAGAATTAAATAAAGAAGAATGAAAGGAAAAGCAGAATTAATTGTGGCAGATATTAATGAATAAGAACAACTTCAAGACTGGATAAAGGATGCTTGTTCTTGAACATTTAACACTCATTTCATCAGCCCAATTTTCTTGCTGGTATATGTCCTGCAAGCAAA
The DNA here is from genome assembly GCA_024679065.1 of Sphyrna mokarran. Classification (NCBI taxonomy): domain Eukaryota; kingdom Metazoa; phylum Chordata; class Chondrichthyes; order Carcharhiniformes; family Carcharhinidae; genus Sphyrna; species Sphyrna mokarran. Next base: position 71,475,035 of record JAGIQG010000005.1, read on the forward strand.
AATGAAAGATTTGCATAGAAATTAGCTAAGGAAACAATACAAGCAAATGGTAAATAAAAGTGGAACAGACAGCATGTAAAAAGGTAACAAGAAACTGTCTGGAATTTAAAGTGAAGAGATCCACATCTTTCATGGTTGCTATATTGCCATGTGTCAAGTAAAAGTCATTTTGTAATAGGAGACCTCAGTTCATTTCTTCAAATTACATTAAAGATAGAATGGATCACATTTTTCCAATGAGTGTATCATGCCAATCTTTACAATCTTATCATCATCACAATTTTTTCATTGTTACAATCAGGAGGCACAGGAATTAAATATTTTAAGGAAACCAATTAATTTCAAATTTGACAAGTCATTTGGAATTATGCAATAGCTATTGGCAGTCTCAAGGTAAAATCTAAATTCCATTAATGTAAAAAATGGGTTTGCTTCAGTACAGTTGATATGTTCAAGAATGGACATTTTGTTCACTTGTGAATATCTCATAAATATTGTGGAACTTTTCTATCAAAGATTCTGCATTTCATCTTAGTATTGGAAGCTGTAGTTATGTTCTGCACTGAACAAATAAATAATTCTATTTTATTTAACAGCAGGTATATTATGAATATTAATTAGGTTTTGTCTTTGGTGAGCTGCTGACATAAAAGATATGACAGGATTTTTCAGTTGTAAGTCATGTACCTACATATCAGAGATAGATAAAAAATCAAGCTGTTGAGTATGTTCTATCAAAACCAATCACTTTCAGAAGTCTGAACAATGTTACAACAAAGGAGATCAATAGTTCTGAAATAGATCAAACGCCTCTTGTTGTTAAGGCATTAATACCTTTTAAAATTAATTTTTAAGGGAGGTGGGCATTGCTGTCTAGGTCAACATATAGTGCCCATCCTTCGTTACCTTAGGAAGCTGATGGTGAGCTGCTTTCTTAAACTGCTGTGGTCCCTGAAGCATAGGTACACCCACACAGAGCTGTTAGGGAGGGTGTTCCAGAGTCTTGACCCAATGAAGGGTAAATATTTTCCAAATTTTCTTGGAAATATTCTATTTTATTCCATATTCTATAAGTCAGAATGGTAAGTGACTTGGAGGGGAAATTCCAGGTAGTCGTGTTCTCAGGTATCTATTGCTCATGCCTTTTGGATGGTACTGATTATTGATTTGGAAAGAGCTGCCTGAGGAACCTTGGTGAGTTCCTACAGTGCATCTTGTACATGCTACACATGGCTGCCTCCATTCATTAGTGATGAAGGGATTGAATGTTTGTGGAAGGGATAGCAATCAAGTGGTTTCTTTATCCTGGATAGTGTCAAGCTTCTTGAGTGATGTTGGAGCTGCACTCATCCAGGCAAGTGGAAAGTATTTCATTACACTCCTGACTTGTGCTTTGTAGATATTGAACATGTTGGGGGATGGGAGGAATCAGGAGGTCAGGAAGTGAGTTACTCATTGCAGGATTCCTAATCTTTGACCAGGCTCTAGTAGCCACAATAGTTAAATGGCTAATCCAGTTCAGATTCTGGTCAATGGTAATCCCCAAGATTTTGATTTGATTTGATTTGATTTATTATTGTTACATGTATTAGTATACAGTGAAAAATATTGTTTCTTGCATGCTATACAGACAAAGCATACCATTCATAGAGAAAGAAATGAGAGAATGCAAAATGTAGTGTTACAGTCATAGCTAGGGTATAGAAAAAGATCAACTTAATGGAAGGTAAATCCATTCAAAAGTCTGATGGCAGCACGGAATAACTTGTACTTGAGTCGGTTGGTTCTTAATCTCAGACTTTTGTGTCTTTTTCCCAATGGATGAAGATGGAAAAGAGAATGTTCAGGTTGAGTAGGGTCCTTAATTATGTTGGCTGTTTTTCCAAGATAGCGGGAAGAGTAGACAGAGTCAATGGATGGGAGGCTAGCTTGCATGATGGTTATGTTACATTCACGACATTTTCTAGTTTGGACAAGCAGGAGCCATACCAAGTGTGATACAACCAGGAAGAATGCTTTCTACTGTGCATCTGTAAAAGTTGGTGAGAGTCATAATGGACATGCCAGATTTGTCTTCTGAGAAAGTAGAAGCGTTGGTGGGCTTTCTTAACTTGGTTAAGATTTGGTTAAGTCAGAAATTAAATAGCTTCTTTGTAAGTTCACAGTAAAATTGTTCATGGTACCGGCCCTGACTGGCATTTTATCATCAGACTCAGTGCCTTCACTTATTGGATCATCATCTGGCCAGCGAAAGAAGACACTAAATCTTTCTAGCATTTTCAGTTTTTATTCCAGATTTCTAGCACCTGCAGTCTTGTGCTTTCATTTTCCCTTGCAGAAAGGTTTGGATAACTCACTAAGAGTATCAACAGTTGACTTAAATATGTATGAAAGATGATAAGGTCCATAGAATTGTCAAGCTGTCAAATCATTTATATCTGTAGCCTTTAAATGAAAAAACAGTCTGCTGACACCCTCAGTTGAAACAAAGTCATAGCTTGTAATTACAATGGATGTTTGTTGATATAAACCTAACTGTAATCATTATAGGATTAATAATGTGTGACTGCTTCCACAGCCTATCAAAATTTAAGTTTATTTATTATTGTGACAAGTAGGCTTACATTAACACTGCAACGAAGTTGTTGTGAATATCCCCAACTTGCTACAATCCAATGCCTATTCAGGTACACTGAGGGAGAATTTAGCATGGCCAACACACCCAACCAGTATGTTTTTTGGACTGTGGTAGGAAACCGGAACAGCCGGAGGAAACCCATGCAGATACGGGGACAACATACAAACTTCACACAGACAATGACCCAAGTTGGGAATCGAATCCACGTCCCTGGCATTATGAGGCAGCAATGCTAACGCTGTGGTCACCTTGCCGCCGCATGGAGGGGTCTATAAATTCACAGTTTGGTTGACAGCTCCAAGTGGTTATACAGGGATTAACTGTCTTTGATGTAAGGTTATGAATATAAATACTTTTTTAAGCAATTAAGTATTTGAAATAATTTAAGTATTTGTTCTTTTATGAGCATTCTTAAAATATAGTGAAATCTGCAATAGACACTTAGAATTTTATTTAATTTCAACACAGACTCACCTTCAGAATTCCTTCAACAAGTACTTTTATACATTTATGGAGCATCAGTGAGCAGGGAAAATTAGAATGCCTCACATATATAGCAGTAATGAATGACAGCAGAATTTTTATTGGAAATAATAGTTTTTCTTTGTGTGAGCAGCACCAGTCCAGTTGCAGTCACACAAAACTTTTGCTACTGAATCAAGTGCACACACTAAGGAAACATCTCCACTCACCAAAGTTGACTCTCTAGAAACTCTCTGGAAAAGTCAGAATTTTGTCTTGGGGATGAAGCGGGGATGGAGATAGAGTTGCGGATGGGGCTGGTGTGTGGAATCTGGAATTAACTGTGGTCAGATCAACTGTCCCCCAAAACACCCCACCTGCAAAACCCACTGCAGGGGAGCATAACATTCTGCTCAATGATTCTGCAAAGAAATTTTCAACTTATAATATCTTTCACCAAAAGAGAAAATGCTGGAAAATCATAGCAGGTTTGGCAGCATCTGCAAGGACAGAAAAAAACTTAAGTTTTGAGTACAGATGGCCACAGTGCAACATTTTCACTTTGTGAATCATACAATCAATTAGAAAAGGATAGCATGAAAGAAGCACATTTTATTCTCTCATTCTTGAGCTCATATGCCAAAAGGAATTAATTGTAGCAAGCTTTTCTTTTCAATGATCCAAGTTATTGTACATGGATTGAAGGAAGCCCCATAAAATATATACATTTTCTCCAATGTTTAATCCATGTTGATCAAGATAAATAATACATTTTCGCCCTCAACATTCTTTGGCTGTTGAGCCAAATGCTGGCAACATTCATTTTAGCATTGCAAACACCTGATAACCTCTGCCACTGATTTCGCCAAGAAATGAATGAAAAATGAGTTCATACTGGGCTCGCTGGCATAGAATCTCAGGTGGGAAATCCATCTTGTCCACGGACCACAAAACATGGCCATATTGTCCAGGCAATTGGGAAAGCGAGATGCTAGAGACACCTCCTTCAATTAAAGGAAAAGGAAATTGGGGTATCTAAGCCACAGTAGTGTCTTTAGGCATGGGTAATAAGACAAATATCTGATGCAAGATTTTGGCTTCAATTGTTACATATTTATATAAGCATTGATTGCAATCTTCTCATTGTATTACTGCATACCTGAATTAATATTGTCATTATAAGTTCCTCTTTGCAGCATGCTTGCTTTTCCTTATATTATTTTATCTTTGTTTCCTTTAATTAGACAATGTTTTTTTGACATAGGAGTGGTGTATTAGGTTATTAGTATTAGAAAATAGTATTAGAATATCTTTTAGTTTGTCTCAGGGATGTCTATCCCTGAGTTTTTCGCATGTTTAATACTGTTTTATTTGTTATCCACAGGCAATTCGGTCCACCTTGACCAACAAAGTGCATGCATTCGGCAGGTCGTGCGAGGGCTGCTCTTGGATGTTGCTTCAGGAGTTGCCTAGTGCTTCACGTCGTTAGTGTATGCTTAAACTGGACCATCTGATGGGCAACATGACAGCTCAAAGACTATCGCTGGTGCTGTGCAGACACACGGATTTGGGCCTGTGTCTGCGGGAGTTTGCGCATTCTCCCCGTGGTTGCATGGGTTTTGTCCTGGTGCTCCGGTTTCCTCCCACATCCCAAAAATGTGCTCTTAGGCTGATTGGGTAATAAATTGTCCCTATATTGGTCCCTATATGGGAATCTTCCACAATAGGCATAGCCTAAGGTCATGGTTATGTCATTAAGACGTTAGGATGGCGGCGCAGGCTCGTTGGGCCGAAGGGCCTGTTTCCCGTGCTGTGTTGCTCTTAGTTCTTTGTTCTTTGTTCTTGGTGACAGTGGCCTGAAGGGTTTCAAATGTAAGTTAGTCAGCTAAGTGGGAGGGAAGAAGAAGGCAGATTCTTTCCAGAGAATATGATCTAGAAAAAATGTAATTGTTATGGGGAAAAATGCACTTTAATAAATGCAAACTTGCAAATTTGAGTTCTTTATAACAGAGAGGACTGATGAGGGAGTGTGGTTGATGTTTTATATACATGCACTTTCTGAAGAAATTTTGTAATTACTGCATAATAAACCTGTTGAAATTGACATCATGAGATTAAAATGTCATTAGCAATAGGGGCCACAATTTTACACAGAGACTGCAGCCTCACCTCCACTGATTTAAAAGCTGTTGGGCCACCAATTGACTCTAGGTAGGACTTCTGCCCGCATCTGGGAAGAATTCCTGCTTCCAAGAGCTACTGGGAGGTGAAATAAGGGAAAAGACTATCTTCATGGAGACCCTGTTGTGCTCTGGGTATCCAAAAAAAAAGTGACCTTCTTTAGTCCACACAAAGGCCAACAAGTCCCATATGGCATCGATAATGTTTGGTATAAATAAATTTCCATCAGCAGTGAGAGGAGGCCCTTAATTAATTCTTCATTTCACTCAAGGGTGAGCAGGCAATGCAGTACTGTACCAATGGTGAATATAATCACAATAGAGGTAGCTAGCTGATAGGCATGACGTTGTCACCATGGTACTCAATTTTATACTCCCTACTTCCTGCCAAAACACCCTCATTATGGGAGAGGGTGTAGGGTCATAAAATTCTAGCCATGAAAATGAAATTGGTTAAGAAACAAAAAGCAGAAATTAGTGGAGAATAATTGTTTTCCAGTTTTGAGGGCATGGAGTGGTATCCTCCCAGTATTAGTACCAATTCTCTTTTTGTTGTTTGGCCTAGAGTTTTGCAGAGTTGTGGAGATTCCAAGAAAATGATACTGGGAACTCACACCCTGCAGCAGGGCCATCTGAACTCACTGTTGAGTTCAAACAGATCCCATTTTCACTGCAGAGAGGGCTTTATCCCGCAATGTGTATTATGAATTTTTATAATAGTCATAAATGCTCATAAAGGAAAATTAAGGTCTGTGAGACTGAAAGGCTGTCAAGTATATAAAACACCTGCCTTTTAATTTTTTAAATGAACACTCTGGGCTCTGAGTTGAAAAGAATCAGTGCTTGTAGTTTCAGTGGATATTTGTTGACATAACCTTAAGTGATATCATTTTAACATTTATCCTGCTTGACTGTTTCTATTACCTATCATTATCACTGTGGGAAGCTGTAAGTTCACAGTGTAATGACAACTCCTTGAGGTTATTGAAAGATTTGCTATCTTTGATGTGGGGTTATGAATAAAATTGTTTGTTCGTATAGGAGATTCAGTACTTGACAGGATGTAAATGTATTTTAAAACGAGTTTTAATAAATGAGAATTTTTTTTTATATAGTGAAGTTTGTAATACGATCTGCAGCCCATCATTCTCCCCTCTAGAGGCATTGGAGCTATGGTAAGACTCCAAGTTTCCCCTCCCATCTAGTGATTCATCCCCCAACACCCTGTTGATTCTGGCCCCTCTCCCCTTCTTGCCAAGATCTGAAGTCTGGGCACTTGGAGACCCTGCATGTTGGTGTCTCCTCTTCCTTAGGGGTTTCACTGTAGCCCCAGTAATAGTGTCCTCTTCTTTAGATGCTGTTGGAGCAAAACAGGGATCAACCATTTGATTGGAGCTCTCAGAGTTCCTGTCTGGTGAGGAGGGAAACACTGTTTCAGGCCAATTAATGATCAGGGAACTGTAAAATAGCTGATGGGCAAGCTGGCCAAGATCAGGTGGGCCCGCCACCAACTCTTACATGGGTCTGAGGATCCCCCCCCTCCTCTCCAACATAAAAGTCAGCACTTGAAAAAATTCAGGGCTGTGAGGCGAGGGCAGCAGAATTGGATTCATTGCATACCTCTATTGAAGTGCCAACGCAGCTACAATGGACTGAATGGTATCTCCAGTATGATATGATTCAATTTTTTTTTACAAGAGGGGTAATGCTCCACATATTACTGAATAAAAAATTGAGTAAAAAAACATTCAGCATTTCTATGAACTTTTCTAGCTTTAATACTGCTAACCTAAGTTTATTCTGTTCCAAAACTCGACTTTATTTGCTTCTAAAATTATCTTCATATTAAAAATGAGCGCTCCGGCAACACAAGGTCAGTGTCCCCTATGTATAAATTTAAACAATGGTGACATTAAAATATAATTGCCTCTTCTTTTGTTTTCCATAGTGAGCAGCTCTGTCACACATTTATTTTCGACAGATAATACACATTGCTATTTGTCTGGCTGCACAGGGTGGTATTTCTCACACATCAGTGATTTTTCATGTGACAATGGGGGATACTTTCCTGAACTAAAAACAACTATGAACATAGAGAACCAGAAATTTCCAGCTGAGTGGCAATGAACATAAGCTCTGGGGAGAAATAAAAAATAATGCAAATGTTGGAAACCTGAAATAAAAGCAGAAAAGGCTGGAAGCACCTTCCTGACTTGGAAATATATCACTGTTCCTTTGCAGCCGCTAGATCAAAATCCTGGAATTCCCTACCTAATGGCACTCTAGGTCACATGGACTGCAGTGTTTCAACAAGCAGCTCAACACCACCTTTTCAAGGGCAACTAGGGATGGACAATAAATGTTGGCAAGTCAGCGATGCCCGCATCCCTCGAATGAATAAAAAAAAGTACATGGCAGTTCAATCAACACTCTCACAGGAAAAAACACTGGTTAATTTTTTTACTTATATACTCTTCAGAACTTAAAATTTTAAGGTAATCCCCATCATAAAGTAAATATGTGAACATACAAAAATGACAGACAATACACTTCTGGCATCCTATGCTTCACAATCCATACGTTCCCCTCATACTGCTATAATATTTGGTGGACCAGCCAGCCATCCAATGGAAGAAAGAAGAAGGGAGGAGATATGGACTGTCTGGAGACACAAGGAGCTCGATCAACTTTGCAGAGCCTGGAGGCATACATTTCTGGTCCCTCAAAAATAAGGAGATATTTCTCAAATAGTCATATTTCTCAAATAGATATAGGTGTGAATGGCCCAAGTTCTGTCCAACTCACTCCAAAAATGTCATTGCAGAACTTCACTTTAAATTCTAACTTTGCTTTCCATTCCCTTCAATCACCTATTTCCAGAAACTCAGCAAAGTTAAGATGATTACAGAGACAGCAGCATTCTTTTTTCCCACTTTCAGAACCTCACTGCTCAGTTTCCTCTGGGCAATTGGCCTGAATATTCACCCCGACACATAGTCTCTGAAGAAAAGTTCATGTTAATTAGTAGTGAAACTGGAGCCTGATGAATAATATAAAACACCTTTTCAGGGCGATAATCAGGCTTTAGAAAAAGCAAATACCTCCAATAATGATTAGAATGGGAACAGCATGAGGTCTGGTGGAAATGTTGGAAGATATAAGTGAGCTTCAAGAAATTCAAAAAGAAAATGACAGAGAATAATATATAAAATAAGAATTTTTCTCCCTCTCTAAGGTACGTTTTCATGGCATTGGGGGTGGTGCCCACTTGCTGGAGGCAGGATTTTTTGGACCTGCCATCATCAATAGGGTTTCTCACTGAATGCACCTCTGGCCACCAGGAAACTTGCAGCACAGATGCACCATCACCGGGACTCTAAGATCCCACTGGTGTGAACAGTAGCCAGATTTCAGTAATGGGAGGATTCTTCTCCCACTATGTGGTGTTTGCAGCGGTGGGAAGTGCCATGTGTTCGCTGACGCTGAGATCTTATGGTCCCATCATTGTCAATGGGATTCCCATTGAACGTATCCCTGACCACCGGAAAACTTAGCCAAGGGATATGCCATTGGCAGGACCATAAGATCCCACTTGTGTGAACGGTAGCAAGATTTTCATGATAGCAGCAGCTGCTCCACTCAGAACCATGACCTAAACATAGAACATAGAACATAGAACATTACAGCACAGAACAGGCCCTTCGGCCTTCGATGTTGCGCCGACCAATATAAAAAGCAATGCCCCTCCAAACTAAACCATTCCCTTCTCTTCCATATACTTATCAACTAACCTCTTAAACGCCACCAAACTTGGCGCATCTACAACTGCTGCAGGCAGGGCATTCCACTCCCGAACCACCCTTTGGGTAAAGAACCTACCTCTGATATCCGTCCTATAACTATCACCCCTTAATTTAAAGCTGTGTCCCCTCGTGCTAGCTTTCTCCATCCTAGGAAAAAGGCTATCACTGTCCACCCTATCTAAACCTCTAATCATCTTATATGTTTCGATCAGGTCCCCTCTTAGCCTCCTCCTTTCTAACGAAAACAACCTCAAATCCCTCAGCCTCTCCTCATAAGACCTGCCCTCCATACCAGGCAACATCCTGGTAAACCTCCTCTGTACCCTCTCCAATGCCTCCACATCTTTCTTATAATGTGGGGACCAGAACTGCACACAATACTCCAAGTGCGGCCGCACTAGAGTTTTGTACAGTTGCAACATGACGTTGCGGCTCCGAAATTCAATCCCCCTACCAATAAAAGCTAAGACTCCATATGCCTTCTTAACAACCTTCTCGACTTGACTGCCTACTTTCAGGGATCTATGCACATACACACCAAGATCCCTCTGTTCATCAAGACTACTAAGAATCCTACCATTAGCCCTATACTCTACACATTTATTATTTCTGCCATAGTGCATTACCTCACACTTTTCCACATTAAACTCCATTTGCCACCTCTCGGCCCAGCTCTGCAACTTGTCCAAGTCCCTCTGCAAACTATAACACCCCTCTTCACTATCTACCACTCCACCGACTTTAGTGTCATCTGCAAATTTACTAATCCATCCTTCAATACCCTCATCCAGATCATTTATAAAAATTACAAACAGCAGGGGCCCCAAAACAGACCCCTGAGGTACACCACTTGTCACCGAACTCCACGATGAATATCTCCCATCAACCACCACCCTCTGTCTTCTATCTGCTAGCCAATTCCTAACCCAATTAGCTAAATCACCCTCTATCCCATACATCTGCATTTTCTGCAGAAGTCTTCCATGGGCCACCTTATCAAACGCCTTACTAAAGTCCATATATACCACATCAACCGCGTTACCCCCATCCACCTCCTTAGTCACTTTTTCAAAAAACTCAATGAGGTTAGTAAGGCACGACCTACCCTCTAAAGTCTGTTTTCATCATGAAAGAGATTTTTCTCAGTATTATTTCTTTCACCCTCTCACGCTAAGCATAACTGCTTTGAAGCTCAGGTGTTTCATGATACATGAAATTACGTTACTGACTTACTTCAATACTTACATTAACATAGAGTACCTTTTTTGATAATTGAATTGTACTTCATGAGTAAATTCCATTATGTCTAGAATTTTACTGTATCATGGACCTTCAGAGGTCAGTTAGCACCAGTAGGGAGAACAGATGTTAATGTTTCAATATGTACATGTTGACAGAAACAGGAGAAATCAGAGATGCACAGAATCAGTGTTAGTTGAATAGTGAAATGATAATTTCTCCACTTCAGCTGTTTATGGCAGCAACTGGGTAGAGGTGGTGAGGTGTTGGATTCCGCAGCAAAAATACCTTCAGGTTTAGTAATGCAGGGGTGCCTTGCTAAGTAAAGTTAAGTACATGGAAGGTGTGTTCAAAAATATGTGGAACTTAAACTGTTCCAGTCCGAGTCAGGCCTGCTTCCATAACTGGACACAATTATGGACTGCTTCCAATTATGACTGTATCAGTGCTGCTTCATGTCCCTTATTCACAAGCATCAACCCAACCTTCGTGTCACTTGGCATTTCAATTCAGCATCTTGCTCTTATACAACATGTCTACGCTTGGCCTACTGCAATGTTCCAGTGAAGCCCAACACAAATTGGCAGAACAGCGTCTCACCTCTTGATTAGGCACAGCTCGCAGGACTCAAGATTGAATTCAACAACTTTAGACTATGATCTTTCTCCTTCATCTTAACTCTCTTTTTAATCCAAAACATTCTTTGTTTCAACGCTAAACCCTCTCCTCCACTGGCCCCTCTGTCATTTGTTCCTATGTTTTGCTTTCACTGAGCACTGATCCTTGTTCTGCCATTAACATATTTTTCTATCTTACCTTTATGCCACTATCAATACTTTCTTTAGCTCTTCACAGTGCCATTCATGCTTCATCTGTCTCTGCCCAACACATCTTTGTTGCAAACTTCCTGAGCTCCATTGATACTGACCTTCTACTCTGCTCCAGCTGCTTCACCCTCTCTTACACATAAGCCATCACATTTCTCTCTTTTTTTACTCAGAAGAAGAGTCATACAGACTCAAAACATATTTGACTGATTCTCTCCCCGCAGATGCTGCCACGCCTGTTGAGCTTATTCAGCATTTTCTGTTTTCATTCAAGGGGCATTGGGTCTTCTGGAGAATTAAAAAAGAAAAAAGAAATTAAAAAAAAGAGAGTGACTTTGATCTTATGGAGGATGGAGACTGCCACTGCTAGCTGTATCAAGTCCTATACTGCCACATGGAACCATAGCTTACAGCACAGAAAGATATCATTCAGTCCATCCTGTCCATGCCAGCCCCAGGATACCCAGGTACCTTTTCTAATGTCTTTACAAGGTTGGCTCAGGTAAGTGAAGGCATAAGCCACTGTGTACAATCTGTAAACTTGAGAGTCATAATTCATTTACAGCCTATCATACCCTGACAGGTAAAGGAATCAATGCCATATCAAACATATGCTTTGATGTTCTGATTGTAACCACATCAATGAACATACAAATGTACAAATTAAGATCAAGACTATGCCACTCAGCTGCTTCAGCCTGCTCTGTCATTTGATAAGATTGTGGCTTATTTAATTGTGCACTCAACTCCACTTTTCTGCTTATCCCATATGCTATCTGACTCTAATTAGTCAAGAATCAAGTTTATGAATCAAAGAGGTTCAGAAGTTGTCCTCTTAGCCATGTGCACAAAGAGGCTGGTTTAAAAAGATTTTCAAAAATTGCCTGGCTCTAAAAATGTTGTGAGTCTAAGACACCATTCTTAGATTGGACACTCTACTGGGCCCACAGGCACTATTGGCAGTCTGATATACTGGCTCCATAAAGTTCCATTAATGGGAGATAAGATCCCCCTCTCCTCTCAATTTTCATGCCACTGCCTTGCGAGGGATAGGCACAGTCTTCTTTATGAGGCCTGTCCAATTTTGGTCTCTTCTGGTATGTCCTTACCAGAATTATGGCCACCGGTGCACAAGAAGGGCTATGGATAATTCCCACCATGCAGCTTAAGTCTGAACTTCCTTTGAATATCTTAATTCAATGTTTGAGTTTTCTAAAGAATCATGGAATTTTACAGCACAGAAGGAAGTTATTCAGCCTATCATGCCTGTGCCATTATCCCGAGAGAGCTACCCAATTATTCATGTTCCTCAGAGCTCTGCAAATATTTCCTTTTCAAGTTCATACACAAATTCCCTTTTGAAATGTGTTATTGAATCAACTTTGTCCAATCTTTCAGATTGTGAACTCTGGGTCACAACAATTCCTTATCTCCCCACTGAATTTCTGCCAATTATCTCGCATCTGTGCCCTCCGATTATTGGCTCTTCAGCCAGTAGAAACAATTTCTTCATTTATACTCTATCAAGTTATATTAATATTTCAAGGGAAAAGTTGTAAAATGGAACAGTAAAATTTTGACTTTTAATCATTTTTAATGTTCTGTTTCTGTTAATCACACTAATGCAGAATTTAAATCTTTGTTTATCATCACTTCTTGATTTGCCATTGATTGTTAGACAGATTGTTTTAGTTTTTTTTTAAATATAGTTCTCCTGCCCAGCAGCAGAACACTGGATGTTAGCTTTCATAGGTTGCAATGACTTAATTAAAAACAAGGCCTCGGGTTAGCAATGTTAGCAGTTACAATAAATTACCGACTAGAATGATCTCATGGCTATTTGAGTAAAGCTGTAAAATGGTCGAAGAGATAGTCTTAAAATGTTACTGCCTCCAGTAATAGTAACATGCAGTAATGAAAGATCACACTTTATTTTTTATATATTTATTGAAGGGATGTGGCTGTCATTGGGTAGGCTAGAATTTATTGCCTGTCCCTAATTACTCTTGAGAAATTGGTAGTGAGCTATCTTGAACTGCTGTATTCCCTGTAGTGTAGGCACCCCCTCAGTGCTGTTAGTGAGGAGTTCCAGGATGTTGGCCCATCAATGGTGAAGGAACAGCAATATATTTCCAAGTCGCTTGGTGAGTGGCTTGGAGGGGAACTTCCAGGTGGTGATGTTCCCAAGTACCTGTTGATAGTAGCGACCATGGATTTAGAACGTTCTGCCATTTCTAGACATAGACTTCAATTTTTAACATCTCAGAGGGGCTGCCTGATGGTTTTTTTATTAAATGTTTCGCTTGAGTGAAGACCCCAGATAAAACCTCTGCTCCATGCTGAGTCAGTTGATATAAACCAGTGTAATGAGAGGGATACTGAAATGACTCTCAGATTTCCTGCACAGAGGAAGGTTACACAGGTTTCTATTGCTCACTAACTTAGTGTGGAGTGATTTGATTTTTTTCAAATTAGGCCTGACTATTACAGGTCTCCATCATGGAAAGGAGATTGCTCAGGAAAACTTACCTCATAGGAGCACATATTGCGATTGCATGTAGGATCCCTGAACAGCAATTGGCTTCATGCACTGGCACCAATGTGCTGAAGGCTTTTGGGAGTTTACCCTCCAGAATATGTTCATTGAAGAGTCAGTGCCGATGTTGCAAAAAGGAAAAAAGTGGGTGCATGCACAGACAATAGAGGGAGAGAGGGAATTCTTCAATCAATGCCAAGGCCAGAATTTTACTGGCACACCCACTTGAGGCTCATTAGACCGTGCCCAAAGCCAACAGAGAATGCCATTCTGCAAGCTTCACCCATCGAGAAATCGGGGTGGGAGAGAGTAGTGGGGGATGCCAGTAAATGTTGAAACTCAAAGTGGACAGTAGCAATGACTACAGGAAAGTGGTCTTGAGCCTGACTGCAATAAACAACAGACTGCCCAACAGGGTCAGGGGAAGGTGAGGAGTGAGGGGGAGGGGAAGAGGAAGGGGGAGGGGGGATTCAGACAACAAAAAAGGCCTGCAAAAATTATTTCTGGGCATCTGAAATGTAAGGTTGATTTCCTGATGCTAGGATTAGGGCTATCATATATCAGTGGAAAAATCACAGTTGAGTGCATACCAGAGTGGACCAGTGACATAACTAAAAGTTTATTAAAAGATTTTCAGGGGTTAGGCGATTAGTTAAAAAAATGTCAGCAGTGAAACTCTCAAAGTTGTTTCTATATAGAATAGATTGAGAGACAAATGTCAGAAAAGTCAATATACAGCTGCAGGACTGGGCAGATGTAAAGAGTTCAACATCTTGGGTCACTGGAATGATTGCCAGAACTATGGAAGTCAATACTATTTGGATTGCCTTCATCTGAGCCAACCCAGCAGTTGTATATTTTGTATCTCAAATTTATGCAGTGATGGCACTGGTTTCTATATGTGTTACAGGTTTATTTACGATGCTTTAAAATGTCTACTCCATATTTGAAGAAAAAGCTGGAAGCTAGAGCTGAATTTTTTCACTTTCCTTGGAGTCCACAGCCATGCTTAGCCAATCAAGCACAGTGAGTATAAATTCTAAACAGACACACATAGAGTTGAACATTAAGTGCCCCCTGGTGCTGTATTTCCTGTGAGAATGGACATGTAAAATAGGGTAGGTGCCAACACCACCACCTCTTGCCCACCTCTGAGCTCCCCCCAATAATGCAGAGCAGAGGGCACTGAAATCAGCATTTCATCACTTCTTTGAATGAATTATTAAGGATCAATTATGCTTGTTATCAAGCTCTGTTCACCAGCCAATTTACAACTAGCAACAATGAATTCCATATGAGAATAATTTTATGTACAATGCTGTTGAAGAAGAGAAAAAGAAAGAACAAGCCCAACATACAACTATTCCCTTGTACCTCTTGCATTTACAAGTCCAGTTCAGTATAGCTGAGTCATAAGGTGTGTCTTCAAATCCCATTTTAGGGCCTGAGCTCAAAAATAAAGTTTGACAGTCCAGTGTACGACAGAGGGAGTTAGGGTTGCAAGTGCCATCTTTTGGATGAGATGTTAAACTAAAGTCCCATCTGCCTTTTTTGGCTGGATGTAAATATCCCATGGCACTATTTCAAAGAAGATAAGAAGAGTTATCCCCAGTTTCCAGGCCAATATTTATTCCCCAGTCATTATCAACAGATTACCTTGTGTGAATTAACTGCCCCATTTTCTACCTTATAACAGTGACTGAACTTCAACAATACTTCATTAGTTTGAAGCTCTTTGGGATGACCTGTGGTTGTGAGAGGCACAATATAAATGCTTCTTCTTCTATTTCCTGACTATATGTTTTTTTTAAAGGTTAGAAGAGCAAGTGGTCTAGATGACGGTTAGGTATTAACATCCTGTTTCTAGGATATAAATATCAGAATGCGTACTTTTTGTGGTTATGTCATCTTTTCAAGCAGTGTAGTAGGATAACTGAATCAAACTGAAAAATAAATGAAATTTGTGCACCCCAGGCCAAATACAGGGTAAGGCACAGCATAAATAATAGCTTTATTACCAATCTGTTCAATCTCATCTCGCATAAACACTCACTCGATTGTGGGACTATGTCTCATTCCATCATGATCAATATGTTTGGAAATTAAAACTGGCACAACCTTGGATTTAATCTAGTCTTGGGGAAATTCAATAGATAGTTTAACTGTTCTTAACTTACCTGTAAGTCAAACTGTATTGTTGGTATCTCTAATTTGGCCTCTGCTGTATCTCAGTCTCAAGCAAACAAATCATTTGGTCCCACCAAATATGGGACCAAACTTGAAATATTGCTGAAAATTTGTTTTGTTGAAGCTTTTTGCTCAGCAGCCATCAGGACAGTTTGCAAGAATACCAATGTCAGGGAAAACAACAAATTTATACTAAATGCAAACAGAGTGCTGATTGGTTGGCAAATGAACTTGCATGGAAGTTCATTACTTACGCACAAGTGAGTATTGCACTGAATCACCTGATGGGAGAGCAGTCGATCTGTCCATCCACCATCAAGTAGCAGGTGTGAAGGTCCCGGACCATAATTAAATATCAGTGCAACATATACATCCTACTCTCTCCAGCCCACCTGCCTTCATGAGGCAGTCAAACATGGCATCAAGCTAGAAGCCAAAGGCTAGCAGCCCAAAGAAGAAGGCTGCATCTTGCTTCAGCCAAAACACATTTGAGGCCTTGATCCAAGTAATTTGGATGCATACGTCTATCCTCTACCCCAGAAATAGGTCAAGGAAACACAGAAACCTCACACCTCTTCTCTGGGGGACCTTTGCCTCAGAGTTCAACATGGCTCCCAGCTGCACCCCAAGTACCATTCAGTGTAGGAAGAAGATGAATGATCTTATCTACCTTGCCAGGTTAAGTCATTTCATCATGCCATCATGTATTCAAAATGGCTATTGTCTTCAAAGATCTCACACATCCATTAGCAGGTAACATGTATCAACACACACTCCTGCAAAGATTTTCATGTCACCAACATTCCATCTATTGCTCCATTCACTGGCCCTTCTGGGGAGGACCCACCAGATACAGGGGAGGCATACTTCACCCAACTTCTGCTTCATTCCTTCTGATCACAAGCCTTTCTTTCATCTTCATACAGTCCAAGCTGACACATAACAGGGTGAAAGAGGCCAGGCTGGGGAAGGGATCATTACCCTGACCAAATCTGAAGAAGCTGCAACCAACCTTTTTAGGAATGACAGGAACTGTTCCTGTGGAGAAGGGGAGACTGGCCTCTCACAACAACCGAAGATGGATCGCAGATCCATCACTTTGTCAAATCCTGACTGTAGAGTTGCTGGATTGTGTAAAAATGATGACAAAGGATACAACTTAAATGGATTATTATAAGATCTTCAGCATTTTACATACATGCCTGTGGCCATATTAGTGAGAACTCTCATGCTACTGACATGTCACTTCCTATTTCCTGATCATGGAAATATATACATGAATACACATTCTACATTGACAATCACAAGGATTGCATATAGTCTTAGATCACTATTCTCCATTTTCTAGGCACCAGTTGATCAATGTCCTCAAGGAAGCTCTCCCCCAAGCCTCCAAGCCATGTCCGAGAAGGAGGCGGCTCATGAAGATCTATCACAGCGTTCATCTACACCTTTCATCAGTACAGACCCAGACTTTGATGGGATGTATTTCTAGGTTAGACTTGCATTCGCTTTCATAACAGAACACTTCACTGACATGTCCCTGCAGCTGTCAGAGGCAGGACCAGCCTGCTCCAGCACTTGGAGATCAGCCATCCACTCAATCCAAGTCAGTTGATGAGCCTCTGGAAGTAGCTGCTAACTTAATGCTGGAAATCCAAAGACAGGCAGTGCAGAACATTAGGCAGTGATGAATCACTCATCAGACTAAAGTGAATGATTGATATGTCAGCCTGATCTCATGTCTCCAATATGTGAGAAGATTGGTAATCACTACGGAGATCTTTGTCCAGCAGGCCTTGTCAGAGCTTTGTACTCTGTCCATGGTCACAAACTCTGGTGGGCATCATCAGAATGCAGACAACATGGAGACAGGGTACCTTGACATCCCTCCAGGTGCACCATTTCCTGCAGGAGACACACCTGGGCCCTTGAGCATCCATAGGGAGGATCAGCATCAGCTTTCGAAGCTCCAGCCTGGTAAGGAGCCCCTTCTCAAGGGCAGAAGTGCTCCCAGTGGCTTGTGCCACTGTAGATGTGGGCACAGGCAGAAGGATTTGAGTGGCTGCACACCCTTGGAGTTTCTTGACTGGAGATCCCTGGCGTGTTCAGCTGATGCTGATCCTTCCTATGGATGCTCAAGGGCCCAGGTGTGTCTCCTGCAGGAAATGGTGCACCTGGAGGGATGTCAAGGTACCCTGTCTCCATGTTGTCTGCATCCTGATGATGCCCATCAGAGTTTGTGACCATGGACAGAGTACAAAGCTCTGACAAGGCCTGCTGGACAAAGACATCCACCAAAGTCATCATAGCCATCAAGACCGAGCAGTCGACAGGTTGCCTCCATATCTGCTGCAGATCTCAGGGTCTCACCATGGTCTTGTGTTCAGGGTCGGAAAGTTGAAAAATTTTGATATCATCTCTGATATCAAAATGTAAGTCACCAGTTAACCTCTGGAAAGATCTATAAGCAAAGAATTCAGTGCGCTGCTGTCATCTTCAAAACTACTGGCAAGGGATAGCCTCCAGCTTGATTCAGTATCAGGTCTTCACAAAGAATGTGGCGTATGTGGTGTACAAGATCTCGAGACAAACACAGGTTTTCCTGACACTACTCCTCACTCTGACTCCACTATCTGGGACTCTCATCCTTGCCTTTCTTTCATGCTCTGGTTCCCTTTGACCATGTACCCAGACAATCCCTCCTGCTGGAGCGATGCTTGGTGACGCCTCTTGCACCATTACCTCCTCCATTTCATCAGGAGTCTGATAAATGCAGCATTGAGTCCTGGATCCATTCATTGTTTTCCTTCTCTTTAAAATGAAACACTGAGGGCAAGGACGATTAAGAGGTTCAGAAAGTGAAACTCTGAATTAGAATCCTATGGCTAATGGAGAATTCCACATCTTTTGCTGTCGTAACTACATAGCGTCTGATGCAGCCTTGTCCTTGAGACGTTAGCACACACACATTGAGATGATCAAGATGGCATTCCAGAAGTGTGACATCTGGAGCCCTCTGATAAGGTGTAAATGAGCTATCTGAAGAAACTTTGCACTCCATTCTCTGAACTGGCATACTAATGAACTATCAGCTGCTCATGATCAATGAGTGGAAGCTACTTGACTGGTTATGAACAACATTTATGGTGATACATGGCCTTCATTGATGGAATGCCATATATAAAGCACTATACCTTCATTCACCATGTCTGTGTTCCTAACTCATACTCTTTTAATGACACAACTCTGATGTGAAACCAGTGAGCTCTGTACATACTCTAAATACCACTAAAGGATTGGCAGTCACGCCACTAAGCATGATCTGCCATTAACCCACCATTGGAAGAATTGAAAAATTATTTTACACAGGTGGCTTCCCAACTTTTTGCTTATTGTTTGATTCGCCACTCTCCACAAAACCCATCATGGGCAGAATGGTAGAATTCCACCTAGGGTTACTAATTAATACCATGTCCTATACTGCGCCTGGTCTGAGGTGAGCAAATTTTTTTCATTTTTTTCCATTTGATCAGTTTATGTTGCTATGTTGCTTTAATAGATAGCGGAACACTGAACTTGCTTTGGGTCAGGAGATTGGTCCCAAGCTGCCGCTACAGCCTTCTATGCCTGAATTCTGTGTGACACATTTGTAGTCATCTGCATGTGGCAGCTATGGGTTAAGGATATGGTGTTTCACTGAGTGACTCTCTCAGTCTAGATTATAGTAACATTAATTTAAAAAGAGCTATAATGAGATTAGAACTTGAATCCAAGAGAATCTTAGTGTAATTATTTAATTAACTGCAGCTCATGTCAAGAGTCATGTAACACTGCTCACAAGTAAATCATGGACTTCTCAATAGGCACAGTAAAATATTCAAATGTATTGGGCCTAATCTTAAATAATTGCAGAAACTATAATTTAAGGTCTTGGGTGTTTCAAATTATTTGGCTCAGTAGCTGGACAACAACACCTTCCACCCACCTTCTGTCTCTCTCATGGTGGCCTTTCAACCAGACCAATTCTGCTCCTCCAGTTGTACTCACGCTTCCACTTATTTCCTGCACTGTGCAATGTGCTCCTCCCAACAACTGACTGATTCTCAACTGAGTGCTCAATGTGATATCTGTGCATGGGATATACAAGGTGGTTAAACTACTTCAAAATTATTTAATATCTCAACTGAGTGCTCAGTGTGGTACCTGTGCATGGGAAATACAAGGTGGTTAAACTGCTTCAAAATTATTTAATATCATGGGACTGCCTCTTTAAATACTTGATATTAAATCATGTCTAGGAGTTCACTGCGTTTATCTTCACAGTCCTTGGTCCTACACCAAACTATAGCAGACTGCAACAGGGCAAAGCAGCAAGGAGTCATTCTTAAAATAAACCAAACAAACACATTCATCCTTCAGAGCTGTCACTATTCACTTTATGAGCACAAACAACAACTTGCCAACTGTGAAGACAGAACTGAAATCATTCTTTATATATTAAAACTGCAATACTCCACTGACTTGTGAATTCATTGTAATCAATTACCATCATTAAACTAATGGAGCTTGCTGAATTTAGCAAGCAACATAAAGCTTTGTAACCTTACCTACAATTCTCTCTTTGATAGATATGAATTCCTGGTGGAAACCCATAATAAATTCTAAAGGAAAACTGCCATAACTTTACAGTATACTTCTTCAAAAAGGCAAGATTTGATTCATTTAAATCTTCACTCCAGAGAGGAAATGTAATGAAATTTATAAAAAATGATATAACAATTACTTCTGATTTTTTTTTTATTTTCTGATGTTAACCAAAGTAACTGTGTTCCTATCCTGGGAAGTGTGAGGTGCAGTAAGAGAATTGCGTTGCTTAATCAATGTCTCAAATTTTAAATGTGGTGTGAACCGGTATTCGGTAACATAAATACCATTCATTTGCAAGTCTTATCATATAGAACAAATACAGAATCTGTTCAATTAGAGCTTGGATAAGGTTTAAGTTGTTATTTTCTTAATGCATGTTCAGATTTATCTAGTTTCATGAACAACCGGGAATTCATCACTGGAGACTCCAGCTACTTAATATCAGTTGGGGTATAAACAATACGAAGGGCACAAAATTCTTGAACTGCATTCAAGAGAACTATTTTACCCATTACATGAAATTGGGTGAAGTGGTGCTGATGAAAAACCATTTTTTTTTTTCTGGTGGGGAAAATCACGAACAAAGGGATATGAACTTACAATTAGAAGTAAGCCATTCAAGAATGAACTCAGGAAAAAACTTCAAGCCAAGTATAGTGGAAATCTGAAATTGTCTCCCCAAAAAAACTGTGGCTATTGGAGTTTTTAGGACTGAAATAAATAGAGTTATATTAGATAAGGGTATGCATGACTATAGAGCAATGGTGGATAATATCAATGAGGCACAAATCACCCATTATCTGATTGAATGAATAGACAGATTCAATGGGGCAGTTGGGAAGACATGTGGGTCAGAAATGGTTTACCCCATTCCCATGTACCTATGTTATCTTTCCCTTTCCATGGTTGCATTCCACATATCTGGTTGCTCAGGACATGCAGATCCTGCTTCCTAGCTATGCTCTAATGTATGCGTAGCCCGAGAAGATCACAAGAGATGGAAGAAGAGAAGATCATACAGTCTTTCAAGCCTGCTGTGTCATTCAATATGACTATGGCTAGTCTCCAATTTGACTTTCCACTTGCCCCCAATATCCTTTGATATCAATAAATCTGTCTATCCCATCTTTGAATATATTCACCGATGGAGCATTTACAACCCTCTGGAGTACCCATAACCATCTAAGTAAAGAAATTTATTCACATTTCAGTCTTAAATGATTCACCCCTGTGTCCTGAGGCTGCACTTCTCTATTCCAGCCCTCCAGCCAGCAGAAACAACCTCTCACTGTAATTTCGTCAAGCTCCTGAAGAATCTCCTAAGTTTCAAGATCACCTCTCATGATCCTAAACTCCAGAAAATACAAACCCAATTTACTTGTCTCTCATCAGAGGTCAGTACTGTCATCCCAGGAACCAATCTAATGAACCTTCATTGTACTCTCTCCAATGCAAGTTTTAAATATGGAGGCCAAAACTGCACACAGTATTCCAGGTAGGGGTTGTATGATTAAATAAGACATCTTTATTTGAATTCTCCAATCTCCTTGCAATAAAGGCTAACATACCATTTGCCTTCTTAATTGCTTGCTGTACTCATATGCTATCTTTCTGAGTTCTTTGTATCAATGGTGTGTTGTTCTGGATGATGTTGCGCTCCTTCCATGTTGCTGCAGCTGCACTCATCCAGGCAAGTGTGAACTATTCAATCACATTCCTGAATTGTGCCTTGTAGCTACTGGATAAACTGTGGAGAGTCAGCAGGTGAGTTGGTCACCACAGGATTCCTAGCCTCTGACCTGTACTTGTAGCCTCAGAATTTATTTGACTAGTTCTGTTCAATTTCAGTTCAATAATAATTCCCAGGCTGCTCATGGTGGGGAAGGGATTCAGCAATGGAAATGTCACTAAGTGACATTATTCTTCATCACTATCTTCCTGCTCGAAGCATCTGATTTGAAAAAGACAAATGAATAAGGTTGCAGTGAGGTTCATTCATGGTCACTCCAAAGATGATGAGGGCTGTCTCTGGGAGGTGAGGACATGAGGGCATGCCTGTCTCCCTCAATGTCTATCTTTGGTTGTGTAAGAGAGGAGTGTGTCAGTGAATGTTGTGCAATGTGGTTGGATGATGTGACCGTCATGGATAAATAATGGACAGTGTGAGTTAAGTGTGAGATGTGAGTGTGAACGAGGTAATAGTGTGTGAAAGTGTGATGAATGTGAGATATGAGTCGTGATTGATACAGATTGAAAGGTATGTGATGCGGTGTGAGCAGTATGTGAAGTTGGTGGTACAATTGATAGGAAATGACTTCGGAAGGTCACTCAATGTCTTGCAGCACTGCAACTGGACCTTCACAGCTACTTTGTTGGCAGTAACTGTCATGGCTATCTGTCTCCTACTGTTTCATAAAGTTTGTCTGGTGGGCCTCCTATCCCCTGTGGAGAGAGAACATCTGTCCAAGGCCTCCAATGCTGCACCTGAGAATATTGAACAGTGCTTTCTCCCTTGTGCCATTAATCAGTATTCTTGCTGCGTGGAATATTTTCCCCAGCCACTTTCAGCACTTACTGCAGCCAGGATGTATCTCCCCTTTAAGAGATGCAGGCTGACTGTGAGTGGTGCAGACCAGTGGTGATAGCCTTGCACAAACCTGGGACTCCCGCTGAAGTGTGCAGCCACTCGATAGCACACTCAGTGATGGCCTGCTGCTACTGACTTTAAATTAGCAACGTATACATTCTGCCTGCATCAGAAAGAACAGCTGAAGGTTAATCCCACATCATGGGTCTGATTTTACCATTTTCATTCTAAGTGCCAATTCTGGGCGTAGTACAGATACGACTTAGAAATCCACTTTCGGGCACCCCCATACGCTCTCGGCCATCTCCTGATGTATTCACGCTGTGGCCGGAATTTAGCACTGCCGGAACGATCGGAGTTCTGAGCTGCGCATGTGCAATGAGAAAAAAATTGGAAAAAGTGTATCTATGTCAGATTGCTCCCAAGCTGCAGAAAGCAGAGAATGTGGCCCTGGAGCAAAAAGCAGGAATGAGGGTACATCTCGGGCATGGGGGGCAGATGGATCTCTGGTAGGGAGCAGGGGGAGTCAGCTGCCATTTGCGGACGATCGATGGGGGAGGGGGTAGGGTTAGCGATCGGTCTGGGTAGTGGGGGGTAGATAAGGGGAGAATAAGGGGGGAGGCAGTGATATGTGTGGGTAATGGGGTGGTGGACATATCACCGCCTCCCCCCCCCCTTATCCACTCCCCAACTATCCAGACTGATTGCCATATCTGCGCCCCTTCTTTCCCACCGATTGCCTGCAGAGTGGCAGTGGACCCCCCACCAGAGATCCAGGTGATCCGCCTCTCTCCTCCCTCCCCCAAGACAACGATCTGGCCTCACTCCCAAACCCCCGACAATGAACTTGCCTCAGTCCCATCCCCAGAGATTGGTCTGGCCTCACTCCCTTCCTCTCCAGAAGAACATCTGATCCATCTCCTCCCCTCCACCACCAGACAATGATAGCCCTCCACCCCCGACAGAGATACATCTGATCCACCTCTCTCCTTGCCCCCCCCCCACTCCAATCAGACAATAATTTGACCTCACTCCACTACACCCTGCTCCAGCCAGAGAATGATCTGACCCACCTCCACCCACAGCCTCCCACTGATCTGAGTCAGAGAGCCATTGGAAACACTGAACAAGCTCTTCGGAGGCTGGAGAACCCGACTCATTCAGCAAGCCCCTAAAAGCACGGCTCCGAATCGGTAAATGTGATGGTAAAGGGGGAAATGCTGTTAGAGTTGGAGGGCAGTTCATTGATTCAGTTTAAATGCATGCAAATGTATTTAAATCATCATTGTGCTCGATTTGGGTGTGGAACAGTTCCCTGCCATTCACAGGTCTCAGTAAAATGGCGATCTGCTTGGATTCGGGTACAGGTCGCGATAAAGGCCTCACACTTGACTTTACCACGATTTTGTGCCCAAAATCAGGTGCAAATTTTTGGTAAAATTGGGCCCCATAATCCCCATGTCTCACTTACAGGGCTATCAACTTTTGCCCCCCCACACATATTTTTTTCCTGAGGCAGCAAACTGTCCGTAAGTTAATGGCTTTGAGCATCAAGATGTTGCTTAACTGCAGCTCTTTTGACTTACAATCATGTTCTCCGCTTATATTCTGCTTTTATTCAAAATATCTCTCTGCAGTAAATTATCGATTGCCTTTGTTATTTTGAAAGCTTGGAAGGTCTTTCCTGTAACGAGGATAAATAGATTGGAATAGACAATTTTCATAGCTCGATAATTTAAGTTTTGGATTTGTCCTTCTTGTCCTTCTCTGAATACCTTCTTCATGTATTACCCTGCACAGAGGGAGGAGAAGGGTGATGAGGAGGAGGAAGATGAGGAAATGGAGGGTGATGAGGAAGTAGAGGTTGATAAGCAAGTGGGTTATTAGTATGAGAAGGAAGATAAATTTATGGGGATGAGAAAGAGGAGGGTGATAAGAATTAAGATGGTGATGATGAGGAGGAAGATGATGAATATTAGGAGGGTGATGAGGAGAAGGAGGATGATGAGGAGGAGGAGAGTGATGAGGAGAAGGAGGGTGATGATGAGGAAGAGGGTGATGATGAGGAGGAGGGAGATGAGGAGAAGGATGATGATGAAGAGGGTGATGAGGAGGATGAGAGTGATGAGGAGGACAAGGCTGATGAGGAGGACGAAGGTGAACAGTATGAGGAGGGCAATGAGGAGGATGTTTTTGTTCAAGAAGGGGAAAATTGTTCAAGAAGGGGAAGAGAGACCTTCCAGGGAATTGTAGGCCAGTGAGTCTTACTTCTGTTGTGGGCAAAGTATTGGAGAGAATTATTAGGGATAGGATTTATAGATATTTAGAGAGAAATGAATTGATTGGGGATAGTCAGCATGGTTTTGTGAAGGGTAGGTCGTGCCTTACTAACCTCATTGAGTTTTTTGAAAAAGTGACTAAAGAGGTGGATGGGGGTAATGCGGTTGATGTGGTATATATGGACTTTAGTAAGGCGTTTGATAAGGTGGCCCATGGAAGACTTCTGCAGAAAATGCAGATGTATGGGATAGAGAGTGATTTAGCTAATTGGGTTAGGAATTGGCTAGCAGATAGAAGACAGAGGGTGGTGGTTGATGGGAGATATTCATCGTGGAGTTCAGTGACAAGTAGTGTACCTCAGGGGTCTGTTTTGGGGCCCCTGCTGTTTTGTAATTTTTATAAATGATCTGGATGAGGGTATTGAAGGATGGATTAGTACATTTGCAGATGACACTAAAGTCGGTGGAGTGGTAGATAGTGAAGAGGGGTGTTATAGTTTGCAGAGAGACTTGGACAAGTTGCAGAGCTGGACCGAGAGGTGGCAAATGGAGTTTAATGTGGAAAAGTGTGAGGTAATGCACTTTGGCAGGAATAATAAATGTGTAGAGTATTGGGCTAATGGTAGGATTCTTAATAGTGTTGATGAACAGAGGGATCTTGGTGTATTTGTGCATAGATCCCTGAAAGTAAGCAGTCAAGTCGATAAGGTTGTTAAGAAGGCATACGGAGTCTTAGCTTTTATTGGTAGGGGGATTGAATTTCAGAACCGCAATGTCATGTTGCAACTGTACAAAACTCTAGTGCGGCCGCACTTGGAGTATTGTGTGCAGTTCTGGTCCCCACATTATAAGAAAGATGTGGAGGCATTGGAGAGGGTACAGAGGAGGTTTACCAGGATGTTGCCTGGTATGGAGGGCAGGTCTTATGAAGAGAGGCTGAGTGATTTGAGGTTGTTTTCGTTAGAAAGGAGGCGGCTAAGAGGGGATCTTATTGAAGCATATAAGATGATTAGAGGTTTAGATAGGGTGGACAGTGATAGCCTTTTTTCCTAGGATGGAGAAAGCTAGCACGAGGGGACACAGCTTTAAATTAAGGGGTGATAGTTATAGGACGGATATCAGAGGTAGGTTCTTTACCCAGAGGGTCGTTAGGGAGTGGAATGCCCTGCCTGCGGCAGTTGTAGATGCGCCAAGTTTGGTGGCGTTTAAGAGGTTAGTTGATAAGTTTATGGAAGAGAAGGGAATGGTTTAGTTTGGAGGGTCATTGCTTTTTTATAATGGTTGGCGCAACATCGAAGGCCGAAGGGCCTGTTCTGCGCTGTAATGTTCTATATTCTATGTTCTATGATGAAGATAATGAGGAAGAGTGTGATGAGTATGAGGTGGGTAATGAGGAAGAGGGGTTCCATTAATATCTACACATCATGGTTTTCAAGGAATACTTCTTCTGCCATCAAATCACCCAGGAGAAATACTTCGAAGCGTTACACCAGGGCAAGGGTTTCAAGCCTCAATTTCTGTTGCAATAATTAGAAATTGTTGTGACAGAAACTGGTGACATGATGATTACCATGTCTGAAAGATGACCGAGATCCAGTTTGCAAGGATCTCATCATCTCCTCTCCAAGGACATGGTTTTACCAGGATAGTGGGATTCCCAGAGGGGTAGAAAGGCATTAACTGCATGTACATGGCTCTGCTAAATCCTTGTGTCAACATAGAAAATGATAGGAGCCTGAGAGATTTTTATCTGGCATGGGGAATTTCCTTAGAGACTGTCCCAGGCAGGTGACATAAGTTTAGCAGAAAACAATAAAAAACTTGTCTTCCTAATGTAATCTGGCAACCAAACAATTGAGGAAATTCCCAGGGTATGGGAGAGTGAGTTGAAGCCTGGGTAGAAAATATGTTAAAAGAATTCCAATTCAGGGAATCACTGTTTGCTCTCAACAGCAACAGAAACATATTCCTGATATTATAGATTGGGGGTTGCAGATGGTGATATTTGCTGTTTGTAGGATAGCTGGGCTTACATGTAACTTAATCAAGGGACAACTGGAGTTTGTTGCCAAAAAGATGTATTTTGTAATGGATACTCCTGTCTCCATATTAAAATAAATTGACAGCACCCAGTTCTACTTCTGCAACACATCACGGGACCCATCAATTGTTATATTATTCATTGACTCACTTGACGAAGAAACAGTGCTCCAAAAGCTTGTGATTCCAAATAAACCTGTTGGAATTTAACCTGGTGTTACTGTGCCCATTCTATTCCAACGTCATCACCTCCATATCATTTTTTTTTAATTGGTCACAAGTAAGGTTTACATTAACACTGCAGTGAAATTACCGTGAAATTTCCTTAATCACCACAGTCCATCACCTGTTCGGGTCAATGCACCTAACCAGCACGTCTTTCAGACTGTGAGAAGAAACTAGAGCACCCAGAGAAAACCCATACAGACACGAGGAGAATGTGCAAACTCCACACAGACAGTGACCCAAGCCGGGAATCAAACCCAGGTCTCAGGCACTGTGAGGCAGCAGTGCTAACCAAAGAACAAAGAACAAAGAACAACCCAGCATGGAAAACAGGCCCTTCAGCCCGACGAGCCCGCTCCACCATTTTAACAGCGTGAGTTCTCTCTTCCACCCATGACCCTTGTCTATGTTTATGGAAATCCGCATTGGAAACCAGATTGGGAGACAATTTAGGGACAATTTGTTTCACCAATCAGATTAAGAGCACATCTTTGGGGTGTGGGAGGAAACTGGAGCACCCAGAGAAAACCCATCAACTATGGGGAGAATGCACAAACTCTCACAGATACTGGCCCAAATCCATGTATCTGCACAGCAAACAGTGCTAGTCACTGAGCTGTTGTGTTGCCCATCAACTGGTCCAGTTTAAGCGTACACTAATGGGTGAAGCACTAGGTTACTCTCGAAAAATCCAAGAGCAGCTCTCGTACGACCCAACACATGTATGACCCTTGTTGGACAACAAGGTGGACCGAAGCACCTGTGGAATAAAAGAGAAAAACATCAATAACATGCACATCTTATGCACACAATCAAGGGAATCCCCAGAAGCTCAAAAGTAAAGCAAATGAGCCAGAAAAGTATGTTGGAAGGTCCATAGGAATAAATTGATTCTCAGGAATGTCCCAAGGTTCTTGATCTCTATTTAAAAGTCTTCTGTATCCCTCCATCTCTATTCCACTCACGTGTCTATCTAAGTATCCCTTAAATAACTCCAGCATGCCCGCCTCCACCACCTTACTTGGCAGTGCATTCCATACCCCCACAACCCTCTGTGTGAAAATCCTCCCTCTAACATCCGAATTATACCTCGCCCCTCCTCACCCTAAGTCCGTGGCCCCTTGTAATATTTGTTTCCAATCTAGGAAAAAGCTTACCACTGTTTACTCTATCTATACCCTTCATAATCGTATACACCTCTATTAGATCTCCTCTCAGTCTCCGTCTTTCTAAAGAAAACAACCCCAATTTGCCCAATCTTTCCTCATAACCCAGACCTTCCATACCAGGCTGCATCCTGGTAAACGTCTTCTGCATCCTCCCCAGGGTCTCCACATCCTTCTGGTAGTAAGACGACCAGAACTTGACGCAGTATTCCAAATGAGGTCTAACCAACGTTCTATACAACTGTAAGATTAAAGGCCAGCTCTTGTACTCTATACCCATTCCTATAAAGGCCAGCATACCATAAGCTTTCTTCACAACCTTCTCCACCTGTATTGCCACCTTCAGAGACTTGTACACCTGCACCTCCAGGTCCCTCTGCATTTCTATACTCTTAATAGGTCTACCCTTTATTATATATCTCTGCCCTACATTCTTTCTCTTGAAATGCATCACCTCACATTTATCAGGATTGAATTCCATCTGCCATCTGTCTGCCCAAACTACCAGCCTATCTATGTCCTGCTGCATTGCCTGACAATGCTCCTCACTATCCGCAAGTCCAGCCATCTTTGTATCTTCTGCAAACTTGCTGATCACTCCACTTACTCCCTCTTCCAAGTCATTTATATATATTACAAATAGAAGAGGTCCCAGTACCGAGCCCTGCGGCACACCACTAGTGACCGACCTCCAGCTAGAAAAACACCCTTCCACTATTACTCTCTGTCTCCTGTTACCAAGCCAGTTACTTATCCATCTAGCTACCTGTCCTTGTATTCCATGAGCCTTGACCTTTTCAACCAACCTCCCATGAGGGACTTTGTCAAACGCTTTACTGAAGTCCATATAGCTGACATCAATGGCTCGCCCTTCGTTGACCATTTTTGTCACCTCCTCAAAAAATTCTACCAGATTCGTAAGGCACAACCTCCCCTTAACAAAGCCATGCTGCGTATCCCTAATCAGATCGCAACGCTCTAAGTGCGTATACATCCTATCTCTAAGAATTATCTCCAACAGCTTCCCTACCACTGACGTCAAATTCACCACTGCCACCCATTATAAAAGTATGGGTTTCTGCCAGCTTTCATTTCGTATATCTCCTCACCCTTTCACCAACCATCACCAACCACACCCACCATCCTGATTATCCTTCTCCCTCCTACCTTTCCTTAGGTGGTCAATCAACATTGCATGGACAGCTATTCTCTTGGAAGAAGCTGTTGCTTTTTCTGCTGAATGCCTTCTGATCCAAAATGGAGGCTTCCTCAACATAAATACCAACATTGGAGTTATATTGGTACACAGAATATAAACTTAAACAATAAATACTTCTATAGTGTGCTTTTCACAAAATAATTCTTTGTCCGAATCTTTAAGTTTGATTTCCAAATACTTTATAATGTTGAAAGACCATTCACCATATTACAGGAAGACTAGGCCCATAAGCATTTCCATCTCGCCAGTGCAATTACACTCTGGTGGCATTTAGAGTAGCTCCGCACTTTGAGGGAAGTAGCGGGCTGACTCACTGAAGTGAAGGGGACCCCCAGGAGGATGAGTCGGGCAGTGGGGTGGTGACATGGGCATCCTAGCAATGTCAGCCTGTACCCTTACTGCTCAAGGAGCAAAGTGCCTATGTCCAGGGGGCACCTTGGCACTGCCCACAGGTTATGGGACAGTACCAAGGGGGTGGAAACTGGGGGAGGAGCTTAGAAGCAGGACCCTGGGAGTGGACTTACAGGCAGACTTATGGGTGATTAGTAGGGATGGGGATCCCGCTGCCACTCTGCCATTTAGATCTGGTTGGGACTGGAAGAAGACCAGAAATGACGATGGGGGTGGGAGGGCATCTGCCTCCCATGGGGGGTGCCTATTGGAATGGGGGAGATCATCATTGTTGGAGCACGGAGAGCTGGAGATTGGGCGCTCTGGGATGGGGGGGTTGGGTCTGGTCTGGGAATGGTCACGGTGGCCGCAATTGTATGGTAGAGATATCGTTGGGGCAACACTGTGGGTGTCCCAGGCTGGCCAGCGATCGAGCATGTGCAGAGTTCCAAAATTATCAGACTCCAGCATAAATAGACCCTGTCCCCTGAGCTTTTAATGATATTCGCAATCATGACCTTTGCAGTGCACAGAGTGTGGGAGATTCGAATCTGAACTCCCACTGAAAAAAAAACAGTTGTGATTTACATCAGTTTTCCCACAAATTCAGCACTTCAAACTTTTTTGAGAGAAGCACCTCCATTAATATCACTGTCAAAATATGGGAAAGAGGAAATTGATGTTAGCAGGTTATGTTTTCTTATAATAACATCACTGACAGCAATTTCCTGGCCCAATAGTCATTAAATATAACAATATTGAAGTGAAAATAAAGAAATGATTGAAGTTGAAATTTCCTAGTTATCTAGTGGCTTTTTCAACAACCTATAATTAAGAGGCAAGCAGTCTCAGCATTAAACAGGAACACAAATGCAAAATACTACAGGAGCTGAAAATCTGAAATCAAAACAGAAAGTACTGGAAGTATTCCATGGGTCATGTAACGTCAGTGGAGAGAAACAGAGCCAAGGATGAAAGGACATCAGCTTGAATTGTTGACTCCGTTTCTCTCCCCATGGATGCTACTTGACCTGCTGAGTATTTCCAACATTTTCTATTTTATATTAGTACTAATCTGAGAATTAAGTCTAAGTTGAGAATATCACAGCTATCAAAAAAGGTCATTTCAAATATAAATATAAATGTGCACAGGAAAGTCTTCATTTGTTGACTGAGAATACTTCTGATGTCGTATACTTTCAAAAATGTTTTTGACAAGATTTCACATCAATCCCTAAAGGATAAAGTACTGAGTGACAAAATATAAAAAAAACAATGTATTGATTAGGTAATTGGCTTGAAAACAAGAAATGCAAACTAAGGGAAGAAAGAAATTAAGGGAGAAATTTCAGAGCACCCATTTTTGGATACCCACCTCTGCACATGTTAATTAACTTACATGCAAGTGAAAAGGTCCTTGAGTTCCCAGATACCGTATTTTGGTTAGCAGACTCAAGATGGTGCTGCAGGTGTAACTTACACTGGTCAGTGCTGCACTTCAGAATAATTGATATATAGAAAGGGTGGGGTTCCTGTGATTTGTGAAGAATCCTGGTGCCTTGGGGGTGTATGGGATACCTGGGGGCTAGTCATATGTCTTCTAATTCCCTTAAGATAGAAATATTCACACTTCAGACTCAAAATGCTGGAGCTTCATCAAATGTATTTCTTACTGTTCAAGTGGCTGGTAAACTGAATAGATTGATACATTGTTATCCAGCATATGTGACTGCTATGTTGCAGTAAAATGTGGCACTCTGGGTGTGCATTCTCAAAACTCTCTATTTCTTTGTGAATGGTATAACAATATAACAGTTGGTGAGGGAAGAAGATCAAAAGTCAAAGAGGTTGGATGGCCTAGTGGCTCCAAACCAGATCATTGAGGTTCGACATTGAATGTTTGTGGACAGCAGTGGGAGCAATGGGACGGTGATTACCAATAACTTATCTTTGTTTTATGTGTAGAACATTGAAGGTTGGATCTCCTTGAGGTCACTAGCAGCGGAGAACCAAGATTTCAGCGAGGACCTGAAGCAGGTGTTAGAACCCATAGAGAAAATAAGAAATTGAAGCAGGATAGGCCATTTGGCCCTTCGAGCCTGCTACGCCATTAATTTTGATCATGGCTGATCATCAAATTCAATATCCTGATTTTTTTTCCCTTCCTTCCATATCTCTTGATCCCTTTAGCCCCACAAGTTATACCTAATTTCTTCTTGAAATCAGACAATCTTTTGGCCTCAACTATATTCTGTGGTCATGAATTCCACACATTCATCACTCTCTGAATAAAGAAATTTCTCCTCATCTCAGTCCTTAAAGGTTTACCTCTTATCCACCATCAATGACTCTCAGCTCTGGACTTCTCCACCATCAGGAGCATTCTTTTGAAATCTATCCTATTTCATCTGCTTATGTGCACAGCCTATGGCCCACTTTAAGTCTTTACCAAGAGTTACATAGCAGACTTTGGGTGCTTCCTGTCCACCGTTTTGGAATCTCAGGAAAAAAATGGCTAATATCTGGCCCAACTTTGACTCAGACATTGAAATTCCCAGGGGCTAATTGTGCTATTTTTAAAACTATGTTGGCTAGATATTTCCTTGAAGCTACTGCTGCAGTGCTATGTAACTTTGCAGAAGGTGCTATTTACACTTGTAAATGGATGGTAAAATCATAAGATTGGAGTGACTATTGATTTGGATAAAAATAAAATATCTAAATCCACTAAAGATATAAAAATACTTCAAGTCCTCCAGGGTTTCCTTTTACTGTTGTTACCATGAAGGTGCCACTTTCAAACCAAGTGATCAAGGTTGAATAAAGGATTTTATTAAGTTACCTTCCTAAGGTCTAATAGTTTAGCTTGAGTAACTTGGGAAGATCAAGGAAAAGGATTTGCAGATCTTTCCCTTAATATAATGTAAGTAGCTAGGATTAAGTTAGGAGAGTCGGTCAGTAACTACTACAGATAAAAGCAGATGGCTCATTGATAGATTAAGTGAAAAGAGAAAACAACAGAAAATGGAATTCAATGTAATCATGTGTGGAGTCTGCCACTTCGAACCCAGGAAAGATAAATCTAATATTTTCTAACTGGCAAGAAACTAGCAATTGCAGAGGAGCAAAGAGATTTGGAAGTCCAAGGACACAAATCATTAAAAGCTAAAACTAATAAACAGACACAAAAAATAATAGATTGGTGGCCTTTATCTCTAGAGGCTGGAAAATGAGATGTTATATTTTAGTTATACAGAGCATAAATCAGATCACTTTCCAACATAGAACTGAATTTTGGCATTGCATCTCAGGGAGGAGTATATTGATCTTATAGAAGGTTCAGTGAAGATTCATCAGAATTATGTCAATTTTTGAGAAATTAAATTTTGCAGCTTGTGGCCCCTTGAGATTAGAAGATTGAAGGGGTGATCTGATTGAGGTGTTTGAAGGATTTAATAGGGCAAAATGATTTCTTCGATTTGGAGAATCAGAACAAAGGGATGTAAAATTAGAGTTGGGCATTCTGAAGGAAGTGCAATAAGCATGTGGGACAGTAGAAATCTGCAATTTGCTGCCCCAAAAAGCCGAAGATGCTGGGTCAACTAGAGCTTTCAAGACTGAGATAGATTTTTATCAGGTAAGTCTCAGAGGATAAGGAGCAAAGGTAGGGAAATGTAGTTGAAATGCAGATCTATTTGAAAGGTAGAGCAGACATGAGAGGTTGAATTTTGTTCCTGCATGTGTTGCGCATAATGTGCATTGTACCTCATCTGCAAAAGTTGCAACTTTGATGGGTCAAATACTTATTTCTATTTCAGTGTTTGCTGGTGTTCTGCAGAGTGATGGAAAGATACATGACTAAAACAAATCTCCTTGGGGTCATTCTGGATGTAGTTACATTCTACAGCTATCTGATCTCCTGAGATGATTGTTCAGAGATCTTAATGGAGATCAAAATTGTAGCAGTCAGAACTGAGAGCTTGGTGAATTTTCTCCAGTATTGTGAGCAAATTAAATATATAATCAATGTAATTTGGCTATTGAATCAAGTCAAGTAATAAGTACACAATTGTACATTTGAATGAAACCAGACCATTGACCTGAACAGAATTTTCAATGGCCTAAGCTATCCTGCATCATTCAGATTCCTCCACCCTCCATTCTTTGTACATCAATACATATGTATATGTGATACACTTAAAGAATATGGAAATATTGTGCCACAATTTAAAAGAGTAAAGTCTTTAGAGATTGTATTCAATTGTGCTTTCCAGTGCTGGTCCTATTAAATTTATAATGCCAATGATATCTCACTGGACCAGGAGAGTGTAAATATCCCTTCATATTCATGTCCAATACTCGCATGACTAAGATTGCCAGAAATGGTTAGCAAACTGTATATTGTACTGTCCTTTTACTTTCAGTGCCATTGGCAGTTCTTCAGACTCACAGCTTGTCAATTGTGTACATCATTTTCTCAATTGTGATTATGAGTGAAACAGAATTAAATGATTTCAACTAATTTCTTTACTTATCAGTAAGAGCAGATAATGTACATATTCCATGTAAAAGTCTTGACATAGCACACCTTACAAGTGGCAGCATAAAAGAACATTCTGGCTTTTTCTCTTTTCATATTTATACTGGCAGCCAGTATACAATTTTACTGATTTAATAAAACTTGTGGCTGTCTTTTCTCCCAATGTTGAATTGTACATTTCTCCAACTTGGCTGCTGTAGCAAGCTAAATCTGCATTAACTACCATCCCTGTAGTCTACTGCATGATTACCATTTCACAGCATGAAAACATCTCCAGCTTCTCAAAGCTGGCCCATATTCAGAAAACCGCCTGATGAAGGAAAACGAGTGAATATTGTAACCTTCACAATGCAGCAACAACATCCAGAACAACCACCTCAGCAAAATCTCAGGTTGTACAATAGATGGAAATTAATTAAATATTTATTTATATATAACTTAAGCTTCTATTTTACAACCATAATTACTTGATAGTGACATAGATAGAAAAGGAGACCCGTGTGGTTAATGTACAGCAATAGAACTAGATTAATGGCATCTTTCTATGGCCCTAATTGTATTATATAACATGTAACTGTACATGTTATTTACAGTTTTGTAATTCTAGTTCACATGTTGTTCTTAAAGATAAGTTGAGAATTAAAAACTTGTTACTCAGACGCAGTTTTATGCTTAATTATATTTACCTCAGAAGTTTTGGGTCTATTTGACTTCAGGTTGACACTGCATGTGCTGCAGATGCTGCAATTGTGCCACCCACTCAGTATTGGAGAGAGGGTCAAACCGAATTAATGGAAGATCTTCTTTGGATAATGCTGGCAAGTGACAAGCATGGGACAGGTTGCTTACTGTTAGCAGAGGGACTTCCAGTGCTGACTCTACAAATGAAGTTGCAATTTCCATTTTAATGGAGTGGAGTGGAGTGGAGTAAAGGAGAAGCAATCATGGATGCAGTCATGGAAAAGTGATAATGTGGACGAGATACTTAGGGAGCTAAAACAAGCTGGGCAATAAGTCTAAGATGTGAAAAGGCCAAAAAACCCATACATCCATTTCCATTAAAATGTACATCTATTTTTCACAACAGTTGGTCAAAATGGTAACTTGTTACATAGTAAGTTTAAAAATTATATAATTTTTAGCTGTGTCATTCTGATTCATATTTCCTAGTGGCCTACGTACATGTTAAATTTTATGCCTTTTTAAAAAATAATTTTTAGTAATTAACAAGCAAGTTCAAAAAGACATCTTATCACATATGCTGATACAGAGAAATTCATGATTTGAAATTGGGAACAGTCAATTTTCACCAATTAGTAATTGGATAGAGAATGAGGTGAAGAGCAATTAGGAGTAATCAGTTTATGTTGGTTGTGCATGGACTTGATGCAGACATCTCTGAAGATAAGTTGTTGGTTTCACAGAGTTCTAATGACAGATATGTTCATTTTATGTTTGCTCCTGAAATACAATAGACATAATTTTTTTCAGGATATTGGACAGAGTTCAAAGTGAAGGATATTGAGGAGGATTGATAGGAGGTGGAGACTCAGTGCAACTGCTTTGCTGTACTTTAAACAAATAATAAAAATAAGGCCAAACCTGACATGGAAGATGACCACATAAAATTATTTCCCTTGGGTCATTAGGGCATGATGGTATTCCTAAGGTGCCAATCATAGTCATGGAACAGTGAACAGATTGCAAAGAAGATAAAGGTTGGCCAAAAGGGCGCACCGGCACCAGGCAGACTTCAGAAAGAGGAAGAGTGTTGTCCGGTTGTGGCTCACAATTTCAATATAGAAGCAGAAGGAAATGTGAGGTCATCTATTTTGCTGGAAATAACAGCAAAATGGACTATTATAAAATATGCTGTTGTGCAGAGGAACTTGGGTGTCCATGTACATGAATTACAAAGAAGCTGGTTTGCAGATGCAGCAGGTTACTAAGAAGGCAAATGGAATGTTGTCTTTCATTGCTCGAAGAATGGAGTTTAAAAATAGTGAGGTTATGTTGCAACTGTATAAGGTGCTGGTGAGGTCACACCTGGAGTACTGTGTACAGCTTTGGTCTCCTTACTTGAAAAAGGATATACTGGCATTGAAGGGCATGCAGAAGAGATTCAGCAGGTTATTCCAGAGTTGAGAGGTTTGGCATATGAGGAGCGACTGAGTAGACTGGGACTATACTCACTGGAATTCAGAAGAGTGACAGGAGAGCTTATAGAAACATATAAGACTAGGAAAGGAATAGATAAGATAGACATAGGGAAGTTATTTCCACTGGCAGGTGAAACTAGAATTAGGAGCCATAGCCTCAAAATAAGGGGGAGCAGATTTAGGACTGAGTTGAGAAGGAAATTCTTCACCCAATGGGTTGTGAATCTGTGGAATTCACCCTCCCAGTGAAGCAGTTGCAGCTACCATGTTAAATGTTCTTAAGGCAAGGATAGATAAGTTTTTGAACATAAAAGG
Source organism: Sphyrna mokarran (assembly GCA_024679065.1). Classification (NCBI taxonomy): domain Eukaryota; kingdom Metazoa; phylum Chordata; class Chondrichthyes; order Carcharhiniformes; family Carcharhinidae; genus Sphyrna; species Sphyrna mokarran. Next base: position 71,512,477 of record JAGIQG010000005.1, read on the forward strand.
AATAAAAATTAATAGTGATCAGGCGGATAAGTAGAGCTGAATCCACAAAAAGATAAGCCATGATCTTATTGAATAGTGGAGCAGACTTGAGGGGCCAGATGGCCTACTGCAGCTACTAGTTCTTATGTTCATATGTAAGAGAAATAATTCTATTGCTCTTGCCTCTACATTTTAATAATCGAAAGGATGTTACAATTTTGGAAACAGCCTTCAGGATGGCAACAGAAAGGTTTCTTTTGAACTGCAAACTGTAAAGCATGCAGTCCAGCACTAACAGTCTAGATGCATAGATCTTGCTTAATGTGTTCCAGCCTTCTGCAGTGTAGCATCAGAGAGATACTCAGATTAGCAGTGTTAAACTGTAACAAAAGCAACAGACTGTGAATGCTGGAAGTCTGAAATAACAAAGTGCTGGAAATACTCAACAGATCTGAAGTGGAACAGAGTGAACTGGCAGGATTCTCTTGCTTCCCCACGGCTTTTCTCTTGGCAATGGGAGATGGCACAGTGTTGGCCAGCGGCCGCCACTATCAATGGGATTTTCCATTGTTTTCACCCCGAACTGCCAGGAAACACGTAGTGGGGATGTGCCAATGACAGGACTAGAAGATCCTGCCAACATGAAAAACTGGAAGGTAGCATCTATGGTTTCAGGTCGCTGACCTTTCTTCAGAGTTGAAGAAAGATAGAAGTGTAAGTTCTTAAGTTAGTAGACGTTGAATTATGATGACCAAACTTGTGTACCCTTGCATACACTAATTAGAGTCATAGAGGTTTACAGCATGAAAACAATTCTTTCAGCCCAACTTATCCATTTTTTTTAAACACCTAAGCTAATTCCAATTGCCAGCATTTGGCCCATATCCCTCTATACCCATTATAACCACGTAACTATTGTTATAATTTTAAAACCTCTGATGCTTTCGACTAGTTTGCTTACTCCAATGTTTAACTCTGGTGCCCTTATTTGCAAGATGAACAAAGGACAAAGACAAGTAAAGGTTCAACAAGTTTATTAACAATAATACTACTAACCCTTAAATTACCCACATAAAACAAGAGGATACTCCTAAATCAGATATACTACACATAAAGATAGTTTGGTTAAAACTGCAGGCTCAATTCTCTGAGTCCCTCTGACCTGTCGTCACAAAGGTGAGTTTCGATGGCAGCTTCTTCCTTCCTTCTCTGGTCAGTCTTTCAAATGGTCAAGGGTCGCCTCCTTCATTGAGTCTTCTCGAGACTTCCCTGCTGGTATCTGAAAGTGTGTTCCTTTATTCCCTGCCTTCTTGCCTTTCCAGAAACTTCTTTGGCTTCTGGCCAATGAAGTCCCAGGAGGAGGTTCCAATATCCAATGGGTTTCTTGATGTCTGCCTGACAACAGGGTCCACCCCAAGTGTCCACCTCTATGCTGTTGCTTACATGTAATCTGTTATCAGATTAAGCCAACTGTGGGAACTTTTGGTGACAAAATGTTTGGCCCAATCTGGGCTTCTAACAATAGGCTGGTGCATTTCAATGGGATGCAGTGATGTCCTGCTAAGTATCCATAGGGTGCAGGGAAGACTGATGAATCAGGCCCGGATACATTTGTGTATTGCACAATTGGCCTGCCTGAGGTTTGACTATGTTTGATTTTTAATATGCCAATTCTTTAATTTAGGATATACAATTTTATAAGCCTTAAAACAAGGCCCTGTTTATGTTACACTATCTAAATGTTTTTTAAAAGATAAAATTGTACCCACCTCTACTATTACCCCTGGCAGCTGGTTCCAGACACTCACCACCTTCTGTGTGAAAAAATTGCCCCTCTGGACACTTTTGTATTCTCCCCTCTTACCTTAAACCTATGCCCTCTAATTTTAGACTCCGCTACATTTGGGAAAATATATTGACTATCTACCTTATCTATACCACTCATTATTTTATAGACCTCTATAAGGTCACCCCTCAGCCTCCTATGCTCCAGAGAAAAAAGTCCTAGTCTATTTAGCCTCTCCTTAGCCTCAATCTATCAAGTCCCTGTAGCATCCGAGTAAATCTTTTCTGCACTCTGTCTAGTTTAGTAATATCCTTTTTAAAATAGGGTTACTAGAATTGTACACAATATTCCAAGTGTGGCCTTACCAATGTGTTGTACAACTTTAACACGATGTCCCAACTCCTGGATTTAGTGTTCAGACTAATGAAATAAAGTGTGCCGAATGCCTTCTTCACCACTCTGTCCACCTGTGACTCCACTTTCAAGGAGCTATGAACATGAACAAAGATCTTTTTGTTCTGTAACTCTCCCCAGTGCCCTATCATTAACTGAGTAGATCCTGGTTCAATCTACTAAAATGCATCACATCGCATTTGTCTAAATTAAACTCCATCTGTCAATCATCAGCCCACCAGCCCAATTGATCAAGATCATATTGCAATTGAAGAAAACTTTCTTCACTGTCCGCCATGCCACCAATCTTGGTGTCATCTAACCATGCCCCCTATATTGTCATCCAAATCATTGATATAAACGACAAATAACAGAGGACGCATCACTGATCCCTGAGGCACACCGCTGGTCACAGGCCTCCAGTTTGAAAAACAACCCTCTACAGCCACAATTCATCTAGATACCTTGCTCTGAATCCCGTGAGATTTAGCTTTGTGCAAGAACCTACCATGCGGTACATTGTCAAAGACCTTGCTAAAGTACATGTAGACAACACCAACTGCACTGCTCTCATCTATCTTCTTGGTTACACCTTCAAAAAACTCTATCACATTTGTGAGACATGATTTTCCACTCACAAAGCCAGGCTGACTGTTCACTAATCAGTCCTTACATCTCTAAATGCATATAGATCCTGTCTCTCAAAATACCTTCCAATAATTTACCCATCACAGGTGTGGGACTCACTAGCCTCTAGTTCCCAGGCTTTTCCCTGCAGCCCTTTCTAAACAAAGGCACAACATTTGCTACTCTCCAATCTTCAGGCACGTCACCCAGGACTATCGATGATTCAAATATCTCAACCAAGGGACCTACAATTTCCTCCCTAGCCTCCCAAAATGCCCTGGGATACACTTCATCAGGTCCCAGGGATTTATCTACCTTGATGTGTTTTAAGATTTCCAGCATTTCCTTCTCTGTAATATGCACACTCCTCAAGACATCGTTATTTATTTCCCCAAGTTCCCTAACATCCATATTTTTCTCAACAGTAAAAACTGATGAGAAATATTCATTTAGGATCTCACCCATCTCTTGTGGATCCGTGCATAGATGATCTTGTTGATCCTTAAGAGGCCCTACTCTCTCCCTTTTTACTCTTTTGCCCTTTATGTATTTGTAGAAGCTCTTTGGATTCTCCTTTGCCTTATTTGCCAAAACAATTTCAGGTCCCTTTTTTGCCCTCCTGATTTCTCTCTTAACTCTACTCCTACACTCCCTATACTCTTCAAGGGATTCACTTGATCCCAGCTGCCTATGCATATCGTGTGCTTCTTTTTCTTGACTAGAGCTTCAATATCCCAAGTCATCTATCATCCCCAACTTCTGCCAGCCTTGCCCTTCATTCTAGGAGAAATGTGTTTATCTTGAATTCTGGTTAACACACTTTTGAAAGCAAGCCACATGCTAAATGTTCTTTTGCCTTCCCACAGAATCCCCCAATTAACTTTTGAAAGTTTCTGCCTGATACCATACCATTTAGAATTTTAACTTTTGGACCAGACCTATGATTCTCCATAGCTATCTTAAAACTAATAGAATTATGGTCACTGGTCCCAAAGTGATCCCTCACTAACACTTTTGTCATCTGCCCTCTCTTATTTCCCAAGAGGAGATCAAGTTTTGCCACCTCTATAGTTGGGCTATTGAAGGCCTAATTTCATCGAAGGGTTTGACATAATTCAGGTGGTGACAATGGAGACATAGGGTGAAACTACACCCACTGCTGGGAGAATCCAGACAAAGAGCTATTCAGAGCTAATGTCAGCAAGCATTTGCTCACATAGTAGTAGTGGAAATCTGAATCTCTCCTTTCTTACCTCCCCACTCCATGAAAAACAGCTGTCGTGCCAAGGTCAATTGATGATTTAAAAACTGATACTGATTTTTTTATGCGGCAAGTGTATTGAGGGTGATAGAACCATGGTGGATAGATGGAGTCAAGATACGGTTCAGTCATGATTTAAACAAACAGGCTTGAGGAGCTGAATAGCCCACCCCTATGTTCAAAATGTCAGTTGTTTGTTCTGTGAATAAACTTCATTGCAGTGATTGGCAGCAGTAGTCTAGATAAATCAACTCAGTCGTTACAACCATGTTTGTAGTAGATGGCCTTAGATTCTGAAGAGCTGCCTCTTAAAGTGAAGCTGCACAAAAAGATTGCTGTATGGAAAGTTTTGCAAGCTGAACAGAGACAGCAGAGAAATGCAGACAATTTGTTTTATTCCATATAAAATGGAGAGTATTGAGACAATTTTCATGGAACCAAATATTGGGTTTCATGATTTAGTATTACAGTTCAAAATCAAGTTGTACACATAGTACCTCAATACTAGACACATAAATATGTGTAGCCAATGTCTGCACTGGAGGCTGAGTGTCAGGTCAAGTTATGGGAGCTCTTCATCAACACTGTACTGTTATTTTCTTCCTAACAGAGCTCCAGTAGCAGGTGGCAGTTCTTGAATGACTGAAAGCATAAAATCAGCATTACAAGGTTGGTATGAGGGGATGGAGTTTGAGGTCTAAAGAAACAGGTCCTGTAGTCACAACATCTGAAGATTGTTTATAATTTTAAATAGCAGGATGAGAGTGTCCTGGGAGTCAAAAAGGTTCTGCATAGATTCTGCTCTGCTCCCTTCTGTTTTTGCCAGTTCATCCAGCAAAGGGAGGACAGAGTGTCAGTTGCTGTACTGCTTGGATAATGTACCTGCCATAATTCAGTAGCTAGGACATTCTGTGGAGACAATAAAAACTGGCTGTGAGGTTGTTATCACTGTAAGCTGTAAGATGTTACAGAGGTTTCAGTCATGAGTGCAAATGGAGTGTTAATGCGTGACTGATTGGGGTCTGATGCATTGAGCAACATGAGAGGCTGGTGTTGTGGAAGATAGTAATGTCATCCAAAGATAGATTTGCTAATGTTGACTTTCTCTGTGAGGTCATTAGGCCTCTTGTGACATTGCTCCAGATTCTTGGGTCCAAACTCTGGAAGATCTCTCTCTCCAGTTATTCACACTCTCTGATGATCATCTTTGAAGGTTTACTGGATCCCTACCGGAGAAGGAAGTTTCTCCCTCTGCTGACCTGTGCTCTATCCATCAGTCTAAATCCTAGAATCCTAACAATGCAAAAGGAGGCCATCTGGACTGTCAATTCTGCTAGATCATTTTATCCAGGCTCTTTGCCCATCCCATCCCCACAACTCCACATATTTACCTCACAATTCCATCCAATCTACACATCTTAACACACTAAGGGGCAATTTAATATAGCCAATCCACCTAACCTGCACATATTTGTACTGTGAGAGGAAACTGAAGCACCCAGTGGGGAGAACTTGTAAACTCCACACAGATAATCACCCAAGGTCAGAATTGAACCCAGATCCCTGACACTATGAAGCAGTAGTGCTAATCACTATGTCACCATGCTGTCCCTCTGCTCTCTCTGTTCACTTTGCAAAACTTTCCATACAGCAATCTGTTTGTATGGCTTCACTTGAAGAGGCAGCCTGCCTTTAGGAAAAAATAGTCTACCTCTACCACATGGTCCATAGAAATACTTGTAGTATCTGTTGCTGCTTGCAAAGCTGGCCGGCAGCGTTGAGAGGAAGAGTGCGGTGGCAAAGACCACAGGAACTTGTGCAGAAATCCTTCAGATGAGATGGGTAGACAAATGCTGTGTTTTGTCTACCTCAATCCAAGTGGGTGTGGTGTGAGTCCCAAGCCTCACACCCAGAAATCAGTGCAAATTAATTTTGCATCAAATATATATCAATGATGTTAGTTGAAAGATAAAAATCGATCAGGCCATTAGGGAGAACTTTCCATTTACCTTCATAGTAGTGCAATGGGATTTTTTACATCCACTTGAGAGGGCAGAAGGAACCTTGGGTTAATGTTTCATTTGAAAAACAGGACGTCTAACAGTGCAGCAGTCTGTTGGTACTTCACTAGTACCAACAGTACCTCTTGAGTGCATCTTGAACCTAAAGCTTTTGAGTGTGCAGATTGGGTGAATAACATTAATTTAGCAATGCATACTTCAACTCAACAATACTTTTGAGTATTATTGAATTCAATTATTAATAACTGTCAACCAACCTACAGTTTATACTGATATCGTGAAAGTGGACAGCAATAGTTTACTATTCACCTATTGAGAGTTCAAATCTCAACCCTTTTGCAGCTTGGCCTTGTCCTTGTGACATACAAAACTTCTGCATGCCTTGTGCTTGATGTGCATATTTCATTAACACTGTTGTACAGATAATTACAAAAATTACTAGAGTGGAACATCATTATCAACACTTGGAAGATTAATTATGCCTTCTAGTCATTGGAGACATGAGCTTTTATTGTATTCCTTCAGCCAGGAAACGTGCACTTTCCTGGACTGATAAATACAAAGGAAACACAAGGAAGGGGAAATCTTTAAAATGCACATCAGCAGTTGGGAATTCTACTACAAAATGTCAGGTTGTCATTCTGAGTCTCAGAGTTTGAGCTGTAGTTTGCATTAGTTTTCACATTGTTATTCCCTATGGCAGAATGGGATTGTTAGACAGAGTATTTCAATGGAATGCTGCATATTGAGAAGGAGGAAAGTAGCAAATTCCTTCCCTTCAAACCAGCAGAAATGGCATCAATGGTAGCCATTGAAAAGTTGCAGATTAAATAGTTTAAGGGATTAAATTCCATCAAAATAGGAAAATCAAACAAGGGAACCAGAAATTGTCATTTGTGCTGCGGAATCAAGTGTTGCTGGAAAAAGAGATGCTCAAGCTAAAACTTCCTCAGAGTATCAATCAGCAGAGGATGCCACCCCATGTCAAAAAGGGTGTTGGGTGATAAGGATTAGTCAGATCTGGTCAAAGGGATAGTGGGATGGCGCGGGGTAGTCAGCTCTGGTCAGACAGAGCAGTTGTCGGTGAGGAGTAGTCAGGTCTGGTCAGACAGGATAGTTGCACGGTGAGGAATTCTCAGTTCAAATTTCTCTGTTAATTTTTATGGAGGTCAGTGGGTCAGGACTTTCACTGAACTCCAGTGTGCATTTTGGGTCATACACAATCTCTGACAATTTGGAGAATGAAAGATATGAACCAATATAAATGATGCATTTAGATGTCAGCACTAGGCTTAAATTCAATTGACCATAAAATAAACATTTTAGTCAGAACCTGCTAAATTGGAAGTTGAATCTTAAAAGAAAATTGCAAAATTAATGACATCAGAATAACTTACTTTTTCTAAATTAAGTATGTTGGATTAAGTTTGTTATTAAATGTGAAAATTTAACTCAAAGTCTTCCTGATAAAGATTTTTGCTTGGGAAACCTAATTTAAAGGTCACCAGAGGATCCAATGTGAAATTCCCAATATTGAGACCATGGTTTCAGGTATAAATGTGGAAGAAAGCAAAGAATGAAGCATTAACATCTATGTGAGAATTCAGACTTAGAGTAGAGAAGAACCGAACTTTTCCAGAGATCCCCAGCCAGTCGGCATTGCAGGCCACAATGATCTTTTTTAAACAATTCCTTAGAGTGATTGGATTAGAAGTTGTACTTCAGATCGAAAGCTCTGCAAAGGTTTTGCAATATCTGACAGGACAAACTTTAAATAATCTTCAAGTAAGAAGGACTGCGCTCTCTGTAGTGGAGAAAGTGACAAAGTGTAAGTTTATCTGTTACAGCTTAATGCAGGGGATTACTGGTGATCGGCCAAATTTGTAGCACACTTCTACATCAGGGCAATTCAGTTCATTTCTACTGGCAAGCATGCCAAGCAGATGAATAATCAGCTGATTAATATTTATTGAATCATTGTTCTTCCAAAATTGGTTGCTATATACATTAATGATATTAGCCCTCCCTTGCAACTCTCAAGTTCATTAATCAGAAAGAATTCATTTCTGCAAATGTTATATTGATGTGTAACTACAGGCACCGATCCTATCATGTCAATACCAAGCATGCAGGTATCTGCAATGACCTTTCATCACAACTCAGGCATGACACAGGGCTTACAAAGCAATTACTTTTTCTGCCTTTGTCAGGGTATTGAATTTCTGCCAAGTTCTTCCCATGCAAGGGGATTAGAGAGATGCCATTCATTTTCAGAGCCACTTTCTTCCATATGGCAATGCAATGCTAAATTTGCATCTTGGCAATACTTCCAAGAATCCCTCTTATGCCTTCTTTCAATTTGGATATGGTCCAAACTCACTTTCAGTGAAATGTATAGCGCATCTTTACCTTCCCTTGACAGATGCCACCTGCCACTTCCTGTGATACTTGTTTACTGCAGTAAGCGGTCATTCTTTCAATGAAGACTTCATGCACTCATATGGCTGAGACTTATTTATGTATAGGTCTGTTTATTTATTAATTATTGTCACAAATAGGCTTAAATTAACACTGCAATGAAGTTACTGTGAAAATCCCCTAGTCACCACATTCCGTCGCCTGTTTAAATTCATTGAAGAAGAATTTAGCATGTCCAATGCACGTAACCAATCTTTTTGACTGTGGGAGGAAACCAGAAAACCCAGATGAAATCCATGCAGACACAGGGAGATCAAGCAGACTCCACACAGGCACTGACTCAAGCTAGGGATTGAACACGGCTCCTGGCATTGTGGGGCAGCAGTACTAAACAATGTGGCATGATGTTGCCTCCAGGGAATAGTTCACCTGAATGGGGCTTCCATTCTATGTCCATGGTTTCGCACTGCCTCATGGAGTTCTGACGTTTGGGCTCAAAACTCCCATTGCTACTCCAGAAAGGCCCACCTGGAGTAGCCCTAGAGGCTTTGCATCTCTGCCTTGCTGAGCAAGACTCTATCTTCCCTCCATTTTTTGGTTGAGGCTATTTGCTGTTGCTTCTGTTTCTATCATCTCCCCCTGTGCATACATGAAAAGCTGACCATATTGTGGCATCTATTCTAAATTCATATGAAGCTTCACTAAAGTGAGTGCTTCTGAACTAGTGGAGGGTGTTCTTGACAACTGTGACAGCGCTGTCTGAGATACATGTCCATTTTCTGAGGTTTCTGCTGGCAGCATATTGATATGATGATGCTCCTTCATAACTGACCCTGCGAGAGATTTAAGATATTGGTTAGAAAACTCTCCTCTGTCAGAAGCTTCTACTATAGAGTTGTAGCAGGCCATATGTTGGCTTGGAGTAAACAATCATGGATGGAGATCCAACATCTTTTTATGGAGACGCTAACATGACTTCACTTCTTTCAGATGGATACACACCTTGTACCCTCACTGACTTCTGTTGAGTTGCCAGCACAGCAATTTCAAAGACCTCTTCCAGTAGTTTATCAAGATGCACAACTCCATCATTCCTTTCAAACACATTGTGTTCTCTTTGTTTCTGCAAAAGCAAGGAAGTTAAGACCATGGAACTCACTGCCACTATTTATTGTAGCTTTCCATGGCAATAGAGTCATAAGTGCTTGCAGTGTGAGCATTTTCCTTGCCTCACATTTATCCTCATTGTTCAGGAGCTGTGTTCTCTAAAGAAAAACAGAAACTGCTGCAAATGTTCAGCAAGTTCAGCAGCATCTTCAGAGCTAATGGGTTAAGAGTTAACATTTCAAGTCCGATCTGATTCTTCATTGGAATGTCAATTGATAGTATTGAGGAACGATGCCAACTCTTTCACAAAGACAGTGTTTGAAGCAAAGGAATGGCTTTGACTATGTCATGTATAGGTTTTAATTCCATCTATTGTCACTCTATACACTGAAAGACCAATGTCTGGTGCTACAAATATGTATTTGTCCTTGTTGAATCTCAAATTGTGTTTTTTTAGGAGTTGAGTGAGCTCCGCTGATAATTGTTGATCGCATTCTGCTTTGTTCTTTGCATGGACAAAGGTGTCATCAAGTAAGCTGAGTGTCTCCTCAACATCTGACAAACTGACAAATCAATCTTCCGGAACACACAAAGTGATGAATTTCGTCCATGGGGCATTCTGCTGTTGTGAAACACAACTTCAAATGACAAAAGATATTAACTTTGCTTTCCTGAGTTATCTCCATCACATCCCAAGCTTTGTGAAGTCATGAAGTGATACGTACAGTTCTTGGACTATAACTTTCTTTTAGGTCAAACAATAAAAAGTCATAAAAATTAGGCCAGAGAAAGTTATGATTATAAAGATGAAGCTTCTGTAAATTGTGCAAAAGTAGAAATAGCGACATTCATCCTGTTTTATAGAAGAAAGAAGATCAAGGGACATTGTCAAAATGTCCGCAAAATTCCCCAATTTTAACTTGAGTACATCTGACCTCTTATCTGAATTCAAAATGTTTACACAGCATACAGAACTTTGGTTTCTTGATTCAGGTCCATCTGCATTAGACAAACAAGCCATAAAAATTCACCTTGCAATGGGAATAATGGTCTCTACAAGTTGAGCATGCCAGAATTGTTAGCAGAAGAGCTAAACTATTCTCAAGAGATTTCAACTACATTGGAAGACCAGCTCAGAATCAGCATAAACCTCCATACTCTTTGACTAGAGTTCATGTCATTTCACAATAGCCTACAGACTCCATACACCACTTTGTCAGTAGATGCAGAGAAAAAAGTACTGTGCTATTCAGCACGTGAAACTAGAAAGTAAATTCCAACTACTCCCATGGGTGTATGCCAGAAAGACTTGCTAGGTAAACCCAAAACAAGAACTACTCAAGGACGGACATAATATGAAATGATCCTTGCAGCTTAATGAAGCTTGCAGGCCCTAAGCATAATTCCAATTGTTGACACACTCTCTAGAACACCTAAATTCAGCAAGACATGTGGAAGATGTGGCATTCTACATTCACTAATGAAATGCCTAGGTTTCTAGCAATTCTGTAAACCACGTGGCAGAAAGGTTAGTAGCAATGCACTAGGGAAAGGCTCATGCATTATAAAATGCTGTGCACTGGTTCAAACAGACCATAAGCAATAAGAATGATCACCCAGTATCCCCTCAAAAATGTATATCTGGTTATGATGTGCACAATGGGACAAAGAGCGGTGAACATGTTTCACACTGTCAATTTCATGAAAAGCATCATCTGAAGTGTTTGCTAAGATTCAAGTTTGTCCTCAGAAAGTTAGTAACTACTCGTTATTAACCAAGATTAACATAGGGGGAAGTGCCAACACACTAGCCTTTCAAATTCTAAAAGACATGTATTCACATATATGGAAGACCATATTGAAACACATTGATGTGAAAATTTCAGTGTATGATGTTTCACTAATTATATGTTTAGGTTTCTTCATCCTGGAATGCAAATATAATCAATCCTCCTGAATATCATAGATGTGCTACAACATGGAGATAAAGGACACATTGAGGTCTACTAGCATGCTGCAACCTCACAGTAATGACAATCCGCAAAGTTAGTTAGACCTCACATGGCAGTTCACCCTCAGGAATTATCATCTCAGCATCACAGTGGCTGGCATGTAGGCCATGTATGCCAAAGACTGGCAGATTGTACCAAACAGCAAGTCATTTCTCCTGTTCACAACAAATTAAATACCGACTGTACCCAACCAGCCCATACGTGCAAAACCCAGAACATAATGCCTGACTTTAGATGTGATTCTGAGATTCAGCAACATTTGCTAAATAATCCTCTGGATGCTGAAAATTATGTTGAAAACCATTTTAAGGTTGCCAGTCAGACTTGCAGCAGGGCATAAATGTGTGTACTGGAAGCTAGATATGTTAATCCGCAGGGCCCTGTTTTTGCAGACAGAAAGCACATTTACACACGTTGCACCCATTTTTGCTAAACAAAGTACATGCCAGCCATTTGCTGGTTCATTCCTCAGGTAATGCTCTGACCAATCAGGGAAAGTTACAAGGTTTAAATTTTCAAATAACGTTTGACAATTAACCGTTATTTACTATTGACTGGTTCATTTCCCATGGCAATGCCTCCATCTGTCAGAGTCCACTTGCCAACCAATCAGCACTCTTCTTTCATACAGTATAAAGTTGTTGTTTCTCCTGACATGAGCATTTTTGCAATTGTTCTGATGAGTGAAAAACTTTGACAAAATATGAATTTTCAGGTTATACCCATGATAGTGAGTTTCAACATAGGAACTAAATAATTTGCACTCAGTTATTACTCATATTCAACAAACATGAAATGAGTCTTGAAATAGAAAATTATTTTGCAAATGTGCTTTGGGTTTAGAATACAAGCTAGTATCACTCATCTCGACCTGAGTAGTTTTCAAGATAAATATTTTTATACTTCAAAGTTAATTTGTTGTTAAAGTATTCGAGGAGCAAGTCCTGTCTTGTATAGAATATCTGCCTGATAGCTGGAAGGAAGAATAAATTCTTTACATTGTAGTTGGCGATAGAAACTAGAAGCAGGAGTAGGCCATTTGGCTCTTCGAGCCTGCTCTGCCATTCACTTTGATCATGACTGATCATTGCATTCAATATCCTGACTCCCCTCCCCCACCCCCTCCCCACCATTTCCCTTGGTCCCTTTAGCCCCAAGAGCTATATCTAATTTTTTCTTGAAATCAGACAACATTTTGGCATCAACTATATTCAGTGGTAGTGAATTCCCCACATTCACTACTCTGTGGGTGAAGAAATTTCTTCTCACCTCAGTTTTAAAAAGTTTACTCCTTATCCTCAAATTATGACCCTTAGTTCTGGATTCACCCATCATTGGGAACATTTTTTTCTGAATCTATCCTGTCTAACCCTGTTAGAATTTTATAAGTTACCATGAGATCCCCTCTCATTCTTTGAAACTCAGTGAATATAATCCTAACCGACTTAATCTCTCCTCAAATGACAAACATGCCATCCAAAGAATCAGCCTGGTTGCGTTACCTCTATAGCAAGGTAAGATTGCCAGAGACAGAAAGAAAGATTAAAAAGAAGTCTACGTATAATGCAAAGCTTCAGACACTCTCTGATGAATAAATAACCATGACAATTATTTTTCAGAAGTCATTTTTCTGTGATTCTCTTCATCAAGTGTCCAATGTCATGTAACTGAACTCATTTATTAAAGAGTGACTGTGTTATTATGATATCTACTGAATTGATGAATGGCTATTTGTGGTATAAGGTTTCATTAGAATCAAAACAGGTACTTCAGGAATATAAAGATCCGTACATCAATAAAAGCTTCGCATTGAGATTCTTTCATAAAATCATAGAAATGCTACACGGCAGAAGGAGGCTATTTGGCCCATCAAATCTGCATCAATTATGGTGGTGCTCTGTGTTCTACACAATCTGGTTCTGTAGCTGGGAGAATACATGGGGGATAAAAACAGGGAGGGGCACCATGACTCCAACAATGACTCTGATGAGAACCTTAAGGACAAACATGGAGGAACATGGTGGCCAGCAAATTCTGGGTGGGTGAGAGGCATGGGAGGTCTTGATCCGTAGATGTTTCCATAAAGGTGTCCCAAGCCTCAGGCATCAGAGAGGAGGCACTTTGAGACCTGTCCAATCCTGCCTAAGACCAACCAAATACACCGTCAGGGCTTTCCCCCACATAAAGTTAAAGCAGGAGTCTCTGATTGTCAGCACAGAAACTTCATTGCTTTGCAGCTACTGCTTAAACAAGATTTGTCTCCACCTCACTCATAAGCATTGAACAAACATCTAGTATGAATGAACAGTTTAATCAAGTACAGTTGAGCAATGCCATGCTCATGTTGCACTTCGATCTATCACTCTTGTGTTTCTAAAGTGTATTTTTAAAACAAAATTCTGAAAGATTCTGAAGTCCAAATGGCCACTCCCTGAATATCAGAGATGAACCTGCACCTGCTAGGATAGAAGATTCTTATCCATCTCTTGCAATGTCATTGACAATATGAAAGCTTGCAAGTCCAAATATATTCCCAGAACTCCTTGACTGAAACTGTTGGGTTTGGCTCTCTAAAAGATCATCAGTCTCTCACTGATGAAAGTCATGTGTTCTTAACAGAGACTGATGGCAGCAACAAGGGTCTGAAAGGACTCTTCCATTGTTCATAGGTGGGCATGCACAATCTCTAGAAGTTTTCCAAATCCCCCTGCACCACCTATTGGACATCCAATATCTGCTATTTGATGGACAATTCCAGGGATATCTTATCTGCCTGGACTCAGCACCTTCCTGGTTTTCCACATGCCTCTCAGAGCCAAAGCCCTGGATTGTTACAGTCTCCAGCAGCTGGTGATGATATAGTGCTCAGCCTGGTTCAGGAGACACTTTACTTAATGAGCCAGCCCCATCAAAATGTCAGTATCTGAGCTGGTACTAGGAATGGAGCAAGGATGGGATGGAGAATCATGTGAAGTCTCTTCCTCCTCACAGATCAATGTCAGAAACTTAGAATAATGCTATGCATGAGTGCAGATGTAGTTATGGTTCCATAATGCTGAACACAGCCATCCCATCTCCAGTTCCTGCCATACTCTCCCCCACAGATTCTGCTTATTCACCTTCACTGACCAGAACAATGTGTTGCCTTTGTTTTATCAGAGAAAACGATTTCCTGGATTGAATAGAATCAAAATTCACCATCAATTGAACATAGCAAATAAAAAACTTATTGTACTGAATCCAATTAAACTGTGTTGCTGATATTTTCACTCCAAAGTGGTGGTAAGTTTGTTGTTGCCCATTAATGGATCCATTTCCTTTCAAATTGCGTAAGTGAACTTTTATTTCTGCAAATTGCCGTTAATAGTTTTTTCCAGTTGTGTCATATGCTGAATGTCAATATCAATAGAGTTTGTCAGAAAGTAAACAAGACATGGCACCTCTGATCTGATCCAGCGGGATCTGGATAGATTGAGATGTTTACTGATACAATTCACTTTTAACAAGTGATGAGACTGGGGAAGACGGAGAAACATTGGAAAATCTAAGCCAAATAGTGTTGGTCATCAGGGCACAGCACAGATGATGGTCAGAGAAAATTGTAATGTAAAGAATGACAAAACACAAAGAAGGTCTACGGTAAATCCATCAAAGGCGGTAGCTGCCAGTTAATCTTGCAGTGGACATGAAGAAACTGTATTTGAAGAATCAAAAGAAAAACTCCACTGAAGACAAAACCGTCAAGAAATTCGACACTCAGCAGAAATCAGTAGGGTGAAGGTTCCTACATTGGTCTATGTTAGCCTGAGACCAGAGCCAAATTTATCTTTGTGCTTAATTTTGGTGCAGTCAGGAAACTGGCTGATTCATGCTTTGAGATGGGGAGGGGAGAGGAGTTCCAATGTCATCATTATTGGCTGACCCTTGAATCAAGGACGATGTCTACTCAGCATCATGAGGTTTTGCATAGGCTGAAAAGGCCAATTCTTGACCCACAAGGGAGGAGGTTGCCCCAAGAGGTGGTGGCATCCAGATTGTTAAATTTGCTTTCTTTACTTTCCTGTTCTGTTGCTGCTCTGCCTCGTGGTAAAGATACAAAATGTAATGAGAATTGATGGCCATGTTGTTGTCACTTTTTGGGGCAATCTCCTCTGAATCATAAAAGTCAATGCTCCTAAACTTCAAGGAGAGTTTCTTTGAAGTATTTCCCTTGTCCTTCCCTGGAAGAGCCTTCACTGATAATTGAGAAAACAGGGCCTGATGGGGGAAGGATGCTTTTTGGACATGCGGACAGTGTTCAGTCCCTCAAAGTTGATTTTTCAGGTGTTTTGCTGGAATTCTTGTGGAGATGGCTTCAAATAGGACACTAGCGTGTGTACCATTGAAGATGGAGAACGTGCTGAAACATTGCTGGTGAAAGCGGTTTTCTGTATCACTGTTACACAGCCCAGAGCTGCTGCAGAACAGCAAAGTGCTAATGCCAACTGCTTTGTATATCAAGGGTGGATTTTCTGGCCGCATTTGCCTCAAGACTGGAAATTCCGGATTGAGGTCAATGTGGTCCAGTCCAGCTCACTACAATTATCGTGAACAAAATTCTGCCCCAAGACTTTTGTTGACTAACAGAGATCTTTGTTGTCAAACAGTCACTGCAGTAGTTTGTGGAAGGCTGAGCTGGCAAAGCTAATCATGTGTTGAATCTTTTCATTAATTCTCAGACAGAATGTTTGGAAGAGTTAAGTGGCTGATATTTTGCTATGTTCTTTTGACAGATGTAGTTTAGCTCTGGGAATGTGCCTATCGGCAGGGAAGTGAACCTTAGATAGCAAGAAACATAGCTTTGCTGGAGGCAATGCAATTTTAAGCTGTTTGGAAGTTCATAGTGCCAGACTCTGTCAAAATGTTTTTGCAAGATTAGTGTTTTCTAACAGGTATTGTGAAAAGTAATGTTACATGCTGTAGAATCAGTGGAAAAGGCATACCTGTCCCCTATAAAACAGAAAGCAAAGTAATCTCAGATTTGAGTATTGTATCATTCTGTTATACTTTGAAATAAATGAAAGAAAAAAAAGAGCAACTTTGATAACCTTGTATTGAAAAAATGTCATGGTGGAGTAATATGTATTGGTGCCTCAATATTAAAGTAATTGCTGAGGGCTGTGTTCCAATGATTTATGTGTTTATTGGGACTTATTCAATTGAAAATGCTCCATGACATTATGTACATTAGATGATTTCTCAGTGGCGTATTTCTCATCACACATCCATTTTTTTAGTCTGAGGTGGCACGGTGGCACAATGGTTAGCGCTGCTGTCTCATAGTGCCAGGGACCCTGGTTCAATTCGATTTCGGTCATTGTCTCTGTGGAATTTTCACTTTCTCCCTGTATCTGCGTGAGTTTCCTTCAGGTGCACTGGTTTCCTCCCACACTCCAAAGTTATGTAGGTTAGGTTGATTGGCTATGCTAAATTGACCCTAGTGTCAGGGGATTAGCAGGGTAAATGTATGGGGTTATATGGGAATAGGGCCTTCATGGGAATGTGTTTGGAACAGACTTGATGAGCCAAATAGCGTCCTCCTGTACTGCAGCGATTCTATGATTCTATGAAGTTTGTGTGCATAGATCATAGAAAAGATCATTAAAAAGTCATGGAAAGTACAAAAGATATCGATGAGATTGATGAAATGTTTGCATTTATATAGAGCATTGGGAGGGTGGAATTCCAACTTCATTTATAAAAACCCTGATTATAGCATACCTGCAGTGCTGCCTGTGCACATGTCTGGGCAGCACACTTTAGACATGTGAAGCAAGTGCAGCACTGGTTTACCAGAAAGATACCTGGGCTTCAAGCGTCAGGTTGTGAGAAAGATTGTATTCTTTGAAACTTAGATTGATTTTTCAAAATATTCAGGGGAAGTGTTAGGCATTTTCAGGAAAATTACTTCTGCTGGTTGAGGAGTTCTGAACTAGGAAACATATAGTCTTAAAATTAGAACAAAACGTTTTAGCAATAAAGATAGGAAACACGCAAAGGTTGGTAAAAGTCTGGAACTCTTATCTGCAAATGGTAATTGATGGTAGTCAATTATTAATTTTTTAATGAGGTTGGTAGGTCTCTGGTAACCAATAGTATTAAACAAAGGGATATAGGATAGAAGTGAGTATTTGGAATGAGTCATGTAAATACCATGACTTTATTAAGTAACAGATTCAAGGGGCTAAAAGGTCTACTTATATTCATACAAAGGCTTGATTTTAACCACAGGCACAAGTACACATATGTTAAAGTTTAGGGACAAGTAGTGGAAGTAACAGGCAACAATCTATCCAATCTCATGCTGCGTGGGATCAGGAAGGCCTCATTACTAGTTCCTGCCTGAAAAGTCATACATGGTCACTACTGCCTTCAAATTAACTTATCGGTGGGCAAGCAAAATGCTCCTTCAGATTTACTTGTAGCAAGTGAGGTAGTCAACTTGAAAGAATTGGGGTGAGTAGCCATTAATTTTGTTTCCACTTTGGGGAGTGTTGTTCAAACAATGCAATGGTCAGGGGGAGACAGTCTATGAGACAGGGAGGCTGGTTGAGGGAGGGATAGAGTCCATGGCAAGCAAGGAGGCAGGGATATGAGGGGGAGGGGAGGAATGGGCCTTTCATGTTGGGTGTTGGTGTCCTGCATCTTATAGGTCTGGGGTGTGTTGATTTCTGGGCAGGCTTGGTGGGAGATTGATGGTTCTAGTTCCACAGTGGAGTCTTGGAGTTTGAATAGAGGGTCACAGTGAGAGAGGGGAAATGGGATATGGTAGGGTGGTAGGTCGTGGGTCACAGACAAGTAGCAGTTAGTTTCTGGTGGGGGAGTGGGGTGAGGTGACAGAAATGGACAAAGTAGGTGGCATGGACTATGAGAGGCATTGAGGCAGCATATTTAGGTTTGGAGGAGAGAGAAGGCACATGAGAAGTGATGGTTATAGGTTCAAGGATAATGGGAAGGGAGTTCAAGATTAACAGAGGAATGGTTGTGTTGGGTGAAAGTGGGGGAAGTCGGTAACCCAGTTCCTCTCAATGTGTGAATCCTCAAAATGGAAGGAGGGTCTTTTTGAGGGGGTGGATTAAAGGTGAGCACATTGGAACAACTAAAGGGGCATCCAAATAAGTATGTAGCAACTGGATGAGAACCATGTTTATATGTATTCTCTCTATGATAAAGCCCACACAGCAGAGGTTTGCTTCCTGACAGAAGGGCTCACAACATTGAGGTTTCAGTAAGGATGAGAGGAGGGCATCACTGGCTAGTTTATTTATTAGTCACAAGTAAGCCTTACATTAACACTGCAATGAAGTTACTTATGAAATTCCTCTGGTTGCCACAGTCCAGAGCCTATTCAGGTCAATGCACCGATCCAGCATGTCTTTCAGACTGTGGGAGGAAACTGAAGCACCCGGAGGACACCCACACTGACGCAGAGAGAACGTGCAAACTCCACACAGACTGTGACCCAAACTAGGAATCGAACTGGATGCCTGGTGCTGTGAGGAAGCAGTGCTAACTTCTGTGCTACCATGCTGCCCCATTTATTGCCCATTCCTAGTTGCCAGTGAAAAAGATCTTTGCCTGCTGCAATCCCTGTGATGTAGGTATACCTGTAGGCAGGGCATTCCAGCATTTTGACCCAATCATTACTCTTGGTCATTGCTGGAATCTCCATGCAAATGGACGTTTGAATGAGAGCAAAACTTATCTGAGGTGCTCCAGGATTGGCCTCACCAGGTTGGGGTACGGGAAACCAGGGGTAGATGGATGCTAGGTACAAGGCTTCCCATTATCTGAAATGCTCATGGATGGAGAGACAGTTTCAAACATTACATTGACTACATGGGCCACTGCAATTTGTTCAGTTCAGACGTACATGATGCTGCCTCCAGGCAACCCTACACTTCTACTGGCTATTTTCCAGCTAAGCAGGAATCACTCCCACTTCCAATCCTACTCCTAACTTATAATGGGATTGGAAAATTCCCCCAAGAGGGAACTATAATCACTTATACAATTCAGGGCAGGATTCCTGTTTCTTGATGGTGGGATGCAATGTGTCACTCACTGGCTGCAAGATCTTCTGGTCCTGGCACTATCAATGGAATTTCCTATGCCGCTGGGAAACTCATATTGGGTGTGTGCCTTCAGCAGGACTGAAAGTTCCCACTGACTCGAATGGAGAGAGATTGCTGGCCTCATATTTTCTTTCTAGCTTCCTTCCTCAATAGCTCCTCAAATACAGGATACAGCAGCAACATTGACCCATTGGATTTCTGTCAGCTGTTGATCAACTCTTGCCCTCAGCAGCAACATTTCCTCCCAAACTCTCTCTCCAGGCTCCCACTGCTGCCCTATATGTAATCAGATCCAACACAGCAGAATTGTTAAGGGAAGAGCAGACTCTAAATAAACAGCAAAAGCTAAGGCTAAAATGGGGACTGAAAAATCTACTTATGCATCACATCTTGGAGGAATGGAGATTCACTGAATAGGAATGGTCTAACTGAAATGAGAAAGAATAGGAAAAAAATATATGAAGTATGGACTTCAGGAGCAACACCAAGGAAATTTCCCCTTCATATAAAGCTACAAGTTTGCATTCCACTTTCTATATATAAATTGACTGCATCGTTAGTGTCTGTTCAATTAATTTCTCTCATACTGGTCTTACCAAAGCTTTGCCATCACAGCAACAGAAATCAATTCCATATGACAAGACTTAAGTCCATTTCGTTGTAGAATAGATTTTATTACTTTTAAAAGTAACATTTTCTGGCAGCATCAACCACTTGAAATCACCATGGTGAATAAATATACCCACTGTTTCACCTTTACAGCTTTAATTATATGTATTGTGACATCAATTATACTGTCATTTAAGCACCAATAAATCATTTTAATGCATTACTATTAAATTAGAGTTCTATATGAAATAATAAAGCTGTTTCACATACATAAATACAAAGCTCTTGATTAATGTCCAGGGGCACAAATCCTTCATACATTTATTCTGAGGTAGTCCTTGATTTTTGGGAGTTAAACAATCAAGATTAAGTTTTACTCTCAGATTGTCTCTAATGTACTAAATACCAATGGAAATAAATGAATACAGTTGCTGGTTAATTTTGTTCTAGAATTTCTGATAAAAGTTTACGGGGCAATAAACTCCAATTATAGTGATGTAGTTCATCAGCTTAGCCAAGAACAAGAGGAATGATGGTATCATTATTTCATGTGAAAGCTTTTAATATTTTAATCCAATTGGACTATCAGTGCTATGAATCTCTATTCAATTGGTTTTCATTATTAAATCAGGACATTTGTGTTACAGCAGGATTTTCAATGTGAAATCAGAGTTGAGACACAAGTGATAAACGGTAATATAAGTAAAATTAAAAATTAAAAATAAAGTTAATGTTAATGATTAATGATAAATGGATGAGTTATATATCCTCTTCCATTATCAATGCACAATATGCCTGCAATTTCCATTACGTACTGCAAGCAGTGAGGTTTCTCATGGTCAACGCTAACATGGAAATTGAGCATAAGAACATAAAAACATAAGAACAAAGAAAAGAACAAAGATAAAAGAACAAAGAAAATTACAGCACAGGAACAGGCCCTTCGGCCCTTCAAGCCTGCACCGATCATGTTACTCAATCGAAAGCCCCCCACCCTTTTGGGGACCATATCACTCTATTCCCATCCTATTCATGTATTTGTCAAGACACCCTTTAAAACTCACTATTGTATCTATTCCATTATCTCCCCTGGCAGCAAGTTCCAGGCATCCACCAATCTCTGTATAAAAAAACTTCCCTTGTACATCTCCTTTAAACTTTGTCCCTTGCACCTTAAATTTATGCCCCCTGGTAACTGACTCTTTCACCCTGGGAAAAAACTTCTGACTATCCATCTGTCGATGCCTCTCATAATCTTGTAGAGTTCTTTCAGGTCACCCCTCAACCTCTGTCATTCCAGTGAGAACAAACTAAGTTTCTCCAACCTCTCTTCATAGCTAATGCCCTCCATACCAGGCAACATCCTGGTAAATCTTTTCTGTATCCTCCCCAAATCCTCCACATCTTTCTGATAGTGTGGTGACCATAATTGAACGCTATATTCCAAGTGTAGTCTAACTAAGATTCTATAAAGCTGCAACATGACTTGCCAATTTTTAAACTCAATGTCCCAGCCAATGAAGGCAAACATGCTGTATGCCTTCTTAATTACTTTCTCCACTTGCGTTCCCACTTTCAGTGACCAGTCTACCTGTACACTCAGATCCCTCTGCCTATCAATACTCTTGAGGGTTCTGCCATTTATGTATATCTCCTTTCTGTATTAGACCTTCCAAAATGCATTACCTCACATATGTTTGAATTAAACTCCATCTGCTATCTCTCCGCCCAAGCCTCCAACAGATCTATATCATGCTGTGTCTTCTGATGATCCTCATTGCTATCCGCAAATCCTTTATGTTGTCTTCAAACTTACTAATCAAAACAGTTACGTTTTCTTTCAAATCATTTATATATATATGTATATTCCAACAGCAAAGGTCCCAGTATTGATCCCTGAGGAACACCACTTGTCACAGCCTTCCATTCAGAAATGCATCCTTCCACTGCTACCCTTTGTCTTCTATGACCAAGCCAGTTTTGTATCCACCTTGCCTTTATAAGAATAAAGAGCAGGAGTTGGCTATTCAGCTCTTCAGCTTCATCTTGATAAGATAATGCCTTCTACTTCACATCTACATTCCTACACTATGTCCATATTCCAATTGCCTCTGTTGAACATACTCAGGGACTGAGCATCACAGTCCTCAGGGGTAGAGAATTCCATAGTTTCACAGTCTCATCTCAGTACTAAATGGTCTACTTCTGGTTCTGACATATGACCCCCTTGTTCTAGATTCCTCAACCAAGGGAAATATTGGTCCAGCATCCATTCTGTCAAATTCTTTAAGAATCTTCTCCTCTCTGAAGAGTCAGCCAGACTTGAAGTGTTTAATCTGTTTCTCTCGCTGCCAGACCTGCTGAGTTTTTCCAGCATTTTCAGTTATTATTTCCAATTTCTAGCATATGTTATATTTTGTTTTTATTGCATTAAGTTAGATAATCACTTATTCTTTTAAAATCCAGGAAATATAGATTCACTCCCCATAATCTCCCCTGATAGCATGACCTTGTTATTCCTCTTTCCTGATATGTTTCACAATATTCTCAATTCTTAATTCTCAAATAAATTACACCTATTCCCTGTGACAATTTTACATAACAATACTTCTAATAGTACATACCAAACAGAACTATTCAGTCTTGTGTGTTTTTTTAATGATTGTCTTGGGGGTGTCTTTCCATGGCATGGTGCTCTTATAGAGTGGCTGCAGCATCGCTGGTAAAAGGCTGCTGACTTTCATTAGGAGAGCCTGCAGATGGCCTTGCTGAACAGCATAAAGTAGCTCAGGACCTTGAGGACTTGCCTTTGAACTGCATTATCTTGACTGGGGGGACAACAGTCTGGACTAGCTGGCAGTAAGGGCATAGTGGAGTGGCAGTGGTAGGAGCTCTAATACTGTCATCCTGAGAGGAACAACAAATTCATTCCCCATGGAGCCCACTGTCATTCCGTTGGGAGAGCACCTTAGCAATTCTTGTAAACTATTGATGGACATTTTGCTAAATTTCTTAGACAGCCTAAATGCCCCTAATCACTGGCATCCACAGCAATGATGCCAGCAGTCAGAATCTGGATAACACCGAACTGGCCTGGCACAATAACAAACATTATCTTGTCAGATTAATGTCAGACTAAACATCCAGTGTAGCATTATGTTGGATTGCTTCTACCTGTGCCACCATGGAAGCTGAGACATCAACAACCAAATGTTATATCATAGTTGGCCTGTCATGGAGTTAGCCACCATCTCCAAGCTCGATAAAATGGTCTCTAAGTTCTACACAAAGCCCTGTGCCAAGGTAATACTGGAATCTTCCATGCTTCTTGACAGCGACAAGCTTTCATGGCATCCTGCCAGTGCACCAAGCATTTCTGCGTAAATACTCATTTGTATTTTCTTGTATGCTGACCCATCAAAATCTTCTGCAGCAAGAGTTGCCTGTAAACTCATCCTCTAGTGAACTTGGACAATGGACTATGCTTTCCTTCTGCTCTGGTTGCTCAATGACTCACCACATGCTGAAAACCCGCTCACCCAACTCTCCAAACGACTGTTTAAAATATGCCCATTTGGCAGTGACTTTGTGTGTCAGATCAAGTGTCATGCATTTCTCACTCCTTTCACAGCGAGATATCACTGACTGACTAAGCTGCAGACCTTGGATGTCTCAAAACACAAATGCAGAAGGGAACGGTTGAAATGAGAGAAGGCTGGATGAGGTGGGAAGCAAGAGGTCCATGGTCCCACCTTCTGTAGCTTGCATTTAATGTCAGATAACAGGGTAAGTGGGAGCTGAAATTAAAGAAGGTGCCTGAGAAAGAAACATGTCATCATCCTGGCTGTTCTTGGTGATGCTGGGTACAGTGGCAGTGATCTGAGTAATTGCTGGCCTCATAAAATGGAGTACCATCTCCTCCAAGGATTTCAACCAGAGATGTAACTACATTCATTTCCCATTGATTCTCAGCTCATAACTTTGAGCTGTGGATGTGGGTTTGGGAACATTGATATGTGTGTGAGGCTGTGGATCTGAGTGTTAAGCATCTTAGTGTTTGCTGTGAGTCCTGATTGATACAGATTGCTGATGGGTGAATGATGTGTGGATATGGTACTTTGAGCAGTGAAAGTCGTTAGTGGTGTGCTTAGCAGGAGATTGCATTTGAAGGTGCATTCTCTGTCCTTGGCCACTTTAAAAGAGGTCACCATAGAAATTGCCACACTATGATTTTAGATGCTCAAATTCTTATTCATTCTGATTAATTTCATAGACTTTTACTTTTAAGTGCCAGATTAATGTCCCTGCCCAGTGCTTGAATGGGTTTAGTTATGATTACGCTTCTGGTCACAAGCGTCCTCTGTCCTTCTGGCAAATTTCCAGGGCAGTTTTCACTGCCTGATTTCCTTGTTTTTGCTGGGCTGATTACATTAATGATGTCGCTGGTATATTTGATATTAAAGTTAGTAGTAACATAATAATATTATGGTTTCAGCTGATTTTTTATGAATTTCACTTTCAAAAAAGAGCAATGTATTTGCAGAACTTTCAACCAAAAATGTCCAAGATATGTGAAAACCCAGGGAATTTCTGGAGGTTTTTGGTTCCTGCTTAGGGGATAGAAATCCTGCCTCACAAAGCAAATAAAGTCTGGATACAGTGCTAGGAATGGACCAAAATCATAAGATAATGTGATGTATGTGCCAATTTCAGCATCAAATGACATATTGCTGGTGATTGTGAAGCTGAGATATGTGAAGTTATCAATAACCTCCAGCATCACATTGTCAATGTAGATTGATGCTGATATGGCAACATCATGGACCATGACATTAGTATTCTTGATGCTGATGACCAAACCAGTCTCTCTACAGAGAATCTGTTCATTTGCTGCTGAAATGCTTCCTCAGAATGGAATGTTAATGTTACTTTGTGATCATTATGGAAGTCTCTGATGGTAGATCTTGGTCTTGGTCTAGGTGAGCTAGGCTATACAGTTTCCTATCAGTTTTGCTACAGATGCAAACACCAAATGTGGATGAATAAAGGCACGTGACAGCAATGGAGAGAAGAATATATCACAAAGAATGTTGCTGCCAAAACACTACATCTGTTTAATTGAATGCAGATCACAAAGGGTTCCAACGTTGCCCTGTCATAGCCGACCTTACCCATCACGTTGTCACAGAAAGCAAATCACAATGAGCTATTTTGGAGGGAAATGAATTTTCTTCAGCAGTTCAAATACGCTATCTTTGCTGACATGGTAAAATGCCTTGGTAGATCAATGAAGGCAATATACATAAATGGTCTCCTTTATTCATGGCAAATCCTTTGCAACTGCTGGACTGAGAAGGTCATGTCAAGTGTAGATCCTACAGTTCTGAAACCCCACTGGGACTGGGGAGAGGTGCACCCAGCCAAAATTCTCTGTTTTACAAGGGAAACATGAGCAAATACTTTCGCCATGATGCTCAGTAAAGAGATGCCTTGATTGCTGTTGCAAACTCTATGGTCAGCTCCAATCTTGTAAAGTATCACAATTTTTGCATCACACATTTGCTGAGGCACTGTCTCCTCCTCCAGCAGAGACAATGACATTTGTGCAGATGTTGCAGGAAGGCTAGTTTCTCAACCTGTTCAACCAGTACAGTAAAAGCACCTGGAACTTTGCCCATGAGGAGTGAGTAAACAGCTTTGTTAAACTTCACCGTTCTGCTTTCAATATCCTGTTCTGCCATGATTGGCAGGTCTTCTGTGCTGTCGAAAATTTCTTTGGTAACCTTGGTTATGATCCACGGAAGCACTTGTTTGTTTGTTCCAATCAGTGATGACCTCCCTGTCTTTGTTTTCAATGGAGCCATGCAGTTTGTTGATGGACTTATTGCCTTTTTGATCCCACTTCATGTGTGTCCCTACCAAATATGTGTCAAGGTCAAACATTCCTTGGGCACTGGGAACATGGTTCTGACTGGGATACATCAATTGTAACCCAGAAAAAGTTAGAAGAATTGATCTCTCTTTTAACATGCGAGTAACTTTTGAACATATCAAGACTGCCCTCCCACAGGAGTCCTCGTCCATCCCTAAAGGATTGCAACCCCTGGCAGGACTCTCCAACCCACTTGGACTCTCCAGCTAATGAGCACTCTGCTCCTCCTGCCAGGCATGATTTTCACCCCCTCCTCCAGGCCCAACCCGACTCCCTCTGACTTGACTATCCTCTACACAAGGCTCAACCTGACCTGACCCTGTACCACCACCCCAGCCTGTCCTGATACCACTTCCCATGCCTGACATGACACCACACATTAGATCCAACCTGAGTTGACAGCTGTTCCCCCAAGCCTGACTCAACCTTTATATTTACTTAATTTATGGCAGCTAGTGCTGTCATAGTGTTCCACCCCAATCTTTCAGGGATTGACTTTGATTCTGCACAGTGTTTCTGCCATTCTTCATTGTTTGAGATATCTTCCCATGAACATTGGTGATTCTCCAACATACCTTAAGCACCTCAGGATTGTGGACTCTTCTGTTCAAATATGGCTCATACTTGCAATTCCTGCGGAGTAATCTCACATCCAAATATACCTTTGGCTTTTGATATTTCTCTGTTCCTTGTCCACATCTCCATTCAAGCACCAACTGCTTGCAGTTTGCTGCCAGATTTCTCCTTTTTGCTACCCTATACCAACTGATGCTTCACATGTGAAATCATAAAGATAAAATCCAAAACCAAACAAATACCTCCCTGCAATCTATTGCAATATCACTGTGCCATAACCAGGATGTTTCAGATCGAAATTTTAACAAATTAGTTTGCAACTTCAAATCTGTTCTTTGATCTGAAAAGTATATGGGTACTTTAAGATGACCCTTGTTTACCAGTTCCTTTCAAAGCCTTCTTTGATTTGGGGAAATTATGTGAATAGCATAAATCTCTAATGGGGAGAACTGCAATTTTAATTTGATTTGATTTGATTTATTATTGTCACATGTATTAGCACATAGTGAAAAGTATTGTTTCTTGCATGCTATACAGACAAAGCATACCATTCACAGAGAGAGTGCAGAATGTAGTGTCACAGTCATAGCTAGGGTGTAGAGAAAGATCAACTTAATGCAAGGTAGGTCCATTCAAAAGTCTGATGGCAGCAGGGAAGAAGCTGTTCCTGTGTCGGTTAGTACGTGACCTCAGACTTTTGTATCTTTTTCCCGGAAAAAGGTGGAAGCGAGAATGTCCGGGATGCATGAGGTCCTTAATTATGCTGGCTGCTTTGGCAAGGCAGTGGAAAGTGTAGACAGAGTCAATGGACAGAAGGCTGGTTTGCGTGATGGATTGGGCTATGTTCACAATCTTTTGTAGTTCTTGTGGTCTTGAGCAGAGCTGGAGCCATATCAAGCTGTGATACAACCAAAAATAATACTTTCTATGGTGTGCCTGTAAAAGTTGGTGAGAGTTGTAGCTGACCTGACAACTTTTCTTAGTCTTCTGAGAAAGTAGAGGTATTGGTGGGCTTTCTTAATTATAGTGTTGGCATGGTGGGACCAGGACATCGAAAAACCTGAAGATCTCAGTCCCTTACACCTCATCCCCATTGATGTAGGCAGGGGTATGTTCTTGTCTATGCTTCTTGAAGTTGATGACAATCTCCTTAATTTTGTTGATATTGAGGGGGAGATTATTAACGACTTACCAGTTCACCAGATTCTCTATCGTCTCACTGGTTCCATTATAAAGCTAAGAGAGGATCACCAGTTGTTCATATTTTCATACCCTAACTTTAACCCCATCAGTAAATGTGGACCATCTTTTGAATTGTAATTATCTTGGACTCATTTACCAGCTTTTCAAACCAGATGTTTTCATTGATCTTATGTTAAAAAAAGTCAGTCCCCAAACTAAAAGTTATATTCCTGAAATGTATGAATCATGAAATTAAATATTTATAGTAATAGGTAGGATGCCTGTGGCTTGTGCAGAGAAACAGAAAGTCATGTAGGTTGACTCCAGACATTGCCATTCTACTTATCTCTAGGCCAGTTTGTTCATAAGTAGAAGTTTGTGCCTTTTTCCCTGACTTTTCATGATGAACTTTACCTCTGACTGTTCCAGCAACTGAATCAATATTTAAAAACATTCTAGAAATTCTCCAGTTATCTATCTGTGACATTCAATACAAGCTGTTAACTTACTTGCTGTTCCAAGTCTACTGTTGCTCTTTTCAGTGGCTGTATACTTTGGAAGGTAGCTGGAACCAATTTCCAACATACCAGCACAGCACTCCTGTTTCTCTCCTGCACTGTGCCTCCATGTCAGCAAGTATTTAAATGTGCTGACCTTGGGAATTTTGACAGAATCCGTGCTGCAATGCACCAACTAGCAGAAGTGCCTTCTCTGAAGTGTAGCAATATCATAAATGACCCTACCGATTTTCGGGACCTATCAGAAATAATGTCAAGGCCTGCATTGTTTGGCAGCTTCCATTTTCATTTATACATCATTATTTTAATAAATAGGAATATTGAGAAGCAAATACTTACTGGTAGATAATATGACAGGCGCTGTTGATTCATTTGATGGATGGTTATTCCTCACAGTTTTGTGATTGATTCAGCATCCAACTACAGATTCCTAATCTGTATCATTGCAAATTATGAACCAATCACAAGTGCACAACAAAGCTAATCCATCAATGGAATCAACAATAGTGCTTCTAGGACAAGGGAGACATACGAGTTTCTCAACCAATTAGTAACTGAAGGTGGAATGATTGATGTTCTTATTCATTTTACGCGATACCTTGAAATTAATGGCAAACAGAAAATATTGCTGCAAAATATATCTGAACAAACACATGTTGGCTTCAAATTATTTAAAATGCTTGCACAGAGATGTGTTTTGATCTTTAAATTAAATTTGAATGTTGTCCCTCTATTAACCCCTAACCTGTGCTAGATAATTGGAGCCATTTTAAGTCACAAAATCACTAGTTAGTTGCAATGAAGATGACATACAGCATATGTAATTTCATCCTTTCAGAATACAGACCATATTGTTTTCGCATTATTTCTTTTAACTGTTCATAAATTATATAATTATCATTCCCATCAACATATCCAAACTGTTAGTCATCCTCTGTTCAAAAGAAAAACCTGGCTCTTGCCTTAAACATACTTTGTACCTTTTATTCTGCTGCTGTGAAGTACCTTAAATTTTTTTGGGGGGAAATGGGGTATTCCTCTGTCCAATTAGATATTTTTATATCTCTATAACACCTTCTCAGAGACATTGCTTTACAAGATTGCAGAGTCAATGTTTATTCCACAGGTCATCCCTCTACAGAAGGAATCAAACACTTTGCTTGTCTTTGCATTGCCACCCGGTGAACATGACAACTATGCAAAGCCAACCTGTTGTCTACATTGTATGGGAGGTGTAACCTGAACTGGGAGAGTATAGTTTCAAAGTAACTATTAGTAACTTTGACTTAACTAAATTGGCAATATAATCCAACAGCCTACATGTTTTGTTTTATTGCCAACACAAACTGCTTGTATGTGAAGAACAAATGATCCAAAAGACATCAAGGAGCCTTTTTTTGGTAAGTTTTATTTTATCCATGGAGTATTTGCACCTCACTTTTCACTTGACAGTGGTGAACTTCATTTGTCATTTATCAATCCAATGCACATGTTGTTCAGTTCTCTTGGTGAGATCTTAGTTGCACCTTGTTGCCTCCTAAAGTTGGCCTATTTCAGTGCCAACTATGAAGTTATCAGCAACTTATTGAACTTGCATCTAGGAGGGAGTCACAACATACGATCCAACTCAATTCCTTCTCTTGAATTTCAGGATCTCCTTTGTTAACTGGTGCCCACCAGATGAGCATTAGATCTTCAGAAGAGGCTCCTCTTTTATCTTTGAGCATTGTAGTGTATAATATATTTGTGTTGGTTATAGCTTTCTCATAGTTTATCTGGAATCTCTGTTTTATCAATGTCAAAATGGTGTATTTAACATAGGACATAATACCTTGCCCTTCCTTGTTTAACCAAAGTTTTAAAGAAGTAGCCATTTGAGTTACTGTGTGTTGCCTTTCCCAATGATCAATTTCATATCCCTCAGGGTTTTAACTTATTTCTTGACTATCACTTGTAGTTCCACTATCAAAAGAACATTTGATTTTATATTGTGCATTTGGTGATGCATCCTTTTCCACGACCCTTGGCATTCCTAGCTCTTTTTGACTTGGTTGAATGTATGATTATCTGTTAGTAATGTTGGGAGAACTGAGAGGAAATAGAGGAGATGGTCCCATAGACACTGATCCTCACAGGTACCAAACAAGTCATAGATTTTGGATAGGACAAGGATGAAAGCTGCAGGGAGGATGGTCGGAATGTTAATTATGATACCATAGAACAGGAGACTGTCCAAGGACGAGGTTTGGGGATGATCAGAATTGAAATATGGTATTCATTGGGAACCTTATGAGTCGCGGGATAATAGAGTCCTCTGCATTTTTGCGTGATGATAGAGGATGTTCTGTCGTCTATCTGATGAAGTATACAGCATATGATAGAGCAACTGGAGAGAAATTGGTTCGGGCAAAGAAACTCCAGTTGCCATGGTCTAGTCAGACTAATGACAAGCAGGATCAAGGAGGAGGTCCTGCTGAGGAATTAAATCAGAAATTCGCAGCTGGTAATCTCAGGATTACAATGAAACTAAATGTTTATTGATATCAATGCTTCAGATCAAAGGGTGAGTGTTTGGCTGAAAGAGTGGTGTGGAAATGGAATAGTTCAAATTCATGGGACTCTGACACTAATACTAATTACAATGGGATTAAGGTTCAAATGGAAAAGATCAATAGTACTCTGCATAGAAATTTAAATTAATAAAATGGCAAGTGGAACCTGATGGAAATAGGGCAAAATTAAACAACAATTAAAAGAACTATTTGTATTTATATTGTGTTGCTAATGTAATAACATCTGAAAGAGCTTTACAGGGGCAACATCAAACAAGATTTGACTCTGAGACACAAGAAACAATATTACAGATGACTGGACTGAATTCTCCCACCTGGGGATGAAGTCCTGGGGCAGAGGATGGAACGTGGAGTGTTTCTTACTGTGGAAGCCGGCAGGAGATCATGCCATATTTTCTATCCCCGGAATTATTAATTATGCAACTGGATGTTTTGCACCATACTCCATGATGGGGCAAGTCTGATGGGACATAGTATGGCATCCAAGCCCAAGCTAGATGAATATTCCAGCCTCATTTTAACCCCTCCACAAATTTGATGTTTTTAATTCAAGCATGAATCTCCACCTGTATTCCTGAACCATAGAGACTTGTTTTAGTCCCTGGCTGTTTCCTCACTCCCAGATCAAGGCAAACTTCCTTTGGTCTCTAACATTCAAACCACCCAGGTAGACTTTAGACCAGGTTACTTGATTCCATTCATTTTACCTTCAATTGAAAGACATGGTGCCAAAATTCTGACATAGTACTTTTTATTTTAATTTTATGCCAATTAGGATAATCAATAATAGAGGGAAGACAGAAAATGTGGTATTGTTCACAAATGGGAAACGGAGGTTGTGAGCTGGTATTTCAGTATGATAAGCCGAACATGGATGACTCAGCTGGAAAGGGGATGTGTCAGTTACCTCCTTTCTTCCTCCTCCTCCCCCTCAGCTGTTTGCCATATGCGTGGTGGCTTTGTATTGCCCTGCTTATTTCTGCCACATGCTGCAGACCATGGTGAGTAAGAAGTAAAGCACCCACGACTGGATGAAGTACTTTGAACAGAATTTTTGAAGTGTGGTCTAACACCTTCATCATTGAAATACCATTCCCTATACCTTCAAGTAGCAATAGAAAACTCACAATGCTTCTCTATAAGTTCAGTAACAGCCAATAGCAATTAAATAAGCAACTAACCTGTAAATAAATACAATCCATTTAAGTAGTGCTGATGGGCTTACTTCCTGCTGCTGAAAGCATGTTTGGCTGTGTGTGTTTAAGGGAGGGCATAAACTGATATATGGAGATCAAAAATAGCACCACAAGCTCAAGTCAACATTGCAGGATGATTGATGTGATGATCTGTTCACTTGCATCCGTCCGGTGCACACTCCTAACGCGTGCAGTAATATCCTCAATAAAATGGTGTTCGAGTATTTCAAATTGAAATTACTCATGTTGGTTCCTGCATTTTCTTGTAACATATTATTTAATGTGCAAGTTGTTTTTTTTCAGCAGTTATTAAACATATATATGATACTTAAGAGTGTTATCAGCCATTTATAAAGAGTTTTACTTGAACATACTAAACATTATCTCCTAACAGTTTGTGACAAATGTATTTTATTTGAGAGCGGTTGTGTTTGTAAAAACCAGTTTTCAGTCAATACGCAAATGATGTCAGTATTGGGAATGTTTGGAATGTTTTGTCACATTTTCAATTCCTATCAGCTACAAGCATTTGCAGGTCAAGTGTTTCATAGGCAGGAGAAGTGTATCTCCATTTAGTCCCAATGTGGTTAGGCAGGATTTTACAGCCTTGCTTGCCTAGAAACAATAAAATCCCATTTGAGATCAACAGACTTTCCCATGGTCCTCCCTTGCCTGCTCCAGTTCAGGGGCATTAAAATTAAACATAGATCATAGAACACTACAGCACAAACAGGCCCTTTGGCCCACAAGTTGTGCCGAACACATCAAAAACCTACCCAGCCATAGACCTATCTATAACCCCCAATCCCATTGGATCCCATATACTCATCCAGAAGTCTTTTAAAGGACCCCAGCGAGTTCGCCTCGACCACCACCGACGGCAGCCGATTCCATTCACTCACCACCCTCTGAGTGAAAAACTTTCCCCTAGTATCCCCTCTGTACTTGCTTCCCTGCACCTTAAATCTGTGCCCTCTCGTCGCGACCATGTCAGCCCTGGGAAATAGTCTCTGAGAGTCCACCCTATCTATTCCTCTCAACATCTTGTAAACCTCTATCAGGTCGCCTCTCAACCTTCGTCTCTCCAGGGAGAACAGTCCCAGCTCCCTCAACCTGTCTTCATAAGGCATGCTCCCAATCCAGGCAACATTCTTGTAAATCTCCTCTGCACCCTTTCAATAGCTTCCACGTCCTTCCTATAGTGAGGCGACCAGAACTGCGCACAGTACTCCAAGTGTGGTCTGACAAGGGTCCTATAAAGCTGCAGCATTACCTCCTGACTCCTGACCTCAATCCCTCGATGAATGAAGGCCAGTACACCGTAAGCTTTCTTAACCACATCCTCCACCTGGGAGGCCGATTTGAGAGTCTTATGGACCCGGACCCCAAGATCCCTCTGCTCTTCCACACAGCTAAGACTCCTACCCTTGATAGTGTACTCATTCATCCTGTTGGATCTGCCAAAATGGACCACAACACATTTATCCGTGTTGAAGTCCATCTGCCACTTCTCCGCCCAGTCTTGCATCCTGTCGATGTCATGCTGCAACTTCTGACATCCCTCCAGACCATCCACAACACCACTGACCTTCGTGTCATCGGCGAACTTAGTCACCCATCCCTCCACTTCCTCATCCAGGTCATTTATGAAAATGACAAACAGCAAGGGTCCTAGAACAGATCCCTGGGGCACTCCTTTAAACTTTAAAGTTTAAAGTTAATCTACTTATTAGTTACAAGTAGGCTTACATTAACACTGCAGTGAAGTTACTGTGAAAATCCCCCAGTCACCACAGCCTGGCACTTGTTCAGATACATTGAGGGAGAATTTAGCATGGCCAATGCACCCAACCAGCAAGTCTTTCGGATAGTGGGAAGAAACAGGAACACCAGGAGGAAACCCCCATGCATACATAGAGAGAACGTGTATACTCCACACAATGACCCAAGTTGGGGATCAAATCCGAATACCTGGCACTGCGAGGCAATAATGCTAACCATTGTGTCTTCCCATGCTGGCACTGTGAATGCTTGACATGCAAAATGTCCAAATTCTGGCCTATATTTCAATTCAGGTGTGACTAATACCTGTCAATGTTACTTTTTAATTTCTCATATTAAAGTATTGTTGCTTTTTAAATTGTAGTTTAGCTCATTGATATCAATATTTTCATCCTATGACAAACTTCTTGTGCTGAGGGAAATCTTTTCCAAAGCGTTTGCTTCCCTTCTGCCCTAGATGTGATTGTCCAAAGTCATTCCTTCCCAACCCTAATAACTATAAACCTTTCAGTCTCTCTTCCCAGAGAGGGATGACAAGTGTCCTCCAGATGACAAGTGTTCTCCAGACCTCCAGAATAAGCTCTTTACAGAAAACATGAAATATCATTACTATATTACTTGGATTTGGTTTTCATTTCATGACTAATTTGTGTAGTTCAAACCTGCAGCAAAAGTGATTTTAAAAATAATTATGCAGTGATAATGACAAATGAATACGAGGGTGTGATCATTTCTTGTTAAGTCTTGTAGCAAATAGTGAATTTCCAGGTGCAGTGTTATGGGGCTAATTAAGCTGTCTTCACCGTGTAATAGGTTTTGAATACTGAATTATATCCTCATCAGTATTTTAACAAAGTACGATGGGGATTTTTAAAAAATTTCACAGTCATTTAAATGATATTTTGGCTGTGTCATCCTTGGGTTTGTATAAAACACGCGGCTCTAAAAATTGCTGTTGTTTTAATCTTAGATCTTGTTGTTTGGGCAGGGATCAGACAATCAAGCCAGTGTAGTCTAGAAATATTTCTTGTCTAATGTTCAGAGAATACTTGATACTTGAGATGTCCATCTCACACATCGAGTATTTTTAGGTCTCACATACTCAGCATATTTACTATGAATTGTTTAATCTACGTTCTTGGATGTGGAGTTTGGCAATTTTGTATAAAACTATAACCTGTCCAACACATTCCTTATGAGAACATAGGTCAAGTTGTTTCATTTTGATTATCCTGTGGGTATCCTATGGGTCTCCAAAGCTCCTGATGCGTATGTCAATTGAACCCAAATAGTTAGATTTGAGGCATTGATACCAACACTTTCTATAGGATCAGATTTGCAAGGGTAGTAACTGAACTCTCCAAATTAACAACAAGAAACAATGATAAGTGGGATCCTATTCACCACTCTCTGAAGTGAGCCCATGATCACAGAACAGTTTTCCAGGATCATGGCTATCACTCTTTCTCACATAGAGTAGCTTTGTAAGAAATGTACCTTCACTGATATAATTACTTTCTCTGTTTGTTGCTCAAGCATTAACAAAGTATTTTGCTTCTTCCCATCAAGGTATCATCCCTAGATGCGCCTATAGTACAAGCGCAGTCATTTTCAAACAATTTAAACAATTACCCAAACTTTGAAGGCATATCCGAGAGTCAGTTAGTAGAGTTTGCTGGTGGATGCATTTGAGCAATGGAGCTGGGATCATTGGGATGGCAATCTACTTGACAGGGCAGATTAGATTTAAAGTATTTAAGAGATTATACCTTAAAGTATTTTCTGGAAAATTTCTTATAAAGGACCTAAGAGAGCCAACTAGATTGCAGGCTCTTTTGGATCCGGTAAGGTGAAATTAGACAGGATTAATTAATGACCTCATAAAGAAGACGCTCTGAAATAATAGTGATTGTAACATGATTGAGTTTCACATTCAGTTTGAGGAAAAGAATAGTGGCTCTATGAATTGTATTTGGAACTTAAATAAGATCAATTAAGAGGGTTTGAGGACAGAGCTGACTAAAGTGAAAGAAACTAGGTTCAGGGATAAGTCAGAAGATATGTAATGGCAGTGGCAGAGATTTAAGGGTATATTTTCTAACACATGGAAAAAATACATTCTGTGAAATAGAAAGACTCCATGGGAGAGGTAGATCATCCATGGTTAACTAAAGAAGTTAAAGATAGTATTAAATTGAAACAAAAAGCATCCAGTTTTGTGAAGATTAGTGGCAGGTTAAAAGATAGCACAGAATATATAAAACAGCAAAGAATACCCAAAACATGGAAAGGGAGAAATTAGAATATGAGAGGAAGTTAGCTACAATATATAAACACAAGTAGTAAGAGTTTCTACAGATCTGTAAAAAGAGTAAATAATGTGAGAGTTCATCCTTTACCGAGGAATGGGATGTAAAAGTAGTGATGTTTTGCTACAGTTGTGTAAGGCATTTTTAGGCCATATCAGGGGTGTTGCGGGGGGGGGGGGGGGGGGTTACACTTTTGTTTTGTAATTTAAGAAAGAGCAAAATTGTGTTAGAAGCAGTTCAGAGAAGGTTCACTTAACTGTTTTCTGGATTGAGATAATTATCCTATGTATTCTTGAAGGAATAGAGGACTTTGGGAAATGCAACAAAAAAGGAATTGATTATCCACAGATCAGCCATGATTGTACCGAATGACAGGGCAGGCTTGAAGGGTTTGGTGGCCCTCTATTTCTTGTGTATCTCTATTTCTTGTGTACAGTTGACAAGACTGTGCATGGATCCATTGGAGTTTAGAAGAATGAGAGCCAATCTTATTGAAACAGTTAAGATCCTCTTGGGATTTGACAGAGTGGAAGCTGTGGGGACATTTCTCTTTGTGGGGCAGACTAGAAAATTAAAAACAAAGGGTCTCCTATTTAAGATGGAAATTCGAAGAATTTTTCTCTGAAAGGATTGTGAACCTGGGGTTCTCTCTTCCCCAAAGAGTGCCATTAAATATCTTTAAGGCTGAGTTAAGTAGATTCATGGACAAGGGTGTCCATACGTATATGGAGGTAGGAAGGGAAATGAAGTTGAGATCACAATCAGATCAACCACCACCTGATTGAATAGCGGAGCAGGCAAATTCAGTCCTTTGAACCTGCTCCGCCATTCAATTAGATCATGGTTGATCTCTCTCTGGTCTCAAATCCACCTGCCTACCTGTTCCACATATACCATTAACCCATTTTTTTTTTTTAAATAAATTTTCTCCCTCTTGAAACCATTTAATGAGTCAGACTCCACCATGCTATGGACAGCAAGTTGCACAAATTCACCACCCTCTGCAAGAAGTAGTTCCTCTTCATCTTGGTTTTAAATCTATTTCCTCTCAACCTATATCTATGACCGCTTGCTTTAGATTATCCCATAAGGGGAAATATTTTGTCTACTATCAATCCCTTTTTAGAATTTTATACACCTTGATCAAACCCCCTCTAAACTCAGGACCTGTTAATGCTCCAGGTGTTGGGTTCTTGATTCCAGACTGAAAATTCTGCTCCTATTCTCAAATTGGTTTACTGCTGTAGTGGCTCTCTCTAACGATGTATTCAACACAGCATCCATGTTTAATGTGAGGAGGGAAATTCTGTGTTACGTTCAATGATTAATTCTATTAATTTGGTTAATTTTCTCTTTCACATTGGACAGAATCCACGGATGGATTTTATTGAGGAATCGATTTCCAGCTGATGAGTTAATTTCTCAGTCCCCCACAGCAGATTGTGGTTATGGAGATTTTAAACCAGCAGGCCTTATTAAAATGCTGCTGGCTGGATACAAAGTAGCTGTTGGTCTATTGGCAGTTGCATGGACCTTGCACTTTGCCAGCATTTTTACCACTAGGCTCATTCGAAAAGTAACATCTTGAAATCAGCAGCATGGTCCCATAATGCTATCTATCCTGTGCATATTGCAGGATACCCCGGACATATCCAGCATCATCGTGGTTTTCAGTGTAAGTTTTCATTTAAATGTATGCCTCATTACAGTGATCCTCCACAGCACGGCTGATTTATAAAGTGATCTATGAAAACTACCAGGCATCCTTTGCTTCCTGGCAACCATCCTTTCACTTACTTTCACTTACATAGAAAATAGAACATAGAACAATACAGCACAAACAGGCCCTTCCGCCCACGAGTTGCGCCGATCACATCTACCAATCCACAGACCTATCTATAACCCCCTATC
Source organism: Sphyrna mokarran (assembly GCA_024679065.1). NCBI lineage: Eukaryota > Metazoa > Chordata > Chondrichthyes > Carcharhiniformes > Carcharhinidae > Sphyrna > Sphyrna mokarran. The sequence continues at coordinate 71,550,783 of JAGIQG010000005.1, forward strand.
CTATTCTTTTCCATATACTCATCCAGAAGTCTCTTAAAAGACCCCAGTGAGTTTGCCTCAACAACCTCCGACGGCAGTCGGTTTCATTCACTCACCACCCTCTAAGTGAAAAACCTACCCCTGACATCTCCTTTGTATTTGCTTCCCTGCACTTTAAATCTGTGTCCTCTCGTAGTGACTATTTCAGCTTGGGGAAATAGTCTCTGAGAGTCCACCCTATCTATTCCTCTCAACATTTTATAAACCTCTATCAGATCGCCTCTCAACCTATGTCTCTCTAGTGAGAAGAGTCCCAGCTCCCTCAACCTATCTTCATAAGGCCTGCCTCCCAATCCAGGCAGCATCCTTGTAAACCTCCTCTGAACCCTCTCAATAGCCTCTACATCCTTCCTATAATGAGGCGACCAGAACTGCGCACAATACTCCAACTGGGGTCTGACAAGAGTCTTATAGAGCTGCCAACCTAATAAGACCTAATAAGTAATAAGTCCTAATAAGGTCTTATTACCTTTGATAGTAGATACCGTGAGAACACTAGACTAACAAAGAACAAATGAATAGTACCAGATCCCAGCTGAATGTATGTTCACAATGTTCCCAGAGTAGTGAATAAATTGATGTCATTGGAAGTTGACCATTCCATGCATCATTGCCATTGCACCAACGCAATCACTAAATTAAAGGCCAGAAAATAAATTCTTCTAATTGATCCACAGAATGGAATTCAGGCTGTTTTCTTCTCACGAATCGCCTCATACATGAGGAGGGAGAGACACTTAACTGTTCGCACTTTAAACATATCCATATAATACAAGGAGAGAAATGGTAGAGAAAAGCCTTAATAAGTTTGTGGGAGACAGAGGGAACCATTTGAAACAGATAGTTAGGCCAGCAGTTAGAATGGGAGAAACATTGCTGTTCAGTTGTTATTTCAGCACACGTTGATTTTTCAGGTGTATGAAGTGCCCACTTGAATCATCTGGGAAGCCTCATAGTCTTTTTGTGAATTGACTTCTTGTTGGAGTCAAACAAAAACCCAAAAACATTTCAACAGTACTTCCTATGGCTACCCCAACAGCTGAAACTTGATCAGAGGATCAAAAAGGTATTTGCAGGTCAGTTTGGGGGCCTAGCAGAGTAGGAGTGCTCCCTTGCCCAGAGCTTTTTGCAAATTGTTGATTGCAATCCCTGTTTCTCAATTCTCCTAACCCACCCTCACCCCCACTTCCATCCCACCACTTTAATCCAACTTGCACACTGATCACAAACCTGATTGGCTGCTTCCAGACCCAACTTTGCATTGTCTGCACCAATTTGCCACACATTTGACTGCAAAGTCAGCCTGGAGCATCTTAGTGAGGCCCAGTCATTAGACCCGCTTGGACCAGATACTAGCTAAGCCACAATGCCAGATGGCAGTTAAATTACTCTTTAGGAGAGAGCCCAGTAAGAGACTGGAGAGAGAAGAGACAAACTGTAGTATTCAGCATAGGGTGAGAAGCAGGTGAGTAATTTTAACACATGTATTCCAGGTCCTTCTGTTCTTGTTATATTTATATTGCCTTTTCTCTTTCTTCCTACCGAAACATATCACTTCACTCTTCTAAAATTAAAACAAGAACACGTTTCTTTTCTCGTGACATTCTTGCAGCAATTTCCAGGAGATCAATTTTTAATTTCTGGTGATTCTGGGCTAATCTGAGAGGGCTGAGAATCCCATTACCAGCTGGCAGTAGCAGCACCAAACTCTAGCAATATGACAGATTGACACGAGAGGTACAAGTGAAAGGCCTCAGCTTAACCTCTCAGTACAAATTCCACTGACAGATATTCATGAAATTCAGTGCCTAAACTGAGGTGCCAATATTTATTATTAATTTTAGGGAAAATAAAAAAACTGTCAGCTATTACTATGGTTAGGTTGAAATAGCAAAGTATTGTTATTTTTTATAAGTAGCCAGAGTAATCTGTCTCATTTTCCTCAGATTTTAACTGATGTCTTTCATGCATCTTATTTCTGTTAATTGAAGACAATTTTATTTCCTTCTGCCTGATAAACTCACTGGAAATTAGTTGCTGCAGTATGGTGGTCTGTACCAGTACATAAAATTAGAGTGGTAAGGTGCAAGTAGTTTGATTGTGTATATTTTCAATGTCAGCTATGATATTGGGGTAAAATACTTAGTGAAGCTACAGGTGGGCAAGTTGGGGTGTGCAAAGTATGCAAACTGCATTAATGGAAATGTGACTTGGCCCATCTCCATATGGTGCTAGTAAAGGAGGTCTGCTCGGGAGATGTTATTTTCATGGCCAGCGGCAATGCATGAGAAAAAGTTGTAGGAAAGTCTATTGGGAGAAAGAATACAAAAAATATTAAAAAGAGGAAAAATAAAGAATAAATTTGGCAGGCAACTCAATAATTCCTCATAATTGAGAAGGTTTGAGTTTGTGTCTAATATTATTTACTCATCGATTGCCCGTTTATATACTCCATCACTATGGATATGAACCTAGCAGGATCCACGACTGTACCAATAGGAATGGAAAATCAAAACACGAGTCATCCAGGTCAGTTCTTGCATACTTCTGAACAGCGACTCTCAGACTGACATTGATAGAATTCTGTAAGCTGCCCATGCTGCTGGCACCAGATGGCACATGGGGTGACAAGGTCTAAGAAAGCAGAAGGGGAGTTTTTTTTTAAGTGAATTCAGTTCCTAAGAGGCTGCATGAGAATTCTTAGGGCAGCCATCGAGAAGCAGCGTGGACAACTGTGACAGCAATAAGAAGAATCATTTTCAGTTTTATTTTGGGACTATGGTATTTTCAACTTTAGGGCAATGAAGAAGGAAAATGTTTCCTTCTGCAGCAGGCTGTAAGTGTCATTTGGATCAGAGACAGACCCAAGAGATGTCAGTTGCTGTGCTAGAGACAGAGCTTGGCTGTTTTCCTCACAAAAGCTGGAGAGATTTCAGGAAACATAATGCTGCCATTTTTTTAATCAAAAACTCTCAATAAGTTTAGTAAATAAAATCTGAAAAATCTGCAGATGAGTCCAATTTGATGCAAAACTAGTTCTAAACTTAAAATTCAAACAGTTTAATTTTTACACCAGGATAAATTATTGAGGTAATGTTATGATCTTGAAGAGGAATGAAATGATTACCCTGTTCTCCCACTCCTGGTCTGGCTGTAATGTGAATTTAAAGAAGATGTGCTTTGCCAATACTGCAGAAGTCTCACTATTTATGCTTTCAGGTGATAAAGAATTAGTCAAGCAGGTTTTCTGAGTTCAAATAAAGAATAAAATAAGCTTATCAAACTACTTTCCAATTTTAAAAAAAAACCTTGTTTATTGCAACCACCTTTTATAAGGCACACACATTTCTCTGAGCCCACACACATTCTAATACAAGTAGTAGAATAAGAGGAGGGGCTTAAAGCTTATTAAGAGTTCATGAAGAAGAAAAAACAAAGGGATATAATGGTTAGCTGTTCTTTGGCTGGTTTCAAGATTGTGATACCATGTGACTGTTTTCTTCAGATATCCTCTTGGGTATAGTTGTGTGGAGTAGATTTTATTCACAAAGCAACATATTTTTACATTTTCTTTCCCAGGATGGTTACTTTGTAAATCCAAGTACAATCACTTGAGAGTGAAGGAAACAGCTCCTTTGCCACTTACAGTTTAAAACTCTGACTTGGGAAACAGTTTTTGAAGTTTTGTTAACTATATATTCCAGAGGAATTTGATTAATCCATGTTTGCTGCTGGCATTGTTTTCGAACAGGTAATTGCATTTTGAAGTCTCATCTCAGAAACTTTTGAAAAGTTGCAAAATAATGTGAAAGCCAATGTGAGATGAGGCCTTTCACAGTGCCCATTTGGTTTAAGTTTCTGTTTGTTTTATCCCATTTTGTGGAATGCAAGTTTGTACATTGTCTTAAGAGGATTTCAGTTTATTATCAGAAATAATATCTTAAAAAATATTTATCCTCACAATGTGAATGTTGTCAAACACAAAAAAAGCTTGTATAATCACTTTAACTTAGTAAAATTCCTGAAGGAATTTCATAGCACATTTTCAAACAAACTTTGACACTGACCAACATAGGGAGATCTTAGGGCTGATGGTGTGCAACCTTACTCGGTTCAATTCTGAAATATGATCAAAAAGACAGTTATTAAGCATTGTCTTCAAGATGGAAAGTGAGTGAGAGAGGTGGAGAGATATATGGAGGGAATTCTAGAACAAAGGGTCAATGTAGCTAAAGGCACAGCCACCAATGTTAAATTGATTAAAGTTAGGGATGCTCAGGAGGCCAAATTTAGTTATGCAGATACCCCAGATAATCATAGGCATCAAGGACATTACAGAGATATTACAGAGACATTACAGAAATGTACATCATGATTACAGAGATAGACAGAGGCAACACAAATCAAGATTAATGCAGGTTAGCAAGCACAAAAGTGATTGTAAATGGGACTGGTCTGAATTAGCACAAGGTTGGCATCCAACACCGACATTTCCACATCATTCAGACAAGGGTTGCAGAATTTGGGATGACCTCAGATATTTGGAGGGTAAACATGCGAAACCAGTCAGAAGAGCACTGGAATAGTTATGTTTAGATGTAATAAGGCATGAATGAGGGTATACAACATGTGAGCTGAGACAGGACCAAGCCTTTTAATGTTACAGAATTAGAAATAGGCCGTCTTTGAAATAGCATAAATATATGGCTGGAAACATATCTTGGGGTCAAATATGACATAAAAACTGCAAAAGAATTATTTAGAACATAAGAAGTAGGAGTAGCCATCCATTTCTTTGAGCTTGCTTTGCCATGAAGATTGATACTGGTGCTACTATATCTTTGATTTCTGAGACTATATACATACCCACAAAAACTGAAACATCTTCCTTTAAAAAACATATCATAGTCAATATACCATTGATTGGACAAACAGTGGAGTTGCCTCTCTATGCGGTCCATGGTAATTTTCCAGCTCTATTTGGGAGATCATAGTTGGAGAAGATGAAGCTTAACCGGAGTGCTGTTAAATGATAGGTCAATAACAAAACAAACCTTACAGCACATTCTGAATAAGTATAAGAATGTATTCAAAGACACACTTAGCTCAATGAAGGGACTTCGAGTAAAACACAAGATAAAGCCTAATAGTCAAGCAAAAATTCTCAAAACAAGAGTGGAACCATATGCAATTTGTCCAAAAGTCAAAGAAGAGTTAGTATGAAACATTAACACTGGTGCATTAGAGTCAGTTACAAGTGACAGGGCTATTCCCATTGCACCTATATGAAATCAGATGGTTCAATTCATATTTGTAGTGAACAACGGCGTACTGTGTTACCTGGATGATATTCTAATTACAGAATTCAAAGAACAATAGTATTTGAATAATTTAGATGCAGCATTGAAACATTTTTAAGTACATGGACTAGGTATCAAGAAAGAAAAATATGACTATTTGCAGATGTCAATGCAATATTTGGATCATTTTATAGATAATAAAGGTCGACATAAAGCATCTGAAAAATGGATACTATTTTAGAAACAGTATATCGGATGAGTGTGATGCAATTGATGTCCTTTCTAGATTAGTAAGTTATCCCGACAAATTTGTTCTTAACCTATCCACATTTTTGAAGCCATTGCATAATTTATTGTGTAAAACAGTCATGAGACTAAACAACAGAATGCAAGAAAGTAGACAAGGATGTCAAAGATGCTTTGCAGCGATCTGAAGCATTAGTTAATTTTAGTCTGAAGCTATCATTACTGTTTGCTTGTGATGCTTCACCTAATGGGGTAGGGTTAGCATTTTTATATACTATGTCTTCAGATGAATGATGATCAATAGCTTTTGCTTTGTGGACTCTTGACAAATGCTGACTCTAACTATGCTCAGCTAGCAAAAAAAAAGCAATGAGTATAACTTTTGATGTACAGAAGTTTCATTATTTATATTGCCATCATTTTACATTATTGATTGATCCTCAACCCTTCACTATTTTCAGGCAATATAAAGCTATACCATTGTTAGCTGCTAGTTAGTTGCAAAGATGGCAACTGATCTGTACATTCCCATGATCTAAAGTATCATCAATCAGACAACCATACTAATGCCGATGCATAATCTCACTTATCTTTATCTATTGAGCAGATACTACCATTATTAGTTTTGCTAATATTGGCTTGATTTTACCAAAAATTCACACCTGAAATCGTGGTAAATTCGGGCGTCGGGCCTTTAATGCGATCTGCACCTGAAACTGAGCATGCATTTAAATCGATTTAATGAATCATGTGCCCGACTCCTGAGGCATCTGATCATGGATGTCGGGCTGCCTCCCAGAGGGGTTCTGATTCGGGGCGGGGCAGGTGGGGGGGGCTGTCTCCCAGGGAGGGGTCTGATTGGGGAGGGGTCTGCCTCCCAGAGAGAGTCTGGGGATCTGCCTCGTGGGGGGGTCTGACTGGCAGGGGGGTGCTGCTTCCCGAGGTGGTCTGATTGGGGGGGGGGCATCTGCGGAGGGGAGGGGGGAACTGCCTCCTGGGGGGGGGGGGGGTTTCCAATTGCAGCTCATTCCCCTCCATCCCAGCTCTCTCTGCTTTGTTTTGTCTTTTGCGCCCAGGCGCACTGTTTCAGTTTTTTTCGAACTGCGCATGTTCTGGCAGCGCTAACCCTGCCCCACAGCATGGACCGAACTGGAGCCGGCAAATAGTCAAGGATTCCAGGCTCAGATCCGTTTTACGCCTGGATCTGTACTTAGCCTCCAAATGGTAAAATCTGGCCCATTGTTTAATTTTTGCAACTTGAACATTTGGCTGTGACAGCTTCTTAAGTTCAGGGACAAACCAGAAATGATCCTATGATGCATACCCAAAGTGGCCAGAAGTGGCAGTGGCAGTGCCAGGCATTACAACAGGACATAGATAGGTTGGTAGACTGGGCAGATAAATGGCAAATGGAATTTAATCCGGATAAATGCGAGGTGATGCATTTTGGCCGGAAAAATGTAGAAGAGAGTTATAGGATAAAAGGTAAAACTATACGGAGCATAGAGACGCAGAGAGACTTGGGGGTGCAGGTTCACAAGTCTCTGAAGGTGTCCTCACAGGTGGAGAAGGTGATAAAGAAGGCGTATAGTATGTTAGCTTTCATAGAAAAGGGTATAGAATACAAGAGTAGGAGTTTGATGTTGCAATTGTATAGAACGTTGGTTAGGCCTCATTTGGAATACTGCGTCCAGTTCTGGTCGCCGTACTATCGGAAGGATGTGGAGTCCTTGGAGAGAGTGCAGAGGAGGTTTACCAGGATGCTGCCTGGTATGGAAGGACTGTCTTATGAGGAACAATTAAATAGACTGGGGTTGTTTTCCCTTGAAAGACGTCGGCTTAGAGGGGATCTAATAGAGGTGTATAAGATTATAAGGGGTATAGATAGAGTAAATGGTGGTAAACTTTTTCCACCTTCAGAAATGGATAGGACGAGGGGTCATGGCCTTAGGGTGAGGGGAGCTATGTATAAGACGAATATTAGAGGGCAGTTTTTCACACAAAGCGTAGTGGGGGTGTGGAATGCACTGCCGAGTAAGGTGGTGGGAGCAGGCACACTAGGGCTGTTTAAGGGTCTCTTGGACAGCCACATGAGTGTTATGCAGATAGAGGGATATAGTAGGACTGTTCAACTATGGCTTTTTTTTCCACAGGCAATTCGGTCCATATTTGACCAAGAAGGAGCATGCATTTGGCAGGTGGTGCAAGGACAGCTCTTGGATGTTGATTCATGGGTTGCCTGGTGCTTCATGTCGTAAATGAGTGCTTTATCTGGACCATCTGAAGGGCACCATGACAGCTCAGTGACTATCGCTGTAGCTGTGCAGACACTTGGAATTGGGCCGGTGTCTGCGGGAGTTTGTGTGTTCTCCCCGTGGTTGCGTGGGTTTTTTTTATTATAATTAAGCAACACAGCACGGGAAACAGGCCCTTCGGCCCAACGAGCCCGCGCCGCCGTCATACCAAATCATTATCCTATTTTAATATTCCTATATAATAATATATATATTATTCCTAATATGGAAAATTTTCACCATAGGGACAATTTGTTACCCAATCAGCCTAAGAGCGAATTTTTGGGTTGTGGGAGGAAACCGGAGTGCCCGGAGAAAACCCACGCAACCACGGGGAGAACGCGCAAACTCCCGCAGACACCGGCCCAATTCCAAGTGTCTGCACAGCCACATCGATAGTCTCTGAGCTGTCATGGTGCCCTTCAGATGGTCCACATAAAGCACTCATTTACGACATGAGGTACCAGGCAACCCATGAATCAACATCCAAGAGCTGTACCCGCACCACCTGCCGAATGCATGCTCAAATTATGGACCGAATTACCTGTGGAAAAAAGCCGTAGTTAAACAGTCCTAATATATCCCTCTATCTGCATACCGCTCATGTGGCTGTCCAAGAGACCCTTAAACAGCCCCAGCGTGCCTGCTCCCACCACCTTACTCGGCAGTGCATTCCACACCCCCACTACCCTTTGTGTGAAAAACTGCCCTCTAATATTCGTCCTATACATAGCCCCCCTCACCCTATGGCCATGACCTCTCGTCCTATCCATTTCTAAAGGTGGAAAAAGTTTACCTCCATTTACTCTATCTATACCCCTTATAATCTTATACACCTCTATGAGATCCCCTCTAAGCCGACGTCTTTCAAGGGAAAACAACCCCAGTCTATCTAATCGTTCCTCATAGGACAGTCCTTCCATACCAGGCAGCATCCTGGTAAACCTCCTCTGCACTCTCTCCAAGGACTCCACATCCTTCCGATAGTACGGAGACCAGAACTGGGCGCAGTATTCCAAGTGAGGCCTAACCAAAGTTGTATACAACTGCAACATCAAACTCCTACTCTTGTATTCTATACCCTTTTCTATGAAAGCTAACATACTATACGCCTTCTTTATCACCTTCTCCACCTGTGAGGACACCTTCAGAGACTTGTGAACCTGCACCCCCAAGTCTCTCTGCGTCTCTATGCTCCGTATAGTTTTACCTTTTATCCTATAATTCTCTTCTACATTTTTCCGGCCAAAATGCATCACCTCGCATTTTTCCGGATTAAATTCCATTTGCCATCTATCTGCCCAGTCTACCAACCTGTCTATGTCCTGTTGTATTGCCTGACACTGCTCTTCTGTACCCGCCAATCCAAGCATCTTGGTGTTTTCTCTGGGCACTCCGGTTTCCTCCCACATCCCAAAAATTCGCTCTTAGGCTGATTGGGAAACAAATTGTCCGTACATTGAGACTCTTCCATATTAGGAATAACCTAAAATTAGAATAGGATAATGGAATTGTTACTATATAGTTATGACGGCGGCGTGGGCTCGTTGGGCCGAAGGGCCTGTTTCCCGTGCTGTGTTGCTCTAAAAAAAAATTTGTTATCATGAGATCTACTACACCTGAACAAACCATTGAAAAACTTGACAACATTTTTGCAAGATTTGCTAAACCAGAATAGATTGTTAGCAAAAATGGCTCACTGTTTACTTCACAAAACTTTGAGAATTATCTCAAAGTAAATGGTATTCAGCAGATAAAATTTGCATCTTTTCATCCATCAACCAATAAATTAGCTGAAAGACTCATACTATCTTAAAACATTCATTAAAAGGTTCAAAACAGCAAGGTTCATTATCACGTCGTGTAAATAGCTTTTTGTCAACTTATAGAAGCACTATTTGTGTCACTACCCAAAGTCCACCTGCATTACTTCTCTAAAGAGAAATTTGAGAACTACATTTGATTTGATATTACCTCCAGGAACACCAGAGTGTCAATGACAATCTCAAGTTGCTAGACAAAAATGATGGCATGACAGTTCTCATTTCAATAAGGAGATTGAGTGTTAGTGTGCAATTATATCATGGGTGAGAAATGGGTACCAGCTATAGTTTTATCAAAAATAGGTCCAATTTCTCACACTTTTCAAATCAGAGATGAACTAGTTTGGGAACACCATACTGACCATTTGTTCTCATCTGGAAATGATTTCTCAGAATCATCTCCAGATGTACCAACTCCTTTATTTGCTGTTGTTGTGAACACTACTATGAAAGACTGAGTTGAATCTGAATTACCTGATAATTTTTTCCATGCTATAACACCGATTGAGAATGATACATAATTAGTTCCAAGAAAAGAAGTATCTACTAAAGTTCTAAATCATACTTCTCAATTCAAGGACACCCAAATTCCAGAATGTCATACACAACCAAAGAGGAATAGATGTTCTCCTGATTGACTTTCTTATTGACTGTGTACAATGATTTATGATGCACCATACTGTGTCCAGAGTATTATTGATCCTATGCATAACATCATTGTCATGACCATAGAAGTAAAGAGGGAGGGTTGATATATATTTAAAAGGGCTGCATGGTGGCTTTAAGAGCTGATCACATGATTTGATAGTGCTGCCATTACAGTATGTGATCAGGTTGCTGTTTTGCTTTTAGTTTTGTATTTGATGCAGTGCAAAGAGTAGCTCTTCAATAAAACATATGATGCGATTTTTTGAATCCATGAGTGCAAATCATATCTTTTTTCTATTAAACCCACAACCTGTAACATAGTTAGGTTATTACAATCTTGTATCTCGTAAAGAAGAGTAACCACCAAGTAGATTAAAAACCTTTATAAGGTAACTGACTATTTACAGAGAGTGAGATCAAGGCTACCATACTCCACAACTCCAATCTCCTAACTGGCAAGGAAAACCCAAGCTTAGTACCAGGATTCATGCTGTCTGGCCCGATTGGCTGAATGGACTTATGACCTTCTGAGAATCAATTCCTTTAAGCTACCAGAAATAGTAGTTTGCAAGGACAGAGGTCAAGTAGTGAAGGCCATGAGGAGAGAGTTAATAATATTGGTGACATGGGAGCCAGGAAGGGATATTGGTTGTTCATTGCCCATCAAATCCCTACATAGTTAAATGGGAATATTTGAAATAGTATGGAGTGGACTCATGGTCAAGATGAGCTTGGAGATCAAAAAGGAAGTAAAGGAAGATTTGTATGCAGGGTTAGGTCAGGGACCAAATCACCCAATCTTAGAAGAAGGCCATTTGGCCCATTGTGTCTATGCTGGTTCTCTAAAGGAGCAAAGAACTTCAGCAAACTCTGATTGACAAGGCATTAGAACAGCGTGCCATTTGTGTGCTGTAAGCATGTAGATTGAATGCATCTTCACATCAAGCAGCCTGGGGTGAATGATCTGGCAGGTTGGACCATGCAATTCCATTAATGTCTTTTCATAATCACTCCCAGGTGAACATTCAGAGATTGTGGAATACATTAAATTAACAAACATTTTGCATTTTCTTTTGGAAACATCCTTCCTTTAGTTAGATGAGAAAAAAAGACTCAAGTTCAGTAGATGGGCATTAGACCCTGAGAGGCAATGAATTAATTTTAACATAGAACAATACAGTACAAACAGGCCCTTCCGCCCATGAGTTGCGCCGATCACATCTACCAATCCACAGACCTATCTATAACCCCCTATCCTATTCTTTTCCATATACTCATCCAGAAGTCTTTTAAAAGACCCCAGAGAGTTTGCCTCAACAACCTCCGAGGGCAGTCGGTTCCATTCACTCACCACCCTCTGAGTGAAAAACCTACCCCTGACATCTCCTTTGTATTTGCTTCCCTGCACCTTAAATCTGTGTCGTCTTGTAGTGACCATTTCAGCTCGGGGAATTTTGACCAGTATTTCAAACATCTGTAAGTTTTACTATTTTAGAAACTAAAGATAATTTTTATCCAAGAGATTTGAAGCAATCTCCAGCAGAATGGATAAACATTATGCAGTAAAGCTTTAAATCTGTCAAAAGAATATTCATAGATTCACCTTCAACATCTCCTGCAAGTTATTGTAGTATTCATAAACTGACAAGCTTTGCAATAATCACTGGTGGGTGGGAAGTATCAATTAAAATGATAATGATCCTCTTTTTAAAAAAAGAATATCTACTGCCCTTCAAATTAGCTTCCTGTTCTTGAAAATCTACAAGAGGTAACGCTGCAGCAAAGATGAGAACACATTTCAATTGTTCCCATTTATCTTTGACATTACTGAAGGACAAATTGCCAGTCATTTAACCATCCACCCGTCAGAAAAGCTGATACATTTTTTGGTCAATGATGTTTTAGAGTTAGATTAGCCAGTATCCTTCCCAAAGGGCATATTAATGACCGTCCATCATTTCCTTCAGAATCATGCAATGATTTTCAGCATTTATGCTGTGAGAGGTTAGAGGTCAAACTCCATACTCAAGCAGTTATCAATTAATGTCATCTATCAACCTTAGCACACTAGAATAAATAATGGGACACTAAAACTTGTCCTGAATAATATCATTAATAAATTGATATATTTTTAGAGCCAAATATACATTAACTGTAACTCCTCTAATTAACTAGATATGTTCAATATTGATAATGATATTAATGGAGTTATTCATCTTTCTGCAATGTGTTTTTAAGATATCATATCTAATTTGTTTATTTGTTATCATAAAATCTTGAAAAATGTAGGTAGCCATTTTTATGTATTTCTTGCTAACTTTATTCTGTACTAAAAATTGACTCCTTGTCACTGTGCAATGTGTATTCCACTGACCAACTTTTAGTATCTTGAGTAAACAACCATTATTTAGGTATAATTGTTGATAACTTAACCTTCTTAAAAAGCAACATTATTTCTTTGGTATATATTTTGACAGCAGCAACTTGGATTTTCATATGTTAGTAGCAGAGCAAGTCATACAGACCAGGAAGATCATACTGATCCAAAAACAGAAAACGCTGGATAATCTCAGCAGGTTTGATAGCACTCTTGTGGAGAGAGAATAGAGCCAACATGAGGACAGAGCTACTTTTGATGAAGGATCATCCAGTTTCAAAATGTTGGCTCTATTCTCTCTCCACAGATGCTGTCAGACCTGCTAAGATTTTTTGTTTTCGTTTCAGATTCTAGCATCTGCAGCATTTTGCTTTTAGTTTAGATCTTCCAGATCCCTCATTTGTACTGATTTCATTACTGATATAAGCATGGCCAGTACAATTGGCCTCAACTTCCTTGAAAGGAAGAGGAAAGCTGACCCTGATCCCTACACATTGCCCCCTGCTGAAAATATCCATGAGTGCACGTTGGCTGAAGACAGAATTGGGCTTGGCGTTAACATCATTTGAATCTGAAAAGCCCGGTCAACATTTATACTGAAGATGGTGGCTGCAAGAAATATAGTGCTTTAACAAGAAGCTTAGATGCTCAATTTTCCCTAAATAATTCTAAGTGACCAAGTGGTGAACTGAGTTTTGATAATTTATGGTGCTTAGTGCAATATAGAGACCATCAGGAGGTTCAAGCCAGCTTGGATGGAGGGTGACAGTACACTGGGAGATTGGTTGACATGCCCCTCTACCCACTGATCACCAACCCCAACCCTGCCCATCTTTCAAAAGCCAGCCCAACCTCTGATGGCCCACCCCAATCCCAGCCTTGCATCAGTCCCCATCCTCTAATTCAGACTCCCCCCCTTCCCTCCCCACTTACTCCTCTCACCCCCAATCTGGCTCTATCCCATCTGGCCCTGTCTCTGTGATCCAGACTGGCAGTATAAGGGTGCTCCATGGAGAATGCCAGGATGTGCAGACAGCAGTGCCAGGATTCTAGGTTGTTGTTGCCAGGGTACCAGGTTAACAGGTTAAAGCTAGCACTGCCCAAAGAGCTCTGGCTCCCTTGCCCCCAACCCTCCGAGAAGCCTCAATGGCCTCCAGGCCCACCAGTGAGGCGTCACATCAGGTCCCCATTGCTGGGGACTCTCTGTGATCTTCGTTGGTGGAAACCTTCACTGCCGAGGTAAAAAATCCAGAGAGCTTGGAAAATACCATCCTGGGCTTGCTTAAGGAATTCAAATGAGGTGATGAATATTAAAATCAGCTTTGTGCCATTCCCCAGCACAACACTGATTGCGTCAATAAAATTGGCCTGGGAAGACGCGTTATTGGTCTCCCGCTTACCTTTCCCACCTCACAGTAATTATACTACTTAACCAGCAATGGCGGGGCGAGAAAATTGCACCCCACGTTGTTAGGACAGGGTAAAATAAATAGGAAATACATAGAAAAGGCCACTTATAGGTTATTAGATTCCACTCTCCCTAGCTATATGCAATATTAAAAAATGGGATGAAGTAACAATTGCTCACTGGTAATTAAATTAATGAGTAAGATCAACTGAGACTGATTTCAGTTTTTAATTACACTTCATGTTAATGCATTGTTGGAGAGGGCTGGGACAAGCAGGGCTACTCTCATTGAGGACTAAATGGTAATATCACTGAACCTAAGCTAAGGTTCTAGGTGCACAGGTTCAAATCCCAGCACAGTAACTGGTGGAATTTAAATTCAATTAATAAAATTCTTGTAATAAAAGCTATTTTCAGTAATTATGGCCATCAATCTACTATTGATTGTCATAAAAACCCATCTGGTTCACTAATGTCCTTAGAGAAAGAAATCTACCATCTCATGGTCTTATGGCTTGGCCAACATGTGACTCCAGATTCACAATAATGTGATTGGCTTTGTAAACTTCTGTAATTCCCAGCAAGCCGCTCTGTTCGAAGACAATTAGGGATGGGCAACAAAAGTTAGCTTTGCCAATAATATTTATGTCTTTTAAAAAATAAATAAATACATATGGTTCAAGGGGCTGAAAGGTTTCCTCCTATATTATAAACATTTTATGATAAATCTGGCTTTAGATAAAAGTAGTGAAAATTACTTGAAGTTCTGAGATGCTAGGGATTTGATATTCCAATACAAAGTTAAGGGACCTTTTGTTGGTCAGTCATCCTGCCCACTGCACTTCCTGTGATTGGGAAGTCAGGTGAGGGTATTTGGGAATATAAAATGGCATCCCTTTTGGACAGAGCTCCAAGTTGGCTGTCTTGGCAGAGATGTTAGAAATGAGTCTAATTTAGTTACTATTTTTCTCAAATAAGGCGATATTAAAGTTTATTTCAAAAAATGAATTTGCAGCCCTTTTACATGAAACAAAGTGAATACAAATTGCTCTGACTCACATCGGCATCATTTGGTAGGGAGGTCAAATCTGTCTGACAGATTATGAGCAGCTCTTACTGCATTCCTTGGGGGAGCTTGTCAACTGCTGTACATATATCAGTGACTGAATCATGAACCAGGCAGTCTGAAAAGTTGAGGGAAGGGGAATTTCTTTCAGGAAACCCAGGGATTTCTCTGTCTATTGTGGAGTTTCCAAGCAGAATGCAGCTCAAAGGGATGAGCCAGTAACTTAACTGTTTCTCTGCCTCACACTGATGGATTCCAGGATTTATTAAAGTTAACCATTTACATTGTGAAAACTTAAACATTCTCAAAAATAATATAAAACAAAAGGATAAATTTCAGTTTTGAAAAAAATCTTACTGGATTGGCATTTTTCTTTAAATTCCATTAATGTTGTTACTTTGGACCCATCAATCTCTAGCATTCAATTCTGGGTCTTTATTTCCAGTGGAGTTTTGAACACAATGTTCGTCTTTTTGTTTTGACAGTTTCCCTGCCTGAAAATCAACCTGACAGACAGGTTTGACAACTAGCCAGCTGGGAGCATGAGTAGGTGACAGCTATAGGATGTAAATTGCCTGCTGCCACTAGTGAAAACATGTTGGACCTCAACATATGGTGCGGGGGGAGGGTGCAACGCCCTGGGTGATCTGATTCCAAGCCAAGGTGAGAATTGTCAATGGGTGAGTGTTGGGGCTAGTATGGCTCTGATGTGTGTAGAGTTTGGAGAGTTGGAGGCAAGTACTCCCACTGCTCCTGGCCCACAAGCTGTGCTGTAAAGCATTTGTTTCTCCCTGAAAGTGGCCTTGTTTGCCTCTGGCTGCTGGTTTTCCGAGGCCTGGGAAACTGGTAGGCTATTTTAAAATCAGGTTGAATAAGGCTGCCAGTGAATTAGATTAAATTATAGCTGTCAGTCACATTCAAAATTTAATTAATCTGCTGGGAGAGATTGGCTGCCCACCTCTTGCTCCGACTCTATTAACCCAGAAGTGGGGATATCATTAGGGAATGCATTGGGGTGATGTTTGAGATCATAAAAGTTTTAACATCTCACTCAACTCCAACCAACCTCAGTTTGGATGGAGGGCGGGACATATGGTTGATTCAATCCAATAACTCGGCTGATTCTATCATCCACTTCAGCCTTGGTTCAAATGACCCATTGTCAGTAGCAATGAATGTGCCTGAACATTCAGTCCAGAGCAGCCATACAGCTGCAGCTTATTACATTCACACAGGATGTGCTGCAGGATTAGACTGCAGTCAGTAAAGCCAAATGGAATTGTTGAAACACAAAATGCTGGAATATGATGATAAGATGAAGCTATCTAGAGTATAATCATTTGACGATGGCTAAGCCAATGACTCAAAGGATTATTGCCTGCAATTAAAAATAGTGAATGCACTTGCCCTTATACTAGGCAAATAATAGAAGCCAAGACAAGAGCCTCAGTCTTATTATTAATCTATGTAAGGAAAGAACAAAATCTCCAACATTTCCAACGTAGGATCCAACTAATTAATATATATTGCTGTTCCTTGTGCAAATATAATTTTTTCTTTGTTCTGCTACTTAAACCTATAATGATCTACAGTAATCCATTCACTACATTGCAGAAAAGTAATACTAGCAGCTGAAAAACTCATAATACTTCACATCCACTTAATTACTGTTGCTCACAAAATTACTTTCTCAAATGCCATAAAGAAGTTTTGAATTTGGACCAGAAAAAAAATGCTACATTCATGCAACATGAAAATGCACTTGAAACAGTTAGATACATTCATGATGAGAGAAGGGATTAAGACTTGCAAAGGTGATAGCTGGAATTAACCTGTGCAAAAGGGACTGTCACATATGGGCTTAAATGTCTTTCCCAGTTCCTGAAGATCCTTTATTTGTTATGTTCCAGCAGTAAGACTTAGTAACATCGCTGGGCATGAGTGAACATTTTCTCAGCACTGTTCCTCAAAGGTAGCCATCAGTATGGTAGAAAATAAGTGTCGTTTTTCATCATGAGATAAATACATTTGAAAGTTAGAACACTTGCTCCATCAATTGAAACAAGAAATCCCTTAAATTTCTGCCAATACCACCACTATCCTATCCATTTCCTTTTCCACTGGTACCTTGAATGAAGGATTTCTTCCTTCACCACCCTTCCAGGGAAATTATTCCAAAGGCTCATCATGTTTTGTTTTGGTCTTGAACAAGTTTTACTATAGTTTTGGCTTATCCTAAAGTCATACCTTCGATTTACCTGACATTTAACTTTACAATATGTCCCCTCAGTCATTTCCTTTCAAGGACAAAGAATTTTACTGGAGAGCCTTATGACTCGTCTTGGTAATTAAACATTCAGCCCAATATTCAATGTGCTGTCTTAACACTGTGTTGATGTCTAGTTTGATGATTTCAAGTAAGTTTTTTTCATTGAAACACTTTATTGCTGAGTTTTTTTTTGAATTACAAGTACATTTAACAAATAGTGAGAAATCTTTTCCCTATGGAACCTGATTTTGAATACCGCTGAAGCTGGCAGGATGAAATCATTTTCTTGATATCTCTATAATTGTTTGAATTGATATTCATCAATTCAACTTTAAACCAGAAATCAGCACTTCAATGTTTGGAATTGAACATTGGTTCATATTGACAACCAGATCAACAAGAAAATAAGGCTGGCAGTTTTCAAAACCCATACGGGCAGCACAGTGACACAATGATTAGCACTGCTGCCTCACAGCGCCAAGGATCTAGGTTCAATTCCAGCCTCAGGTGACTGACCTTAGAATTGAGGGTAGCACAGTAGTTAGCACGGCTGCTTCACAGCTCCAGGGACCTGTGTTTGATTCCCGACTCGGGCCACTGTCTGTGTGGAGTTTGTACATTTTCCTCATGTCTGTGTGAGTTTCCTCCGGGTGCTCCGGTTTCCTCCCACAGTCCAAAGATGTGCCGGTTAGATTGAATGGCCATGTTAAAATTGCCCCTTAGTATCCTGAAATGCTTAGGTTAGAGGGATTAATGGGTAAAATATGTAGGGATATCAGGGGGGGATTGTGGTCAGTGCCAATTTGATGGGCTAAAGGGCTTCTTTCTGCACTGTAGGGTTCTATGATTCTATGACTGTCTGTGTGGAGTTTGCATGCTCTCCACATGGGCTTTCTCTGGCTGCTCGGGCTTCCTCCCACATTCCAAAGATGTGTGATTAACTATGTGAAATTGCTCCTTAGTATCAGAGGGATTATCTGGGTAAATATGTGGGGTTATGGGGATAGGGCCTGGATGGGCTTGTTGTTAATGCAGGCTCAATGGGCTGAAAGGCTTCCTGCTGCACAATAAAGATTCTCGTCTGTGACATGATTTTTTTTCATTTGAAACGTAATTTTATTTCAGTGCTGCAACTTGACATCATTCATCAATTAAAATTGCTGCTGCGCTCCCTCCCCAAAGTTTCTGGCGTGTAATGAACAGAGTAAGAACTCTGACAACACCAAGTTTAAGTCCAATCAATTATTTGACAGTAAACTCACAAGCTTTCGGGGTTTCCCCCTTCATCAGGCGAAAAGAGAGTTCTAGCCTCTGTCTGAATGGAGAGTGATGGAACTTTTCATTTGCCTGACAAAGGGAGAAACCCTGAAAGCTTGTGAGTTTACTATCAAATAAATCGGTCTGACTTAAACCTGGTATTATCAGACTTCTTACTGTGTTTACCCCAGTCCAATGCATGCATCACCACATCGTGTGTAACGAACAGAAACAGAGGTTCAGGCAATGACTGATTGAGTCTTCCGCTTTTCTACACAGAATACCCAGCACGGTATACTCCTGTGAATCATCAACAATGGTGAATGTGTACTCATGTTGTGCTATAATATGTTGGCAATTCTGGCAGACATGGTCATATATAATAAGTTTTGCTCCATCACTATTATCATCTTGGGTTTGATTAGCAATTAGTACAAAGTCTCTTTTGTTGCAGTTAGCATAATTTAGCAGAATGGGGCCATTCCCTCAGCAAGTGTTACCTTGCTCAGACGATTCGTAGCTCCCCCACATCCCAGAGCTCTGCAGACACAGGAAACAAATTTTTCAGCTCACCCTTACCTGCCACAGGACAATTTTTTTATTGAAACCATCTACCATGCTGGGATTTGAGCCAGTGACCCCAAAACATTGTGCTAGGTTTGTAATTTACCAATTTAGTGACCTATACCTATAGACCACAGGAGGAACCGAAGTGGGAGGAATTGAAAGTTATTACAACCAATCAATCAAATACCTCTGAATTAAAATTGTGGCCCTCGAGGCTCCATAATGAAAGTCACAGAATTTGATATTCTGGAATTCCCTCCTGCCACATAAGACTTTCTCAAGATGGCAACCCTTCTGTAGTGTGTAATACGGGGAATTCTTCCTTAGCCAAGCTTCCTACCAATCGCACTGAATACATTATTCTCAGTTAATGCCAATAAGTACTTAACCAAACCTAATTACTTTCATTGTCTCAAAGTTAATGTTGTATGTAAAAGTAACAGCCTGATATCACATTGCTTTGCAGAAGGTGACTGCCATGTTTTCTACATTACACCAAATAATATAATTCACAAGTACCTCACTGTCTGACTATCTGGAAAGTGTTTTGGGATGTCCCGAGGTACAATACAAATTCAAATTACTTTCTTTGGACAACTGTCTCACTGCAAACTGTCATATTACCAGGGTATGAAATGTTCCTTATTAACATTCAAAATGGTTCTTGCCATAGTGCTGATTACTGATAAATCAGTAAAGTGCTGCATCTGATCTATAAGTAATATTATAAATTGACAAATTTCTACTTAGACATTGCCAATAAAACTTCAAATGCTACAGTAACTAACTATACAGGAAGCAAAAGTACTTATTTCGCTTAGTGCCTTGATGAACTGAATGCGAAATAAAATTTGTTGAAATGAGTCATGTGTAATGTTCAAACTCACTTCCTTGGATCGACCTATGCCCTTATTATACTCAACTAATACATTTGTGTTCATACTGAACATGCCCTGGTCACAATGTCTGAAGACGGAATAGTTTTGATTTGATCAATCCAATTATGATCAATACCCAATTGATCATAGCAACAAAAAAGGAGTCAGAGTCAACATCAGGCCAAAGAGAGACAGAGCCACAATATCCAGTCAGAAGAAACATCAAACCAATTGTTCTCTAGTTAAATCTTAAAATTAGACAATTCAGCTCATTTGAACCAAGTGTAGTTGGATAATTATCCTCATTTTTTCCTCTCTTGACCCATATAAGATTTATTTATTCAAACTCACAGGACATTCAGGGTCACTCAAGTTTGCTGGTAATTGCTTAGTGAAGATGTAGAATGCTGATAATTATATGTGAATGTGGGAGAGAACAATTAAAAAAGAGGCTTCCATTCTAATTTAGCAACTTGTTACTTCTTCAGTCTTTGGACATTGTGATCTGAACACTTTCAGTATGAACACAATTTAACCCTCCCTCAATTTGTTTTCCCCAGTCAATGCAATAGTTACGTCATAGAATGAAGATTTGGAGTTCAGATGAGTACAGATTGAACGCTGGTGCTTTGAATCTTAAATCAGCTATTTTAAAGGTGACGAGATCAATATTTCCAAAACTGAGCCTTTTCTTGTTAACTGTGATTTCAAGGCTTTGTTTTCAGCAACATTCTGCAGCAAGTGTTCGATTCTGTAATGTCTTCTGATGTCAAATAAACTGAGCTTTTATAAACAAAACATTTATTTATTTTTATAATTAATATTTCCATAATATATTTTAAAAAAACCATGTATTTGCACATTTCCTCTTTAATTCACCATTATTCTATCTATTATTATTTTGCACTATGCTTCTTGGTCACACTATTTCCTTATTTTTCTGTCATGCTTTTCTGTTTTGCTTCAATTTTGCCACTTCTTATTGAACTGTGATTCAGTTGTCTAGTTCCTCTCAACTGTGGCATTGATGTTTTCCTTATAAATATTTGTACATGATCTCCATTAATGGCTCTCTCAATCATCATGTTAAAGTTTATTCATTTATTTGTCACAAGTAAGGATACATTAACACTACAGTAAAGTTACTGTGAAATTCTCCTAGTTGCCACATTCCAGCGTGTGTTAAGGTCAATGCACCTAACCAGCACATCTTTCAGACTGTGGGAGGAAACCAGAACACCCAGAGGAAACTCACACCGACATGGGGAGAATGTGCAAACTCCACTAACAGTCACCCAAGCTGGGAATTGAACCGGCAACTGTGCCACTGGTGCCACCTATATTTGCTAACATTTTGAATTCAACGTATCCATTTGTGCCCACTTCAACCTCTGCCAACACTGATTATATTATACGGCTCCAGTTATCTGCCCAAAAACCTCATTGCAAGATTCCAGTCAATCAAATCAGCCATTCACCAGCCCCACTTGGGCCTTGGGCCACCGTTCGATGTATTCAGTACTGCAAAATCTTCTGAAAATGACGCAACTTGAATGGTGAAAGTAAGAGGGAGAGAAAGAGGACATTGAAATTGAGGTGAGGAATTAAAAGTGTCAGGATTGATGTAAGGATGTAGAAGTCATAGAAAAAGTCAAGGTATGATTATGGTTGGAATGCATTTGGGGAAAAACCCCTTGTGCCCAATAGCGATTAGGTATGGTATTTTTCTTAAGCTCCCATTCTCACTGTCCATAAGTTTTTGCACCCTTCTCTTGTTTTTCTGAGTATTTTTCAGCCTTGTTTCCTTCACAAGTAAATATTGAGAATATTGGTGGCTGTTATATTATTTCGTTGTTTTTCTGAACGCATTCTACAATTGGATGAAAGATTTTTATAACGGTTAAATTGATGCAAACCTTCAAGTATAAATTTCAGCACTGTATGTGAAAATTTTGACAAGAGTGAAGTTATTACAGTGGGTTCACTCAGTCCAAAGAAATGTTCAAAAATGAAGATGTTGACAGCTTTGAAGTCCCCAATGCATGAAGGTGACATTCAAAAATACCACACAGCAATAATTATCTAGTTTATGGTCATGTGACTGATTTAGTGATAATGGTGAAGAGGAAGAGAAGAAAATGTTTTCAAAAAATATATGTATATATACATAACTTAGAATGTGGGTAATTTTCCAGCATTGTTATTCTTGTCACTTTATTCCAGAAAAAAGTGAAATTCCCAAGAGACTTCAGTAAATATAATCCAAGCCCTTTAGTGAAAATCTATTTGAAGGCACGTCTTGCAGCTGCAAGTGCACTCAATATCATAGTCCAAATTGACCTCCAAGAATACATTGAAAGCTACAGCAGTTGTAAGGTCATATAGGTATCAGCTCTTTTTGTTTATTGATTGAATAGAAAATGTACAATCTTATTTAACTGAGAAGAATAGTTTGCCAAATAGATGCACTTTATGGAAAACACATCTGATCATATCAATTGATGTCAGTATTTCATCTGGCATGAATAACAATGAGTCTAACTCTTGTGCATGAAAGCAGCTTTGAAATAGCTTGAAAGGTGAAATTGGTCATTGGCTGTAGAGCAAAAGGGGCAATCAAAATCACCAGATTGTTTACTTTTTCATGGGATGTGAAATAGACTACTGATCCTTTATCGTCATATCTACTGCATAATAAAGACCAATTTCACCTGTACTTTTGATTTAACTCTCAATTATAAAGAACTGAAAACATTGAATTAAACCTCATATTCTATATTCAAAATGTGTCAACCAACAATGAGATGATTTGCATAGTTGATAATCTGACAAAATGAATTGTTTGCTTATTACTGAATCCACCTGATTTCATTCCATTGCTTTCTTTAACATGTGAGTAATCCACACTGCTAGATTACCAATCATGTGATACAGTTGAAAATTTACCCCTAAAACTCTGTAAGAAATTTTGCAGCATCATAATTCTAAACTAATTATCAAAATACACTTCACATTGTAATATTAAAATTTTTTCTACCAATCTTGTATGTGGATATTTCAGACAACTGATTTAGCCACCCATTGTCAGAATGGTTGGACTATGGACCATAAAGTATTATCCAGAGTCATTCTGAAAAGCAAAGATAACCTCTCAATTCCTTTCTTTACTGCAAACATCTTCTATGGCCCCTGACTCCTTAACCTCCCAGCATTAAATGTGAGAAACTTATGAGCCATGTTTTTATGAAAATTGAAACCATGCTGCCTGCTGCCTTTACCATGCCCATTCCTTCCACTAGCTCATTGGGCCAAACCTCCATTCCACTCCTTAGCTAATGATTCTTCTCTCCCTGATAACAGTCTGAGACTAAACCAGTTCGTTGTGATCTTGGGTGTTTTTTTAAATTTTTTTTGTTTGTATGGGACATGAGTGTCACTGGCTGGTCAGCATTTATTGCCCATCCCTAGTTGCCTAAGGGCAGTTAAGAGTCAACTACATTGCTGTGGCTCTGGAGTCGCATGTAGGTCAGACCAGATAAGGACAGCAAATTTCCTTCCTTAAAGGACATTAGTGAACCAGATGGATTTTTTCCAACAAACAACAATGGTTTCATGGTTAACATTCTTAACTCTAGATATCTTTTGTTGAATTCAAATTCCACTGACTGCCTTAGTGGGATTTGAACCTGAATCCGCAGAACATTTGCTGAGTTTCTGGGTTAATAGTTTAGCAATAATATCACTTTTCATCACAAAGGCTGACTACTTTCCCTTGTTAAATTGCCTGACTTCACCCCAGCTCAATTCATCTGCTGTTGAATCTCTCATTTATGTTGTTGTTACCTCTGGATTCTACTATTCCAATGCTGTGGCGATTGTCACTTTAAGGGCCTTACTGAGTAAGGGCCACATGGGCTGCACAATCAATCAACACCTACCAAGGGGAGTCATGTTAAAGGGAGGAGTTTTCCTAGTAAGAAACAGTGTATTATGAACTAGCTTAAAGCAAGCAACCTTCTAAATAAAATTTGTTTGTTCACACATTTACCCCTGGCTGACTCTACATTCTACCTTCCAGAAACAAGATTCTGATGTCTGTGTTTTAATTCACACTATGTTCTGCTACCACCGTGTACTCACAGATATAATTAATCCCAATGAACCAACTTGTCACACTCCACCACTCGAAAGCAGAGCATTGGAAAATGTCAACCTTTGCCACATTATGGATTCTGGAATCAAAAGAGAATAAGCTAGAAAATCTCAGCCAGTCTGGCAGCATCTGTAAGGAGAGAAAAGAACCGACATTTTGAGTCCAGATGATCCTTTGTCAAAGTCACACTGTGCCTGATTGGCTCAAATATCATACTCATAAAACAGCAACGAGTGATAATTGAATGAAAAGCAAATGTACTGATAAACAAATACCACAAGTTTTAAATCACCAAGCAACAATCAGTAGTCAGGAATCAATAAAATAATTAGCAAGGAAAGAATTTGCTGCTTGCAGATGAGCGCAACGAAGTGTTGGACAAGGTCAGCACTTAGGAGTATGTTGCAGAGCACAATGGTTGGCCTACAAGATTCAGGTCGGCTCCAGCAACGTGCAGTGTTTGTTCAGGAACACTGTTTCATGGAGGCCAATGCTCGAGTCTGTGTCAAGGGTCATGATAGTTTTGTTTTAAGGCAATCTTCTGAACTATATTTAAATAAAAATGCAAGGCAACCTGACAAATATCCCTTAGAGACCACAAAGTTATCTTCTTCACTCCTGGTTAGCACCAGCCTTGAACAAATTAACCAACATAGTAAATCTTATTTAGTTACCAGAATCATTGGAGAGCACGGTAAAAACTTACATTGTTCCGTGCTCACAAGCTTTATTCAAAATCACTTTCAAATTATTACTTACAAATATCTGTCTATTTGTTGATACAATTTTGTCAACAAATAAAAGATATCAAATAGATATTTTTCTCAGCAGCAGTCAAAATCTATTTACATCAACTGACTTCAACTCGAACGATTTCATTAACAAAAACATCACTGATAACAATAATGGTAGCAGAAATGTTTTAGGGAAGAAATGCAACATTTCATTTTTTGTGGCATTTGTTTATCCTTTTATGTGCATATTCAACTGCAAGTTTTTATATCATACAATCACAATAAAACATTTGCAATAATCAACTCTTTTCTCTGGAGGGTATCATGCATCAATGTTCTGCAATACACTGTTAGTGATTGCCAGCACAAAACTAAATAAAAACACAATTGTGCTGCAAAATTGAAAGTATATATCATGATACCATCGTATTAAGATTTCAAGGCTGTAATCTAATCTCAAGGCTCAACTGATGGTTATGAACTCCTAAGGAAGTGTTCCTATGGTTGATTCTGGATTGAATTTCTGTTGCAATCATTGTTAGATATCATTCCTTTCCAGATAGAATATTATTATTGTTATAAATCAGTATTATTTGTCATAATTGGTGTAAATGGTAATTTAATTTGAACGAAATCAACAATGAAAATGTTTCAAACAATATTAATTGAACTACTTATTTTGCTAGTGAAGTTAATGAAGAAACCTAATTTATTTGTATTAACTCAGGCATATTTGAAATTCATATTATCAGCAGTCATTTTTTCAGTGAGATTTTTTCACTGTCAATATACTTTTAAATAGGCTGCGAGATACTAAAGATTTATTTCTCATTGTTCTGCGTTCTCTGTATCTATTAACTCTGACTGCTTTGAGCTATCTGCTTCAGAGAACTAGAGATATCACTAATCTTAGGTATGAATAAAAACATTCATTTCGAGGTGACAAAGCAAATTATCACCTGTTTGTGGAATTGTTAGAATCAGTTCCTTCTGGAAAATGCAGTCTCATTTCTTCAAATTAAACTTGTGACAGAATGTTATGACTGAAATAGCAGCAACCATTAGACTAAACAGAGGACAGAAGACATACATTAAATAGACTGTGCAGCCAAGTTATAAACTCTTCCTGTACTATTAGCATGAGGAAGGCAAAAGCAAATGATAACCTTCTGAAAAATCAAATTTCATCAAAAGATTAAAGCACGCATCTTGGTAGAGCTGCATTTTCTTGAAGCTGAGTACAGTGGTAACATTGGTCCTTACTCACATGCAATGAATCTCTATCATTAGAGCAACTGGGGTTTAAGGGTGTCCTCCCCTGAAGTGCATTTCAAGGTGAGGGGAGCATTTAATCAAGTAGAAGGATGGGAACTCAGCTGCCTTCCTATCTCTGCTCCAAGTAAGTCCAGGGTGAGAAGTCTCATAAATGGCCTCCCTGTACCATTGCTAATTGGTTATCACATAAGGGCCCCATCCAGGCAGTGCTGACTTTCAAGCAGAGGTGCATGGGGGAGGCATGTTTGCTCGTGGGATCCCAAAAAGGTGAGGTATCCTTGGCACTCAGAATCACTGAGAGTCACCCCCACCTTAATAAGGACCCTTCCACAAACCTCCCCCTTCCCCTCTCCTCTCACAATCCAATTCTTATTCATCTTTGGCATGCAGTCCCTTGTCTATCCTGGGCTTCTGTTGGCACAGTTGCTGCTGGAGCTGCCTTCAACACACAACTTCCAGCCTCTGATTAATCAGCACTTCTCAGTAGCCAGGGTTTCACTCATGATGGAACAGTCTGCTGACCATTTAATTCACAGGGAGACCTTCCCAAAAAGAGGCAATGTGGGGCTCTCACCGGGTCTCCAGCTGCCCAGAAGGCAAAAAACGGAAAAACAGGGAAATAAGAATGCTGGTCTAAACAGTTATTTCCTTTTGGGTGGTATGTTAGGCCTCTGTCTTTGAGTTAAATACTACCTTAAGTGAGATTTTTATCTTCAGAGAAAAATGAAATAGCAATTCAACATCCTTGGAGGGAACGAGACGATTTAGTGACTTCACAGTCACCAAGACATTTGGCTGATTCATCTCAGAGTTTTTAAAAAACAGTTGTTCTGGAATGTGCCACATGTTTAAGCTAAAAAAACTGGAACAGTCTTCTGTTGTTACTAAAGCTCATTTTGAATTGGGAGCTATATGATGACTGGCTGAGAAATTAATTTTCATGGCAGGCTGACAAATTTGGCAAAGGGAATCATCCCTTTGGGTGACTCCACTTCAAAAGTAAATCATGATGAGATGTTCAGAGGACACAAAAGAATGATTCAAATGTGGCATGGTGGCATAGTGGTTAGCACTCTTGCCTCACAGTGCCAGGGACTTGGGTTCAATTGGATGAAAATGTGGAGTTTGCATGTTGTATCCACGTCTATGTGGGTTTCCTCCACGTGCACCAATTTGCTTCCACATTTGCTTGAAAGGCGTGCTGGTTAGGCGCATTAGCCATGCTGAATTCTCCCTTACTATACCCAAACAGGCAGCAGAATGTGGCGATTTTCATAGTAACTTCATTGCAGTGTTAATGTAAGCCTCCTTGTGACAATAGTAAAAGCTAAAGCGAAAGCATTCACACTAATCTTCTGCCAGAAGTGCCAAGTGGATGATCCATCTCAGCTTCCTCCACTGGTTCCCAGCATCTCAGATGCCAGTCTCCAACCAATTCTATTCACTCCATGTGATATCAAGAAATGGTTAGAGGCACTGAGTAATGCAAAAGCAATGGGCCCCCATAACATTCTGGCAGTAGTAATGAAGACATGTACTCCAGAACTTGCTGTTCCCCTACCAAGCTCTTCCAGTACAATTACAACACTGGCATCTACCCAACAATGTGGAAAATTGCCCAGGTATGTCCTGTACACAAAAAGCAGGACAAATCCAATCCGGCCAATTATTGCCCAATCAGTCTACTTTCAATCATCAGTAAAGTGATGGAAGGGGTCATCAACAGTGCTAGAAAGGAGCACCTGCTCAGCAATAACCTGCTCAGTGACGCCCAGTTTGGGTTTTGCCAGGGTCACTCAGCTCCTGACCTCATTACAACCTTGTTTCAAACATGGACAAAAGAGTTTAGTTCCAGAGGTGAGGTGACAGTGATAGCCCTTGACATCAAGGCTGCATTCAACTGAATGTGGCATCAAGGAGCCCTAGCAAAACTGAAATCAATGGGTATGAGGGGGCAAACTCTCTGCTGGCATATCCCAGCAAGTCATACCTACATAGGAAGATGGTTGTGGTTGTGGAGGGTCAGTCATCTTAGCTCCATGACATCTCTGCAGGAGTCTCTCACAGAAGTGTCCTAGGCTCAACCATCTTCAGCTGCTTCATCTATGACCTTCCCTCCATTCTAAGGTCAGAATACGGGATATTTGCCAATGATTACACAAAGTTCAGCATCATTCACAACTCCTCAGATACTGAAACAGTTCACACTCAAATGCACCAAGATCTGGACAATCTAGGCTTGGGCTGATGAGTGGCAAGTTACACACAAATGACAGGTAATGATCATCACCAATAAGAGATACTCTAACCATTGCCCCTTGGCATCCAATGGTGTTACCATCACTGAATCCCATACTGTCAACATCCTTAGGATTACCATTGACTGGAAATTCAGCTGGACTCCCCACATAAACACATGGCTACAAGAGCAGGTCAGAGGCCCAAAAAACTGCAGTGAGTAACTCACCTCCTAACTTCCCAAACCTATCTAACACCTACTAGGCACAAGTCAGGTGTGTGATGGACTAGCCCCCACTTGCTTGGATGAGTCCAACGACACTCAAGAAGCTTGACCGTATCCAGGGCAAAACAGCCCACTTAATTGGCACTACATTTACAAACATCCACTCCCTCCACACTGAAGCTCAGTGGTAGCAGTGTGCACTATCTACAAGATGCACTACAGCAATTCACCAAAGATCCTTAGACAGCAACTTCCAAACATGGCTACTTTCACCTAGAAGGACAAAGGCAGCAGATACGTGGGAACTCAACCACCTGCAAGTTCACCTTCAACCCACTCACCACCCTGACTTCTAGTCGCTGGGTAAAATCCTGGAATTCCCTTCCTAACGCCATTGTATACTAGTTTTCACTTGCACCATCAGTTGCTGAGATGTGCCTGTGCTGGGATTGTACAATGTACATGTGAATCCTCCACGGCCCGTGCAGATGTGACTATGACAGTGGAGCTGGATGATGAGGCAGATACCGATCCAGTTACCAATACCTCCTCAGGGTAACAGGCAGCTTTTCCCAAAGTGGAGTCTTCCCCT
Organism: Sphyrna mokarran; assembly: GCA_024679065.1. Taxonomy (NCBI): domain Eukaryota; kingdom Metazoa; phylum Chordata; class Chondrichthyes; order Carcharhiniformes; family Carcharhinidae; genus Sphyrna; species Sphyrna mokarran. Next base: position 71,580,173 of record JAGIQG010000005.1, read on the forward strand.
GTGGCTGCAGCCTGGTGCTTGGATGGAGGTGACCTGTTGTGGAGAATGAAAAGAATCATATTAACAGTCATCACAGTTTGAAAACCGCATAAAACTGTATTTAGTCTGAATGCCCATTAGGCAGTAGCAGGATGATTACCTCTTCTTCCTTATACCTGAGCAATCTGTGACAGATCGTGTTCTGTCCTCCCAAGCAATCTCCATCACCTCTCCTTGGAGGCTGTGAGGGAAATGTGTGTCTTGCCTTGCAGGATAAAGCCTAAAATTTTGTGACCTGTCAAGTGACAAATAAGCCCCTGGACTGCGTGCATCCCCTTCACACATACTGGACTGTCAGTCTCATGTTGCATCCAAGCACGCACACAGAAGGAAAACTTTCAGATTCTTTAGTCTCAATTGCCATGTGTCATGAAGGATGGCCATATATTCACTTTTCTGGCATCACAAAGACATTATTAATGATGACACGGGAGATTCCCAGTGAAGATATGACACTGGCACTTACCTTGGTGGGTCAAAGGAGGTCATTGACCCCCTTCCAGCACTGCATTCAGATTTGTTCATTGCCCCACAGTTGTGCACCTCATTCTGCCACTTCCATCCAGACTATTGGTGTCTGGTGGCAAAGCCTTCTGTTACCATCTCCAGGAAATAGCCTGAAGGGAGAATCTGCTGGGAGGCATCACTGAACTGTGGGGCTGTTCTGCTTCAGCAGTCAGGCAGCGGATCTGATGATTCTTTGGATGAAGCTCAGGTGAATTTGGAAGCCTTCAATCCTGACAGTGATGCACAGGTTTCCTGTTTGAACAGAAGATTTTGTAATAGCTTGTCCATATATGCAATATTGCAGCTAATGGTGAGTTTCACCAACAAGAGACTTTCCTCAGCGGTGTACTGCATGTGTTTCCCATACATGCCTCTGGTACTTAAAATTTTAATTTTATTCACTTGGGAGACAACAGCTGGAATTCTTTAGCCTCTCATGCCCTGCCAATGCTGCCTGCAGGAACAGAAAACTTGGAGCTCAGCCAAATCTCTATTCACTGCAGCGGGACAGGAGAATCCCAGCTGAGGGCAAGGTCAGAGAATCTGGTCCAACGAAAAGAGAGGGAGCAGAAATGGTGTCTATTCTTGGTTATGCCATCAAGAACAGTATGCTGCTGGCAAAATCCCCCCAAGAGTATTTTAAACGAATGCATCAAATATTAAAAATTTACAAGAATTCAATGACATAGATATCGAGAAGTTATTTCCTCAGATGGGGAAATCAACAACAAAGGGACATAATCTTAAAATTATGGCATAATCTTAAAATCTAGGCTAATCAAGAGTAAAATCAGGAAGTGCTTTTTGAAAATGAGGAGCAGAAATCTGAAATCCTGTCCCCAAAATGCTGTTGTTGCTGGGGCAATTGATATTTTTATGACTGAATTTGATAAATTTTTGTTCAATAAGCAAAAGACATTGATCAATTACATGCAAACTGGATTGAGGTAGTGATCAGCAATGGTCTAAATGGAAGGTGGATGAAGCTCGATGGGCTGAATTGCAAACTCATATTCCTAAATGTGTAAAATGTTTCATTTTCCTATCCCCAAGCTAGTCCAGAACCATGAATATTAATGATTACTTATTGCAATTTGTTTTATGACTCTTTTAGGGAAATTTTCTGCTGAAGTTATATTGTTTTTCCCAAATATAACACAGAAGAGACGGGAGTCATGGGCTTGAATAAAGATTAAGAAAAATTGACTGATAAGCAGTGCCAATGGACAAAGTTTCATCCATAATGGAGGTTATTTACCAGTACTGAATATTTGCTATATTATCCCTTAAAATACAATCATTTCTATGGCTTGTAATAAAGATTTTTTTAAATGTAGTTCCTCAGGCTTTAAAATATAAAATCATAATTTCACAAATGTAATATTAGCATCACAAGATTTTTTTGAAACTCTCCGTTCCTTGCCTAAGGCTTGGTTACATTTCCATGAGTGATGGTTGTATTCCCCTAAGTATCTTAACCAGATGATTAGTCTTCAGATGTGAGCCTGAGTTTTGAATAGCTGCAAACTATTAGACTGCTGAGGGAACTATAACTAAGCCAACTTATCTCCTGCCAATGGCCGCACAAACATATTCCCATCTGAGTCTTGGACAGTAATTAAGAACAAGAATCCAGGATGACAATTCAGTCTCTAACACAGGACTACTTGAAGCAACTGTTCCACTTCTGCCAACATTTCAGCTGAATGAGTCAAATAAATACAAGCATAGCATCAAAACAAAAGTCTCCTTTGTCTGTATGGCTCAGCTACTTGCTACATAAATGTGCTTAGCTGCAACTGCTTTTGGGTGTTTTAATTACATCGTGTGCTTTTACTCATCATTTATTTATATATGTATCGCTTTGCTTGTGGGAACTTGTAGAAACATTCCTGCTCCTTCTGCTGCCATATAGCAAGAAAGAAAGTCAGATTTGCATTTATGTGGCATCTTTTATGACCATTATTCCTCCTCTATCCTACTTCCTAGATCATTTCCTGTGCTTTAGCTCATTCTGGCATCTGTTCCTGTTCTGCCAATCTGAACTCTGATATTCTGCTATCATTCATCCCATTGACCAACTGCCATTTTCCAGATATCTGCTAAGTGCCGTGAAGGCGAAGGCAAATTAAAATCATCAGGCTCACTTGTTGCCAAAGTAAGATAGGTTTTATACTCACCTGCCAGCCAGATTCCACCTCCTGGTTAAAATTGCAGCTCAAGAATTTCTCAACATTTGAAGTGTGACCGGAATCCTGTCCATCAGAACAATGAAACATTTTGCATTTACTCGGGTCATTTTCGGGCCTTTAATCAAACTCTTTCATTTCATACAACAGCAATTTCATAGAATCATAGAATCATACAGAGAAGAGGCCCTTCAGCCCTTCAAGTCTGCACTGATTTGTGAGAAACCTGACCTCTCACCTAATCCCATTTACCAGCACTTGGCCCATAGCCTTGAAAGTTATGATAGGCCAAGTGCTTATCCAGGTACTTATTAAAGGATGTGAAACAATCCACCCCTACATCCTCCTAGACTGTCACCAGCCTCGAGTAGAAAGGTTTTAACCTCATACTGTCCCCCAAACCTCCTGCGCCTCACCTTGAAGCTATGTCCCCTCGTAACCTACTCTTTAGCTAAGAGGAACAGCTGCTCCTTATCTACTCTGTCCATGCCCCTCATAATTTTGTATACCACAATTAGGTCACCCCTCTGTCTTTTTTGTACACATTTATTGCCAATGAAAAGCTGCTATGAAAGATGGGTTTAGCGTGAAACAGACAAGAGCCTCATGCAAAAGAGGATCAAAGCATGATCTCCAGGGCTTCAGGGTGAACCCACCAGCTAGAATGTTCAGCCTTGTGGTATTTGTTATCTTATCTACAGAGGTAAGACATTTAACTGCATTTGTTAACAGGACCAGTAATGAGTTGGTGTGATGTTAAACATTGATTGAACTATCAAAGCTTGTTTCAATCCCATTTGAAGCTGTCCACAAGTTGGTACTTAGCGAAGCTAAGGGCAGTATCTTTTCAGGTTAGAACTTTATCTGCAAATAAGTTTCCCAGTCCTTTTCATTGCTTGGTTTTTGCAATATTCTATTTTAGCTTTTTGGTTATTGTTACATCATTCTGTGGGCCCTCGCCAATGCTCAGCTGCTTAAATGGCGTAATTTGATTTATAAGAATTCGCATAATTAGGCCTAATCCTGAGCATTTGATTTAATATTTACTTGGTTGTTTTGTTCTATTAGCCATTTTGTGGGACAAAAAGAAGCAATGGAAGAAATGAGATAGTGACAAGTATAATTAGTTACAATATAGAGTAGGCGCAGTCCTGGGAACTATTCCAGTCGACCGACAGAAGCACATTGCTCTTTTAGCCAGTTTGGGCATCACTGCTGCCAAGTGAACTCGACAGTCGTGTTTTCATTGTAACTGTTCTCTTCAAAGTGCAATTTTATTGTATTCTTACATAAAATATTCATTATTTTTCTTTTTAATTCTTATTATCAAATCTTGAAATGAGCATAGATTCAGCCGGTAAATGCAAATAGGAAGTTTTGCACTTTTTACGTGAACTTTGCCCACCAAGAGTATAATTTGAAAATACCAGCAAGCAAGCACAGCTGAGTTCAATTTTCTGAAGCTCAGTAAGTACAAAGAATAAAGAACAAAGAAAATTACAGCATAGGAATAGGCTCTTCTGCCCTCCAAGCCTGCACTGACCCTGCTGCCTGTCTGAACTAAAACTCTTTTGGGGACCATATCCCTCTAAAGCTGAGTTCAAGTTTCTAAAGCTCAACAAGTACAAGAGGAAGATCAGTCTGTTTTCTCTTTCCATTTATCACATTCGGTTTAGATCCTTTACAGTTTCTAGTTTTCAGGACAGCATTTCTGGATGAATGAGAGGTCAAAGTCAGTTGAAATAGTATATGATAATATAGAATTTTTCATATAGCTGAGTCACCTATTGCTGTTAATAAGTTGGTATGATCCCAACACTGCAGTTTATTCAGTTACAACACGCCTGTAATATCCTGGTTGCCATTGACTATTTCCCTTTTGCTGACAAGGATGTATCTGGATTAATGACCCACAATGTAGAAAACATCCATGATCATAAATATGGAATTTTCAGTCCGCTCATCCCTGAAAGAGGAAAACATATATGCAATAATTCCATTTTTCGTTCTCAGCAACCATCATGGCAAATTAGAATAAATAGAGGGAAAATTAATTCCTTGTAAAACTTGCGGCTTGTCTTCATGCATTGGCCTCGACAGCTACCTCCACTCAGTATCTTCTGTACTAGTGTGTGTGGGATGCCTGATCCTCTATGGCAGTACAGTGGTTAGCATTGCTGCCTCACAGTGCCAGGGACAAAGGTTCGATTCCTGGCTTGGGCCACTGTCTGCGTGGAGTTTGCACATTCCCCCATGGGTTTACTCCAGAGGGTCCAGTTTCCTCCCACAGTCCAAAAGACATGCTGGTTAGGTTCATTGGCTGTGCTAAACTCTCCCTCAGTGTACCCAGATAGACACTGGAGTGTGGCGACTAGAGGATTTTCACAGTAACTTCATTGCAGTGTTAATGTAAACCTACTTCTGACTGATAAATAAATTTAAAAAAAGCTCCTATGCACCTCTACGACCCATCCAATCATGCAGCTTAACAAGTTGGACTTAACAAGAGTGGACTGAAAATTCCATGTTTATGATCATGGATGTTTTCTGCATTGTGGGTCATTAATCCAGATACATCCTTGTCAGCAAGAGGAAAATAATCAATGACAACCAGGATGTTACAGAGCTGTTGTAACTGAATAAACTGCAGAGTTGGGATCGTACCAACTTATCAACAGCAATAGATGGTTGACTCAGCTGTATATGAAAAATTCTATGTTATCATATAGCCTAACAAGTTAAAGCCCATCCTCTTTCACAGTCTGCCAATTTTTTAACATTTCCCAGTCACAGTAATTTGTTGCATAACTTCCACTACTCGCACCATCTGCAATGCACCTACACTGCAGAGATGTAAGCTTTAAGCAATGAAGCATTATGTGGTTCCAGCCAATCATAAAATATTTTGCATCATGATCCTGTCATCCATTCCTGGGGGCTACCAAGTTTAGTTCTTCAGAATTCAATGGGCTGTGGGAAAAGAGTAAGGGAATTGAATTATAAAAACAAGTTACTGTGGATGCTGGAACCTGAAACAGAAAATGCTGGAAAATCCCAGCAGGTCTGACAGCATCTGTGGTGTGAGAACGAGGGGGTGGATTCTCCAATCCCGTTGTGCTGCTTTTGGAATGCAGCAGGACAGGAGACTCCAGCGGAAGCAGTTTCACGGGCTCCACACTGGACACCACGCCTTTTCCGGTGCCATCTGTTCTGTCCAGAAATTGGCTCAGAGCTGCATAATTTATGCAAATACCCATTATAATGTACTTTACATTTGATTAGTAGACCCGAAACTGACGTGTCTAGGCCCATTAGCCTCTCCCCACCTCCATGTGAGAAGTGGTTCACTCCTGTGGGGTTTATTGTAGCTCCTCACTTGTGGGGAGTTAGTGACCCGACACCACTAGAGTGAAGAGTGGGACCATCAATGCCTGGGAGGGGGAAATGAGGGGGTGGCAGGTTGGATGTGCCCCCAGGCATTACCAGCCTGGCAGTGCTAGCCTGGGCTCTTGGTATTGCCCAAAGGGCAAAGTGTCAGTGCCCAGGAGGCACTTTGGCACTACCCACCAGGCATCAGACAGTAATAATGAAGTGGGGCCTAATGGGGGCAGAGCATCTGTGGGCAATTGGTGAGTGTGATGGGTCCCATTGCCACTCTGCATTCTAGCTGAGTGACAGAGGGAAAGAGGCCAAGGATCAGGGCTGGGCATCAGCATGGCAGTGTATGTATGTGTGTGTATGTGTGTGTTTGGGTGGGCGGGGGGAGAGAGAGTGGAATAGTTGGGGGGGGGGTAGCCTGCCACAGGGCTGGAGCTGCGGGGGTGAGTCAGGACTTTGGGTGGCGGATCAGGGCTGCCTTTTGGGGAAGGGGGGGGGAATTGGGGGACTGGGGCTCCCTGGAAGCCATGAGGCGGATTGAAATGGGTCAGGGACGATCGGGTGTCAAGGCTGGCCCAGACATCCAGGAGATAGTGATCAGGCCATGAGGATGCAGTATCGAGCTGGCCAGCAATCTGGAGGCTGGCAGTGAAGGGCTACTCTGCATGTGCTGCGCTTGGTGCTGACAGATCGGCATATGCGCAGTGGCCCACTCAGTGTTATACTGCCAGACTCCCGAGTGGGAATAGGCCTGCCTACTGAATTTCAACAGGGCTCAACACTGGTGCACTCCGCGTGCACAGTGTGGGAGATTCACTTTGAAATTCCCACTGAAAACACCAGTGGGGATTTACTCTGGTTTTTACATGATTTTGACACTTAGAATTTTTTTGGGAGAATCGCCCCCTAAATGTTTCAACTCGGGATTACTCTGACAAAGTCATCCAGACTTGAAATGAGGAAAATGAATGAATTTTTTAGATCTTTCAAAAATATAAATGACCTTCTTCTGTATCGTTCTCTCACTCAATGAATCTAATAATGCACTCATGATGACACAATAAATATCAAATGTAATATGAATCTATGAACAATATTCAACAACTCAGTCTCTACTGCACTCTCCATCTTGCAAACTTGCCTGGTTCGCTTTGGATATGCTGAATTCAAATGACGGGGAGACACTCAGATTATTACACTGCTGTTAAAATCTTATTAATTTAATGACTCTGAGAATTATTTATGAATCATTATATTCAAGTTATTGAAGTTTTAAATATGCAGTGCCTATTTTCCAAATTTTCTGTGCAGGATGATTCCAGAGGATCAAGTGAGAAGTTCAAATGGTTAAATTCCATTCCAGTCACATATCTGCAATGCTGCCTATTAACTCTAACAATAAAGCAATTGGTTAATGATAATAGTTGCGACTGAAACCATAAGTATGTGAAAAATGTAATTACATTTATATTTATGACTTGATGATATCTTAAGTATTGCCATCAAATATATAATTTTTCAGACTGCTTTTGCCTTTTCTCACTGGTCAAAGATAAAAGTCATGAATGTGTTACTTGTCACTTACATGGACCTCATTCAATATGACAGTTCCTGGCAGCACATGAGAATAGACTCTTCCACGCCTCATTGCAGGATGAATAGAATAGCCTCACACTATATTGATGTAATTCAGTGAAAGGTAAATTGGCAGTTTGGTCACAGAGTCAATAAGAGTGACAGATCTACACAAAATTTCTGAATGTCATTAAGCAGATGGAGAACTGAAATATCTGACCAGCAGTTTTAACTTTTTGAAAATTTTTTATTCATGGGATGTGGACATTGCTGGCTGGCCTAGCATTTATTGCCTATTCCTACACTTCAGAGGGCATATAAGAGCCATCACATTGTAGTGAACTTGAAGTCACATGCAGCCCGGTAGGTTTCCTTCCCTAAAGGACCATAGTGAACCAGATGCATTTTTACAACAATGGTTTCATGGTCAACATTAGACTTTTAATTCCTGATTCTTTTATTGAATTTAAATTTCACCATCTGCTGTAGTGGGATTTGAACCCAGGTCTGCAGAGCATTAAACTGGGTCTCTGGATTACTACATCATTAAATTGGAAGCATTGAGACCAATTCAACCTGAAGCAAGCTGTCACCAAACTACAGACTGTATATTCTTATTCATAGAATCTCTACAGTACAGAAGGAGAGCTAACCACTGTGCCACCGTGCCTCCATTTCTTTTTATAGACCTTAATTTGGCCAACATTTCATTCCCAATTCCTTAATCTGTATTTCTTTGGGATGGTGTGCGCATGTCCGCATGTGCGTGTGCAAAGCCTGTCCAACTGGTTCTTTTATGGGCACAATGTGTAAGCAGTGCATTACTCAGTATATTGCCAGGTATGTTCCTTTCCAACCAAAAATGACTATTGCAGTCAAATAAGGAGAGTAAGAGAAGGGATTGATTTGACCCTTCCTTATCTAATTGTAACAATTACCACTATGGTTACATCTAAATAAAATTTAAATTGATGTGGTAATAACTAGCTAATTTTATTTCCATATACTCTTGAATATCCTATCAAGGACTAGCAAAGCAATCCCTGCATCACCTTTGCAACTCTAAATTCAAAATGCTTTTCTCTGGTGAGCCACCTTAAGAAGCCAAATAAATAGGTAAATGAAGGCATCAGGTCTACGTGTACCAGTATACTGGTATGAGTGATTACTCTGTTCAGGCCAGCATGAACCAGTTTCCAAGAAGGAAAAACCAGTAAAACTTAGATCTTTTAAATTCATTTAAGACATGGACCTTGCTGGTTGGGCCAGCATTCATTGCTCTCTAGAAGATGGTGGTGAGCTGCCTTCTTAAACTGCTACTGTCCATGTGGTATAGGTACAGCCAGAGCGCTGTTAGGAATGGAATTTCAGGATTTTGACTCAGTAACTGTGAAGGAACAGTGATATATTTCCAACTCAGAATGGTGAATGTCTTGGAGGGGAACTTCCAGGAGATGATGTTCCCTTGCATCCACTGTCCTTGTCTTTCTAGATGTTAGCAGTCATGCGTTTGGTAGAATAATTGGTTGGTTCATGCAACACATCTTGCTGATAATTCACCCTGCTGCTATTGTGTTGGTGGTGGAGGGAGTGAATGTCTGTAAAAGGGATCAGGTGGGCTGCTTTGTCTTGCTTCTTGAGTACTGTTGGAGCTGAATTCATCCAGGAAAGTTGAGTGTATTCCATCACAGTCCTTGTGGATGACTTTGGGGACTCAGGAGGTAGTTAGTCACTACTGGGTTCCTAGTCTCTAATCTGCTGTTGTAGCCACAGTAATTATATGGCCAACACAGTTAAGTTTTTGGTCAGTAGTAACCCTCAGGATGTTGACAGTGAGTATTCAGCATTGATAATGTCATTGAATGTCAATGAGCAAAGATTATGGGTGCCACAGTGGCACAGTGGTTAGCACTGCTGCCTTACAGCTCCAGGGACCCAGGTTCAATTCTGGCTTTCAATCACTGTCTGTGTGGAATTTACACATTCTCCCCATGTCAGAATGGGTTTCCTCCTATTGCTCCAGCTTCTTCCCACAGTCCAAAGACGTGCAGGTAAGGTGGATTCGCCAAGCTAAATTGTCTCTTAGTGTCATGGCAACCAGAAAGGTAATTGTTTGAGGTTAGGGGATAGAGCGTGGTGGGATTGTTGTCAGTACAGGCTCAATAGGCTGAATGGCCCCCTTCTGCACTGTAGGGAGTATATGATTGTATGATTCTAGACTCTCTCTTGTTGAAGATAGTCATTGCCTGGAAGCTGTATGACACAAATATTACTTGCCAATTCTCAGTCCAAATCAGGATATTGTCTAGTTCTTGCTGCATTATGATATGGCCTACTCGAATATCTGAGAAGTCACAAATGGTGCTAAACATCGTACAGACATCAGCAAGCATCCCCACTTCTGACATTATGATAGAAGGGTATTGATGAAGCAGCTGCAGATGGTTACACTGAGGACACTCTGCTGAGGAACACCTGCGGTGATGTCCTGGGGCTGTGATGACTGACCTCCAACAACAACAACCATCTTTCTTTGCGCTTTGCATGACTCCAACCAGTGCAGAATTTTCCCCCAATTCCGGCTGATAAAGTTTTGGGGATTTTCATTCTGGATTCTGGTCTTTGGTCTTTGGTCCAGTATGCACCGTATTACTGAGCTCTGCATAAGAACCTAGAGCAAGAATAGACAATTCAGCCCCTCAAGACTCTTCTGCCATTCAGTATGATCATGACTAATTTTGTCTCTGTCTCGGCCTCCACTTCACTTCCCTGCCCATTTTCCATAACCCTTCAATTCATTAAAAATCTGCCTATCTCCTCCCTAAGTTTACTAAATGTCCCTGCAACCACTGTACTAAGGTAGTGATTTCCACAGATATCATGCAGTACTTCACAGCACAATAACTCATACTGAAGCTTTACTCGTAAAACCAAATAACTCAATCATGCCCACAACATGCTTCAGGACATTAGCACAGGTAAAAAATAGAGGAATGGCAGCAGATGTCATAGATTCCTCGTAGCTTTCTCTCTCTGGACTGTTTTGCACCTTTCCGTGAATTGGGCTGCACCAGATGACATGTGATTCTGCCAACTAAACAAAATGCTCATATTCTTAGGATAATGGAAAGTGCTATTGTGAGTGACAGTGAGCACGTGAATGTGCCTATTGGTCACTGCTGTCCTCATCTCCCACCATAATGCCATTTTGTCTGTGAAGCGAGGATGGCATGAGAGGTGGAGAGTTGTTGAGGAGCGAGGGAATTCAACCTGGCATACACAGTGCAATACCAAACATCATCCTAGTCAGTTGTCCATCAAATTTCTTGAAAGTCAATATATCCTTCCTAACACATTGTGCCCAAAAAGTGAACACATTGAGATTGGGCCAATAGTCTTTACAATGACAGCAGTTATAACTGGGGGAAGTTGTCACCGTTTCTCATTCGTTCAGCACTTGTTGTGAAACTAGTGAAGCCATAAAGTTCCAACACACAGTTTTGAAAATAAATTTGCATCATTAAATAAACAGGGATTTTTAATAACTAGATAAAAAATATTAGAATGAATTTAGTAGATATAATCATCATCAGCATTGTGAATTACCATATAGCTTGCTGCAAGATTTTCTTTTTATATGTTTTTCCTTTTCTGCATATACATAACTATTCTGCTGTTCTGGTTATTATTTCTTTTGCTAATTTAAGCACTGGGACTAATCTTTTGACATGAATTTCTTTTATTACCATGTATAAGAGAAAAGGAAGTGTTTTTTTTTCTGCATCATTAGCCATTCTAATAGCTAAAAAATCAGAAGAAACTGTGTTTCCTGGAATTAGGTGAGATGAAATGAATAGTGAATGAAAAAAGTAAAGGAAGGTGAAATTGCTTTTAAAAAGTTCCATTAGCTTCAAGAAATAATCCTATTTTTGGTCTGCATAGTGACAAATCTAATAACATTTCAGTGATGTCTATAGAATAAATTTATAAAGGAATTCTTTGAAGATTCAAAAAGTATCATTTCTAGCTCACATAAATCATGGCAGTTCAAGACAATGCATGTACTCTGTAATCTGTCTAATTTTTGTCCATTTTAAACTCAAATGCACCTGATTGTTCTTCTAACATTACGGGATGGATGCAGAACGAGAAAAAAAACATTGTTTGGTACTTTCCAATGTTTTTTTTTAATCAATTTGTGTTGGTGTCTTTAAGTTTCTGTGTGCATGTGAAGATACCCAAAATATACCTTCAGAGAAAGTCAGCCCACTGTCAATCCATTTTTACAGGCTTTCGACATCTGCTCATTATCCCCAATCCGCATGCACTGTGCACAGATCTTACCTGCTGACCACTTTCATACTATAGCTAGCCAAACTTATGTCACTGGAAACCCATAAGCTGCCCACAGCTCATAGAGTCCTGAGCAGGAAATGATTTGGATTTGTGCTAATATCACCTGAAGTGAAAGCCTCCTCCCTTACGATACAATTTGAATTGAGAACACGAAGAGGCCTACATTCCCACCCGAGGTCCATTTTCAAATGCTGCACATTCCCTTCACATTGGGTAAATGTGTGGCTGGCTGCTAAAAGTAAGATAGGCAGGTATCCCACCCTGACCTACTGAAAAACAACGTGTGCCTAAAAATATAATTTCCAGGTAGGTTTGTAATTAAATAAGCAGCCAACACATCAGTTTCAGCAGTTTAGTTACTTAAAACTCCAAATCAGATTCAAAACTCATAGGAACATAGAAACTAGGAGTAGGAGTGGGTCATTCAGCCCTTTGAGTCTGTTCCGCCATTCACTCTGATCATGGCTGATCATCAAATTCAACATCCTGATTCCTCTTCCTCTCATATCCCTTGATCTCTTTAGTCCTAAGAGCTACATCTAATTTCTTCTTGAAATCAGACTCTTTGGTCTCAACTATATTCTGTAGTAGTGAATTCCACATATTCACCACCCTCTGGCTGAAGAAATTTCTCCTCGCATTAGTTCCAAAAGGCTTACCCTTTATTCTCAACTATGACCCCTAATCCTGGACTCCCCCACCATTGGGAATATTATTTCCGAATCTACCCTGTCTAACACTGTTAGAATTTTATAAGCTTCTCTGAGATTCCCTCTTGCTCTTCTAAACTCCAGTGAATATAATCCTAATCGATTTAGTCTGTCCTCACATGACAGAGCTGCCTTCCCAGGAATCAGCCTGGTAAACTTTCGCTGTACTCCCTCTACAGCAAGGCTATCCTTCCAATCCATTTATCCCCAGTTATGAGCAACCTAACTAAGAGCCCTTAAAGGGATTATTGGTGACCATAAAAAAAACCTCCTGAGTTTCTGACGGAGAATTGTTGCACTGCAAATGGAATACGAACTACATTTCCAGAACATTTGCAATTTATTAGGAGGCTGTTTTGGATGCCCAATATACAAACTACATTTTCCTCTCCAAAGAGAGTATCTCGACCTCCAGGCAGGGGAAGCTCTTCCTGTCTTTTTCAAGTGTGCTTGGAGCAGTTGGACTAAATAATTCGGAGCATTTAAAGAAAGGCTACATAATTCTGAGGCACAAGTAATAGTGCAATTTGAAGCTGAAGTTAGATAAAGTCGGGTTTGAAGTGATTCACATAAAGCATAAACATCAGCATAAGACAATTCCATACATTCAAAATAATTCATTGAGATATGATAAATAGAAGTTATTGAAATGAAAGAAAGATGGTAAGACTATTGTCAGGTTATCATTGAAAGTAAGTTTTAATACTCTTTAAAATAACAAATAAATATGTAATACATGTACAACCCAATCCCACTGTATCTATTTAAAACAAGTTAATCATACATAGTGGAACAGCATCGTTCTATTTTAGTTTACTATAGCATCTTGTCTAGCTGCCCCATCTAAGATTTGAGCATTAGATTACTGTAATTTTAAAAATTAATCAGGTAGTTAAAATCATCAAAAATTGCACATTTAAAGAAAGCGATAACGTAGAAGGCAAAAACATTACAATACCAATTAGTAGCGCCACTAGTAGTCCAGTTTCATTGCTCAATATTCAGAACAATCCAAAGAAAATCTCCCTGACACTGAGGGGCAATTTAACATGGTCAATCAACCTAATCCGCACACAGATAAACGCAAAATACTGCAGATGCTACAATCTGAAACAAAAACAGAAAAAAGCTGAAATATTTCATATAGATTATAATATAGATTTTGATGGTTCATTAATCTTTTATTTTTTTCTATAAAATAAATTTAATTAATCATCAAAATCTTTATTACAAAAAAATGCATGAGTTAGATTGAAGAGCTATGCTAAATTGCCCCTTAGTGTCAGGGAGATTAGTAGGGTAGATACTTAGAGTTGTGGGGATAGGGCTATGTGGGAATGTTGTCAGTGCAGGCTTGATAGGCTGACTGGCCTTTTCCTGCACTGTAGGATTTTTATGATTCTATGATTGCAGTAATTTTGCTTTGAGTATAGGCTGAGTCCTTTGTGTTTTCTTTACCTCAAATATTGACCCACAATTCACTTTATGGCCTTGTAAATTTGGCTGCAGCTGCAATATATGATTGCATCTAGTGGTAAAATATGCTGCATTTAGGTCAATTGTTGAATTCTTGTGGAGTTTGACGATATAAATAATAGCATATAAGTTGCAGGGAAGTCAATTACAATGTGATCATAGAGTCCAATGAATGATTCCATCTAGTTCACAACTATATTATTTGGTAACATCTATTTAAAGTATAAATCATTCTTGAAACAAGCAATCAATCTGTACAATTAAAAGTTTTGTTTCCAGTGTGCGTCCTTCTGGGTTAAAGAAGAACATCAGACAGTATCTGAAGGACATTGGAAAATTTGAAGGACGTGAAGTATACTGATTGACATAACTGTCTCTTTTGCCGCAAAGAAATAAATCAAAAACAAGTCTTTTGTTAAGTGAAGCATGAGGAACAGTTGATTTTTATTGAAGGCAAGATTTACAACAATAAAGAAATTACTAACTGTAAAAGTAATAACAATGGCCTGGAAATTGTACAAAACTGCTCCCACTTCACCACCATCACTTCAAATTGCAGAAAGAAAATGTCAAACTTCTTTCTGTGGCCATGCTGGTTCACTGTTCATTCCACTGTACTCAAATGTGGAATTTGAGTACACATTTGTACTCAAATGTACAAACTTTGATCTTTCCCCAGTACTTTCATGCATTCTAGAATTGACTCACATTACTTGATAGTTGCTTGTCTAATTCCGTTGAATGAAACAATGGGATATCACTGTATGAATTTTATCCCCATATCCTTTGATCTCTTTAGCCCCAAAACTATATCCCATTCCTTGAAAACATACAATGTTTAGGCCTCAACTGCTTTCTGTGGTAAAGAATTCCACAGACTCACCACTCTCTGGATGAAGAAATTTCTCCTCATCTCAGTCCAAAATGGTCTACCCCAGATCCTCAGACTGTCATCCCTGGTTCTGGACTCCTGCATCTACTCTGTCTCGTACTGTTAGAATTTTATAGGTTTCTATTCTTTATTCTTTATTCTCCCTCATTCTTTTAAACTCCAGCAAATAATATCCTAACGATTCAATCTTCCTTCAAAAGTCAGTCCCACCATCCCAGGAGCCAGTTTAGTAAACCTTTGTTGCACTCTTTCCATAGCAACAATGTCCTTCCTCAGATATGAAGATCAGAACTTCACATAATATTCCAGGTATGGCCTCAGCAAGGCCCTGTATCACTGCAGTAAAACATCCCTGCTCTTGTACTCGAATCCATTCGCTATGAAGGTAAACATACCATTTACTTTCATCACTGCCTGCTACACCTGCATGTTTATTTTTAGTGAGTTTTGTGTACAAGGACATCCAAGTTTTGTTGTATGTTCCCCTTCTCAATATGCCTTCCTGTTTTCACTATCAATGTGGAGACTCTCTCATTTATCCGCATTATACTGTATGATGCCCATTCACTCAATTTGTCAAATCAACAACTCACCAACTTAAATAGCTCCTAATTATTCGGATAGCATAATCTTTTGAGTCTGGGTGACAGAAGACCTGAACACTCAGCCTTGGAATGACAACTGTAGGATTGCTCCCGCCAACATTCTCCCCCCTGCCGCAACCCCATCCAATTACCCTCACTCCTGATTGCTCTCCCTGATCAGCTCTCTTGCTACTTTATATGGCCTGGAATGGCAGCTGTCAGATCTATAAGTACTCTTTGTTAATGAACTGCCAGGATGGGCCTACTAGGTGTCCACAGCCAGATGGATTGATAATAATGAGGCCAGAGTTTAATGTCACTTTTGTTTTAGGCTTTTCACTTCAGCTGCAGGAATAGGTCCCTGCACATCTTGTACATGCAAGAGGAGTGGCAGGTGGTGGGGAGGGGCAGGTATGTTCTTTAAAAAGATACATTCAGGTTGCTAGTATTTATTCTTTGGAGAGCTTTCACAGGAAGATTTCATTAATATCACAGGCACCACCAATACATGAATAGCCCCGTAGGTCCAGTGGTCCAATTGAGTGAATGTCCTCCCCCTTCTGTGGAGGATATGCAACCTATAATACATTAAATAAAGCAGTTGGCTGAATGTGCTCACTTATTCTGACTCTGATGACATAGCTAGAACAATTTGCTGGTTGGGAAAATCTTTCCAATGTATCCTCAAAATACAATGAAGGTGTCACATTAATGCAAGGTCTTTCTAATTTCTATCTTAATTTTCTTTCTGACTAGAATAAGGATTGTGGTTTATAGACTAAAGTATAGGATCTGTTTAAACAAAATCACAAAAATGCTGTAATTTGTCAAGTAAAGAAAGTAAGAGAGCTTGAGATACCCCAGATTATTTATAGTGAGTTTATCAGCAAAACAAGAGATTTATTGTTCATCCAACTTGTGATTCATAGGAATATGAGTTTACCTGTTACATGTTGTTTTGTTTTGGTGTGAGGGACAAGCTATAAGGAAATATAGAGACTTTAGTTTAGTCATCAATCTAAAGCCACAACCCCAACAATTCTCAGTCCATATTTCCATAAAATTCAGCAGAGATATTCAGCATGGAAATCTGTACAGCATTAACAAGATCGCGCAAAGGAACAGTCTCTACTGCTGACAATTTCTCACTGGTACCACATATTCTTTCTACTTTCCTTGTGTCCTCAAATGTTTGGATTCCATTGGAAAGATCACATGTCTTACAGGGGATGAGGGTGGAGGGAGGGGTGTACAGTATTAGAGACCAGCCACATGTGATAACAGTCCTAATTCTAACCCAAGCCTCTGACCGTACTGGTCAGTTGCAAATATCCTCTTTTTAACTTGTTTCCCCTAGCATACCAGCTGTACAACAGGTCCTATCTGGTACAGAATTTAGTATTACTTTCACATTTCTGATACATCTATTATTAATCCTGAGAGTGGGTCATCAGAGCCCTCCATTTGTTCAGCTGCAAGCTTTGATCAGATGTGAATTTGCTCTTTTCTCATTTTAGTCTTCTCCAGAATCATTATCAGGTCTTCATTTGAGAAGTTGTAGGTCTTCCTCATTGCTGTGATTAGAATTAGCAAACCAGCAACTTGAGCTGAGTTTTCCCTGGGGCGGTTTTGTGACCAATAAAAGAGTGGGCAAGATTTAGAGTGTGAAGGCAGAATTTAAGTGATCCCTGGTAGGGTTTTTGTAAGCAGTGCTGGTCGGGACTATAATATTCCCTGGGTGGAAGGTGGGTGAAGTCAAGGGCTATTTACCATCCTTGTTGGAATTGAGGCCTCAAAATGGTCAATCAATCGATATTCAAGAGTGAATTTCCACCCTGTCCCAATTTTGACATTGGCGAGAGGAGGCCAGGAAAAGGGCCACGAAGCCTGGAAGGTTATTCTGTTTGGGCCTCATTTGGGGAGTTAGGAAGGCTTCCTTTATGAAATCCCTTTCCACATTAGGCACCACCTAAGGTCTGCTCCCCACTTCTTCACTCTCCAGATGCTTCCTGCTCATCTGAACCACACTCAGACCTTCTTCCTTCCCCCACCAACCTCCTCTCCAATTCCCAGAGTGAGACAACACATGTGCACACATCTCCCTCCTCTAAGACTAGAGTTCCTGGCCATTTGGATTGGTTAATAGTTCTCTGAGGTGGAAATTCCTATAAGTGAGGGAAGGAAATCTCATCTCTATCCAATTAATGTTCCTTGGAACATTAAATGACTGTGGGGCAGTCAGCATTGGCAGAGAGATGTTTACCCATAAAATTCTGTGCTTTAAATCATAGAGTCACCTATACCATCAAAAGAAAACACTCAGCCCATCAAATATATGCCAGCTCTCTGTGGAGCCATCCAATAAGTCCCATTCCTAACTTCTTTCATCATAACCCTGCAAGTACCCATCCAATTCCTTTTTGGAATCATTGTTTTTTTTTAATTCATTCATGGGATATCGGCATTGCTGGCTGGCCAGCATTTATTGCTCTTCCATAATTGCACAATGGCAGTTGAGAGTCAACCACATTGCTGTGGCTCTGGAGTCACATGTAGGCCAAACCAGGTAAGGACAGCAGATTTCCTTCCTTAAAGAGCATTAATGAACCAGATGGGTTTTTCAGACCATCAATAACGGTTTCATGATCATCAGTAGATTCTTAATTCCCAATATTTTTTATTGAATTTTAATTCCACCATCTGCTGTGGTAGGGTCTGAACCAACGTCCCCTGACCATTAACTGAGTTTCTGGATTAATAATCCAGTGATAATACCACTAGGCCATTACCTCCCAGATTGTCTTTGCTTTTAACATTGTTAAGGTAGAGGAGAAAAAAACAACGGCCTTTAGACATGGAAAAATTGGATTTCAAAAAGATTTTTAGTTTAAAATGGACACAAACCCAATCAGTGGCAGAGAATGTATCACTGACAGCAATTGGTATAGGGTGTTTCCCTACAGAAAATGGAAATCTGCTTGTGTTTCCAGACCAGGTACTTCTAAAATTGTTAATTGATCCCTTTTCAAATATAGTTATTTGTTTGGAAATGGTACCCAAGGGAAGGGAAACCTTGTTAGCTTAATCCTTGTTGGTGCCAGCAGAGGATAGATTGAATAAAGACATGAAGTCTGTCATTCTTCCTCACCAGTGTTTGTAACAATTAGTTGGTAACTCAGTTGGATGTGACAAATCACGAGGTCTCACCCAGATCAACAACTTTTGGGAATCTCACCTGGGATTGGTTGTAACATCACCCTCATGGGCAGCAGCTTCTGAGTTAATATCACACAGTGCACAAAATATCTTCCCAACATTTCTCCTGCATTCCCAAAACCTTAACCCTGTGTCTAGAGTTCTTGTGTCACCATCTGATGGTAACAGTTTTTCTTTATCCACCTTATCCAAACCTAATCTTCTAGGTGATGTTTAAAATGGTTTCCTCCTGAGGCAGATTAAAGAATTGAGTCATAAATTTTGTTTGGTCTCCCATTACTCCACAAATGAGGCTCTTGCTTCACATTTTTTTCACTGTATTGACTAATCAGCAACCCATTGACGAGCTCATAAATCATGCAAGGGTTTAAAACCTAAATGGAGTTAAAGCATAAATCAGTCATGATCAAAACTGAATGGTGGAGCAGATCAAAGGACCTGAATGGATTATTTCAGTTCCTAAGATTACTGTGAGCTCTATTAGAATCATTTTCAATCTTAAATATGTTGTACTTGTATTATTGCTAAATTGCGCAAAATATTTGCTAAAAGGAGAATCAAAGTCCTGAAGATATACTACACACTTTGTAATAAACATCAATATATTATAATCATTGATATTTTTTCAAGGTATCTCAATATGCAGTGGAATAGCCAACAAATTTCTTTTCTTTGACTGAAAGATGGTCCAGATATCTAAAATTTTAAGGAGATAAGGGGCAAAAATCCTTAATTAGAAAGTGATAGGGATTGTGTTATATAATACTAAATGGAGCCAAAATGGAGTAACGTTTTATATAAATGGATACCAACTGATCGACTGTATTAACTACAACAGTTGACTAGAACTACCTGAAGTCTCTTTCAGATATTCCTAACGGCTGGAGACTGAAGTTTTGGACAGCTTCACTCAGGGATATAACTGGGCATTACAAATATAGGGAAGAGGTGACTCAGATACTCAGCTACTCAAGTAAATAGTTGACAGCTCTTAAACACACTTTAATGAGGTTTGATAAAGCCTATGATTTGCCCAAAGTAACCAATCCGGGTAATGGCCTTGATATTCCAATCTCCAGGTAGCTGAAGACCAGATGTATCCCCCAAGTGCCCTACCAAATCCCCCCAAAGTCTCAATGTGACTGTGGGAAATTTCCCTACTCCCTGGACCTTCTGAACAAGTTCCCATCTCTGAGTTAGAGGCAGAAACTTTGGAAAGTTGCAATTTAATTACCTGGACAATTACTCAGGAAGTAGAAGACAGAGTAAAACCCAGCTTAACACTTGGATAACCATACAACTGATTCCTCAGTCAATCTCATTGAGTCCTCTGACCCTCCTTGACTCCCAGTATTGCCTTGATATAACTCCATCACTCAACTCCCTACTGACCCCAACTCCCCGACCCAACACAACACAATCCCACCACGTGACAAATCCCCACCCCCACCTCCCCTCAGCTAGCACCACCACTGACTGGACAGTTTTTTAATCCAATTTATCCATTCATCTATATTTTAAAAGAATCCAATTCCCAAACTGAATGTTATATTCTGACACATATGAATAATGGGAACTAATTGTTTACAATGGGATATAAGGGATCCCCTAGTGGTGTTTTGAGTAAGAGCAGGAAAGTTGTCCCTTGTATTCTAATCAAGATGTATCCCTCAAAACCGCGTCTGAATAATAGATTATGCAGTCAGTACCACATTCCCATTTTGCAGAATCTTGGTGTGCACAAATTGGCTGCCATTTTCCTCCATTAAAACAATGACTATACTTCAAAAAAGTACATGATTGCCTGTAAAGCATTTGGGACTTCTGGAAGTCATGAAAGATCTTTTATAATACCAAATAGCCCATCTATCCATTCATCCCTCCACCCATGCCTCCTGTCCTCTATTCCTGAACAACCTTTGATCTTGATGCTCTCCACCTGCCTTGAACAAAGCATATCTTTTTTTAACCTATCTAGGGTTTTTGAGAAGGATAGCAATTTCAGATTAATAGGATCAAAGAGCAAAGCATGAGGAATGGTGGTGACCAGGGGGAAGAGGTTGAATAATTGGAAAACAGCTGCTGAGGGAGATGGAAATGAAATGGAGGTAAAGACGCCGGAGCTGATTTGAAGTGGCACTGTTTAAAGTTTAATTTGTATTTACTATTGTCACAAGAAAGGTTACCTTAACCCTGGAATGAAGTTACTGTGAAAATCCCTTAGTTACCCTACTCTGATGCCTGAGGGAGAATTTGACATGGCCAATGCACCTAACCAGTACATCTTTCGGAATGTGGGAGGAAACTGGAGCACCCAGTGGAAACCCACATAGACACAAGGAGAACATGCAGACTCCACATAGATAGTGACACAAGTCAGGAATTGAACCTGGATCCCTGGCGCTGAGAGGTAGCAGTGCTAACCACTGTGCCACCATGATGTAGTAATCCTGGAAAGGTAATAAAGCAAGAGGGCTATCAAGAAAAAAAAATCAGGAGTAATAATGAGAAAATAATCAGAAACTATTTAAACAAGAAAGGGTGAGAGGAAAAAGAAAAAGAATACAATATCAAACTTGTACAAGTTAGCCATAAACACAACAGGGAATAAATTGGTTTTGCTGAGCCAACTTAGCAGGAGCAGAATGGGCTCCAAGGGTATTTAAAATATGTCCCACCTGCCAAATTAGACCAGACTATTTTTCATGCATCATAACACAGTAACTGAAATAAGCATCAGAGTGCTTAATTAGAAATGCAATGGACCTAATGCCTGTTATGGGATTGCTATCATAAACAGAATGGCACTCAGCATAACAGATATCAGGCATGCTCCACTTAGAATGCTGCAGTGTCCGCCAAGAATATATATGTGAGTGGACTAGACAAAGTATAGATACAGGAGGAAACATCAACCACAGAGTGACAAAATTCAACATGATCTAATATTCAGAATTTCAAAGGCCAGATTAATAACTTCAAATTATTTATTTTTAACTCATTTGTGAGATGTTGCCATCATCAGTTAGAACAGGATATTTATTTTCAATCACTTATGTTGAGAAGGTTTCTTGATATTACGTGGAATGATTCATATTGACTGAAGACTGGCAACTGGACATCTCAGATGGAGGTCGAGATCAACCATCGATTCAGCATTTCTATCTGAAGATTGCTGCAAATGTTCTAGCTTTGTCTTTTAGACTGATGGGCTGAGCTTTCAAATATTTGATGATGGGGATACGTATGGAGTCTTCTCCTCCATAAGTTGTTTAATTGTCCTAGACTGGATACGGTAGGGTCACAGATCTGATCCTTTGGTAGTAGGATAACTTAGCTCTACTTATCACATACTGCTTACACTGAAGTTAAACCAACAGTGCAGTGTTGTAGTGATACCTCATTTTAACCTATGCCAAGTGCTGCTCCTGACATGCCCACCTGCACTCTTCATTGAACCAGGCTTGATTCCCCAGCTTCATGGTAATGGAAGAGTGGGACAAATGCTGGACTATTAACACTGAAATGAAGTTATTGTGAAAATTCCCTAGTTGCCATGTTACAGATAGTGGTTCAATGCAATTCTGCTACTGCCCCACAGCACCTCATGCATGCCCAGTTTTGAGTTGCTAGATCTATGCAAAATCAATCCCATTTGTAACAAGTGATACTAACAACATCATAGAATCTCTATGATCCCATTCGGTCCATCAAGCCTGCATTGACAACAATCTCATCTCAGGCTCTATACTGGCAACACCACATACTTATCCTGCCAATCCCTTAACACTAAAGGATAATTTAGCATGGCTGATCAACCTAACCCAAGCAAACTGGAGCACCCAGAGGAAACCCATGCAGAGACAAGGAGAACTTGGTGCTGTGAGGCAGCAGTGCTAAATATCTGATAGAGGACATCATCTATTCAGGTGGATCTTTGTCTCCACAAGAACTGTGTGATGGTTCCTCCTACCAATACACTCATAGACAAATGCATTGGGAACAGGGACATTGGCGAGGATGTAATCAAGTAGACTTTCCCCTCCTGTTGGTTTCCTCACCATCTGTCATAGCTGTATACTTTAAGATTTGATCAACTCAATATTGGTGCTATCAAACTGTTTCTGATGGTGGACATTGAAGTCCCCCATACAGTATACATTTTGCACACTTGGTGCCTCTTCTAAGTGGCATTCAGCATGGTAGAGTACTGATTTATAAACTGAGGGGGAAGAGGGGATGCTAGTGGTAGGTAGTAATTAGCAGAAGGTTACTTGAGCCATGTTTCACCTGATGCCATAGGACTTCAGTGGATTCGGAGTCAACGTTGAGAACTCCAGGGAATTTTATACCACTGTGCTGCTGTTGAGACAGGACATTTCCAGGAGTAGTGATGGTCACAAATCCATGAGAATGAATGCGTCAGGCTGCTTATTGACTAGTCTGTGGGACAACTCTTCCAATTTTGGTCCAAGCCCTAAATGTTACTAAGGAGGGTTTGCAGGATTAACAGCACTGGGTTTTCTGTTGCCATTTCTAGTGCTTAAGTCAATTGTAGGTGGTTCATTTAGTTTTGTTCCATTTAGACATTTTAGTGGTTTGATATAACTGAGTGGCTTGCTAGACTATTCAGAGTCTATTCAGAGCATGTAAGAGTCAACTGCATTACTGTGGGTCTGCAATCACATGTAGGCCAGGCAAATTAAGAACGGTAGATTTCCTTTCCTAAAGGACATTAATGAACAGATGGGTTTATCATTATAATAGAGATTAACTTGAATTCCAGATTTATTAATTGAACTCAAATCCCATCAGCTGTACTTCCCAGAGCATTAACATATCCTCTGAAATACTAGTGTTTTAATACCCTCAGTATGCTACTGCCTCCCCGTAAATTGAAAGTCATATAAGTAAATGAACAATTTAAATAAAAGAACTATTTAAATTAACAATTCAACTTCATCAAAACTTTGACCTGAATGTTCATTGAATTTTTAGGATGATCTCAGAGTCTTTTAAAAGTAGTTGCTGTGACCCAACTCTGGTGCCCCACTCATTCCCGAAGTTTCCAACTTCAAAAAGGGCTTTTTAAGGGTGCACTCTGGTTCTAGTCAAAAGCCAATGCCCTGAATTCCCAACCTAGTTATCTTATTTGTAGGAGATAGGCCATCTACTATTTTCATGCAGTCAGGCCAAGTTTTCAATGAGCCCTAGCTTACTGTACCACACTTCCCTGGTGTTTTAGTGCTGTAATGGATGTCTAGACACTTAGCCAAACCTCATAATGTATGCTTGGCTAAGTGTCATAAATCTTTCAACTTTTGAAACACCTGGATCTCAGGAAAGGAACATTGCTTGATTGATAGCTCTGGCTCTCTGATCTATGCTTTCAATGTCATGATGCTTACTTACACAAGGTGAAGAGGTTTCAAGTGCTTGCAGTATCAGCTTTTGAAACTTTAAGGAATGGGATGATTGAGAGTGAATGGAGAGACATAAATGGCATAGGGGATATAAAGGACATGGTGATGTTTGGGTGCTGGAACATAGCCTGGTGTTGCAGCTGTTGGAAATGGGTGGAGGAGTATAGCCTGGCCAGGGGATGTGATTTGGCATGGAGATAGAATGCCTTGGTTTTTACTGGGAAGGATTCCTTTTAAACATCTCACCTAGCATTTTGTTGCAGGCACAGTGGCTGGCATTGCTGACTCATGGTAGCAGACTCCCGGGTTTGGCTCCAACCTTGGGCACCCATCTATGTGGAGTTTGCATGTCCTTCCCATGCCTACCTGTGTTTCTGGATGCTCTAGTTTCCTCCCACAGTACAAAGATAGGCAAGTTTGGTGGATTGGCCGTACCTTTTTGTTCCAAGATGTTTAGGTTGGTGAACTGTGGTACATGTGCAGGTTTACAGGGATAGTGCAGGGGTGGGGCTGGGTAAGATGCTCTTTCAGGGAATTAGTGCAGACTCAATGGAATAAATGTTCTCTTTCCTCACTGTAGGGATTCTATGGCTCTCTTTCCTGGTTCAGCTAACTTGACTCCAAGCTGCAGCTGGCAATGAAGATCCCATTTTTGGGAGCATTTTTCCCAAGACGGCAGGGTTGAGCTGAGACCTTTCCCAATTCCTGCTACCTCTCTGAGTGATGGAAATCCAGGCTTTCAGTAGAGAACACTTCTAATGGCAAAATGCTGAGCTTGCAAAATAAATATATACTAACACCATCAACAGCTCAGACTGAATGTATGGGACATTAATGGAATCATAAACAAGTCAAAAACAAAATAAAGAGAGAAATTGACCTCTACAATGTCTGCAGGAAAAACAAAAGCTTCAAGAAGAATGAGTGCAAAAATGTGCTAGTAGAAATCAAAAGAGCAAAATAAGACTTATAAGAAAAACAGCTTCAGGCATTCTATGTAGTTATAAAATTCTTCTATTATTTTTATGGTACAAAGCCACTCAGAAAAGAGGTAAAAACTGTAAGTGATACAAAGAAGCTCAAAAAAAGATCTAATCCTCAGAGTTCTGAAGGGAAGATGTGAACAATAAGCCCTCCGAAACCGTATTATCTCAACCAAAATGAATGGCTGATATAAATGATATGGAAGTTCTGGGCAAGCCAGAATAGCTGAAAGAAATAATGGTATTTCTCCCAGAGTGTTAAGAAAGATTAAGAAGACAAATTGTATGACAGTGCTTATCACTGTGAGGGATTCACTGGATATTGGAGAGGTACAGGTAAATTGGAAACTGGCCTCAGAAGTGCCTACATTTAAGAAGGACATCAAATTAAACTTGGATACTGCAATATATTGGAAAGAGCGGCAACCACCAAGCAGAGTAGCTATAGAACTATGTAAAAACAAAAATAACTATTTACAGAGAATTAAAAGAATGCTACTGATTATTTCAATTTCTAAACTGCTTGGGAGAGACAGGGCTCTGCCCAGGATTTGCCTGCTTTGGCCTGATTGGCTAAATGGGTCACTTGGTCCTATGAATTCCCATCTTTGAAGGGCTTGCTATATCCCTCCCCTTTAAGTCCCTTATTAACATACTTAAAACATAATCTATTTACAAATATCACACCATAAATAAATTCTTTAGCAGAGTCCATGATAAAGTTAGTCTGCCAGGGCATTTATTCTCCCCTTTGGAAGAACGTAATCTTATCAGCAGGGGCTAATTCAATTTTACTTGAAGATATCCAACGTCCAACTTAAAAAAGTGCATCAGTGCTGATCACTTTTCCAGTTCCCACAGGAACACAACTCAGCCCTGTCTCGGGCTGCCTTGTTCCCATACTGCTTTCAATCACAACTTCACTCTCAGGCATACTCGGAGCAGATTGCCATACTGGTTCTCAGTGCGAATCCCTTCTTTTCAAGTGATCTGGATGCTTCTTCAGTCTTTTCCCTTGAACGTTGACTGCATGTAATACTGATCATGACAATCCTTAGGACTCAACTGTAACCTTTCCAAAGGTTTCAGCATATACTAGATTATCCACTTCAAATGTTTCCCAGGCTTTGTTGAATCATGGGGTGGAATTTTACGGCCTCATCGCTCCCATTCTATGGTGGGGAAAGGTCATAAAATCAGACATGATGCAACTACTGGGAATAACACTCATTTTTGTGCCCATTTCCATTTTGCCAAGAAAGAAACAGCATAATCAGAACCCTGCCCAAAAGGGGCAAAATATCAATTTGCATTTTTTTTTTGCATTCATTACAATGCAATGAGTGAACTTCACTCCCAGCCATCCCAGCTCAGCTGCCTTAACCACCTCGTTCGCTGCAGCTGGATTGGTTAGGAAAACAGTTCAAGTATAAAAGTCTGTTTCAGATGCTGGAGCAGAGATGATGAGTGAGGAGGTAAATCTCTGCTTTCAAACAGCTCCATGCTGCAAAAGGGTTGTTGTTTCATTTTGTGTTGGGGCGCCTGCAAGTGTGTGGGCCAGCTGTGGGTACTCGCAGGGTAAGACCTTGGACAGGGTCTGAGCACTGACCTTGGGTCTTAGCGCTGACTCTGGGTCCTAGTGCTAGCAGGAACAAGCACCGTTGCAGATGGGGAATGGACTGGAAACTCTCTGAAGTGGCAATGTTGCAGCCTAGGACTTATCAATCAGCACTGTCTATAGCCATTACTGTCTATAGCCACTGCCTGGTGTGTGTTTGAGAGTGGAGGGTGGGGGGAGGAATGGGAAGTATGTATTGCTGGGCTGGGAGTGTTTAGGATTCTTTAACCTGTCCATCTATTCTCTCCTTCCCCAACCATCACCCCTCCCCTTCAGTTTGACGAGATGGATTTTGCAGGACAACCCACTGATCTTACTATTCTTTTCATTGCTGCTGGAGTTGAGGAGGAGGAGCAGGAGGATGAACTGTGGGCAGCAGAGGTCCAAGCCTCACCAAGCAAAGGACTAGGTGGAGATGACCATCGGAGGCAGGATGTGGCTGCCACTAAGCTTGAGGGGGAGAAGCAGGGGCAGGAGGGCATGGAGACTCCAGCAGTTCAATATGCGAGTGTCCTTTGTGTGACTGTTGGACATCAGTTGCCACTGACAGCTCTGGCTCCAAAGCAAGACAGCTTGACATCTGTGCTGCTTTTTGCAGGATCTGGCACCTCAGGGTACAGGGGGACATCCACTCCGTGTGGCTGTGAAAGTAACAGCCACCTTAAACCTTTACACAATCAGGACTTTCCAGACCACCAGTGGAAACCTTTGTGGCATTCCTCAATCACCTGCCCATAAGTGTATGAAAGAGGTTGTGGATTCTCTGTGTGCCAGGGCTGGCCAATATGTTAAATTTTACCTGGACCAGGCCCAGCAGGAAGCCCAAGCTGCGGGATTTGCAGCCATTGCGAGAATGTCAAATGTGCAGAGGGCTTTCGGCTGCACGCACATCAGCCTCAAGACCCCGGTGAAGATTCCAGGAAGATTCATGGATAGAAAAGGTTTCCATTCAAAAATTGTGCTGTTAGTGTGTGACCATCAGCTGAGCATTATGCACATCTGAGCCAGACACCCTGACAGCGTGCATCACAGCTTTATATTGAGGAGCTCTGATATCCTGCAGGTTTTAAAGGAGCGGTCCAGGCTGCAAGGATGGCTTATGGGGACATAATAATCGTTTCAGATTTGGCTGATGATACCTATGTCAGGGCTGGAGATTGAGGCAGAAACCCAATATAATGAGGCCTACATTGCCATCTGTTCAAACGTAGAGTGATGCAGAGGGCTCCTCAAAATGCGGTTTGGACCACATTTGGACCAGTTTGGTCCAGAGCCTGGACCACTCTGCGGTGGGGCTCTTGAAATCATCCCACATTGTGATTGTGTGCTGTGTCCGACACAAGCTGGCACAGTAAGCAAGGAAACCTTTTGGAGGAGGAGAAATGTGGAGGCCAACCATCCAGCCATCGGTGGAAGGAGGCCACCCAACAGGAGGAGGAAAAGGAAGAGGAGAAGGAAATGTCACATGAGTCAGGCACTGGAGGCCCAATGGCAGCAAAGATCAGGCATGTGAGGGAAGCCCCGATCACTAAGTGATTTAGTCACTAAAACATTGTGTTGCTGCAAGTGGGTTCCACGTCCCCCACTCTATGCAGTCCTACCATCTCCTGCAACATTATAGCACCAGTGTAATGGGCTTGGGTACATTATGTTAGAGTTTCTGTGGTAAGTGGAGAGGTGGGGTCATGGGGGGAGGGGGCGGTGGTTAGTGATGATGCCTCCTTATGCACCATTGTGATAATGCCTTGATACAAACTAGTTTGATTCCTACTTGAACTCCACATGCACACTGGCATCTGGACCCACATGTGGATGGTGGTTAAGGAGGCACTCAACACTCATGCAGGGCCCCAGTGGAGGATAGAGTTTGCACATTCTCCCAGTGTCTGTGTGGGTTTCCTCTGGGTGCTCCGGTTTCCTCCCACAGTCCAAGGATGCACGAGTTAGGTGAGTTGGCCATATTAAATTGCCCCTTAGTGTCAGGGGGATTTGCAGGGTAAATACATGGGGTTATGGGCCTGGGTGGAATTGTCATCGATACAGGTCTAATGAGCCAAATGGCCTTCTTCTGCACTATAGGGATTCTTTGATTCTAATTATGGTGATATGCTATCCGTAAATATATTGGTGAAATGTCTTTATCCCAAAGATGATGGCCAACCCCTTTTCCGCATCTGTTAAAGTCCTAAAAGCATTGCCAATGGGTCTTTCTAACCCACCCTTCATTTTATGTGATAAGACAACTCCAATTCTATAAGGAAATGCACCAAGTGAGAATGATTTTTTTTGAAGGGTCAAAATGGATTAAAAGGCAGGGTTTTGCTTCACTTGTCCGAAGGATTCGTTTTGCCATGTCTTCTAGTACCATCTTTTTTTTAAATAATGCGGGTCAAGGTGACAAAATCATAGACAAGTTTAGGATAGACCTTCCTTAATAATTTATCATTTCAAGAAAAGATTTTAACTCTGACACATTTTTTGGAGCTGGTGCTTTTTTAATAGCCTTAATTTTCTCTTCTATCAGATACAACTCTTGTGCATCTGTTCTAAACCCCAAATAAATCATCTTGTTTTCCTTAAAGATACATTTCCCTATTTAATCTGGAGCCTTTTAAAATCTCCTTTAGGTTGGTTAGGTGTGGCTCCCATGACCAGCACATCATTCAAGTAAACAACTTTTGGTAAATCTTATAATAGGCTTTCCATAGTGCACTGAAACATTGCATAAACTGATGAGTTTCTGAATAGTGGCCTAGTGTACTACTGTAGACCCTTATGTGTGTTAATAGCGACACATTTCATGGATGCCTTTTTAACTTTAGTTACTTGTGTGCATTGACTCTTGTCTAACTTAATTAAAAGTGAGACCTCCAGCTAGTGTGGTGTACAGGTACTCTAATTTAGATATGGAATACTGGACCAATTGTACCATGTGATTGACCATTAATTTATAGTCCACATATATTTGTACAATTGTTTCTGGTTTAAATATTGGCACAGAGGAGCTGTTCATCTGTGAATTGCAAGGACTTGATAATGTCCAACTCTATCTCAGTCCATTCTCCATCTCCACAATAGGGGATGAGTCTTGCTCTGTAAAATTTTGGTGTAGCCTCTAGGCACACGTAAATTTTGACTTTCAATCATTGCATTTTGCCTAGTTCTTTTTGAAGTACCTTCTCATATCTGTGAAGGATATTGTGTAGGTCTCGTTCATTAATTTTAAAAATTTCTAGCCAATTCAATTTTATTTCCTGAAGCCAATCCTGTTACATCAAGCTTGGCCCTTGGTCCTCAACTACAATTAAAGGTGGTTGGGCATATTGCTGATTATAATTAACAGGAAATGGAGTTATTCCCAAAATCTGTATAGCCTCCCCTTACTATGATGCCAGCCTGATTGCTGTGATCTTTAATCTCAGGAGCTGGACCTCTCCCTGTTGTTTGTTCTTCCACTACTATGATGAAGGCTTCTGTGTCTACCTCCATTTTGAGCAGACAGCATTAATCATCAGTACAATTATGGTGGAAGCCACTTTACCCATTTTACTATTATTCAATCTGTATACATACTTAATGGTTGCCTGTATTCCATGAGGACAATTCCAATGGGAGCCGTCTTTCTCAACTTAACCATGTTTAATTTCTGAGCCTCAGATTCTTCTTCTGGACCTTTGTCTACTTTATTTGGTGGAGGCAGGGTGTTTTTTGTTAATGGATGCTTTCTGCCTGACACAGCACTATGCTTGAATGTGGCCTTTTCTGTTACAATTGAAAGGAATGAAAACTTTGCAATTTTATTGTCCTGGGGAGGACTCTCCCAAACCTGTAGCACTCAAAATTCATGGATTAGCCGCCCATTTTTCTTTTGCTTCTGTATATGATCCAGCTCCTGGGATCTCTCTTCAACCTCCTCTGTGTCTATCACTCAAGGTCCTTGCCTGGTAGCAGTTTCCCTCTGAAGGATTCACCTTCCTGCACACACTGGAGCTCGAAAGCACTCTGCTCGTCAGCTTTGATGGCTTGAGCTTTTTCTATTGCTTTATCCAGGGATCCCTTTGTTTATGGTAATATTTTTCTTTAATATTCAGGTTGTTAATGTGAAAACTAAGCAATCTTCTAACATGCCACTCAATGAAGAGGCAAATTCACAGTACTCAGATATTTGATGAAGCCTCACTACAAATGCAGAAATTCTCCCCCCTAAGTACCTAATAGTTGAATTGAATTTAAGGCATTGCAATATAATGGCAGGTCTGGGGTGTAGTGCTCATTCACTAACTGATCAAACAATTTGATATCTGGAGCCTCTGGAGACATTGAGCTTCTAATGAGATTGTAAGTCTGGGGACTATATACCATAAGCAAAATGATTTTTTGTTTGTCTTCCCCAATAATCTCATTAGAAGTGAAAAGGTACTGAAGTCTCTCAGTGTATTCGCCCATCTCCAATCCCCTGGTCAAAAGGATCAAATTTTCCTATTAGTAGCATTCTTTTTCCTTCTCTGGGAACCTTGGATTGCCATCCCTTTCCCTCAAATTCTGAAGCTCGCAAATGTAATCCAACTTACTATGTTCACCAGTGTAACACCAAGGAGGCTGCTTAAATCACAAAGGTGATTTATTTAACACAAATGAAATAAAATTACATACAGGCATAGTAAATACAACATAAATCTTCATTCCCTGACTCCCGGGCTCATACTGAGATTCCCCAGTCCACAGGACCCACCGGCTTTCTCCCCATTGGCCAAGGTTCACATGCTTCCTTGCAGTAGGCCATAGCGGGCCACATGACCCGCGAACAATCAAGAGAAAAATTGGAACAGAAACAACACCAGATGATAAGAAAGAGATAACATTCTGACAGGAAATTCACTATCTTCAAATTAACATGTTAAGCCTTGTGCTCAAATGTCAGGAATTCTGTATGAATACGTTATACATTTAACTGCTAATATCATGTATCATTTCTAGGCTTACATGTCAAATAAATTCTGCCTTTTCCATCTTTATCTCAGCATATAAACTGAAAAGAGATATGTGGAGTTTCAGTGATTATTTTTAAGGATTTTTAAAATTCATAATTTAACTGCCTCTGCTTGGTCTGATGGTTTTATTTTGATTTATTATTGTCATATTATTAGCATACTGTAAAGAGCATTGTTTCCTGCATGCTACATAGGCAAAGCATACAGTTCATAGAAAAAGAAATGAGAGCTTGCAGAATGTAGTGTTACAGTCTAGCAGGATGTGAAACTCAGCTGATCCCTTAGACCTACATGTTGCAATTTTGTCCATTTGGTTCAATGAAAATGAACCTCAGCACAATATTCAAAAACTGATTAATTTTATTAGTGCATTCCATATTTTCTAATGATTTAGAAAAAGTTTAATGTTCCTTCTAATTAATTCTCAAGCATGATGATCAACAACACTTCATCTAAAATGACTGTTACGGTGATAATCCAAAGCAAATCAGTCACGAATATACAGGATCATTTTTTTCTGTCTTTCTTGAAATGAGAAATTGGTTAACCACTTGGCCATGAAAAAAGGAGACTTAACAATTTATTGATTCCCTTAGTAATCCCACTTTTCAAACAGACAGACATCAAAAAATGAAATGAACCACTCAACGAGTGGTTAGTGGCTGCAGTGCCATTCATTTAAAGAGATGCTTAATGTTTTACTAGTGATAACGATGTTGTATATTCCCTCACTGTGTAAAACAATTGTGCAATAACTCAAGTCCACGGGCAAGATATTCAGAGTCCATTGTCATGGATATAAATCCCATTATGGTCACTAATTCTCAAGAGAGGGCCATTGGAGGCAGTGAGATCTCAATTGGAGATCTTCCCTGCTGCTCGCCGATGACATAATCAGATTCATTCTCAACCCAATTACCATGAAAGTGACTGAATTTGCATTTTATTAAACTGCTTATACCATTGCTTTGGCAATATTAGATGCTTGACCCAGCTGTTGGTTGGAATCACTACTGGTTTCAAAAACCAAAAATGAGTTGTGATGATTATGCTGAGGGCATGGAAGGAAGTATAGCCCTCAAGTGGTGAGGGACATGGTAGGGTACTCCTCCCTGGTATATTGCTGGAGGCAGAGGTGGGGTCTCTATTGAGAACATAAATGGTATTACTAGGTCAGTGTGGGAGAGTTAGTGATGGTGGAGTCAGGGAGGAGGTTGGCAGAAACTCTAAATTGGGTTGTGCCCCAATGCTGGGGGAGATGGAAGAGGACTGGGGGAGGGATGGGTCATCTTGATTTCGGCATGGCAAGAGGGAATGATGAGATGGGTGACCCAACCATTGAGTGGTTGACGTGGGAGGGGGCAGAAGTGGAAATTGGCCCTTTATGTTTGAGGTCTGGGAATGTCCCTCCTGTGTTGGCTGGAGGTTCCCATGTCCCGTATGGGTGCGGGTGAGCCTTTAATTTCGCATTACTTTGTGATCATAGCTCCCTTTAAGTAGGGCCCCCTGATCTCTGGAGCAGGCCTTGCCCACCCCACCAGAATGACAGTACAAAACCCTGCTTTTAGTTGACAAGGATCAGAAGATCTGGAGTGAAAATCTAGTTGTGTTTCTGGAGAGAGAGAAACAAGCCAGTTTTCACTCAGAACCCTGACCCTTTATTATTCCTCTCTATGTTATTGCTCCCTATGTTAATTACAAAGTATAATTCATTCACGCTTGTGAAGGATTAGACATAACTGTCCATCAATAGGGAGATCACTCCAACTGAAAAATGTTGCTGACAAGATTCTGAACATATTGTTCAAAGTGTCTGCCAGGAAATATTTATACAATATTTATTTTAATTGCTCTGAAATCACAGCTGAAGTTTTTTTTTCTCTGTGAACTTGTTCCAGTGACAGTAAAATGAAGCCAACTAGGCAATTACAGACAGTAAATATTGATTGATGAGAGATCTGATTTTATGAGTGCAAAGTGCCAGTCGGGAATCTTTACTGATCATCTACTCTGACGATTACATTTTCCATCTGTTACATGAATGGATGGAAAATTCTGGGCAGCTCAGCTGTGATTTTCTGGAATTTGTGTCCAGCAGGAAAGACCCCTCCTGGTTAAATCAAACAAAATAACAAAATATTTTAACCACTGTGTGTGTTTGAAATTGCCCAAAACATGCTACTTTATCTCTATAAATGAAATTGTAATAGTCACAGGAATTAATTTAAACCAATATAAAGACATCAGGTGAAAATTTCTGAAATGGGACTATGTTTTCATTGCATAGTGTCTTAATAAATCATTTGCACTATGCATTATGCAATGTTAAAACCATGGACAAATCTTTCAACGTTCTCAGAGGTTTACATTGACCAGCATTGAATTGGTTACCCATTATACACACAGCAACACTTTCTTTCCTCCTTCAGTTGACTATCCAGGAAAATCGAGCTGAAATTAATGGGTGGCTGTTCTATTATCACATTTTATGAAGCAGCAGCATCTCACCAGCAGATATTTTCCAGGAAGATCTGCTGGTGCTCAAAGTACAGGCAGAAGACTGAAACATCAAACTTCACTATGTTTTTGCAGAAGGTTAATGTCACTACACCAGGAATCTGCAGCCCAAGGTAATACTTTTAATAATAAGGGTGGCACAGTGGTTAGCATTGCTGCCCACAGCACCAGGGACCTGGGTTCAATTTCTGCATTGGGTGACTGTCTATGTGGAGTTTATGTCCCCCCTGTGTCTGCATGGGTTTTGTCCCACAGTTCAAAAATGTGTGGGTTAGGTTGATTGACCTTTCTAAATTGCTCATTAATGTCAGGGGATTAGCAGGGTATATTAGCATATAGAGTTATGGGGCTAGGACTGGGTGGGATTATTGTTGGTGCAGGCTCGATGGGATAAATAGCCTCTTCTCCACTGTAGGGATTTTTATGATCCACGGAGCATAAGCTCAAATTCCACCACAAAATCTGGTGGAATTTAAATTTTGGGGAGTCCAGATAACTGAGTTGTTTGAGTATATATTTATCTGAGAGTTTGGGGTTACAGTCCTTTTCTGAATGCTGTTTTCAGTCCAAGTTATTCAATTCCCATGAAACAATAAAAAGTGAAACTATTATCAATTGTCATAAAAAACGCAAATGGCTCACTAACCTCCTTCAGGGAAGTAAATCTACTATCCTTGTGCGTGACACTAGACATACAGCAACATCATTGACTCTTAGCTACCTGCTGAAATGGTGTAACAGGCCACTTTTAGTGCATTTAGAAAGGGGCGACAAATGCTTGCCAGCAAAGGACGTACCTCATGAACAAATAAAAGTCCTAAGTGGTGGTGTGTAGATCACTTGTGGTACTTTGGAAGAAACTGGTACCAAAATATTCAAGATAATTTATTTTCATGGCAACAAACTGATACAGTCTGATAGTAGAATAACATTGAAGAGCTTGGTGAAGAATATTGCAGAAATGTACCATCACAGCCTTGGTCAGTTGCAACTTTGGAATAGAGCTCAGTAGACTTGTGTTGCTTACAGTTGCACAGTGCAGCGTGGTACCTGGTGGAATGCCATTTCCTTCACAGCTGCCTCACTTTCACCTCCATAGTCTGATGTCCCTCTTCCTTCTCTGCCTTCACTATAAGGATGACATACTGAAGAATTCACATGGGAAAATTGCATTCCTTTTCCAGAGATGTTCTGAATATGGTGGAAACAAGGGCACAGGGATGTAAAATATAGACATGATGTGAGAGTATGGGAAGAATTGGGTGGGTGTGCAAAAATGCGAGCAAGACAATGCAAAGAAGAAAAGTTGAAGAAATATCAATGAAGCTTTTCAAAGTTCTGAAACATCTCACCTATGTCGAAAATAAAGTGGCTGGTGAAGCAGTTACAGCTCTTTTCTTTGGCTATATTTTTCTAGAGCGCAGTCGTGATATAAAAACATCCAGTTAAGATGCCATCAGGAGAGTGCTGTTCTGCTGCAAGTGATCTTTGTGGTGCATGGACAGACAGATCATCAACAGCTACCAACAGTTCAAGGAAGCACATGTCCAGTGCATGACTAGCACACAAATGACAACATGAGCAAAAGGGGAGTTTATTTGATCTTCTTTGGAAGAGGAATAGCTTAATAACAGCTTCAGTGATGAAGCTGAGAAAGGAAATACAGTGCCAATGATTTTGTAAAGGGAAGAGGCTGATTCACAACTTTATTTTGCATCTGATTCTCTGCCTGATTGTGTAAAATTACTGGGAAAGAAAGTAAATTGGAATTCTCCATTGCTGAACAGACCGCTGGCACACGCTGCATTGGCTAATGCATAAATAGTGAGCCTTTGAGAAAGCTACCAGGTGGAAATCAGTGTATCTGGAACTGTCGTCAACAATAAAATAACTTTAAAGGGAGGAATAGATGGCCAAAGCACTGTGGAAGAAATACGATGAGAAAATTTTTAAAAATCCTAATTGGTGCCCAGTTAAAGAAATTAGCTCATAGAATAGTTATTTCATTTGAATGACCTGTTATTTATATGTTTTCAGATTACTGCTCATTCAATACTGACCAAAAAACAATTACATGCCTACCACAGCAGTTCAAGATGATTAATAACAATTGGTATAATAACAGATTTAGTTTAATTTTTCATTCCTTCTGCCCTCAACTAAGGTCCTTTTTATGCAACTGATAGGATGAACAGCTAATATCCATAATGACTGTAATGGTAATGTAATGAGAAAATTTTAAAAATCCTTTTTGCACATTCTCCCTGTGTCTGTTTGGATTTCCTCAGGATGCTCTAGTTTCCTCCCATTGCCCAAAGGTGTGCTGGCTAGGTTGACTGGCCATTCTAAATTGCCCCTTAGTGTCCTGTATGCATAGGTTAGAGGTATTAATGGGTAAATATGTAGGGATGTGGGGATAGCGCCTGGGTGGGATTCTGGTTGATGCAGACTCGATGGGCTGAATGGCCTCTTTCTGCACTATAGCATTCTGTGACACTATGCTTTGTTTGGTAAATATGATCAGTATTTCAGCTTAATATCCTCTTACAATTTCACAAAGCTGTTTGCAACATCTAACCCAGTGCAGATTTTCCAATCCTCCTGCTCTTGATGGAAGTTGATAGGAATGGGAACTCAAGAGAGTTGTCCCTGAATGTTTAGTTCACGCATCTACTGTACCCAGGCTGTAATGGCTTGTAACCAAACTGTATCATGCAAGCTCTGCTGGTCCCCTTGCTCATGCAGATCTGTTCTTATCTCATTGCAGAAGAAAGCAGAAGAGAAGGGGAGAACTGACGCTTGGTCTCCAAAAATCCCATAGCTCATAAATGCAGAGGAAATACTTCTGGAGATCAGTGGTGTTTCAACATGCCTGGCTTTTGATGATGGGGTCATAAGGAGCTCAGGGAATTCTCAGATAGCTACCTCATAACATAATTAGTAATCAGAATCAGTGATCCACATGTCATATAAAATTCAGTCGTGTTTACTTGATTTTATTGGAATAAAATATGATCATCTTCATAACGTTAATTTGCAATATTCTTATTATTTCTCTTGTTTTATCTTCACATTTAGGCTTAGGAATGGAAAGACTTCATCAAAAAATATCTATGACCTTTTAAACTAAGGATATCAACATTAAGGCAGAAAACAGATCAACTCATCTTTGAAGTTTCTTCTTTTTATCCCTGGATATTCTGTCTCTAGGCAAAGCTTCTTAATTAAGATTTTTCGACTGCAGCGCCAGACCTGCCACAATATTTCTCTTTTATGTTGTTCGGTTAAGTTGCAAAAAGTTGGGAAAAGATCTATTCTACCAATATCCACTATTGTTAGACTGTAATGACGGACAAATGGCAGTTTGGTATGTGATGTCCAACTTGCTTAACATTTAAGCAGTTTCAAGCCTTCATCCACAGCTTTTGCTTTTCTTGTTACAGAAAATGGTCTGATTAGTTCACAATGTCTTGTTACACAAATACGACCAGTCCTTCCTAATGAGACAGCAACCTTTAATTCAGAATTGGTCAAGTTCCTTCATTTAATTCTCATCAGTTGTTCTTAAGCTTTTCCAGCAATTTCTGCCCATGTTTGTCTTTTTGTTTTAATTTCACCATGTCCCAATGATTTAACTGTACTGTATTCTGTAGGTCCCAGGACACAGACAATATTCTCTCTGAATTGCTCTCCTTCGTGTCTGCTAGTGAGGCTGGTTCTGAATATTTTGATCTTCGTCCAAGGCTAACTAAAGCAGTCAACGGACCATCTATCCTAGATATCTTCTAAGTATCGAAAGTAAACTCTCCAACTAAAGCACTGTGATAAACTCCTCGCACTGACAGGTAAGAAAACAACTGAGATTATTGAATGTTTGTTTCTACATTTCCATGAGTTTGAAGCATCCCCCTTGATTGCCACATTTTCACTGGTGAGTATCAACAATCCTGGGACATCCGTGGATGCAGCATTAAATTTGAAAACAAATTGTAATCTCACCCCAGTTGAGCAATTAGTATATATTAATAGGTAATCTGCCTCTCCTGAAGGATTTCATGCAAGCAGCTTAATGCACTCAAGTTGAATCTGGAAGTCAGCTGGTTAGAACTAGCTGATGGTTACACATTTTCCCAGTTAAGATTTCCCTCTCTATATCTGAAAAGAGAAATTATTAACCATCTAATAAGGTTTTAGACAGAATATATGAGGCACTGACAGCACTACAGCAAAGAGTTGTGATTCTTGAAACAGAGATAATAAGCTAATGAAACAAATAGTTTACACGTATGTGGACGCAATAAGAGAATTAAATAAGTAATTAAGATTTTAAAACACTTATGCTGATATTTTAAAGATATTTAAGTATCGGATGAATGTTAGCCCATTTTAGCCAAAAACAAGTTATTGCAAGATATGATGGTAAAAACAAAGAGTCCAAAACCAAAGGCCCGGAAAGCTCAGTAATTAGCAAAATTCATATCAGAAAGTTTCTGGCGAGAGAACATAATTTGCAACTTTATGAATAGGGACATTATTGTCGAGATATAGAAATAGATACGTACCTAGACACAGATTATTTGTCTATCCAGTTTTGGCAATGAGCCAGTGGGACTGTTCACTTTGACCTCCATGTTGAGCATCCTTAGTTACATAACAAGAGGGAAGTGAGTTCAGTCAAGATGGGAGTCAACATCCAGGTTAAATGGGCAAATGAAATACCATTATGCCAGATGGTAAAATGCGATTAGCTGTGTTACTTGTCATGAATTATTATTGATGTTTACTAAATGTGATTGATTTTAAACTAATGCAAAGTGGGAAGAATCAATAAGAAAATCTATAATTGATTTGTTTTTGATTGTACATGTTGGAACTTTCAGAGAGGTTCTGTCACTTAATTCCAGAGCTACTTAACCTTCTGATGGTTGCCAGGCAGCTGCTTATTTGTCTTATGTTTTTCTTTTAAAATAAGTGTTACATCTTTATATAGGGATACTTGCCTGGTGAGGCAAAGTTATTTAAGATAAGACATAAATGGCCATCTCATATTACCCTATAATAGTATCTGAAGTGGCAAAATAATTTTAATAAATGAAAAGATCTGAAAATATTAAAATAATCAAGCACATATGAGGGAAGGATAAATTGATATCTGAAGTCTTGGATAATAGTATAAGTTTATATTTTAATTAGCTTACTTTACTTTAATAATATTCACATGGAAGTGTGGGATAGAATGAACCATAATTATAGTTACAACACATTCTGTTATTTCCTTGACCAGAATCAAATAGCCAAAGACCATAGAATGGAGACCTTCCAGGAAGTGAACACATTCCCATTATGAATAATGGGATAAGGGGGTAAGGTGGGATTTTGGTCAGTGCAGACTTGATGGGCCAGATGGTCTCTTTCAGCACTGTAGGGATTCTATGAAGACAATGCTAGATGCATTGATTTTTCAAGATGCCAGTAATCAAAATGTGCCTGTAAGTGTAAATGAATTATAAAGATTGAAGTGAGGGCTCAATTCAAGCAATCCATACAAGAATGTAATTTTTAAATTATCTAATGTTCAACAAAAATTCTTTACAAAGCTACTAAACTGCTTGAAGTTTGCTTATTGTTTATACAATATGGAGCGACATAAAATACATTTGCTTCCTATGTAAAAATTCCAAATTCCATTTTTTAGGAAGTTGTTCTGTTAACTTATTGCATGTTAAAACTGAATATAGGTTTCATTGTACCATAAATGTTATGCTCCATTATCCGGAATCCTTCCAAAAGTGAAAAGAAAATCAATAAACAACTGAGAATATATTGTATTAGCCAAATGCTGAAGGTTGACTAAATTTGTGTTTTACATAGACTAGATCAACCCCTTAAAACTGCCCAGTTTATTGAAGATTAAATTGGACAAATCAATAACTTGTTAAAATGAAAAACAAAATAACAGAATGCTCAGGATTCTTATGAAAAAGTACCTTCTTACATTAGTAATGTCCTGGCAAAGTAAAAATAAGTAAAAATAATAAAGTTAATTTATTAGTCACAAGTACACTTGCATTAACATTGCAATGAAGTCACTGTGAAAACCTCTAAGTCATTACACTCTGGCACCTGTTTGGTACACTGAGAGAGAATTTAGCATAGCAAATGCACCTAACCAGGACGTCTTTCAGACTGAGAGAGGAATCTGGAGCGCCTAGAGGAAACCCTCGCAGACATGAGGAGAACATGCAGACTCCACACAGATAGTGACCCAAACCAGGAATCGAACCTGGGTCCCAGGCACTTTGAGGCAGCAGTGCTAACCACCGTGCCACTCACGTGCCCTCATGCTGCCCATTTGGTTTGTAAGTATGTCAGCAATAGCTCAAAGCTAGACATCCATGAAGCACTAAGCCATCACCTACAGCAAATCCCAACCACAATCTGCTTCATTGCTCAGCAAATCCCTCATTCTACAACCAAGCCAGGAGATCAACCCTGGTTCAATGAAGAGTGCAGGCGAGCATGCCTAAAAACGAATGTCAAGCTGGCAAAGATATAACACCAGATTACATCATGGTTAACAAGCATAGTTAGCATCGGTAGACAGAGCCAAGTGATCCCACAACCTGCAAATCAGTCCCACCATATCCAATCATGAACGGTGATGACCAATTAAACAACTAATGAAGGAGAAGGGGACTTCATAAGTATCTCCATCCTTAACAATGCCAGCAGAGCACATCTGTGCAAAAAAGATAAGGTTGATTGCATTTGCAACCATCTTCACTCAGAAGTGAACGATCCATCTCAGCTTCTTCCAGAGATCCCCAACGTTACAGATGCCCATCTTCAGTCAATTCGACTCACTCCATGTAATATCAAGAAATTGCTGAAGGCACGGGAAACTGCAGAGTATGGCTCCTGACAACATACCAGCTGTAGTACAGAAGGTGCTTGCACCAGAACCAGCTAAATCCTTGGCTGAGCTGTTTCCATTGAATTACAACACTGGCATCTAACTAATAATATGAAGAATAACTCAAGTACGCCACAAAAAAAGGACAAATCCAATATAGCCAATTACTGTATATTCTTGGGGTGAAATTCTCCCAAAAAATTCTAATGTTGAATTGAGGGAAAACCGGAATGATTTGAGCTGATTTTTTTCAGTGGGAGTTCGTATTACAATCTGTGCAATGCAAAGACCACTAGCATGATTATTATTATATTTCAGGGAGTGGAGCCTATTCGTGCCCAAATGGCTGAAATCAGCAGGCTTTTGCACGTGTGCAGGGGCCTCAAACTGTTAGCCTCCTGTTTCCTGGCCAGCCCAATCACTGGCCAGCCAGGGACCATGACGGGGAGATGCTGACATTGGACTGGCGTA
The DNA here is from genome assembly GCA_024679065.1 of Sphyrna mokarran. Lineage (NCBI taxonomy): Eukaryota > Metazoa > Chordata > Chondrichthyes > Carcharhiniformes > Carcharhinidae > Sphyrna > Sphyrna mokarran. Next base: position 71,622,011 of record JAGIQG010000005.1, read on the forward strand.
AACACAGTAAGAGGTCTCACAACACCAGGTTAAAGTCCAACAGGTATATTTGGTAGCAAATACCACTAACCTTCGGGGCCCTGTGTCTGTCTCATCTGACGAAGGGGCAGAGCATGGAAAGTTAATGGTGTTGGCTACCAAATACACCCTGTTGGACTGTAACCAGGTGTTGTGAGACTTCTTACTGCCAGGGATCCCTGCAGTGCAGCCCCCAAAACCTGCCCACGGCCCAATTGTGGCCTTTCCCCTCAGCATTCCCAGATCTTGTCTCCCAGGCCCCACCCCAATTAGCCCTGCCCCTAGGCCCCATCTTTACATGCCCCACCATCTTGGCACTTCTCACTGCCCCACCCCCTTAGCTTACCATCTATCCAGCCCTGTCAGAATTTTGTGTGTTTCAATGAAATTATCTTTCCTAAGCTCATGAATACAGACCTAGTTGACTGAACATTTCTTCATTTGACAATCTTACCATTCCAAGAATGAATCTGATAAATCTTTGCCGTACTCTCTCAGTGGCAAGTATATTCTTTTTTGGAGACCAAAACTACACATAATATTGCAGATATGGTCTCACCAAATCCTGCACAACTATGGGAAGCTATCCCTATTTCTGAACTCGGATCTTTTTGCAGTGAAGGTCAAAACACCATTTGCCTTCCTAATTGCTTGCTACATCTGACACTTCATTTTCATTAACTGGTGTTTAAGGCCATCCAGGTTCTTTTCTATATTAACATTTCCCAATTTATCACTGTTTAAATAAAACTATCATTCTATTCTTCCTACCAAAATGGATGACTTTGCATTTATCCATGTTATACTGCATCTATCATGTATTTGCTCACTTATTCAAGTTTTCTAAATCACCTTGAAACTTTTAGTTTCCTTCTCACCATTAATCCTCACCAAGCTTCGTGTTGACAGTAAACTTGGAAATATTACATTTGTCTCCCTCATCCAAATCATCTATATATATTACAAAAGGCTGGGGCCCAAGCATTGATCTTCCCAAGCCTCATTAGTTACCGGCTGTTGTCCCAAAAAGACCCACTTATTGCTACTCAGTTTCCTGTCTGCCAACTAATTCCCAACCATATGGTTGTATTACCTTCAATCCCATTTTGTACACTAATGTATGTGGAATTGTAACAAAAGTTTTCTGAAAATTTAAATACACCATATCTATCCATTCTTCCTTGTCTACTATGTTGGTTATATCTTCAAAAAAAAGGTTTGTCAAACTTGATTTCTGTTTCATAAATCCATGTTGACTTTGTCTAACCCATTGATATATTCTAAGTGTTCTTTCATCACATCCTTTGGAACAGACTCTAGCACTTACCCTGCTATTGTTAGACTAACCAGTCTACAATTTCCTGTTTTCTCTTTCCCTCCTTTTTAACATAAGTCTCGAACATTTTCCCTAATTTCCTGTTTTGTTCTTTTCGAAACAGTGGGATGACGTTTGCCACCCTCCAATCTGCCAGGACTGTTCCAGAATCTGCAGAATTCTGGAAGATGACACCAATGCATCCACTATGTCCAAGGTCACTTCCTTTGGTACCCAGGGATAGAGATTATCAGGCCCCAGGGATTTATTAGCTTTCAGTCCCATTAATTTCTGCAGAATTTTTTTTTAGCAGTACTAATTTGCTTCACTTTCTCCTTCCTACTAAGCTCTGGGTTCCCTAGCATTTCTGGGAAGTTTTGTGTTTCCTTCCGTGAAGACTGAACTGAAGTAGCTATTTAATTGCTCTGCCATTTCCTCATGCTCTATTATAAATTTATCATCACTGATCCTTTTCGCATACTTCTAGGAGTTTTCACAGTCTGCTTTTATGTTCCTCCCAAGTTTACTTTCATACTCTATTTTTCCCTCTTGGTCCTGCTTTGCCGAATTCTCAACCACTCCCAAACCTCAGACTTGCTGCTTTTTCTGGCAACTTCATATAACTCCTCTCTGGATCTAATACTATTCCTAACTTATTTTGTTAGCAATGCTTGGCTGTTTTTCCAGTTGTGTTTCTGTGTCAGAAAAATTGTATAATTGTTGCAATGCATACATCTGTTTCTTAACTACTAGCCATTTCCTATCCATTTTTTAATAAGTTACTCAATCTATTTTAGCTAACTCATACATTACACCTTTATAGTTTCCTTTGTTCAGATTTAGGATCCTAGTTTCAGATCAGGCGACTTCACTTTCCTTCCTAATGTCAAATTCTATCATGTAATGGTCACTGTTCTCTAAAGAATCCTGCACAACAAGGTTATTAATCACCCCTTCTCATTGTATAATACCAAATCTAGGATAGCATATTCTCAAGTTAGCTCCTGAACTGATTGGTCTACAAAAAAGAAATCATCTTATACATACTCCAGGAATTTATCTACCACAGCATTATTGCTAATTTGATTTGTCTAGTCCATATGCAGATTAAAATCACTCATGGTTACTGCAGAATCCTTGTCATATTTTTTTAATGTTTAATGCCATCCCCCAACTTAGCACTACTAGTTGAAGGCCTACTGAGAACTCCTACTTATGTTTCCCACTCTTTGTTCCACCAGTCTGACTCTACATCTAAATTTTCCGAACTAATGTCCTCTCTCACTGTGGCATTGATTTCACTCTTAAATAACAACTTCACCCTACCACCTTTCGCTTTTGGTCTTTCCTTCCTAAATATGGAATATCTTTGAATAGTCAGTTCCTAGTCTTGGTTATCCTGCAGCCATGTCTCCAAAATTACAATTGTATTGCATCCAGTTACACCTATTCGCACTGTTAATTTATTATGAACATTCCATGCATGCCTTTTTAACATTTTTAGTATTATGGCCCTACTTGCTTTAGTCCTTGTTTTCTTTGCCTTCTACTTTGTTTTCTATCTTTCACATATATTTTTATTTCCATCTCACGTCTCCCCACTTAGGTTCCCATTCAGAGGATACAGCAGGATATAGATCAGTTGGAGACTGGACAGAGAGATGGCCGATGGAATTTAATCTGGACAAATAGGAGATAATGCATTTTGGAAGGTCTAATATAGATGGGAAATATACTGTAAATGGCAGAATCCTTAAGAATATTTTTAGGCAGAGGGATCTGGGTGTACAAGTACACAGTTCACTGAAAGTGACAATGCAGTTGGAGAAGATAGTCAAGAAAGCATCAATGTTCTTTCTCGCTATGGCACTGATTTCATCCTTAAATAACAACACCACCCACCACCTTTCTGCTGGCATCATTGGCTGGGTCTTTGAGTTTAAAAATTAGCAAGTCATGTTACAGCTTTATAAACCTTAGTTAGACTGCACTTGGAATATAGTGTTTGCCACACTACCTGAAGGATTAGAAGCTTTGGAGAGGGTACAGAACACATTTACCAGGAAGTTGCTGGTATGGAGGGCATTAGCTATAAGGAGGTTGGAGAAATTTGGTTTGTTCTCACTGGAACGACAGAGGTTGAGGGACGACCTGATAGAAGCCTATAAGATTATGAGGGGCATGGACAGAGTGGAGCTTTTTCCCCACGGTAGAAGAGTCAATTACTAGGGGGCATCTGTTTAAGGTGCGAAGGGCAATGTTTAAAGATGTACAAGGCAATTTTTTTTTATACACAGAGGGTGTAAAGTGTGGAACTCGCTGTGAATACAATAATAACTTATAAGGGTCATCTTGACAAATACATGAATAAGATGGAAGTAGAGGGATAGGGTCCCAGGAAAAGTAAGGGGTTTTAGTTTAGTCAAGCAGCATGGTCAGTGCAGGCTTGAAGGGCCTGCGCTGTAATTTTCTTTGTTCTTTGTCTCACAATGAACAGGAGGAACATTACACATGATCTAGCCATTCTGTAATGATCTATCCTAAATTTACTGTTTAATATTCTCTACACCTGAGGAAGTAAAAGCAATCAGACAATCCCTACAATGCAGAAGGAAGCCATTTGGCCCATTGGGTTTGCACTAACCTATTCCCATAATCCCACATATTTACCCCACTAATCCCCTGACACTCAGATTAATTTAGCTTGACCAATCAATCCAACTCAAACATCTTTGGACTTCAGAAGGAAACTGGGGCATCCAAAGGGGGTCCGCACAGGCACAGGGAGAAAGTACAAACTCCACGCACAGAGTGACCCAAGGCTGGAGGAATTGAACCTGGTCCCTGGTGCTGTAAAACAGCAGTGCTAACCATCCCTGAAGGTTAGTTAGGAGACACACAGATTTGAACCAGGAACATCTTGATCTACAGTCAAAGGTCTATCATTTATCTTTCTGAGGAAAGGTGAAAAACAAAAAGAGCATTTCCTTCTCTCTCCATCACAGTCCAATTTAATTATTTTATTCTTAATCTATAGCTAAAATGCAGAATTAACCATGTAAACCTAATTCACGATTTACTCAGTCCCTGCCTTACTCTGGCATTCTCAGGCTTGTTTCATTGCAGATCACGTGGCTTGAAAAGCCTATCTTTTTTATAGACTTTTTGATGAGTCATTGTCTCGTTTAGCTTCCTGCTACACTAATTAAAATCACTTGAACCAATTCCTTTCAGGTAATTGACAGATAACTGCCACTCCAGTCAGTTCTCCACTTAACAAGCTTGAAGGTTAGCACGATGTCAGTTCTTCCTTCTTAATCTGAAGTTAAACCTGTCAAATTTACAAAAGGGAATGGGATTAAAAATAGATAAAAAGGCCAATGGAATGAGCCGGCAAAATGAACTACAAAAGATGACAAAGGATCATGGCTAAATTGAATTGTGAGAAGATTTATATAAAAAACAATGAATGAAAGAGAGATTTCCAGAGAGTAAACTATAACAACTGAAGATAGTTGGAGTCCCACTAATGATAGAGCACCAAGTAGCAGGAGAGCTGCACAGAAGGTCAGGCAGAGGACATCAGAAAAAATCATTAATTTAGACAGGGAATGCAAGGCTGGAGGAGATTTTAGAGATATATAAGGCTATGGTTTGGAAAAGGCAAAATAATGATTTAAAGTTCAGTTGATTAAGGGACTTGAGGCTTGTGTATGTTCACAAGGTTTAAGCAGAAGAGAAACCAGGGACTTATGAATGTGAGAATTTATATATGGTGTCATTTTGGACAAATTGGAGTTTCAGGATATACCAGTAAGGATTTCATTGGAGAAGTCAGCCCTAGGGATGGCAAAAGCATTCATGAAGCTTTCAAAGCAGTGAAAGATGGAGCTGGGTGGTGCTGTGTGGATAAAATAAATAGTTTTGATGATAGCTGAGATGTAGGATTTGAAACTACCATCAAGTTCACATGGACTGTGAAACAGTGAATTATAATTCATGGTATCTACATTTTTCATGTATTCAAAATGTCAACTATTGGGGCTTTTTATCATTTGATTGAATTTCTACATAGACCCTTTTAAATTTAACTGTCAGTTGCTGGTACAAATACTATTGCCTACACTGTAACTGGGAGCTATTGGAGAAGGGCAGGGCAGGGCAGAGCAGCCTCTTTTCCCTTCATGAATCTTTTACACACAGCAAAACCTTCCACAACCTGTCACACATTAGCCTTGTGGCCCTTCTCCTTCCTTTACTTTGTTGGCACTTTGTTTTCCTTTGAGAATCTCGTCTTGTTCTACTTTTATCCCGTCTATCACCCACTCAAATATCATGCTAAGTCTCTAACTGAGCTATCTTCCTTCAGCTTCTGCACTGTACTTTTTCATCCTCATTGATTCCAGTCTCCATCTCAACTAATCTCCTTTGAGCTCTATGGTGATTGTCCCTTTCAGGAGCCTTTTGCTGAGCCAGAGTCATATGACTTGGGGAACCAATTGGAGAGCAGGGTGAGGGGTCATCCTGCCAAGCAAGGATTGCTGTTCCAGAATCTTCTCAGAAGCTGACTGCCAGCCAAAAAGTTGCAAGGTTCTGTATTATAGATATGTAAAAAAATGTTGCAGTTTTTAATTATTTAACTGATGAATTGGAATTATTGCAAGTTCACTATTCCCTTTACCCTCTCTTAATATCTCCTTCTATATGAACTTCCCACTGATACTTACAACAGCAAACCTGGCCTTTCCAGGTGAAATGGCTATTTCTATCACAAACTTGAATATCTATAACAGAAAATTGGTTTAGCCATTCACTATCAGATCTGGCTGAACCACATGATGCATTATTGGGTCCTGTTTTCCTTTGCCACAATTATTCTCAAAATCAAGTTTGCCTGGGAATGAAAACATAACCCCTGGCTTCAATGACAAGTGCAAATTATTTTTTAAATCGTTCTCACATACAACCAATGCAAAGAGTTCATAAACTTAAAAATTCAGACCTTCCCTTCCCCTAGCCTATCAAACAAAAATCTCTATCTCCTCCTATGCCTTCCCCAAACTCATTTGCTGCTGAAAATTTCACCCATGCCATTACAAGTGAGTTCTGACTAGCTTTTATTGTCTACCCACATAAACTTCAGGCCCTATTTTTACCATTTCAATTTTAAGTGCTGGAAGGACTTGAAACAGTGGGTGTTTCAGATCTGACTTTTAGATCAATTCTCAGTCACCCCCCACGTACATTCTGCCTGAAAAAAGTCAGCAATTCCAAATCGCACTGCACAAGCCTGTGGGCAGGGCTTAACATGCCTGAAACCCTGCAACTCTGATCGGTGCCTCTAACTGCACACGCACAGAGAAAAAAAAGTCTCACAGCCCCAGGTTAAAGTCCAACAGGTTTATTTGTACCAAACTTCTTGTGGCATTTGCAACAAATGTATCTATTGGACTTTAACCTGGTATTGTGAGACTTCTTACTGTCTTTACCCCAGTCCAACGATGGCATCTCCACATCAGAAAAAAAAATGACAGAATAACGCTCCCCTGCCACACTCCTCACAGGCTGGATAATGCTCTCTCTGGCCCCCACAGACAATGCCCCACCCTCCCACAACATTACCAACTCCCTTATCCCCTCCACACCCTATCACCCAGACCGATCATGGGTCACTGCCCCCTTCTATCCACGGATCGCAAGCAGCATGGAAGTGCACCCCCCTCCACTGATCTCAGGCAGAGTGGCAGTGAATCCCCCATTCCCCCTGCTCCCCCTCACTGAACTCAGGTAGAGTGGCAGTGGCCCCTCCCCTTCCCCACCACTGTGCTCAAGCAACAAGATCCACCTTTAGCCCTGCATCCCACAGGTATCAGGCAGGGTGATCTTCCTCACTCCCCTCACGCCTGCTCCGGATCCTCCCGCATAATGCCCCCATCTCCTCTGGACTTCGATGATTGTGTGACACACCTCTCTCTCTCTCTCTCTCCCCTGCACCAATCAAAGAGGCACTTATCCACGACCTGCCCCCCTCCGTCAGCACACCTGCAAGTGCTCCCTTGCCTTACCCTCAGTGCTCACAAGTGAAGTGCATAGAACTTGCTGGAATGCTGGAATCTCCTCCATCTCCCCACCCTATCCAGGCTATTGGATGCAGAAAAGGTGAGGCAGGACACCCTCTTCCACCCAAGAGGACATAGACTCAGGGATTCTGATGGAAATGCAGCCTATGAGACAGTTGCTACCTTAGTCAGTGGCAGGGTAACACATGGCTTACCACAACCTCTCGGTGACTCTTCAGAAAGTACATCGGAAGTGGAGGACCCAGCTGCTTATCTTGGGCTGTAGCCCTTGATGCGCATAGTGGGTGTCTTCTGTAGGCCTTGGACCTTGACGGCCCAGGCCAGCTTCCAGTGTCTGGGATGACTCCATGACGCCCTCTTCATCTTGCTGCCCCTGAGATGCCCCTGTGACAGTGAGGGAAGGAGTCAGAAGGTGTAGCCACAGCCACAGTCTCCTGGCTGGATGCCCCGTCATGGGCTTAAGCCCTTTCTCCAGAAGCTCCACCGTCACCTAGCTCTGCCAGTTGTGGAGGACCACCTGTATCGTACACATGCTGACTGAGCCCTCTTCAATGGCCACTTGAGTCAGGGGCCACTTGTCAATGGCTGCAGCAAGTGCCCTCTGAGACAAGGGCATGCTCTATATCATAACTGAGGAGTTACAGACTGCGACTGGCCAATGTTCTCAATGGCTGCTGCCGTAACCCACTGTGTCTCAGTGCTGTCCCACTGGGTCTTCTGCAAGCTCTTGAGCCTCTCAGCCATGGGTCACAGAACCTCAAGAATCCTGATCAGTCTTTCAGCTATGGCCTCCTGTGACAAGACCATTGCTTAGAGCCTACCACTCATGGTGAGAATCCTCTGCCCCAGGCTTTCTACTGCAGATGCCACCTTTGCAGTCTTGAAAAGTATGTAAGACAGGGTAATAGCTAGTCCACCCAAAGGCTTTGGGACTCCTCCCAACAATCTCGCAGTTGGGTATGTGTGGCTGTCAGCCTCTCCTGCATCATCTCCAGCCACTGAGGGAGAAGTGATCTCAGAGGTCCAGCATGTAGCCTGGGGTCAGCTGAATCCTCTCTTCTAGCAAACCCCCGCATGCCAGAGGCCTCCTCCACCCAATAAATATTATCAGATGTGTCGTGCTCACCAAAGAGTGACCCAGATGCCTCAACACTAACCGGACCTTGTGAATTGTGACGTGAAAACTGATGCCAAAACGGTGCCACCCTTAGAGATCCTTTCAGCTATATCCTCCAAGGACTCATCCAAGTTGTCCTGGCCAGGATGGGTGGATGCTGCAGTGGAGGCCTGGAGTCTAGAAGACCCCAGGACATACGGATGTGTCCCTGCAACACAGGACACAATGTTAAGTGTAAGGGAGGGAGAGGAATCTGGGATGCTAAACACATGATTCACATTTCTCCATTGAACATGTGCACCAAGAAAATCACAGGAACAGGACCTTCGGCCCTCCAAACCTGTATGGATTGGGCTGCCCATCTGATTTGTAAGCCCCTACCCTTCTGGGGACCGTATGCCTCTATTCCTATCCCATTCATATAGCTGTAAAGACTTCACAACTCACCATCCTAGATACCGACATGTTGATAAGTCCGGTTAGAGTTGAAGCTTCAGGGTCACTTTCTGGTGAGCTCGGTACATCTGATAATATTTATTGGATAGAGGAGGGAGTGTCCAAGGCCTCTGGCATGCAGGGGTTTGCCTCCATGACCTCCACCTGGCAGCGAGTTCCAGGCACCCACTCTCTCTCTGTGCAAATAAACATGCCTTGTATATCTCTTTTAAACTTTGCCCCTCGCACCCAAAACACGTCCTCAAGAAGACGTCTCAAAGTGAGTGGAGGAATGGCAGATGGTCACATCTTAACAACCTGCATCTTCCCTTCCCTTGAGAGCTCCAGTGCCCATTTCTCAAATGGGCTGAGGACCCGGAAATCTGATTCACCACCTTGTGTCTTCACTTTGTCATGGGTGTTATGTTCGGTCTTCTCCTATGGAGTCAAAAGGAGTCATGAAAACAATGATGGCATGACTCCTGCAGAACATCAGGGGATGGGCTGTGGGCCTCTTGGAGGGATAGGACAGAGGTGTTTGGGGGTCAGGAGCATGCAGGGTGCTGGAGGTGGGAGGATCTGGGGGAGATTTGGGGGAAGATGCGAGATAGCGTTCAGCATTCACCCTTCCTGCCCAGCTAAAGTCATTGACATTTTTCCGGCACTGCTCCCCAGTTCGAGTGACAACTGCCCTGGCGCTGATCGAGATGGCAACTTCATCGCAGGCCACATTTTCATCAGAGCCCCAGGTCTGCATCCTTCTGTGGGGAGAGGGTGTCCCGTCTTGGGACACTATCTTCTGTGAGGCTATCCAGTAGGCTCCCCAGGTTGACCTCAGAAAATTGGGAGGCTGGTCATACGCACATTGTCCTGCACTGCCTGCCTGCCGCTTCTTCTATGAAGCTGCCCCTCATTAGTTTGGCAAAACAATGCAGCAAGTTCCATGCAGTTTGCTTGTTAGCGCGGAGGGGAAGGCAAGTGAGAACTTGCAGGTGTGCTGATGGGAAGGGGTACTGGAGGTGTGGATTAGTGCCTCAATAATTGGGGACAGGGGAGAGAGGGGGAGGTGACACGCAGCCATCAGAATCTGGAGGAAATGGGGGCCTTGTGCGGCAGTATCTGGGGCAGAGTGAGGGGGATCACTCTGCCTAATATCTTTAGGGCGGAGGGGTGAGGCTGGATCACTCTACTTATGGTCAGTGTGAGGGAAGGGAAATCCACTGCCACTCTGCCTGAGATCAGGGGGAAAAAGGGGGCGGGGCCCGCGATTGATCTGGGTGGTTGGGGGGATGGGTGATGAGGGGATCAGTGATGTTGTGGGGATGCGGCAATGTCTGGTGGGGGCCACGGGAAGCATTATCTGGCCCGGGAGGAAAGTGGCAGGGGAGCGTTATTTTATCTTATTTTCTCTGCGTATGTGCAGTTGGAGGTGCTGATTGAAGCTGCAGGGTTTCAGGAGTGTTAAGCCCCACCCACAGGCTTGTGCAGTGCGGATTAGGATTGCTAATATGTTTTCAGGCAGAATGCATTTGGGGGTGCCTGAGAACAGATCTAAAAGTCGGATCTGATACACTCCCAGTTTCCAATCCACCCAGCCCTTAGAATCAAAATGGTAAAATAGGGCTCTCAGTCCCAGCTTTTAAGTGGTTCATGTCTCCAGGTATTGCTGAGTTGTAACATTGAGTGACTGCCAAAAGATGTGATGAAAATTTCTGCCTTCACAACCTTTCATGCCGTGAATTCCAGATGCCCACACTCTCCACTAATTCTTCTGCCAATTATTTTAAATGTATGTCCCCTCAGATATTGACCTCTCTGCTAATGCAATAGGTGTCTTCCATCTGCCCTGTCATGGTCCCTCATAATTCAATTTGTACCTCAGTCAAATCTCACCTCAGCTTTCTCTGTTATGGGCATTCAAACATATGAATCGGAAATAGGAATAGGCCACTCAGTCCATCAAATATGTTCTGCCGTTTGATAAGATCATGGCTGATCTGATTGTGCTGCAACTTGACCTTCTGGTTTGTCTTTGGTAGTCAAGAATCTATCTAATGCAGACTTAAAGGTATCCAATTACCAAGCTGCCTTACTGTCTGGGGAATAGAATAGAGTCTCAATTTTCTGAGAGAAAAAGGTTTCTCCTTATCTGTAACTTAAACTGGAGATTCCTTATATTTTAATAGTGACTTCCTGGTTCTAGTCTTTGCAACAAAAGGAAACATCCTTTCAGCATCAACTCTGTAAATTCTCCTCAGGATCTTATATGTTTCGATAAAATCACTTCTCATTCTACTGAACACTAATGGATACAGAACTAGACCACTCAGACTTTATTTATAAGATAACCCCTTCATCAAATGAACATTTTCTGAACTCCTTCTAAAGCAAATATGTACGTCCTTAAATAAGGATACCAGAATTGTACACCGTACTCTAGACATGATTGCACTAAAGCTCTCTACAACCAAGCAAAACTTCTCTATTTTTATCTTGCATTTCCCTTGCAATCAATAACAACATTGTATTTGCTCTCCTAATCACGTGCTACTTTTATTCTAAATTTTTGTAATCCATGTACCAGGACACCCAGATACTTCTGCGTTACAGAATTCTGCTCTCTTTCCACCTGATTAATATGATGATTTTCGATTCTTCCTCTTAAAGTGGACATGTACAAATTTTCCCACATTATGCTCTATCTGCTAATTTCTGACCATTCACTTAACTTATCTAAATCCCTTTGTTAATTCTGTATGTCCACTTTGCAACTTACTTTCCTACCTATCTTTGTACTATCAGCAAATTTAACTACCATAAATTTAATCCCTTCATCCAAGTTCTTAATATAGATTGGAAATAGTTAAGGCCCCAGTACTGACCCTTGGGAGATCTCATTCATTACATCTGGCCAATTGAAAAATAATCCATTGATGCCCAATCTCTGTTTCCTGTTAGCAAACCAATTCACCATCCATGCCAAACTGCTACCCCTACACTATGAGCTCTTATTTTGCACAGTAACTTCTTGATGTGGCACCTTGTTAAGTGCCTTCTCGAAGTTCACATACAGCACATTTACAGGTTCCTCTTTACCCACATCATCTGTTACTTCCTGAAAGAACTCTACTACATTAGATAATCATGATTTGACATTCACAAAAGCATGTTAACTCTGCCTCCAACATCAAGAATTTCTAAGTGCCTTTCTCTAAACTCCTTAATAATGGATTCAGAATTTTCTCTTTTGTAAACATTGGACAAATAATTCTGTAGTTTCCTGATTTTTTTTTCCTTCTTTCTTGAATAGGGAAGTTGCATTTCCTGTTTTTCAATCTAATGGGTCCTTTCTGGATTCTAGGGAATTTTGGAAAATTAAAACCAACACATCAGTTGTCTCAGATGCCACTTCTTTTAACATACTTGGATGAAGTTCATTACGATCTGGGGACTTGGCAGTTTCTAGTTCTAATAATTTTATCAATACCATCTCCGTGGTGTTGGTAATTGTTTTAAACTCCTCCCTTTCCCCTCTTGATTTCTAGTTATTTCTGGGATATGATTGGTGTCAGTGAAGAGAGGCACAAAATAAATATTGAGTTCACCCACTTGGTTTTCCATTATCAATCCCCTTGGCTCTATAAAGGGATAACACTTATTTTACTTACTGTTCTCTTTTTTAAACATTTTTGGTTTTAAGATTTTTTTCTTATTTTACAACAGTAATATATGCTATATCAAAATTGTGAAATAATCACGTCACTATAAAAATGGGAAGATAATTACCACTATGCAAAGCAGACACTAATAAAGCAATAGGCAAACAAGAAGAATACCATGAAACAAACCTGATTGCTCCCAAAGTACACATAAGGAAAGTCAATATTTTACTTTATGGCATAATTTATAAGGCACAGCTCCTAGCCCCATTTCTATTTTGCCCAAGTGCTCCAGAAATGACTGCCATATTTCAAACAATACATTGATTCTGTTATTTATGATGAAGCAGATCCTTTCCTTTTCAGGTCCAATGTATACATTAATTCCATTAGCCAAACTCTGACTGTTTTTATATTTCTCTCCAGCTTTTGCTTATACTCAGTTTTTTTAGTCATTCTTTACTGTTTTTATACTCTGTCCAATCTTCTGAATTGCCACTCATCCTTGTGGATCTATATTTTTTTCTTTCAATTTAATACTACCTTTAACTTCTTTAGTTAGCTACAGATGGTGCATCTTTCCCCTGTAGTCTTTGGCTGGAGTTCTCTCAACCTGCCCATCTGCATCACAACTGATCAATTTCTCAGTTCACTCCACCTAGTTCTGTCTTTACATTCTCATAATTACCCTAATTTAGGTTTAAAACATTCATTTTAGAGTCATTCTTTCTCCCCCAAACTGAATGTGAAATTCAATCATGTTATGATCACTGCTACCTAGGCACACCTTTACTCTAAGGTCAATAATTAATCCTGTCTTATTGCTCATTACCACATCTAGCATAGCCTGATGTCTAGTTGGCACCAGAATGTGCTGTCCTGAGGACACATCGTGAACTCATCTTTTAGGCTACCTTTGTCAATCTGATTTGCCAACTTGTACATCGATTAAAATTACCCATGTTTATTGCTGAACCTTTTGCACAAAGGAAACAGTCCGAAGACAACAATCCCAGCCTACCAATCTTACCCCTAAAATTCTCCATAACTAGCAACAAATGAAAACTGGCCCAAAGCTAGAGAGAGAACTCATACTGCTTTAAGTTTGCCCTAAATCAATGTAACTCTAACGTGATTTATGCAGCTGGTAATACTCATAATTTTATAAAATCTAAGTCCCATTGCATAGATCACCAGACGAGAAAATAATATGCAACGTTTAATCATACATTAACTCTATTTTTAATGTGTTGGCAAATCTAATTGTATTAAATTGTTGTATATCAATTAGAAATAATACTGGGGGTTAAATTAATCTTGGCAAAGTGGGAAGATTGAGTGATAGTGAACTGCCAATCCAACTCCGACTCATTTTCATACCCGTAACAGTTTTATTTTACTAGACAAGATAAATTTCATAAATGCTAAATATTTGTAATAGAACATAATAAAGAAACTTCCAACATCTGAAAAAGAAAAGCTAAACCAATGTATTTTAGTTGAAAAAGTGTTCTTTTAGTAAAACTTCTTGAAATGTATTTCTGTAAATTGAAGCTGCTTTTGGAATCCCAAGGCATTATCTGCTGTTTTTCTATAAAATATATCATGCATTTTTTGCAGTGGAAAAACTTTATATTATCATTAAGACTAAATAATTTTTGCAATTATATTGTTAGCAAGCAAGATTCTACTAGGGAACAATTTCAAAGTTTGCCAATGTCACAACACTTGAAAGTATTACGAACTGTGAAGAGGACAGTGTAGAACTTCAAAAGGGAATGGACAAGTTGGTAGAGTGGGCAGATGAAGTTCAATGCTGAGAAATGTGATATGATGCATTTTGGAAGGAAAAACGTGGAGTGATAAGGGTCACATTCTTAAAGGGATGTAGAAGCAGAAGGACCTGGGTGTATACATGCATGGATCATTGAAGGTGGCAGACAAGTGGAGTGAGCAGTTAATAATATGCATAGAATATTGGGATTTATTGATAGAGGCATAGAATATAAGAGCAAGAATGTTATTCTGAACTCATACAAGACAGAGTTAAACCTCAGCTGGAATATTGTGTTCAGTTCTGAGTACCACATTATAGAAAAGATGTGAACACATTGGAGGAATGCAGAAAAGTTTATAAAAGTTTTTCCAGGGATGAGAAAGTTTAGTTTTAAGGACAGATTGGAGAGATTGGAATTGTCCTCCTTAGAGAGAAGAAGGCTAAGATGAGATTTGAAGGAAATATTCAAAATCATTAGGGGGTTGGACAGAGAAATAGGGATAGGGAGAAACTGTTCCTGCTCGTAAAAGATTCAAGTATTTGAAAGGAGTTGCAAATGAAGCAAATGTGATGTGAGAAAAAGTATTTTCATGCAATGAGTGGTTCAGATCTGGAATGCCCTGCCTGGAAATATGGTGGAGCCAGGTTCATTTCAAAGAATTCAAGAAGACATTAGATGATTACTTGAATAGAAATGTGAAAGTGTATAGGGAAATGGTAGGGGAATGGCACTAAACTATGATGCTCTTTGGAGAGCTGGTGCAGCCATGATATGCCAAATGGACCCCTTCTGTGATTCTTCAAACTTCCTTTGGTTTATTAAGCAACACTACATAATTTTAACTACAGATAGAACAACCAAACACATTTAGCCTTGTATGACTTATTTTTAAATGATATCTGGTTGAATTTGAATGTTTCTTGGGGTTGAGGCAATTGTTTCACTACATCACTTCTTTAAACTAATCAGAGTAAACCTTTGTCTTTGGCTTCAGAGCAGCAAACTGATAGGGTGGTCAAGTGCTTTTTACAGAGCTGTCTGATTTTCATCTTCAAGTGATTGAGCACTTGGAAGTAGGTTAACTGATCAGAGATGGACAAATGAATTTATCAAGGACAAGTTATCTTTACATAATAATTGAATTTTCTGAGGAGATTCTTGATGTGAAAAATAAAGGAGTGAATTTATTTATTTGGACTTCAGAAGACAATCAATTTGGTTCCTTATAGGGAACTCTGAGCAAAAAAATAAAATCACATGGAAATGGAAACTATGGTTTGGATTATGCTGCCTACAAGTGATTGACATTCCTGCCCTGATTTAGGCCAGTGGGCTCTCCACCCTGCATTTGCCACCAAATTAAACAGTCCCTCCCTCTCCCCAGTGGCTCCCACGGAAATAATAAATTCTGCCTAATGTATTAACAACAGTAAAGAGATGGAAATAAATGGGAAATATATAAATGTAATATATATTAAAACTTATTAGTGGCCTTATTCCTGGATAAAACCCCATCTTTCTTTGTCTTCTCAATCTTACTTATTCTTTGCCTTCCCTTTTTTCCCATAAGCAATCCCGTTTTTGAAAACCTTTGATAGTGTTCTTCATGCTGAAGTATTTGATGATTAAAAGATGTACATCGAAACAGCAACGTAGCACCAATGATGCATGTTAGTTTCTCTACTCTGATATATTCCAGTCTGAGTTAATTATTGTGTGGGAAGATATTGTATAAATCTTATGCTGTCTTCCTACAGAGAGAAAATTGTCCCCAAGTTGCACTAACTCACCTCCTCACATCAGCAGTGGTATGAGCCCACATCACTATTAACAGAGAAAGCAACACAAAAAAAAGCATGGCAATACCTTATTAAAAAAAACTCTACCTATATCAGTAAAGGTCTATCCTCCTGAAAGGCTATATTGCAAACTTTAAATTCAGCCGGAAAGAAATTAAATTATCTTCCTCGTCATGTTTGTTAATCTTCACAAGCAAAGAGCAGATAGTCCTCCATGGACTGTACCTACAAATATGATGATAAATATTGACACAACCTAATCTCTGAGAAATCCATTATGAAGACATGTACATGAAAACAGCACGCATGAGATAAGAAGTCTCGTCTGAATTCTGCAGGAATCATATTCAAGTGATAGCATAATGCTAGTATCATTGTTAGCTTATGCAGGAAGATGCAACTGATGATTTATGATTGCTTTGATAGGAGTGATACTCAGCTTTAAGTGTTGGTTATTAGCATCAGATGGTGGCCTCAATAAGAAGGTGCTTTCCAAGTATTCCTTATTTGGCTTGTTTTCCCAGGTTAATAATATCTGAAGTTCAGTTATTAAATTAGGAATCATTTATATTTCTTTCTTATAGTTTTTTTAGTGTACCTTCTTTTAGACTACAGAATTGAATTCCTGATTAGGTATAACATTCTTTTAATTTAAAACAAAGCCTTTCTGCATATTCACTGAAAGTTTGATTTTTTTTAAAAAAACAATGATCTATAATCCCTTGACTTCAAGACGTCATCTGGTTAATACATTCACTCTAGGCTGTAATGCAGCAGAGAGTGCGTCAACACATGACAGAAGACACTGCAAGAATATTAGGATAAAATTCATCCAAATATTCTACTTGGATGGTAATTAATTACTGACAAATAATGTGATATGCCAAACTGAGCTTCATTTCCCCCATCGAACTGAGTGGCTTAAGAATAGCAAATTGGTGCTGATGCTGGAATCTGAAACAAAATCAAAAGAAGAAAATGCTGGGAAAATTCATGAAGGTCTGGCAGCATTTTTGGAGAGAGAAAATAGAGCTAACATTCTCAGCACAAAAGGCTTTTCTCCAGAGTTAGAGAAATGTAGAAATGTGATAAGTGGATTCCTGAGTATAGATTTAAAAAAAGCTGCACCTACAATTTGAGAGAGATCTGGGGACACTATATATTTAGTAAACTAACAGTATAGTTATATCTGCATGTGCGAATGCAAATGTTTGATTGACAATTAAATGCATACCAAGTAAATTAATGCTCTGATACATTTAGATTATTTTGACATTAACTATATATCTCTATCACATTATTTTGGTCAGTGACTTTTACTTTCATGTCATTACTATTTTTTGAGATAGATCACAGATGATAAATATCCACAGGCACATCAACCCCATAGCTATTTTTCATGTCTAAGTCTAATCAGTTCTATAAGACTATTCAACTGGAGAGACATTTTGGCCATGCCCGATAATATTGTTGCTCAACATCCATCCATAAACATGGTGGTGAATTTTGTAGACTTTTGCCAATGTATTTGAAGACTGGGAGGCTTGTAAAGTAAAACAGTTGTCTGTTCATCATCTTCCCAATCACCCCAACCTGTCTCCTATATTGCAGTGGCAGATAAAGATCAGGCTCCCATCCTTACCTCACTTGAGGCCCTTAAGTGGCTAATGGTCACTTAATGGCCTCATTTCACCTTATCAGTAAGGAGTGGTGGGAAGCCTAACTGTTTTCATTGCCTGAGTTGCTGGCAGGCAGGAAGGCGGGGGGGGGGAGCGGCACACCTCTTGGGGGCCTCATGTGTCCATCAAAGGCAACTCCTCAAGGTTGTACTGTTCTTCTGAGCACCCCTCACCCCTCACTCTTTAAAGCATGCCTCCAACACTGCACTCCACACTGGGGTTTATCAGGCAGGCCCATCCAAAACCCATGGACTAAACTGAAATACAGCATCCATGCCACTTCATCTTCAGGGACTACCTGTAGTTGTAACAGTGGCTACTATCTGATCCTGGCAATATTGGGATTACAGAGTTGTTGACCAATCAGATTAGCCAGTAGCTGTCTGAGATGGATTGTTCCCAGATAGAAGTGGAAGTCACATTGCAAATCAATTCAGGCTTCTCCCAGCAAAAAGATTTGCCTACATCTGCACAAACCCTTCCCCTCACCTCCCACCTTCTAAACAATAACCTCCTCACTTATCAACATCCATCTGATCCTCTTAGAGATGACCTCAGACCTGATCTTTCAGGACCTCTGACTCCTCGTAAAACCTAGCCCCCTAACTTTGCCATAATGGGCCACCTGGAAGATAAAGTTATTGAAGTTCATCATGAAAGGAGATGTTTTCCAGGTCATTAAGGAGGCTCAGGATGCTGCTCATGGCCCACCAATACCAACTCCAAGAAACATTTGAGAAAATCTTATTGAGGTGACCTAGATAACAAAGGCACCTATGTCAGACTTCTCTTGATTGACTGTAGCTCAGTCTTCAACATCATTATTCCTATGAAATCATCTCCAAATTTGGTGGCCTGACCTCGGCTGCTCTCTCTGCAACCGAATTCTGAACTTCCTAATGCACAGACAACAATCAGTAAGGATAGGCAACAACACCTCCTCCAAAATCATCCTCAAAACTGATGCCTTACAAGGCTGTGTTTTCAGCCCTCTACTATATTCCTTATACACCTATGTGTGGCCAAATTCCCCTCCAAATTGATTTTCAAGTCTGCTGACAACACCGCCATCATTGTTTGAGATCTGAACAATGACAAAATAGAAAATCTGGTGAACTAACGCGGTGACAATAATCTCTCCCTTTATATCAACATAAAGCAGATTATCAGCGAATTCAGGAATCATAAAGGAGAAAATGCTGCTGTCTACATCAACAAGGATGAAGTCGAAAGGGTCGAGGGCTTCAAGTTTTTAGGTGTCCAAATCAACAAAAAGCTGTCCTGATCCCCAGATGCCAAGACAATGGTTAAGAAAGCCTACCGATGCCTCTAATTTCTCAGAAGACTAAGGAAATTTGACATGTCAGCTATGACTCTCACCAACTTTTACAGATGCACCATAGAAAGCATTCTTTCTGGTAGTATCATCACTTGGTATGGCTCCTGTTCTGCTCAAGACCGCAAGAAATTACAAAAGGTCATGAATGTAGCCCGATCCATCAGGCAAACCAGCCTCCTATCCATTGACTCTGTCTATACTTCCCATTGCTTCAGAAAAGCAGCCAGCATAATTAAAAACTTTACACACCTCAGATATTCTCTCTTCCACCTTCTTCCATTGGAAAAAGATACAAAAGTCTGAGGTCATGTACCAACCGACTCAAGGACAGCTTCTTCCCTGCTGCCATCAGACTTTTGATTGGGCCTACCTTGCATTAAGTTGATCTTTCTCTACACCCTAGCTATGATTGTAACACTACATTCTACACTCTGTCATTTCCTTCTCTATGAATGGTATGTTTGTCTGTGTAGCAAGCAAGAAACAATAATTTTCACTGTATACTAATACATGTGACAATAATAAATCAAATCAAACTTCTTGTAATTAGCCTTCACCTTTTGTAAAAAAATACTCCTCCTATATCTTCACTGTTTCTTCAAAAGTACATCTTGAGCTACTGTTTGGCTAGCTTTGGCCAATTGTTTTTGCCTACTTATGGTATAGTAAACAATGCTATTCCATGGAGAATGTGCAAATGGAGAGAAATCAAAATGCATTTTCCATTCTAAAGTTTGCATTTAGTGATTGATATGCTCAGTTATTTAACTGAATATTTAATCAAAATTATTCAATTATCAACAATCTCAATCAACCATGAGTTGTACCTAACATTCATAGCTTCACAAAGCTGCAGTGTAATCTTTGTTAATTGCATTTACGGATTAATAGTCCTCCAGTCATGAACCATGTGGTTGATGGATAGCTGTTCTGACACTGTAACCACCCACTCTCAAAATGGTGACTCAAACGCTGATGGTACTGTGAACTGTGCAAAATGAAGACATTGTGATTACTACCAGGACATCAGGCATGGACTTACATGATTTTCTGCATGTGGTCACACAACAGCTGGACATTGTCCCCAGGCTTCAGTGCAATTGAATATTGACATACAGTGTGTGCAAAGTGATATAAGGGAATACAATGACATAGTGGTTAGCACTGCTGCCTCACAGCACCAAGGATTGGGATTCAATTCCAGCATCAGGTCACTATCTGCGTGGAGTTTGCACATTCTCCCCACATCTGTGTGGATTTCCTCCAGGTGCTCCAGTTTCCTCCTGAAGTCCAAAGATGTGCAGGTTAGATTGATTGGCCATGCTAAATTGCCTTTTGTGACAGGAGGACCAGCAGGGTAAATACATGGGGTTACAGGGGTTGTGTTTAAGTGAGATTATTGTCTGTGTGGGCTCAATGGGCCAAATGGCCTCTTTCTGTACTGTAGGGATTCTAGGATTCCATGATTCTATGTGAAATCAATAGCACCATGAAGAAACCTGCAATCTGGATATGTCAGGTGCTCTGACAAGAGAGAATGAAATGTACTCAGCCCTTTTGGAATAAAGTCTCAGTGCTCTCCACAATACAACAGACAAACTAGTACATGTTGCAAATTTCACCTGCTTCAGTTTGGAAGGAGCCAAGAGGTTAGCAAGTTCAGCGCCCAAGCACAGGCCTTATGCCTCTATTATCTTCTTTTGAGCCTTAGCATAAATCTTTCATTTTGTTGTCATACAGATAATACAATGCATAAAATTGAGGGCATGAGTTCTAATTGCAATTGCAATCTAATTTTAAGCCTACTTTTCCTGAGAAGAAACGAGACTAAACTAATAAATCCATACTAATTGACTATAAGCTATTAACTGGTAGCCTTATTGAACCTAAGTCCACCAAAACTTAATGTTGAAGTGATTAAAAATAAATTAATGTTTGGTTACATTTTAACAGTTTACAAAGATTTACACATTCCCAAAGAGATTGTGGATAAGCCTATCGATGGGCCAGAACTTTACCTTTAATGTTTCTCGGTCTGTGACACAGAGAGATGAAAGCGATCAAAGCAGTTTTGAAAGAAAAGCATTGGTCATTCAATGCTTGCAATGCTCAATCCTTCCAGATGTTCACAAAAGCCTATGGGCAGGATTTTCCACCAGCCTTACCCTCCATATTCACAGCATATTTTCCAGTGGTAGAGGCAGCCATCATCATCCAAAGGCATGATCTTCCCATTTCCACCAAAGTCAACAGAGAACCAACCAGAGGAGTTGCTATCAGCAGGACTGGAACATTCTGCCATTGGGAAGTGTTGGAAAATTCAGCCCTAAACTATACATTGCTACTGGAAATTCTAAATTGATCTGTTTTGGGACTGCAGTTCTGATTACAGCTGGTGGCAAATGCTAGGAAAGACAGAGACCTCTGACAGAATGAACTAAATTTTATCAACCTCTGGGAGGAGGTGGTGTAAAAAAGTAAAGGAAGGTAAAGTTCCAGTGCTTGTTGTCTTCCTACCACTATGCCATTTTACCAAAAAGTCAGATGGCCATCCTGCCTAGAGGCCAATTGACCCACATAAATGGTCAATTAAGGGCCTTTATCTGATACCAGTGATATTTTAGCAGGTGGATCTCCACCAATAGTAAGACAGGCTGATAAATTACAGCAGCCTTCCCGTGAACTAAGCAGGTCGTATCTATTTCGGCACTCTTTAGCCATTGTTTTTCACTGAGGGTGAGGTAAGATAATTGCTTCCTGAATATTCTTAGCAGACATGGCCTCCAGCTGAGAATTTTCAACCCTCTATTTTTCCTCCTCCTTCCACCAGTCTGTCTTATTCTGTGTTGCCTCTGTTCATTCTATTACTCATACTGTATTTCAAGGGAGGTGCAAATTTTTGCCCCTATGTTGGGCAACAAATGATCTGTACAGAATTCTTGAGATCAAGTCAAGGTCCTTCAGTGTGTACGACAACACTGATAAGCAACTGTAAACAACTTTGGAAATTAACAAACACTTCCATAATCATAACAACAGACAATAGAAATTAAAAGAAACTAACCTGTAAGTATTTGATGATCCCTTTAAAGAAAACTGGTTGGGGAGGTTCTCTGTACTGCTGAATGTATGTTCAGCTGTATGTGTTTAAGGGACACTATTACCCAGAGTGCTGAACTTCAAAATGGGAGTTCTGGTATCAGATCAGCTTTAAACACTGATCAGTATCACTAGCCGACTCCTATGAATAACTTTCAGTACTGATGCCTTCTCCAAAATGGTGTCCAGCATGGCTAGCACCAGTTGTGTCTACATATACTTGGGGCTGCATTTTGAAGACAAAACAATACTTTTGCTCCAAGGCTCAATTTTATGGCCTAGATATCACTTTCCTGAGAAACATGTCTTTGACTATAAATAAAGCAGCACAGCTTTTATGAAGTCCACCAACAGTTGAAATATATTAACTTAAGCATTTAATTCTATAACTGCCTCATAGGAAAAATTGCATCTATTCAGCAATTATTTAAAAGAAATTAGATGTGAAGATTTTTCGTTGAGAATTGATTCTAATTAATCATCATTTAAAACTTCTAATAATAGTAGTTACTGCTACAATATTCCTTTAACATCCTTAATTGAACTTAATTTATTCAAACTTGCTATTAATTGACCAAACTCCCAAAAAGCTATCAACTCACTTCTGTTCCCTGATTACTTATTAATTTGTGAAGTTTGCCAGAATTGCAGTTAAGAAAGTCTTTCTTCAACTACTTTGTCTTCAAATATTGTTAATGGGCTTCTTACAAATGTAATTGAAAATGGAAGTAATAAAATAATAATTGAAATTTTCCTTTCCAATCTTATTTGAATCAGAAATCTTAGGAACAATTTTCCCAGATGCTTTAAGCAGTAAAGAGTCTCAATTATGATTATGATAGGGTCTTAACCTGAAACTTCAGTTTAGCCTGTTTTTGTGCAAAATTTCACCGTGATAAGCTTGTGCTGAGATCAGTGTTATGAATATGCCAGCATGTTAAAAGCTACCAGCATTTCAAAAGATATTTCACAGGATGTGGATCTCAATAATGAGATTAGCAGTTGTACATAGACCAAGTACATCACCCTAATACTAGAAAGCATTTTGGATAGACAATTGTATCATTCAGAGAGAACATACAACTAACAAAAGCTGAGGGGACAGACAGCCAAATATACAGAAAGAAACTACAAAGGGAAACAATGCTATAATTGGCAAACTTTTTGTAGAAGCAAGAGGCAGATTCCACCGAGTAGCCTGTAAGCCAGCTCTAGTTAGCAGACCAGAAGCAAGAGTGCAGAAATGTTTGTGGAGGCAATTAAAACCCATATCTTTACTGAACCAAGAAGAGACATTCCGCAGAACAACAAGCGGAAACTGTGCATTTACTATAAACTGGCCTTTATTTATAGATCTATGAATTGGATCTTGTTTAGGAAGAAGAAGTTCTGAAAGAGTTCAGATCTGATGAATGTACTTTGAAACAAAAAGGGTAATTTCTACTTAACCTTTGTGGTTGTGTTTAGTGCTTTCTTATAGTCCCAGTTGTGTATTTTCTTTATCATAATAAGTAGTCACTGTTAAATATTATACAATGACTAGGCTGGTTACAGTTCTCACTGGGTCTTGCATATGGTTTGTTACACATTATTGAAGCAGAACTATGCACCACTGCAGACCAGGGATACCCTCACAGGTAATATCAACTAGGTTTGTGATATCTACCTTCTCATGAATCTTGAAGTCATAATTGCCATTTGAAATGATTGCGAGCACTCATTAAGGAGCCGTTTTGTTTACTACACTTAACTTACAACTCTTTTCTAGCAGTGACCAGTTGACTGGGAGCAACCAAGTCATTCTGGAGGATTTCAATCACTACTTAAAGATATATCACTTTTTGCTGGTCCCTTACTGCTGGAGGCTTGAAATGGACACTCAACAGTTTCTAAAGACTTCATCAACATTTATTCTGGAAAATCTCCGAGGAGTTCACCTGAATAGAATGAGCCTACACATGATATTTTTTACTTGCATGATGCAAGCTATGCTGAGCTATAATGATTTTCCAACAGATTATATATTAATCCAAATCATACTTTTCTTGCAAAATAAGCTTATGCATGACAGAAGCAAGATGGCTCAAGCTAAAGAAGGGCCACCATACAGGCAGGTTTTATATCGGAAAATGTGGGTAGAGATTGGGCAAGAAATGTAGCAGGATAGATTGCACAGGAAACAACATCACCTCCTTTTAGCTTTGAATTATCTCAACATTATATGACAACCTTTACAAATGGATATATATAGGTTAGGTGAGTGGGCAAAAATGTGTCAGATGGATTTGAACTTGGATAAGTATGAGGTTATCCATTTTGTTGGAAAAATGGAAAGGCAACTTATTAGTTAAATGGAGAGAGATTGTCTAAACTGATGTTCAGATACAATAGGTAATAAGGAAAGCAAATGCAATTTTGGCATTTGTAGCTAAAGGAATAGCATACAAAAATAAGGAAATGTTGCTGCAACTATAAAAGGCATTGCTGAAATTGTCCTTGGAGTACTGTGTACAGTTTTGATCTCCTTATTTGAAGAAGCAATACAGAGAAGGTTCCCTAGGTTGATTCCACAGATGAGGAGTTTTTCTTATGAAGAGAAATTGAGCAGATAAAGCTTATACTCTCTAGAGTTAAAAAGTACAGCCCACAAGGCTGTGTTCTCAATCCCTTATTATACACCTATGACTTTGTGGCCAAGTTCCCTTCCAACTCGATTTTCAAGTCTGCTGATGACACCACCAAAGTGGGTTGGATCTCAAACAATGAGACAGAGTACAGGAATGAGATAGAGAATCTGGTGCGGCAACAATAATCTCTCCCTCAATGTCAACGAAACAAAGGAGATTGTCATTGACAATAAAGCGTAAAGGAGAATGTGTTCTTTTCTACATCAATGGGAATGAAATAGAAATGATCGAAAGCTTCAAAATTTTAGGTGCCCAGATCACCAACAATCTGTTCTGGTCCCCCATGCTGACACTATAGTTAAGAAAGCCCACCAATGCCTCTACTTTCTCAAAAACCTCACCAACTTTTACAGATGCACCGTAGAAAACATTCTTTCTAGTTTTATCACAGCTTGGTATGGTTCCTGCTCTGTCCAAAGCTACAAGAAATTACAAAAGGTTGTGAATGTAGCCTAATGCATTACACAAACCAGCTTCCCATCCATTAGTTCTGACTACACTTTCTGCTGCCTCAGAAAAGCAGCCAGCATAATTAAGGACACTACATATCCTGGACACACTCTCTTCAATTCTTCTGTCGGAAAATAGATACAAAAGTCTGAGATTACGTATCAACCGATTTGCACTTTTCCTGCTACTATCAGACTTTTGAATGGACCTACTCACATTAAGTTGATCTTTCTCTACACCCTAGCAATAACTATAACATTACAATCTGCACTCTCTCATTTCCTTCTCTATGAATGGTATGCTTTGTCTGTAAATGTGCAAGAAACAATACTTTTCACTGTATGTTGATATATTTTTCAATAATAAATCAAATCAAATCAAATTAAATAATGTGAGGAGATCTAATTGAGGCATATAAGATGATAAGAGGTAATGACAAAATTGACAAAAAGCAGATGTTTCCTCTTGTGAGGCAATCTATAAGTTGGTGGCAGATTTTAAACAGAGATGAGGAGAAACTGTTCCTCTCAAGAATTGTGAATCTGTAGAATTTACTACAAGAGAGAGCGGTGGATATCAGGACACAGAGTTAAGTTAAGGAAGAGGAATATCTTTTAATTAGTAATGGGGTTGAAGAATTATGGAGAACAGGCGGATAAGTGGAGCTGAAGCCAAAATGAGATTAACTGTGACTATATTGAATAGTGGAACAGGCTCGAGGGACTAAATTGCCTATTCCTGCTCTTCATTCTTATGTTCTTAATAATCCCAACAAGTAAGTTGATCAGCGAAAGTAGGTTTGTGGAGACTGTGTTAGAGAATCCCCTGATAGATTTCTCAACCACAGTGTCAAGGAAGGGAGTTCATTTGATGACTCCATTTCAAATGTGAATTTGAGCACAGCATGAATTCCA
This sequence comes from Sphyrna mokarran, assembly GCA_024679065.1. NCBI lineage: Eukaryota > Metazoa > Chordata > Chondrichthyes > Carcharhiniformes > Carcharhinidae > Sphyrna > Sphyrna mokarran. The sequence continues at coordinate 71,648,380 of JAGIQG010000005.1, forward strand.
TTAATACACATAACTAATTATTGCATGCAGCTCCAGATTGAAATATAGCATATGTATCATCCACATGTCAGAAATATGCAAGGGAAAGATAGTTAGGTGTCAATCTATTGAATACATATTCTTCATAGAATGCAACAGAAATGTTTATGAGAACTGGGCCTAGAGGGATCCCATGGCAACACTATACATTAAAATTGAACTCAACTTTGCAAGTTGCCAAGGTCATAACTTCAATGAATACTGATCCACACACAATGGTAACAGGACTAGATCACCATGATATAGATCTGCTGCACAAATATTTATGGTTTCCTTAACTGGAACATTGTGGATATTGGGAGAAATGGATAGAAGGATGGATGAAGAATGAAAGAGTTCTGGTGAATATGAGGATTGAAGTGGATGAGGACTTGAGGACCTCGTTATTACAACGGAGCATTTGTCCAATTATAGAGTGGCCTTCTAGTCTTATAGCCTCAATATCATTCATCTGTACGTGTTGCCATCTTTGGCCCTTCTCGAAAGGTAGCCTTCATAAACTTTAAGATGTTTGCATGTGTTCTTTGCATGACTATTCAAAACTGTTCCCACTGCACTGTGCTCTCTATCACCCTGTATCTTATTCAGTTTTAACAAAGTGCAATAGATGAAGAATGTCAAATGACCACATGGACATGACATTGTTATTGATTTGCAAGTCTTATGATCTTCGCAAATGTCGAGGAATCCTTCACTTGTGTATGTGAAAAAACTTGTACCAATTTGCCCAACCATTTGTATGTATAAATTTATACATATTTATACAAAAATATGTATAAATATATTTTTATACATATTTATATAAAATATATAAAATGTTTTATATATTTATAAAACCTACATAAATTATATAGGTTTTGTAATACAGGCAAAACCTAAAACCTAACCTGCAGTCACACTAAGGAATTAAATTTCACATTCATAGGCTTGCACCACTTCATAATGGTGATCATTAACAACATTAATAACCTAACAAGCTTGCAATAAATTTGATATCATTTTGTTCATAAAACTGATATGGTCCCAGTACCAGCAAATTACTTCCGCTATATTTTAAAAATAATTAGGTATAAATCAGGTGAGGTTTTAAGCCTTTCTATAAAAAAAACACTTGACGGCTTTCTTCAAATTTATAGGAACCATTATAACAACTCTGAAATTGTGAGCTGCTGCTCCCAGCGTGAAAAATCACTCGACTGAAGCTCAGATAAAAGAGATGGTGGCTTGTCTGATTCCCCCTGCTGCTAGAAAATCAGGAGTGCCATTAATCAAGCTCACTAAAATATTCATACCTAGCACCAGATTTTCATGACTCCAACTGTGCTGAAATGGGAATGGCCAAGCCCTGAAAATGGCTAGCAAGATCTAATTCCCAAATTCCCATCACTATTCCTAGTTCGGAAATTTTGACCAAATATTTCTAACTGAAGCTTTTATTCACTTCAAACCTTTTAATCATGTGTAAATAAGGACACACGTTGAAAAACCACATCAAAAAGTAATCAATTACTACAAGTCAAAAGAAGTGTCAGTCAAACAAAGCTTACACCCCCTTCTCATGCTGTGTCAATATTTCTTGCTGAACTAAGTGCTTTTCCATTCTTGGAATTCAGCTAAGCATTCATTATGAGGCCATCAAGCAATGGTATTAAAAAAATTTGCTTTTTTTTTACACAAAATTATGAGATATGAAGTGGATGGAAGGTTCTGATATTAATGTGAATGGCTGTACTGATTGACAGTTTTAGGAGTTGTAAGCTGAACTGTTTTCTTTTTAAGATTTATTTTTAAAGCTTCTGCTTATATAATCCGGTTCAGGATAATTTCAAAGACTTGCCAAACTTCCTAATGCCTAATTGGATTTGTACATTGTGGATATTGGGAGAAATGGATAGAAGGATGGATGAAGAATGAAAGAGTTCTGGTGAATATGAGGATTGAAGTGGATGAGGACTTGAGGACCTCGTTATTACAACTGAGCGTTTGTCCAATTATAGAGTGGCCTTCTAGCCTTATAGCCTCAATATCATTCATCTGTACGTGTTGCCATCTTTGGCCCTTCTTGAAAGGTAGCCTTCATAAACTTTAAGATGTTTGCATGTGTTCTTTGCATGACTATTCAAAACTGTTCCCACTGCACTGTGCTCTCCATCACCCTGTATCTTATTCAGTTTTAACAAAGCAATACTCTCTGCATCAATCATCAGCAAGGCATTTGATAGTCCAACAACATTCAACATGAAGAAATTCCCCCTAGACTATCTCTTTTTCATACTGGCAATCATAAATTGATGACATTTAATTATTGATGCAATATTATAGGCTCAGTGTAAGTGTTACAATCCCCATAGAGAGTAATAATTTGAATAATGCACAATTTCAGTATGTTTGCAAAAGGGTATATCAAGATTTCACATTAAAAAAAATTCAGGATGTGGGCATAGCTGGTTAGGCCAGCACTTTTATTGTCACTAATTGCCCTTGAACCACAGCAATCAGTGTGCTGCAGGTACATCCACAATAGTGTTAGGGTGAGAGTTCCAGGATATTGATTCTGTAACAGAGAAGGAACAACAATATATTTCCAAGAGATGCTGAGTAACATGAAGGGGAAACTTTCAGATGGCGGTGTTCCCATACGTCTGCTGTCCTTGTCCTTCTAGATTGTAGTAGTCATAAATTTGGAAAATGCTGTCTATGGAGCCTTGGTGAGTTCCTGCAGTGTGTTTTGTAGATGTGTTGCCGATCTGGCAGGCTGCTTTATTTTGGATGGTGTCAGAATTCTTTAATGTTATTGGAGCTGCATTCGTCTAGATTAGGGAAGAATATTCCTTCACATTCCTGACTTGTGCCTTGTAGAATGTGGACAAGCTTTGGGAAGTCAGGTGGTGAGTTTTTGCTACAGAACACTTAACAGCTGACTTACCCTTGAGGCCATAGCATTTATATGGCTGGTCCAAGATGTTGGTTGTGAGGGATTCATCAATGGTAATGCCATTGAATGTCAAGAGTAGATGGTTAGTTTCTCTCTTGTTGGAGATGTAATTGTGTGGTTACATGCTACTTCTCAGCCAAAGCCTGGCGAATCAATCCATTAAATTTCTAAGCCAGTCTCTTTCAGAGTTTTAAAATATAAATTTTCCAAATGGAAAACTGGAAACAAGGCACATAAAATTGTCAGAGAAAATGCAGTAAGCCTGAGGATTGGGAACACTTTCGAATTCTGCAAAGAAGGAATTGATAACAAAAGAGAAAATAGAACATGAAAGTAAACTGGTGAAAAGCATAAAAATAGACTGTAAAATCTTCTATAGGTATAATAAGTAAAAGATTAGCAAAGGCAAATGTAGGATACTACAGGCAGAACCAGAAGAATTTATAATGCGGAATAAAGAAGTGGCAGAGAAACTAAGCAAATACTTTGGGAGGAATTTTCCCCTGTGGGACTAAGTCCCATGACAGGGCTGGGGACAGGGTGAGTTTCCCGCACAGAGTCCATTGAGAACAGCCAAAACTCACGCTCAGCTTATTGACCTCTCGCACCCATAGTCACCCCCCACAAAGGTGCTTTTTTGCAACTCTGAATGGTAACTATTATGAAAATTACATTCCCTGAGAGAACTCCTGGCAGGAGAGGATCACATACAGCATCATGGAAAGTAAGAGACTGGAGGATAGGGGCACTTTGTTTGTCACTACAAATGTGTGCTCACGTGATCTATAGAACATAGAACATAGAACATTACAGCGCAGAACAGGCCCTTCGGCTTTCGTGTTGCACCGACCAATTATGAAAAAAGCAATGGCCCTCCAAACTAAACCATTCCCTTCTCTTCCATAAACTTATCAACTAACCTCTTAAACGCCACCAAACTTGGCGCATCTACAACTGCCGCAGGCAGGGCATTCCACTCCCTAACCACCCTCTGGGTAAAGAACCTACCTCTGATATCCGTCCTATAACTATCACCCCTTAATTTAAAGCTGTGTCCCCTCGTGCTAGCTTTCTCCATCCTAGGAAAAAGGCTATCACTGTCCACCCTATCTAAACCTCTAATCATCTTATATGTTTCGATAAGGTCTCCTCTTAGCCGCCTCCTTTCTAACGAAAACAACCTCAAATCCCTCAGCCTCTCTTCATAAGACCTGCCCTCCATACCAGGCAACATCCTGGTAAACCTCCTCTGTGCCCTCTCCAATGCCTCCACATCTTTCTTATAATGTGGGGACCAGAACTGCACACAATACTCCAAGTGCGGCCGCACTAGAGTTTTGTACAGTTGCAACATGACGTTGCGGCTCCGAAATTCAATCCCCCTACCAATAAAAGCTAAGACTCCGTATGCCTTCTTAACAACCTTATCGACTTGACTGCCTACTTTCAGGGATCTATGCACAAATATACCAAGATCCCTCTGTTCATCAACACTATTAAGAATCCTACCATTAGCCCTATACTCTACACATTTATTATTCCTGCCAAAGTGCATTACCTCACACTTTTCCACATTATTGCAATGGAAATCTTGTTGCAATTGCTTCATAAGCACTTTAGTTATTTCTTTATCACTTGTCAACAGTTCCACACTCACCTTCAATCCTGCCCAGGAGGAAACGGAAGGAAAGAGGGATAACTCCTCTATCTCCAGCCTCCCCGCCCCACCTCTCCCAATGCTGCATCCAGATTCTGCCTCCACTGGAATAGGAAAATCCTACCCAAAGAAAACAACTACCCTTTTTCTCTCTAAGGAGCTGCTCCTTCATTTGTGCCCTCATTTCATTCTCATATTTTTGCTGAGTGCAACAGGAAAGAGAACTTCTTGATGGGCCTGTACCTGGGCTTAACAAAATCCACTGCCACTGACTCAGCATGTTCAAGATTACTGGAAAGAATCCCAGTAACCACTTCTTCACAGAATATCTATGAACATTCACACAACATGATTCTAATATTGTTCAAGGTGTAAGGTATGCTGTTGATGACTTAAAGGATAAGAGATCATTGCCATTTATGCAGCAGTATCAAAGATTATTTGTCACTAAGCTTGTAATAGTGCATCAATATTGCTGTTTCTGCAGTGTTAAAATTATACTGTAGCCGTCCAGTATTAGTGCTTTAATTTTCAGAAATAACTTGGTGCAGCTTCATAAATGAACCTAATTTACCACACGAGTGATAGTCAAGATCAGAAAATGGAGGCAGCACAAATAATAAAGTGATACATGCAACGCAGGCCGTGCATAATTCATGAGTATTCACACAGCAATTGGGCATCAATATGATTTGCACAAAAACTAATGCCTTAGAGAAAACACCCATGGTTTGCAAGTCGTTCTGCAAAGGATTTAAAAGGAATTACTGAACTGTGGATGAATCCATTTCATTGAATGTCCTTATAATGGGAATAGTTCTCTTCCTGCTGACTGGAAAAGAGCTAAGCTATCATATTATCTATATTTTCCTATTAAGGAAACAATACTGCCTCCACAACTGTGTCACTGTTTTATTTCTCCCCAGCCAAAAGAAATCTAAAAATCTTTAATCTTATTGATTTTTCAGCATTGACTGTAACATATGGGAACGTGGGAAATAGGATTTGGAGAAGATCACTCACTGCTCTGCCATTTAACTAGATCATGGTCTATCCCTATCTCAATGCCATTTTTCTACATTATCCCCATATCTCTTGATATCTTTAATATTTAGAAATCTATTGATCTGTGTCTTGAATGTACACAAAGACTAAGCCTTCACTATCTTCTGGAGTAAAGGATTCTTTGTATTCTCCACCCTCTGAGTGAAGAAATTCCTTTTCATTTCAATGCTAAATGGCCTACCTTTTACTCTGAAACCTCTCACAGCAAGAAAATACATCCTTTCTCCAGCTACCCTGTTGATCTTTTTAAGGGGATTCAGAAGGGACATCCTGAAAGGGCATGATTGGATGTAACAATGGTGTCCAACTGCTGTTCCTTTTCTTTTTGAGTGCTGGAAGGCTGCTGTCTGACTTCTTGAGAGGAAAGGATACCTGGGGAAAGATCAAGGTGCCATATCCTCCTCTCATGTAGCCACTGCAGAAGCTCACCCATGGCTATAGTGATGGATTGCATATATATGTGCATTTCTGGAAGAAGCTGCTGGACTAGGTTTTCCATAGAGTACACTACGGAGACATCACTTCATTGGCCAATAGGCCGATGATTCATCCGCCTTATGTGCCACCCTGTTTGAGTGATAGACTGGGCTTCATTCAGGACCCTGTGTAGTTTCTTGTGGTCTTGGACAAAGTATCAGTACATGATTTCCCCCATCCTTTGCTGCCTCTCCAGCATCTTTTAGAAGACCAATTTCAGAATGTCATTGGGCATGAACTTTGCAGAAGACTCTTTTCCAACACACTGATGTGCTTGAATGACTCTGTCTTCCCCTACTACAAATACATGTCCACATAGTGACCACCAGAATGTAAGACCCTTCCTAAGCTGCCTATGATTGAGAGTTTCAAGTTTCTAGGTGTCCAGATCACCAACAACCAGTCCTGGACCCCCATGCCAACACTATGGTTAAGAAAGACTACCAATGCCTCTACTTTCTCAGGAGGCTAAGGAAATTTGGCATGTTCACTACAACTCTCACCAACTTTTTATAAATCACCACTGAAAGCATTCTTTCTGGCTGTATCAAAGCTTGAAATGGTTCCTGTTCTGTCCAAGACAACAAGAAACTACAAAGGGTCCTAAATGAAGCCCAGTCCATCACTCAAATCAGCTTCCCATCCATTGATTCTCTCTGCATTTCCCACTGCCTTGGAAAAGCAGCCAGCATAATCAAGGTCCCTACATACCCCAAACATCTTCTCTTCCAACTTCTTCCATGGAAAAAAGATACAGAAATCTCAGGATGTGTACCATCTGACTCAAGAACAGCTTCCTCCCTGCTGCCATCAGACTTTTGAATGGACCTACCTTGCATTAAGTTGAGCTTTCTCTACCTCTAGCTATGACTGTAAAACTTCATTGTGCACTCTCTCCTTTATTTCTCTATGTATGGTTTGCTTTGTCTGTATAGCATACAAGAAACAATATTTTTCACTATATGTTAATACATGTGATAACAATAAATCAAATCAAATCAGAGGCTAGAAATGATACCCATCGAGGTGTACATTTGCGCACTGATGGAAGGTGCAGGTGTTTGCTTATCCATGAGCACTTCCTTCATGCATGGATCCTTATTGAATAGAGGGCACATAAACTAATCTGTCATCTACGATGGATCTGTGCCACTTCACCCTGCCAGCTGAGCTGCCTGCTCCTCGAAGTTGGTCAGTTGTTTTAAGCATGGAGGATCCAATCTTACCTTCATTATCTTTTTCCTATTGTGAAACATGGAAACATAGAACAGTACAGCACAGTACTGGCCCTTCGGCCCTCAATGTTGTGCCGAGCTATGTCCAAACCCAAGATCAAGCTTCCCCACTCCCTGTTATTCTGATAAATTACAACATGCACATAAAGAGAAGATGGGATCGAGAGCAATTGCATTTCTTGTATCTCTCCCGTGCTTCCAGTTTCACAAATAATCCATTGGGTTCTACGCCATCTGATTGATGCATTGTAGGATTTCCACAAGAGTTCCAGGACAACACTTTTCAGAGTAGCAAGTCAGTGCAGATAGAAAGATAAGGCTCAAAGAGGCATATCATTAGCAGTGCTTGCTGCTGCCCTCAACACCCTTTCCATTCCACCCCACCCAGACAGCATGACAGCCCTCCATGGAAGGGTGAGGAGCCTTCAGTGGCCCCTCTATCTACAGAGTAAATGGATTGCATGGGACTCAGAAGGAAACTGAGATAGACCATCCACTTGACACTTCTTATCTTTTGCACTCAACTGTTTGGGAATCCATCATTAAGAATTGGGAAAGTTGCAGTGTCTTCTCCTATTATTTGTTTACTTATTCACCAACATTCACAACTGGATGTAGCAGGACTGCAGTGTGTACATCTGATTTGTTGGTTGTCACATCGTTTAGCTGTGTCAATTACTTGTTGCTTCTGCTGTTCGGCATGCAATTATACCTGTTGTAGCTTCACCAGTTTGTATCTTTATTTTTAGGAATGAGTGGTTCTTGTCATGTCCTCCTGCAACTCTTCATTAAACCAGTGTTGATCCTCTGTTTAATGGCAATGAGGAGTGAGGGAAATGCTGTGCCACGGCATTACAGATTGTGGTTATGTAGAATTCTGCTGCTGCTGATGGCCTACACCACCTCATGCATGTTCAGATTTGAGTGGCTAGAACTTCCCTCAGTCACTTTTTTTTGGTGTTAAATTAAATCATCCTCAACTCCAAGGAACTTCTAAGAAAAAGTGAGATCTGTTTGAAATCTGTCCCATCCAACACGATTGTCGCACCACATAACTCAACACAGAAGTAAAAGGATTTGGCCTTTTGGCAATTTGAGTGAAAACAGAACATTGTTACATTCCTGCTACAGAATGAACATTCATAAGGACATCTGGAAAATGGCATGGAAACTGATTTGAGGATATTATGTGCAGAAGTATTAGGGATGAGTTGTCTGCTCATGTATTGTAACTTTGCTGAAAGAGCTTTGGAAACTCCAAAACATTGGTTTAAACCTGATGGTGACAGTTTTCTGGATATCAGGCTTCCATGTGCAAGATTAAATAACTGGCATTGCATACTAGTCATACATGCTGTTCCTGTTCAGAAAATTGAGGGGATGTTATCGGGACCTTTGAGTGCCTCATGTATTCTATTAGTGATTCCCGGCTGCTGTAGGAAATTTTCCGATCTGTGTAAGTATTTCAAATTGACCTCTCAGTTCAAGTAGAAGCCTTACTAACTATTAATATTAACTCAAAATTGTGAAAAATATTGACCTTGCCAGCAGCAACCAAATCCTGAGAATGATTAAAGAACAGAGCATTGTTGTTACTACAACGTGAGCGGTAACCCTGAGTTTACATGTTTAGTCAGTTAGCCCAGAGGGATGACTGTGAAAGTGTCTTTTGCTGATAGAATAACCAAAATCCAGTGTTATGAGGACAACTGATTACATCAATGCATCTTTATGAGTCCCAAATATATGTATTCCCCACTTTCATTATATTAATCTCAAAATTTCACATTTACTAAAATTACCTGCTGGAACATAGCTTGATGGTACACATTTCCTCCAGCAATCCCCTCTCATTAATTTCTCCAAGGTCTAAAATAAAATAATTGCACTTCACACTAAGCCATCACATAATAATTATCATCAGCAACATGAGTATATTACATGTTTCCATGTCCTACAATAAACCAATCACATAACAGTTACTCTATCATAATTTCAATGATTTATCACAATGTTTTACTTGATTTCATCATCATATGTCTTCATTGTGACTACGTGGGATGTTCTGCAATTACTGCACTATTTCTAAGTATAGATTTAGGTTTTGAGAAGGAAATAGTTACTGCAAATTACTTTAACCTTTTTGGAATGAAGGCGGTTCTGCTGTCAGGACCCTTGAATCCTGGGATAGACAAGAAATAGACTGCCCCTTAGTCATAGACTTGGGAGTCTAATCCAAGATAGCTGGAAGTTTCTGCAAGGAGTTACTGATGTGCTGATCTGTGCAACTGCTCTGATGGAATACAGTCTGTTTCACATATGCATCAGAAACTCCACTGAAGCCATGATCATAATTTTAATTATGAGCAATCAGCAGGAGAACTAACCTCTCACAATCAAACAACAAATTCCCATGGTGAGAGAGAGGCAGCTAAATATTGATATGTCAAAAACACACAAAAATAAATCAAAACTGGATGTTTCAAAGTTTTTTTTGCTTTTTTTTAAATGGAATACTGCTGAACCAAAAAATGATGACTATTATGGATCACATGACTCATAAGATTAGCCACCTGATCTGGAAGGTTCTAACAGAGAGAACCTGTTAGAACCTTCCCCTCCTATTCTCCTATAAATGGAGAGAGACTGCAGGTGAATGAAATGCAGAAGGATCTAGGTGTTTTAGTGTATGAATCATGAAAAGCTAGCAAGCGGGTCCAACAAATATTTAAGAAGGCAAATGGCAATTTGGTCTTTATTGCAAAAGGGTTGAGTTTAAAAATAGGGAGGTTTTGTTGCAATTGTACAGGACGTTGATGGGCCCTCACCTGGAATACTTTGGTCCTCTTACCTTAAAAATGATATAGTAACATTGGGGACAGTCCAAAGGAGATTCACCAGGCTAATTCCTGGGTTGAGAGAGTGGTTCTTTCAAGAGAAACTAAATGGTCTAGGTCTGTATTCTTTAGCACTCAGAAGAGTGAGAGATGATCTTATTCAAACATATAAGATCCTGAAGTGGCTTGATAGGATAGCTGAGAAGATACTTTCACTCATGGGAACATCACGAACAAGGGGATATAACTACAAAATAAAGGGCGAGTCATTTAAAACTGAAGTAGAAGTTTATTCTTGCTGAGGTGGTGAATTCTGCAATTATCTGCCCCAAAGGATAATGGGGCTGAATCATTATAAATATTTAAAGTATAGTTGGATGAACACTTAATAGATCAATGAATAGAGGACTATGGAGGAATGGCACAGAAAGGATGTTGAGATCTGCATGGATCAGCCATGATTGAATTGAACGATAAGATAGGCTTCAAAGACCTTCTGGTCTACTTTCTTCTATTTCTGGTGTTATATTGCCTACTGATGTGGAATCTCACACCCCATTGTAAGGCCACATTCTAATCATGAAATTAGATGACGAACTGACAAACTGATTTCCCTAACTGGAATAATACAAAGACAAGAACATCAAAACTTGTTATACCTGAAGAAGTGTTAGCAGCCACCATTTCACTCTTATGGCAAACAATGGAATTTAGCTAGACACAAAGTAACTGCTTGTGAGGTTTCAGTTAACTCATTAATCGGCCAAATCACATGATGCCATGGTTCTAGCCTTTTAGGATTGTTTAAATATTACATTTCCAGCATCATGGCTCAGACTGCTGATCTCACATCAACTGGAAAAAAGTCTAGCAGCTCCTGGCTAAACAAGCTACCAACCACCATCTTTCAACTCCTCTAAACCTCTTTGATTTCAAAAATCTCTGATCATTGCTTGCCAAATGGTCTAAGCAAGGAACCCAAATCTGCTGCAGCATCATTTCTTTCAAGAATTTTTGTGTTGCTGTCTCCAACCAAAAACACATCCAGACTGAACTCTGGTCAAAAAGGAAATGCTCTTTTAACTTTGACTTCTTAGACTCTGGATATCATGTAAACTAATATTCATTTCTGTGATTCATACCTATAGTTATAAGTTGTGTGTGTGTGTGTGTGTGTGTGTGTGTGTGTGTGTGTGTGTGTGTGTGTGTGTGTGTGTGTGTGTGTGTGTGTGTACAAACATGTGCGTGATACACCGAGTTTGAAAGTGAATAAATAAACCTTCTAAGTTAATCTTAATGCAACCTTTAAATTGGATCACACAAACTAAAGATTTGAGAAAACATGCCAAAACCTACTTTAAATACAATTAACAAATGTCACTGCTTACAGACAGATGGGGAAAATGGGTAAAGAAATTCAGTTGCTCTCTCTCTCCTATCTATAACAATATTCTTTTGTTCCTTTGAGATGCTGCCATTTAGACTTCACATACCAGCTGGCATGGATGTTTTCAAACATTTTTTCCAACACTAAGAGTTCTTCATTCCTTGTCTTCCAAATGAATTAGTTGACTTTCCTGGATCTCTCATGGTACAGAAGTAGATTCACAAATATTCCTGCAGCTGTCACTTTCGCTAAGGTACACAACAATAATGATAACCTCATTTGGATGTTGGTGAACAGAAAGGCAGCAGAGGCCACTGCTGTCCTACCAATCTGATAAATATCTTGGGAGAGGTTACAAGGAATTTGTAAATGAGTTACGTGCACTGCTAAAGTTTGATGGCTAAGACCATCATTCACGTGCCATGTAGCCAGGCTCTGATATTTTGTAAGCCTCCATTCAGCCTTATCAGGCTTCAGTGCTACATCTAAAGCTCCAACTTCTTTCAGCTATTTTTCCAATTTGATTTGATTTGATTTATTATTATCACATGTATTAGCATTCAGTGAAATGTACTGTTTCTTGCGCACTATACAGACAAAGATACAGTTCATAAGGAAGGAAAGGAGAGAGTGAGAATGTAGTTTTAGAGTCATAGCTAGGGTGTAGAGAAAGATTAACTAAGTGCAAGGTAGGTCTAATCAAAAGTCTGATGGCAGCACAGAAGAAGCTGTTCTTGAGATGGTTGGTAAGTGAACTCAAAGTTTTGTATCTTTTTCCTGACAGAAAGAGGTGGAAAAAAGAATGTCTAGGGTTTGTGGGATCCTTAATTATGTTGGCTGCTTTTCAGCAGTGGCAGGAAGTATAGACAGAGTGAATGAATGAGAGGCTGGTGTGCCAGTTCACAGCTCCTTGTTTATCCAATCTGTAACTCTTCACTAATCAATATATTGAGAGGAACATTTTGAAGTTAGTAAGGAAAGACAGAGTCCAATCTGCCTCCAATCGTTGTTACTGTTACCATACATTGATCCTACATTGACCGGGATTCTACAATTTTCAGTTTTGATGCCAAAGAATAAATAGCCTCAGAATTGCTGTTGCACTATTTAAGAATATCATACTAATTCTTGCATTCATCAGAATTCCAGCTGCACACTGCAAACACCCAGTGGAAATGAATGCAAATTATATCATTAATATGTATTCAGCATTATGAAGCAGTGCATCATCGATGGATATAAAACCAGCAGCAAAGCAAAAAGCAGAGGACAAGTTCTCTCATATGGGTACACGTTAGAAACAAAAGAGCAAATGTAATTAAATGTATGCAATGTAAAACATGTTGGGTTTTTTATATTTTTATTCACTTCAATGTATTGAATCCAAGTTTGCTAATTGAGATGAGCAATTTACATTCAAGTCTGTAACATCATGATATTGGGACAGGGAAATGAATCTTCCAATCTTTGGCCTCTTTTCAGCACTAAAAAGTGGACTTCAAGTCCTCTTTAGAGGCACCTCTAGAAGAATTGGTTAGACCAGGACACTGATATAAAGGCTTATAGTATTTATGTTGTTGTGCTTTGAATAATTGCAGGGCATTACTCAACATATCATTCATCAGAAATAAGAAATGTTTGCATTCATATTATCATCTCAAGCCATTCCAAGGTGTTTTCCAGTCAATGAAGTGCAGATACCGTAGGAATCATGGCTGCTATCTGAGCCCAGCATGATCCCACGCAGAAAAGTAATGGATTACATCACCTATTTTCAGTGTTAGTTGAAGGATAAATTTAAAGGTTCATATATAGTGTATCACCATTCTTAACATGCCAATATTTGGAGGTTCTTCACTTAAAAATTACTCAAAGTGAGAGGATGAAATGCCAATGTTTACAATGTTTAGTGCAAAATTAAACCAAAAAGTCATATATCAGTCAAATTGATTCTTTCACAATCCTTTCACTCTTCATTTCTTGCTTATTCTTTATAAGGAGGTGAATTTTCTATAAGGAGGTGAATTTCCTTGGAGGATCTTCTATTCATTTGTAGTAATGTTAGCAGCAATCCTGAAATAACCTTAAGTGTTTACACAATCTTCCTCTGTTTCTTTTCTGTACAAATTAATCATAGCAAAAAAAGAAATTATTTTCTGCATTTTCTTTTTGTTTATGGCTAGAGGTTTACTAGTTTTCATTCCCTCTTTCTTTATCTCCATGCGGTTTTCCTTACCCTTCTTGCTCTCTCCTTCTTATTCTGTTCTCTATCATAATTTTCTGCAATCATTTACTGAAGGAAGACAATGTGTTCTTACTATCTTGGTCACCAAGATAGTAAGATAGTTAGCCAGCCACCTCAGGAACAGGAAAGACCTTCGATTGCTGTGGCCAAAATTTGGAATGCACCACGGTGGATTGATTACTTTATGAGATTGAGGAGAGAATTTAATCTTTAAAATGCAATAAACAAATCTCAGGATTCCTGGGTGATAGTACTTGCTTGGTTGGTAATGACAGGAACTGCAACACATGGATTTTTTTTCACAAGAGGCTGTTGAGGTTGGGTCAGTTGGATGTTTCAAATCTGGGATTGTTAAGTTTTTATATTCAAGACCATGCAGTCACCTAGCTTTCTTGAGGAGTCTGGGAAGACTAGAATTCCTGAGGATAAAGCAGTCATAGTAAATTTGAATATACCTGACATTAGAGAAGATTAATTGTTGCATCTGATCACACTACAAGCTGAATATTCAGTATAGGATAACTTCTTATTAAGTTGAAGGTGTTCACTGTAGAATATCATATCACTGTGTGGCTATCATTTATTACACCCAGCACCTTGTAGAGACCAGCAACACTAGAAAATCTCTGTGTCCCTGTCAAACTGGTTGATTCTCTGTACTGCCAAGCAGGAAGAATTTTCCTGTTTAGCTAACTAGTGGAATAAAGATCTGAGGACTTTCAGCTGCTAGAAACACAGCTGACTTCTCCAAAAAGGCATCAGTGATTTCACATGATCTGTCTCATCAGCAGGCCGTAAACAGGCCTGATTTGAAGCACGAGGTTCAGATTTTTGTAGGGCAATTGTAACTGGTACCTGTGTGACATCATGCCAACACCTACTGAATATCTGGTGAAGTGGCGAAGTCCTGGAGAGGGTTCTCACTAATGACATGCTAATGTATTAAAATAGCTTCCTGGGGGTCTGCTGCATATTTCACACTACTTTGTGAGGGGGCTGGACATTTGGAACTCGGAAACTCGCCAGTGCAAGTGTGCACTGCACAGGGGGCACTGGAGAGAACACAGTTAACTGCAACTTGGGGTCGAGGATGGGGGTCTCGGTCAGAAGCTGTCCTACAATATAGCTCCCAAAAGGTTCTCCACATTGTTGTAGTGCTGTGCTTCCCACAACTTGGTGCTGTAGAGGGGAAACCATCTGGAACTGGAGGAGATGGGGCTGCCATATTGCCTCAGATGAAGAGGAGGGCAATGAAATTCACCACTTGGAGGAGGAACAATATTGTTCAGATTTTCACCTTTGAAAATTCTCTCCTTGTCCTTTCCGGTCCAGTAACAAACTCTTCATTGAGCTTAACGGACAATTAATTGGAGATGAATGGGTTCGCCGCTTCACACTGCTCTCCTCAGCCATTTGAAAATTGCATTGCGTTTTGGACACAGCAGGATCTATTGTTATTATTGTGAAGTTTATAAGGTTATTATATTTTGGACTGTGTCTTTAAATTAAGGTTAAAGTGAAGGGGATCTTGTGATTATTCTGAATCCCACCTGACTGGCTAAGTCATGGGCCAAGGTGCAAAGTTCTCACATTTGGGGACAAAAGATGAGTGCGTCTGTACAAACAGTGGATAGATTTGCCAAACATTTGGAACAGAAGGGAAAAAGACAGGAAAAGGACAGCAATTGGTGATGTCAGCAAAGAAAAGAGGCTGCTGGTTCTCTATGAGCTACCAGACGCGGGAGGGAGATGGTCTCTAGTCAAAAATAACATATGGCATTGCTAACTAGATCTGTCCTGGCATGGTTTCATAGAATCCCTACAGTGCAGGAGGAAACTATTCAGCCCATTGAGTCTGAACCGACTCTCTGACAGAGCATCTTATCCAGGCTTTATCCCCCCATATTTCCCCCATAATTTCCTTAACCTAGATGTGGCGTTGCCACAGTTGGACTGGAATGGGCACAGTAAGAAGTCTCACAACACCAGATTAAAGTCCAACAGGTTTATTTGGTATCACCAGCTCTCAAAGTGCTGCTCCTTCATGAGATGAATGTAAGACTCCTGATGAAGGAACAGAATTCCAAATAAACCTGTTTGACTTTAACCTATTGTTGGGAGACATCTTAATGTTCTTTAACCTATCCATCTTGGGAATCCAAATGGCAATTTATCATGGCCAATCAACCTAACTGGCATATTTTTGGAATGTGTGAGGAGACTGGAGCACCCAGAGGAAGCCCATACAGAAAGAAAGTAGAAGGTGAAAACTCCACACAGACAGCCATCCCAGGTGGAAATGAATCCAGGTCCCTGGGCATTGGGAGGCAGCAGCATTAACCACTGTGCCACCATACAGCGTTCTTGTGGAGAAGAATTATCACAGCAAATATTACTGCTGGCAATGGATTTGGAAAACTGGAAAGTGCCTGGATATGGTCAAAGTTTTATTGTGGTTTAAAAGTATACTGTTAAGTTAATATGTTTTTAGTCATTTGTTACAATAAACATTTTAAATGTAAAATCTTTCTTTGTCCTTTTCAGCTATTAACTGGAAATTTGCATTTCTTTCCAAACATTGTTAGTTTTGATGGGATTCATAACACCATTGCCACATTCTGGGAACGTTATTTTCAAATTGCACTCCTGATTCTACCAGCAATTGAAAATCCAACCCAAAGATTGAGCAATGAGTCAAACCTCATATTCATCTTGAGGTTGTATTCCATCTTCTACATTGCTGCCAAGCCAGTAGGTCTACTCTTACAGTTATGACAGATTAAAGAATTCTGCTGCCCAACACCCACCTGCATGTTCACCAATGATGTAGATTTGTAAACTCTCTGTGCTGATATGTGTGCTATTGCAAACCAGAACACCTTATCCGCCTGACGAAGGCACAAAGGCCGAAAGCTAGCAGGTTTACTATCAAATAAATAGGTTGGATTTAAAATTGATGTTGTCAGACCTCTTATTGTATTCACCAATGAAGCAGCCATGCAAGAACATTTAGTTTTGCTCCCTTGGCAAATATATGCTAAGGAAACAAATCCATCCTTAAGATGCTCATGTAATGGACCAAGGACAGGCAGAAGGGATTAATTTAATGTGGCATCATGTTCAGCACAACATCCTGATTCAAAGGGCCAGTTCCCTTGCTGTGCTGTTCTATGTTCTGTATAATTCTTCATTGAGAATCTGCCTGTGCACTTAATGGTTTAGCTGAACTCTTGGAGTGTGTGATGGTGAAGTGTGGCTCGCTGAAACATGTTACATTTAAACAATTCAAATTGTGCTTTGAGTTAACTAACTGCATATCCAAATGATACTGAATGAATAAATTTTCTTGCCAAAACGTCAAAGAACGTCAAGCAACGGGTTATGCACTAATAGCTATTCATTGGTTATAAAATGACAGCTTAAAGTTAAAATTCATAGATGTAATCAAAGTCATCCAGCTCTTTGAATCACTAATGAAACAAATTACTTAGTAAGTGAATGACAGGTTACACAAACAATTCAGTGTATTAACTTTAATGATGATTAGAATCCTTACGAGCAGCATAGTTGAGTCAAATCCCTGTCTCCATGATATCCTTGTACCTCTTGGAGCTCAGAGTCAATGAGCCACTTGGTGGTGGAACTATCTCCAGCTAAAATCACCTTACGCAAGAGCAATGCTATTTGAATCAGCTGAACTCTCACATTATTTGATTGCAAACACTTATACGTTTATTTTGCATTCACATTGCTGCCTATAACTAATTAATGTAATCACAACTTAAACTGTCATCTCTGGGTGGGATTTTACAGTTTTGCTTATCCCGAAACTGTAAAATCCCACCCAAGGTCAACAGACCTTCCCATGCTCCACCCCTCCCCTGCTGTAAATCCTGTGGAGGGCGGGATGGTAACATTCCAACCTCTGTCCCACTATCCTTAAAGTGGCTTTGATTTGACTTTTTACATCTGGTCGACAAAGATTTCTACTGCTGTCTAACAATCAAGAGTAGCTGCCACTATTAGTTATTATTACCCACGATTGAATGACTATTCTGGATGTTACCGTCCTTTCTGTCAATCATTCCTATTAAATGAGTTTCTGCACAATCTTTGAGTTAGTGACCTGAATATCCCAAGGGCATCAAGTTATAGGTCTTTGTTTTATGATTCACTTTGCCTATATATCAAGGAACCTTAAATAAATATGAGGGAATGTAACATGTTCATTGCTCTCTAAGTGCTTTCTGTGCCTCAGCTTTCCAAGCAGTATTAAGACCCCAACTTGGACAATGCCTTTGTCTGTATGCAAGCCTTCAGGTTTTACAGCTTCATCAGCTTAAAAATGTGTTATTTAACTGGCTGAATTTCATATTGCGTTGACAGCTTCAAAGCTGAAATTCAATTTTCAGCACATGTAGACCCATAGAATTCATCCTTCTGACAATTTCCAGAGCAAATTTTCTGCATGTTCCCAACAACTGCACAATCTCACAGCAATATTCCAGGAGTGCTTCCACAAGTCGGACAAAACCAGCACCATGTTTTAGCGCTAAACCCAGAAACTTTCCCTTTGTGCTTCCAAAGCCCAAGATTGGGTTGTTTGCTCCCAAAACATAGCAAATGTGCAACAAAATTCTGTCCTCTTTTCCTAATATTTCTAATATTAAATAGTTCTCTCTAAATGAACTGTCCTGTGTATCCTCAGCTAGAAAAAAGGAAAAAATATATATCAAGAAATATATCAAGAAAAATATACATCAAAAAATATATCAAGAAATATATACAAATTACTTATCAGTCATTCAAAACCTATCCACTTCCTCAGTTATGATCAGGTCTCATGTAGTTATCACAGAATATCAGACAAAGTTATGAAATGCAATCCCTAGGCACCAGTACAAATCCTAGAATAGACTATAACAAAAAGGAAATTTGATTTATTAGCTTATTATAAAGCAAAGTTTGGCATAGGTACTTCTATTTTAATAAAGAGCAAATTGGCAGGAAGTCAATTTTTTGCATATTGAATTGGTAGATGGTCTGACATTACCTCAATGCCAGTCAAGCACACAGGGGACGTCCAAAAAGGTATTTTTAATGTTGAGATAAGTTAACAACAATTTTTTTATTCATTCAGGATATATGGATGTTGCTAGCTCGACCAGCATTTATTCCTATTCCTAATTGCCCTTGAGAAGCTGGTGGTGAGCTGCCTTCCTAAGCCATTGCAGTCCATTTGATAGGTACAGCCATAGTGCTGTTAGGGACAAAATTTCAGGATTTTGATCTGATGACAGTGAAGAAATGCTGATATATTTCCATGTCAGGATGGTAAGCATTTTGAAGTGATTTGATTTGATTTATTATTGTCATATGTATTAACATACAGTGAAAAGTATTGTTTCTTGCGCGCTATACAGACAAAACATATCAATCATCGAGAAGGAAATGAGGGAGTGCAGAATGTAATGTTACAGTCATAGCCAAGGTGTAGAGAAAGATCAATGTAATGCAAGTTAAGTCCATTCAAAGGTCTGACAGCAGCAAGGAAGAAGATGTTTTTGACTCGGTTGGTATGTGACCTCAGACGTTTGTATCTTTTTCCTGAAGTGAGAAGGTGGAAAAGAGAATGTCTAGGGTGCGAGGCATCCTTAATTATGCTGGCTGCTTTGCCGAGACAGTGGGAAATATAGACAGAGTCAATGGATGGGAGGCTGGTTAGTGTGATAGATTGGGCTACATTCACAATCTTTTGTAGTTTCTTGCAGTCATGGGCAGATTAGGAGACATACCAAGCTGTGATACAGCCAGAAAGAATGTTTTCTATGGTACATCTGTAAAAGTTGGTGAGAGTTGTAGCTGACATGTCAAATTTCCTTAGTCTTCTAAGAAAGCAGAGACATTGATGGGCTTTCTTAACTATGGTATCAGCATAAGGTACCAGAACAGGTTTCTGGTGATCTGGACACCTAAAAACTTGAAGCTCTCAACCCTTTCTACTTCATTCACATTGATGTAGACAGGGGGATTTTCTCCTTCACTGATGAGAAAGTGAAGGAGAAAACCTTCCTAAAACCGATGACAATCACCTTTGTTTTTTTTTGACATTGAGGGAGAGATTATTGTTGCCGCACCAGTTTATCAGATTCTCTATGTCATTCCTGTACTCTGTCTCATCATTGTTTGCTATCCAACCTACCACAGTGGTGTCTTCAGCAAATTTGAAAATCGAATTGGAGGGGAATTTGGCCACACAGTCATCAGCATATAAGGAGTATAATAGGGGACTGAGAACACAGACTTGTAGGGCACTGGTTTTGAGGATTATATTGGAAGAGGTAGAACAAAGAACAACACAGCACGGGAAACAGGCCCTTCAGCCCAACAAGCCCATGCCGCCATTTTAACAGCCTGAGTTCCCACTTCCACCCATGACCTTGTTTATGTTTATGGAAATCCACATTGAAAACCAGATTGGGAGACAATTTAGGAACAATTTGTGTCACCAACCAGCCTAACAGCACATCTTTGGGGTGTGGGAGGAAACCTGGAGTACTCGGAGAAAACCCACACAAGCACAGGGAGAATGCGCAAACTCCCACAGATACTGGGCCCCAAATCCCTGTATCTGCACAGCAAACAGTGATAGTCACTGAGCTGTCATGTTGCCGATCAACTGGTCCAATTTAAGCGTATACTAACGATGTGAAGCACTAGGCTACTTTTGAAAAATCCAAGAGCAGCCCTCGCATGACCCATCGCATGTATGCCCCTTGTTGGACACCCAAGGCAAGTTGTTTTGCCTATCCTTATTGATTGTGGTCTGTGAGTTAGGAAGTTCAGAATCCAGTTGCAGAGGGAGGTGCCGAGGCCCAGGCCACAGAGTTTGGAAATGAGTTTCGTGGGAATAATAGTGTTGAAGGCTGAGCTGTAGTCAACAAATAGGAGTCTGTTATATATGTCCTTGTTATCTAGGTGTTCCAGAATTGAGTGCAGGACCAGGGAAATGGTGTCTGCTGTGGACTGTTGCCATATATCAAATATCAGGGTCACTTGCTGATAGTCACTAAGGCACACTGTTTTGTTTTTCCTAGTTACTGGAATGATGGTTGTCTTCTTGAAGCAGATAGAGAACTCAGATTGTAGTAGAGAGAGGTTGAAGATGTCTGTGAACACTTCCATGCAGGATCTGAATGGGATACCCCATTCAGGCCAGTGGCTTTCCGTGGGCTGACCTTCAAGAAAGCTGCTCTGACACTGCAACGATGAGTCCAGATATAGGTTCATCCAGGGCTTCCTGGGTGGATGGCACTCTCACTGACCTCTTGCTCAAAACAGACATAGCTAATCAGGGGGGATGCTTTGGAGCTGGCGATTTTACATATCTTGATCTTGTACCCTGTTATGTCTTGCAGACCTTACCATAGTCGGTGGGGATCGATGTGGCTAGCCTGGGACTCCAACTTGGTCTGGTACTGTCTTTTGGCATCTTTGATGGCCCTCCTTAGATTATATCTGGCTTTCTTGTTTAGGTCAGTGTCCCCTGACTTGAACGCCTCAGACCTAGACTTCAGCAAGCAGTGAATATCTCTGTTCATCTATGGTTTCCAGTTGGGGAATACACGGATTTGCTTCTTTGGCACACGGTCTTCTACACACTTACCAATGAAGTCAGTTACTGTAATGGCGTACTCGTTCAAGCTGATCACAGAGTTTTTCACATACTAATTAGTCCACTGACTCCAAGCAGCTCCGTAGGAGATCATCAATTTCCTCAGACTAACATCGCACATCTCTCTTTGACGGATTCTTTTTCAGCTTCAGTTTTTGCTTGTAAACCAGGAGTAGGAATACAGCCTTGTGGTCTGATTTGCCAAAGTGTGGTTGGGCGATAGAACGGTAGACGTGTTTGATATTTGTGTAGCAGTGGTCCAGGATGTTTGGGCCTCTGGTGGAACAGGAAGCATGTTGGTGGTAACTTGGTAGTATGTTTTTGAGTTTGGCCTGACTGAAGCCCCCGACCACAGTGAACAAGGCCTCAGGATGTTTCATCTCAAGGCTATTTATAGTGGTGTATATTTCATCCAGTGCGATCTTCACGTCTGCATGGGGTGGGATGTAAACTACCATCAGGATAACAGAGGTGAACTCCTCTGTTAGTAGGGGTGGCATTTTAGCATCAGATGTTCTAGGTCTGGGGAACAGAAGTTCAGTAAGAAGTCTCACAACATCAGGTTAAAATCCAACAGGTTTATTTGTAGCAAAAACCACTAGCTTTTGGAGCACCACCCCTTCATCAGCTGAGTGAGAGTTCCATTCACAAACAGGGAATACAAAGGCACAAACTCAATTTACAAAATAATAATTGGAATGTGAGTCTTTACAGGTAATCAAATGCAGTCACAGGCATTCGGCCTCTGACCTTCGGTTAAGCATTCTCCAAAGTGGTCTTCATGACACACGACAGTGCAGAGTTGCTGAGCAAAGACTGATAGCCAAATTTCGAGGACGGCCTCAACCAGGACTTGGATTCATATCACACTATCTGTAACCCTCACGACTTGCCTGGACTTGCAAAATCTCACTAACTGTCCTGTCTATGGACAATTCACGTCTCTTTAACCTGTCCTTAATACTCTCTCCACTCATATTATCTGTACCTTTAAGACTTGATTACCTGTAAAGACTCGCATTCCAATCATTATTCTGTAAATTGAGTTTGTGTCTTTATATATCCTGTTTGTGAATAGAACTCTCACTCGTTTGACGAAGGGGCAGCAAGAGCTCTGAAAGCTAGTGGCATTTGCTACCAAATTAACCTGTTGGACTTTAACCTGGTGTTGTGACACTTCTTACTGTGTTTACCCCAGTCCAATGCCAGCATCTCCACATCATGAACAAAAAGTTGCCAGTGTTGCTACATCTAGGCACCACGAAGTATTGATTAGGAAGCAGATCCAACCTCAACTAGCCTCGCTTGAGGCCACTGTATGGTCCATTCGATGGATTGAGAAGCCTCTCGTTGTAGGGCACTGTCTGGTGAAGCAGGAATGAGCCACATCTCTGCGAAACAGAGTACGCTGCGGTCCCTCAGTTCTCTTTGGAAAATTTGTTGAGATTGTTTTCCAGAGACCAGACATTTGCAAGAAATAAGCTGGGGAGGAGAGCTTTAGGACTACGTGGTTTCATTGTCACCTGCAGGCCTGCAGGTTTTCCACACTTCTTGGAATGTCAGCTTCTTTTTGAGTCAGGGAGATGGTGAGAGTGGTTTGATCTTAACGGTATGGTTGTGTCCAATGAGGTTCTTCGCTCTGGTTGGTGTGTGGTTGGAGAATTTGTCACCTTGCTTGCAGTTCTGCATGGTCAAGTGCTCCAGGTTGCTGTTGGGCTGCATTTTGACTTCGCTGGCTGGTGGATATACAGACCACGCTCCTGTGTGGATGGTTTAAAGTGGATGATGTTCCTGGTGTCGCAGTCACGGATGAGTTTGTGTATCGGACTCATCTGTGACTGAAACCTCCAAGTGGTGGTATTCCTATGTGTCTGCTGTCCTTGTCTTTCTAGTTGGTAGTGATCATAGATTTGGGAGTGCAGTCTAAGGAACCTTGGTGAAATCCTGCAATGCATCTTGGATACGGTACACACTGCTGTCACTGCGATGATTGTGGAAGTCGTAAATGTTTGTGGATACAGTGCCAATCAAGCGAGCTGCTTTATATTAGATGGTGCTGAATTTCTTAAATATTATTGGAACTGCACTCATCCGGAAAAAGGGAGAGTACTCCATCACATTCCTGACTTATGCCTTGTAGATTGCGGACAGGCTTTGGGGAGTCAGGAGATGAATTACTCACCATTATAATTTACATACAACACTTCAGATGTGAAATAAAGCTGGGGAAATCAGTTTCCATTGTAGAATTTAATCAGCATAGGGTCAAACCTTTCTGTTTTAAAGTTGGAGCAAAGCAGCCTTCTCCAAACTGAAGGAGTAAGAATGTAAGAGATAGGAGCCATAGGCCACATGGTCCATAGAGTCTGCTCCATTATTCAATTCAATCATGGCTAATGTTGCCTTTCAACACCATTTTCCCATCTCTTTCCCATATCCCTTAATTCCATGAGACCAAAATTCTGTCAATCCCAGCCTTAAATATATTCAATAATGGAGCATTCACAACCTTCTGGGATGGAAAATTCCAAGATTCTCAACACTTTGAGTGACAAAATGTTTTCTCATTACAGTCCTAAATAATCGCCTCCTTATCCTGAGACTGTGCTCCATATTTCAGATTCTCTGATCAGAGGAAACAATCTCTCAGGCCCTGTTAAAAAAAACTATCAAAAATAAATCCAATTTAGGTTTTGCTAAAATTTGAAAAAATATGAACATCTGAGAAACACAAGGTCCTCAATTCCTCTTTCACCCCAATGAATTATTTTATTATTTCTCCTGCAAGTATTTCTCCATCTACTTTCATTATTTATCACTTCCGGGAAGCCTCCTTCTCTGCCTCACTCACTGAGATGGTTTCATGGTGTCCTCTCAGTGATGGACTGATTTTCCTGCTCTCCCTCTCCTGCAGATTTCACATTTTCACGTATTTGTCCAAATCCATTTTGAAAGTTATCCTGAATCAGCTTTCGTCACTATTCCAGGCAGTTGGTTCCACAATGGAACAAATCAGAACAAATCCAGCTTCTCTGGTTTCTTCAAATTCCCTCATGCCTAGCATCATGGGGATGGCATGGTGGCAGAGTGATTGGCACTGCTGTCTCATAGCTCCCGGGACCCAGGTTCAGTTCCCAGCTTGGGTCACTGTCTGTGTGGAGTTTGCACTTCTTCCATGTTTACATGTGGGTTTCCTCCAGGTGCTCTGGTTTCCTCCCACTGTTCAAAGATGTGCGGGTTAGGTTGATTAGTTTTGCTAACTTAGATCTTAGTGTCCCAAAATATGTAGGTTAGGGGGATTAGCAGTGTAAATCCGTAAGGTTATGGGGTGGAATTTTGTTGGTGCAGACTTGATGGGCCAAATGGTCTCTTTCTGTACTGTAGGAATTCAATGATCATTCTTGTGAATCTCCTCTGCACTCTGTCCAACGTCTTTTTTCTAAAATTTGGTACCAAAGATTTAACCAGAAATTTATAAATGTCCACCATAAATCCCTATTTTTAATATTCTGTGTCTGCATTTATAAAATTAAAGATCCTAAATGCTTTTGGGCAGCTTTACCCTTTGAAACTATATTAATTCATTGCCTGTGACGTACTTTGAGGTGGTCTGACATTTGATAAGAAGTTTGTGACAAAAATAGAGGGTGAAATTTTCTGCTCCTACCAGTGATGGGAATCGTGGCAGGTGAGGGCACTAGATTTGGCAAAAGTCAGTTTGCCACTGACAGGAAATTAGTTTTGGATTTTGTTCTCATGATTTATTTGATTCTGTTTAAAGACAGGTTTCTTGCTGGGTTTTTGGAAGAGGCTGATCTTGCCTTTTGTGCAGGGACAATTTCTGTCTTCATCAGCCACCTCTGCTTTGTGCTCCTCATGAGGGGAAAGAAACCTATGCTCAGTGCCCCACTTCCCAGCTTTGCTCTTTCTCATCTTGTCCTGCATAAATATAGATGGATTGACTTTGAACACAAAGATCATTCCTGAAGCACACATCCCTATTATGTCTGCAGAAGCGTTCTCAGTTACAGAGTTAGATACCATTCATGTAGGATCTTGAGATGAAGACCTCAAACTGGCTGGCATTCAATGCTGATGTCTCATCTGCTGGTAGTGTGTAACATTCCTGTGCATACCAACCGTAGACAACCTGATGCCACTATGAGAGTGTGAGCTTGGATTGAGTAGAGGTTTCACTTACCCTCGCAGAGCACAACAAATCATTTGTCTTTTTCTTGCTAGCCATGAGTGCTACCCTCCCAGGCCAGTGTAATCAGTATCACTAGTGAATCATAGAAACCCTACAGTACAGAAGAAGCCATTTGGCCTATCAAGTCTACACCAACCCTCCGACCAAGTATCTTATCCAGGATCACCCCGCATACTATATCCGTAATCCCACACATTTATCCCACTAATCCCACGAACCTATATACCTTTGGACACTAAGGGACAATTTAACATGGCCTATTCACCTAACCTGCTCAAATTTCAGCTATGGGAGGAAACCCACACTGTTACAGCAAGAATGTACAGGAGGATCTCCTGCTCCTACCTTTTGGAAAAAGGACCTCTCACCTTTCCTGTATGGCCTGAAGAAGAATTTCCAGGAAGCCCTACATGAACCAAGTTCCAAGGCTTGGTATGTTGGGTGCCATGGGGATGCAGAATTCACACCTGGCCTGCATTGAGTGAATGGCACATGAAAGCTCAATCCATACAGGGTTTGAAATTAACTATGATTGTCTATTGCTGAAGCACAACATGCATAGAGTTCCTTGGACATCTTTGTGGCAGTTTGCTCCTTAGGGTGCTCTATTCAATTTACCCAGTTTGATGTTTTGGTTACAAGATGTATCCAGAGCTCACTGGAATTCTATTTGGTCAGTCCCACAACACCTTGATATAACTTAAAGAATCAGATTCCTATTGACAACTGAGTCAGTTCTTTGAGAAAGTGGGAGGGGGCATTGTAAAGTAAAATAAAGTTTATTAGTCATGTGTAGGCTTACATTCACACTGCTATGAAGTTACTGTGAAATTCAGGTTAACTTTGGGGCCCCAGAAAATAAGGAGGTGGATCAGTGAGAGCAGAATACTGTCCTCATTTTAAGTCTCCCTCGACACATAAGGTGGAATCCTATTGAAGCATTGAAGATTTCACCTGTCAGTTGGACAGTCAGTCAGAGAGTCATGCTGCCTCTTTTCAGGAAGGCCTGCCAAACCACTAACCAATCAGGTAGTGGTGAAACCAGGGAAGGATCTTCCTCTGAATTCAAGAATTGGACATCTCAAAAATCAGAGGCCATCAGATCATGTTTTCAGCAGCTCTGCTGGCAGACACTGGATCATGGAGCAACCCAGGAACATAGTGGGAAGGAGGGTGGTTGGGGAGGTTGGTGATTGGGGAACTGGTGGAGCTCAGCAGCAAACACAGACATGTGGTTCTCAGTGGCTGCTTCACTCCCCCCATCCTGACCCCAGCAGCTTGTCAATGCCCAGGCACTTGATCAGGCCGTATTGTTTGATTAAACAAAATTGCCAGAACACCCACCCCCTACCCAACTCTAACAGAGAATCTAACTGTATGATTTTGATTTCCAAACAGGCCAGCTCAGCACTGCATCAGCATCATCAGCAGGAGGATAATGCCCTTAAGTAGCCATTAATTGGTCACTGAATGGCCACAATTGACAGCAAGATGGGAGGGTCAACCATGGGCCTTCTTGCTCAGAAGTCAACAGTGGCAGAGGTGTGAAAGCAGCAAAGTTCTCATATTCACCATGACAAAAGGAGAGAATAATGCAATAAGAATCAAAGATGGCTGTAAATGAGCAGTAGTTGGGAAAACAGAATCCTCAACAACAGCTGCCCTTAAAAAATGGAAGCACTGGATAGAGTTGCTCTGGAAATTTTCAAAAGCCAAAAATGAAGTTCTGTTCTTTGAATTTCCATTGAGTTTTCATGTAATAATAATGCTCAAGTATAAGGGCAAATTGATCTAATTGTGCATGAGATTGTGAGTTAAAATACTAAGTGATAGTGTTTCCTGCCCATAGTGGAAAATTCCATCAATTTGTCTCTCAACTTACAATTCTTCACATGGTCCATTTCAATTCTTCATTTCCCTTCCTCAACTAATTTTTTTGTCATTTTCTGGGGATAGGCTGTCAACTAATATAATATGTTTTATTACACTACTGACTCCTACTGTTACTTTAACTAACTCATTATACTTATTATACATCCACCTCCTGTAAAGGATTCTATTCTATTTTCACAAGTTATCTGTCCCCATAACAATGTTCCAGCTTCCTTCCAATGTGTTTTCATTATCCTTCCACCATAATTGCCAAAATCCTTAACCACGTCTGTCCCGTTTTCTGCATTTCTGTCTTCACCATTTTCGTTACCTCACAAAGTCATAATAGGTTTCCTTTTGAAGTCACCTCCCAACTCACCAGCCTACATACGTAATGGCTTATTTTCTATCATTTCTGCCAACTTCAGCATGATGCCACCACCAAATACATTAAACCTTCCCCTTTCATCATTGTGAAGGATTGTTCCATTCCCAACACTCTCATCCAGCCTTCAATTACCTCCAAAACCACCTCGCTTCCCATGGCACCCTCTTATGCAAGCACAGGATATGTAATACCTTTGACCTCCTTCTTTCCCACTATCCAGGTGAAACAGCAAATTATTTATACATTTTCAACTTAGTATGCTATATTCATTGCTCACAATGCAATCTTTTCCAGAGATTAGCTAACTGCTTTGCAGAACACCTTCACTTAGTTTACAATTGTAACTCTGAGCTTCCAACTGCTTGTCATTTTAATTTCCTGATATAATTTCTGGTGATCTCCAGAGTGCTGTTGAATCAGGAACACTCAGAATTAATGCAACAGTGCTTCCACTGATCCAAAGTTGAAATCACTTACATCCAATTAGCTTTTAACTGAATTCTCAATTTCATTTCCGTTATACATAAAATCAAATTGGATCAATAAAAGA
This sequence comes from Sphyrna mokarran, assembly GCA_024679065.1. Classification (NCBI taxonomy): domain Eukaryota; kingdom Metazoa; phylum Chordata; class Chondrichthyes; order Carcharhiniformes; family Carcharhinidae; genus Sphyrna; species Sphyrna mokarran. The sequence goes on from JAGIQG010000005.1 coordinate 71,676,952, forward strand.
AGAGAGTCTGCCTCAAGGGTGAAACAGAATATGTTCTTTTAAATCATTTTTTCATCATGAAATTCCTACAGCACAGAAAGAGGCCATTCAGCCCATCAAGTCTCCACCAATCACAACTCCCCCAGTCCCGATCCCCATAAGTTAATGCATTTACCTAGCTAAGGACAATTTATCTTGGCCAATCCACCTAACCCGCACATCTTTGGACTGTGGGAGGAAACCTGGAGGAAACACACGGAGACAAGGGGAGAATGGGCAAACTCCACACAGATAGTGACCTAAGCTGGATCCCTGGCCCTGTGAGACAGCAGTGCTAACCACTGTGCTAACACGCATCCCACATCATGACATGTGAGCATCACCAGCAAAGTCAGCATCTATTGCCCATCCCCAAATATCACCTTCTTGAATCTTTGTAGTCCACCTGAAAGGAACAGTGAGGTAGTTTTCAAGTCAAGTTGGTGTGTAACTTGGAGGGGAACTTGGAGCTGGTGGGGTTCTCAGGCATTTCCTGCCTTAGTCCTTCTAGGGAATTAAGGTCATGGGTTTGGTAGGTGCTTTTAAACTTGGCGAGACACGGTGGACATTTTGTATAATATGAGTCTCAGCTCCACTGACAGTCATTATATTTCCCACACGGTGCTAGTATCTTGATTGTTCAGCTGGAAGTTTTAATTACAAAAGTTAATTGCTTGAAGCTTTATTATCTCTTCCAATCTTCAAATTTATAATGGAAATTCCATTAAGAATAATGGTACATCAGTAATTTGTCCTCAGTATTTTCAACAGTAGAAATGTAAAGAGATACACCATTTCCAGTGCTTGTCAGGGAATAGTTCATCCATTAAATGACAGTGTTGGAACATTTACCACAAATTAAATAGTAGAATTAAACCTGTGATTTACTTTATAATGATGTATTTAAATTTTCATCTATTTACACACTGGACATCTATTATGAGTATCAATGGGTAATCTTAAGTCTATTAAACATAAATGTAAATTCATTTACACTACTACCTCTGATTCTTCATTATCCAGCATATGTTTGATGAGGACAATGGCAATTTTGTAACATTTTTATTCGAGGTGGTTGGAAACATGTTAACTGAATTAATGTATGTGAGAGTCCCATAATAAAACAGATACTTAGCATCGATCATAAAAACTTGGAAACATCTGAGATGGAAATACTGTGAATCCTTAACTGTGAACCCAGAAATTGTTTTTTCTATTTGGAAACATTGCTTGATTGACAACTCTAGCTCTCTGATCTTTGCTGTCAATTTCACAATGTTTCTTGATACAAGGTCCAGAATTCAGTGGCTGATTACACCCCATCACTGCTGCCAGCGAGAATGGAGAATTTGATACAACTCTCAGTTCAACTGCATCAGGGCTGGGGAATCTCAGCTGTAGGTAAGGTCATGAACCATAGTTAAATGGTTTCAAGGACTCACAGTTTCTGTTACTGATATTTTAAAGTTTCTGGATGATTGACACTTTTATTGCTTTGTAGTGAAATAACTTCTTTAACATGGTGGAAATCAGTAAATACATGACAGTTTTTAACATCTTTTTTAAACATCTTACCTTCATTTTGAATAATTCTACACAGTATATAATGGGTAAATGGGTATGGGAGCGCCATAGCTAGGCAGAGGGACATGAGGGGCCGTGGAGGAGTGGGAGTGCAATGGATAGCTTGCCATACAGGCTACAGGGAATGAATGTGTGATGTGGTTGGGGCATAGGCCATGTTGGGGAGGGTGTGGATAGTTTGCTATAGGGACCACAGGGAATGGCTGTGTGGGGTCTGGAGATTGTGTAATTGTGAGGGTGTGAGATGTGAGGGCTGGCGGACATTTCTGTTTTCATTTTAGCTGGAATGAAGTCCCACAACACTGAGGTGGTTCTTTACAACAGTCCATCTTGGCACTTGACAGCCACAATGGCTAGCTCCATTCTCTTTCCTAGGTTCAATGGCCTGACTCCAGCCCATGCCCATCCCCTGGCAATGAAGACCCCTCACTTGGGGCAATTTCTTCTGAGGCTGTCAAGTTGAACCAGATATTTTCCCAACTCTCACTACTGACCCCTGTGATGGAAATCCAGCTCTATGTCACAGGAAAGAAAACCTTTAAATGTTACTGATCAGGCCAAGCACATGGACATGCTACAGAAAATCAGTGCCATCTTCAGAACTCCATAAACTTCAAATGAGTGACGAAAAAGAATAATTCCACAAATGACCAAGATAAGAGAACTGGAATTCAAATGTCATATTTACGAATGCTAGTACCCCTCATTTTGCCTATTCAGTCTTTCTCATACTATCCTACTTTACTACAATGTCCCTCAGGAAGCACAAGATCCTTCACATGCATTTCCATTCCATGATAATGTTTCTCAAACCAAACCAACAAAGTTCAAATTCACCCTGATTAATTAAGTGACAGAGAGATAGTCTCCAGGTAAATGTAATGATTCTAGTCTCAGAATGGGCAGAGAAAAAACAGTTAGACCACTGGGCAGGAGAGGCCAGAACTGAGCTGCACATCATTTAAGTTACACCTAAATTCTGCTTGAAAAGGCCCTGTGTAAAGAAAGATGTATCTGATACAGCCCCAGGTTTTGAATCCAATGGAATTTCACCACTTGAGAACACAGAATTGTTCAATTCAGGATCCAGTCCAGTACCTTTTATCCCAGAAGCCTCAGCCCAACCTGTATCGGAGATCACCATCGCAGATATCAGAAATGCCTTCTTGAAAGTCAATGCAAAGAAAATGACTAGCCCCAAATGGGTACCCAGACAAGCACTCAGATCCTGTGCAGAACAACTGGTGGGGTTACTCGCAGACATTTTTAACTTTTCTTTACACCAACCTGAAGCCCCTATCTGCTTCAAGAAAATGACGACCATCCCTACACCAAAAAGTAGCCAGGCAGGGTATCTTAATGACTAACATCTGTGGCTCTGGCATCCATCATTATGAAGTGCATTGAAAAGCTAGTCATGACACAAATCAATTCCAGCCTCTCAGACTGCCTGGATCCACTACAGTTTGCTTATCACTGCAACAGGTCCATAGCAAACACCATCTCACTGGCTCAATATTCAATCCTGGAACACCTAGATAACAAAGACATCTATGTCAGATTTATTGGCTACAGTTCAGCCTTCAACACCATTATTCCTACAAAATGCATTCCAAACTTTATGCCCGGGACTTGGCTCCTCGATGTGCAAATGGATCCTAGACTTCCTAATTCACAGATGGAAATCAGTAGAGATAGGCAACAATACCTCCTCCCAGATTATCTTCAACACCACCGCCCCACAAAACTGTGTCTTCAGCCCCTTACTATACTGTTTATACAGTATAGTATGACTGTGCAGCCAAATTCCAATCCAATCTGATTTTCAAGTTTGCTGATGACATCACCATAGTAGGTTGGATCTCAAACAATAATGAAACAGAGTGCAAGAAAGAGATATCAAATCTGGTAAACTGGTGTGACAAGAATAACCTCTCCCTCAATGTCAACAAAACAAAGGAAATAGCCATTGATTTCAGGAAGCGAAATGGAGAACATGCCCCTGTCTATGTCAATAGGAATGAAGTGTAAATAGTCGAGAGCTATAGATTCCTAGGTGTCTAACTCACCAATGACCTTTCCTGGTCCCTTCATGCTGGCACTATAGTGAAAGAAGCTCACCAATGCCTCTAATTTCTCAGGAAGCTAAAGAAATTTGGCATGTCCACTACAGCTTTCACCAACTTTTACAGATGCACCATAGAAAGCATTTTTTCTGGTTCATACAGCTTGGTATGGCTCCTGCTTTATCCAAGATCACAAGCAACTACAAAGGGTTGTGAACAAAAGATAGACCATCACACAAACCATCCTTTGGCTCTGCCTACACTTTCCACTGCCTCAGAAAAGCAGCCCGCATAATCAAGGACCCCACACACTCCGGACATACTGTCTTCTACCTCCTTCCATGGGGAAACAGATACAAAGTCTGAAGGCACATACCAATTGACTCAAAAACAGCTTCTTCCCTGCTATCATCTGACCTTTGAATATTAACTCATATTAATTTGATCTTTCTTTAGCTATGACTGTTACACTATGGAGATGATTTTTCCCATCCTGCTTGCTAATTTTTTAAGCATGGTAGACAGGGAGACTCGTGTTTCTGCTGATTTGCAGGATTCGCATATGAGTTTGCATTTTGCAAGCATTTCCCAGCCTGGAAGTCCAGTGCCATTTGAGCCATGCTGGAAGACAAATCTATTTTTAATGTAATTTAAATCTGATTTTCCCACCCCGTCAGGAATATTTCACTCCAGCAGGGTTCAGACTAGTTCCCCATTTTCAGGGTAGTAGCAAGACAATCCTGCTGGAGTGAAGGAGGGGCAATTGGGTCCTCGCAGAGGATTGGGCAGTGAGGGGGTGGTGGCTGCTGAGCATGAGCATTTGGACATGAGCACCTTGGCATGCCAACTTGTGCTCCTGAGGGCAGCTTGTCCAAGGGGCAAAGCACCCACATACACAAGGGGCATTTTGGCTCTACCCATCAGGCATGGGATAGTCTGGTTTGCTGGGGTCTGTCTCCTGGGGGGCTGGGTCTGCAGAGGGGAGTTCTACTTGGAGGGAGATCATCACTGCTGGGGGAAGGGGGTTGGAAATTGGGCAGTCTGGAACAATGGGTGGATTTGGGGTTAGGCCGTGAATGGATGGGAGACCATGATCAGTCCATGGAGGGAATGGAGTGTCACCATTGCAAGAGTCCTGGGCTGACCAGCAAACTGAAGGCTGACAGGGGCAACTGCACATGTGCAGAAACGTAGAACTTTCAGCCTCCAATGTGAATAGTTCTTACTCTGAGCTTTTAATGATATTCCCGATTGTGACCTCTACATTGCATAGAGCATTGGAGATTCTTGTCTGAAGTTGCACTGAGAAAACCAGTGTGATTTATGCCAGTTTTCACACAAAGTGTGTGGACTGATGGTAGATTTGCTCTAGAGAGAACTTCAGTGTCTGGTACTTGGTCTTGCCATCTGATGCATAATATTCTGCTCAGACAAGTCATGTGGAATGATTGAGCTGTTTTGCATGCCTTCGATGCACAGTCCATGTTTCACAGGCATACAGGAGAGTAGTGAGTACCACAGCGCTGTAGACCTTCAGTTTTGTTGCTGGGCTGACTCCTCGACGGTGGAGTGCAATCTACCAAAAGCAGAACTTGCCTTTGCTATTCTGCAGTTAAATTCTATATCAATAGTCACTGGGAAATGGTGCTGCCAAGATAAGTGAACTGGTCCACTGTCTCCAGTTTCTGCCCTTTGATTGTGATAATGGGTTCTGTGTATGGTGTATGAGGAGCAGGCTGGTGCATGACTTTGGTCTTTTTAATGTTGAATATGAGTCCAAAGTTGTCACAAACCGTGGAAAATTTGTTCATACTGACTTGCATCTCTGGCACTGAGGCAGTGTACAGGGTGCAGTCATCAGCAAAGAGAAAGTCTCTCAGAGTAGTCTCCTTCACTTTGGCAATAGCTTGAAGTCTCCTCAGGTTGAAGAGCTTCCCATCCACTTTGTACTTGAGGCTGTTTCTAGCAACACTGTCCTGGAAAGCGTCATCCAGCATGGTAGTAAAGATCATGCTGAATAGTGTGGGTGTGAGCACACAGTCCTGTTTGATGCCATTGGTGACTGGGAATGCCTCAGAGAATTCTCCACCATCCAGTACTCTGGCCATCATGGAACTGGTGTACCATCTGAATGAATTTGGGGGGGCAGCCAAACTTTGATATGATCCTCCACAGGCCTTGTTGGCTAACAGTGTCGAAGGCTTTTGCAAAGTCAACAAAGATTGTGTAGAGCTCGCAATTCTACTCCTGAGACTTCTTCTGAAATTGGTGCGCAGCAAAAGTCATGTCAATAGTCCCGCGACCTTTGCAGAAGCCACACTGTGACTCTGGAAGCAGGCCCAACTCCAGATGAGTGACCAGCCGATTTAGCAGGATATGATGGTGTCGAGATCATCCTCCTGATATGTGCTTTGTAAATGATGAATAAACTTTGAGGAGTCAGGAGGTGAATTATTCACTGCAGGATTCCTGGCATCTGAGCTGCTCTTGTAGCCACAGTTTTTGTATAACCTGTCCAGTTCAGTTTCTAAATTTGACATATGGGGTGGGGTAGGCTCTGTGAAACACCTATGCAGGTATGGGCTGTCAATTTCAACAATTTAGCATTTGGATCCTTGAGTGGACAGGAGCCATGCTTCCACTGATAAAAGTGCAATGGTAACCTCACAATTTCTTTTGGCAAGGAGTTTTTAGCTTGATTATCCTGGCCCATAGCTTGAGTGGAGCCAGTAATTCTGGCATTAGCCAGAAGGGAAAATAGAAAATGAGAATATGGAATGATATTAACAGGCATAAGTGAGTCAATGAGTGATGTATCAACATCAGAGTGTCACATCTAAATCCTATACAATCTTGGGAACAATGTAAATTGGAGTCAACATGAACATGAAATGCCCAAATTAATTATTCAGTGTCTCTTTCTGTTAGCCTGCCAGTAAGAAGAGGCCTTTGATTCTAAATGCTTGGTTAATTTCTGTACTAATTTAAGCTTCATTGCTTATATACGCTGGCCCGTTGAATCATGCTTGATTAAGTTCGATTTCAACATAGCCTGTGCCTGGCTACACTGATTAACTGACTGCAGGCTTTAACATTTCTATGATCCGCCTTTATCCATTGCCACCAGCTGAACTTGGCAATAAATAGAAAGCAGATCTGCCTTAAGAGGATCGTCCCTAGGACTCTAAAGGACTCATTACTTGAAGGTGAACAGAAAGGGATACTGAATAATTAATTCAAGCATTAATCATTAATTTTGACTCCAACTTAATTTATTAATTATCTTTATATAATTTAGATTGTTACTGAGTGATTAGCCTTAATTGAATACAATATAAGATTTGACCCTGAAATAGTGATGGACTCATTTATTGACTCATTTAGATCTGACAACCAATGCCTTTGCATTTTCCTTTTTGACAGTGGACAGATCCTTATCATATTAATTAATAAAAGAGTCAATCATGTCTTTTGCAAGCTTTGGAGAGTGTTATCTCAAGTTCAGCAAAATGCTGAATCAAATAGATGTAGCATTTATCAATCAGCGCAGCAGTACCACTCCAGATTAACCTTGTTAGTATACAGAAGGCTCTGTTTTAAAATCTGGGACCAGATAATATGTTATTTAATTTCAAAATCCCTATGTTTGGAGCAATGGGTGCTTATGCTTTTTGAGAAGAACTATCACAAGACCAGATAGCCTTGAAAAAGACATTTTTTTAATCTTTGGAAAATACTATTTCTATTATCTTTTCATTTATTTCTTAACATGAATCAATCTCTTGCTGTCAATTACTTTTCTTAAGAATCCATCACTCAAATTAAAAAAGCCTCCTAATATTTGTCCTAAATTTTAATGTGCCAGTCTTCTGCCATCTGCCATGGTTCAAATTTAAATTTGCGTTCACAGACAAGTTGCACATTTTGACTTGAAAAATGTGCTTTTATGGGTACTTTTATGGGTAGAATTTTATATTCCCTCGTCAGGAGGTTTGCAGTAGGGGTGCAGGAGGGGCATAAAAATTTCCGCTTGGCCTTCTCATCAGCCTCCTTCCTGCTCTGAGCTGTCTACAATATCAAGGCAGGTCTGATGAGAGCGATTGCCTTCATTTGTGGCCTCCTTTCAACATCAGCTACTTCCCCAAAAGTCTGAAAGGTTTTTTCCCACCTTCATTAGGTGCAGCCTCAATCCTTTGCCTCTCAACAATACCCCACTCCACTTCTACTTACACACCTAGACCTGACCTCTCCTTTCTTCCCTGAGATCCCTACATTTATCTGGTCCTGGACTCCAGTGACTTAGCCATGGCAACTGCTTGTAGTTGAATCCTGTCTACTGCAGCTTTGAGTACTGCTGGGCAATGTCCAGCTCTCTTGAGAGACAGCAGCTCTCCAAAGAATGACCTCTCTTGAGCGAAGCACTGAAATCCTGTATTCAGTCAGTTAACACTCCTTGGAACAGCAACTGTCTATGAGATAGTAGTATCAGTCAGTGAATGAAAGCATTCTTCACCAACTCTTCTTGTAGCATGCCAAGATGCTCCACCATCTGAAAAATCCTGTGTAATGTAATTTGTTCTGTTCTCACCAAACAAGGAAAATTACCTCATAGATCTTCATAGAATCATAGAATCCTACAGCGCAGAAGGGGGCCATTCGGTCCATTGAGCCTGTACTGACCACAATCCCACCGGTCCCTATCCTCATAACTCCATGTATTTAACCTAGCTAGCCTCCCTATACTAACGAGCAATTTAGCGTGGCCAGTCAACATCCTTGCACTGTGGGAGAAAACTGGAGTGCCCAGAGATAACCCATGCAGACATGGGGACAATGTGCAACTCCCTGCAGACAGTGACCCAAACCGGGAATCGAACCCAAGTCCCTGGCACTGTGAGGCAACACTGCTAACTCCTGTGCCACCATTACCACCTAAATGTTAAGGTCTTGTCTTTACATTTTGAAGCTTTTTAAGAATTGTTAAGCATCAATTCAAAGTAAACCAACAATTTCCTCTTGTTATCTTTTAAGCCCTCATTAAGCCAATGATATAAAATAGAAATGTTTTTGAGGTGGCAGACAGAATAAATAGCTTCAGCTTGAATTTGAATAGTAATTTCAGTCCAAAGGCAAGAATTTTTTTCAGAGATCTTTTGACACTGAACAAATGGGACAAAGCTTGAGGAGGAGCAACAAAGAGGAAGACAAAGGAGTTTAATGCCGTATTAGGAAGATAATCAGGATTCACATCTATTCAATATTATAGGCCAGATTTTTAAAATCTAACCCTTACAGATTATATTGGTAAATTGGGTGGTCCTAATAGATATAATGATTGAGCAGGATTTTTTAGTCGCACCTTCCCCAAGGTCTGAAATTCCCACCTGATGTCAATAGAACGTCAAATGCCTGTCCGATTCTTTGCCCACTAACAACGATTCCCTCAGTGGGCGCGACCGGAAAGATCCCCCCAAAGACTGCTCCATTGACTGTGCCTGATCTGTATCCACTTTCTTTCCGAAATTCTGGAAAACATAAGCAACAAGCAGCTAACTTCATTTGAACATTAATATATTCTCATACAGAAAATGCTGAATAAACTCAGCAGGTTTGGCAGTACCTGTAGAGAGAGGAGCAGAGTTAACATTTTGAGTCCATATGGCCTTCTACAAAACAGTGGAGAAATAGAAATGCAATGAATTATATAGTTGGAAAGGGGGTGGGGCAGAATAGGAAGCCAGGGATAGGTCAAAATGTGGAGGGATTGACAACAATGTCATGGACACAAAACAGAAAGGGCATTAATGGTGCCATAAGGACTGAAGAGTGTTAATAGTGGGATAAGGGTAAGATAGCTGAATGTATTAAAAGAACATAGAAATATAGAAAATAAAAGCAGGAATAAGACATTCAGCCCTTCAGACCTGCTCCACCATTAATTTCAATCAGGGCTGCTCATCAAATTCATTATTCCCCCTCCTCCATAACCATTGATATGGCCCCAAAAACAAAGCTCACTGCTCAATGAAAGCAAAGCTGAAAAACATAGGACAAGTGGCCTTGGAGAGGTGGGGTTGTGTTGGAACAAATCAGGGAGACCAAATAATAGAAAGCAAAATGGGGGAGTAAAGGTAGGGAAGAAAGTTCACAGTCTAAAGTTGTGAATTCAATATTAAGTCTGGAATGCTGTAAAGTACTTAATTGGAAAATGAGATGTTGTTCCTCCAGTTTGCATTGAGCATTGCTGGAACATTGCAGCAGGCCAGGGACTGAAATGTGGGCATGGGAGCAAGATGTTGAGTTGAAATGACAAGCAACTAGAAGGTTAGGATCATGCTTGCAGACTAAGTGAAGGTGTTCCGCAACGCAGTCACCCAGTCTGCATTTAGCCTCAGCAATGTAGAGGTGACAGTGAAGGAGAGAATATAGTAGACCAAATTGGGAGCATTGCAAGTGAAATGCTGCTTCACTTGAAAGGGGTGTTTGGGTCCAGATAGAATGTGGATGGAGGAGGTGAAGGGGTAGATATTACATCTTCTGTAATTGCATAGGAGGGTGCTGTGGAAAAGGGATGGAGGGGTGGATCAGCTTATCATGGTGGGAGTGGTCCCTGCAGAGTAAGTTCGCATGGGGCAGAGGGAGCGGTGTGGGAGGACGGAGTGGGGGGGTGGGGGGAGGGGGCGTGATTTGGTGAAGGGAAGATGCGATCTGTTTGTCAATGCCTGATGTTCGGATGTGCAGAACATTAATGTTTAAGTATCCTTTTGTAAATTAGCACCCAGAACTAGGCAGTAATGAATGTGATCTCCTGGACTGCTTTAGATTACCTGAGGAGGGTGACAATGCTGTGCAGCAACCCTGCAGCTACAGAATCAATGCAGCAGCACACTGAAACTAGCAAAACAGATTACCATAGGCACAGTAGTTTTTGCTCTGTAACCTTCTCTCTGGCCTCAGCAGAAAATTTACTGCAGCATAACAAAAGATCCATAGGTACCTTGTTTTCATTTGCTGCTAACAACACTAAATTTGCAACACTAAATGTAAACGAGACACACAGTTTTCTGACGACTGTGATGAAATTTCCTCCTGATTGAATATCAAGTTCCAATTCAGCCCAACAGTACTGCCACCCATTCCCATGGCCAATCCTTAAACTTTGGCTTTCTTGTAGGATTCCCAAATCCATTAGAGAGCAGATCTTGGGCAATGGAATGGGACTTGGTGAGCAGAAGGTTTATGGCTCAACATTACAAGGAAGATGACTAGAGGAGCCACGATTATTTTCTAAACATTAAAGATTTTTTGGTGCTAAGGATTGCATACTAATCAGCTAGAATTACCGACTGTCCCTTAGAGAGTTTAAAGTTTATATCATCCCTTCTGCACCATAGCAACAATGTGTATCAGGATAGCATAGCATTTCTAATGTCAAGCAATAATAACATGCAAATTATAGAAAGTACACAGTACTTGTATTCATGTTATTTATGTCTAATTACAATGCATCCATTCATGTTTGGATGGACATCTGACATCACTGTGACATTCAAGTCATGCTGGTTACTGGCAGAACTGAGGAGGAAATCCAATCCCACAGCATTCTAGAAATAGTGCCAGCAGACATTGGGCCATTTACTACTTGAATAACATTGCAAGATACTCTTGATATACATTGATGTGATCATTGCCAAACATGTTACGTTTTAGTGCACAACGTTGGGAATACTTATATTTTAAGAGACATTCGTGAGAATGTCTTATCCGAGTTTTATAGTCGCTCGTCGACATGCGTCGTGCACTTCTGAATGGAATCAGAGTGACATCCACCTGATGTTACACAGCCGTAGGGCATAGGTAGAAACGGTGAAATGATCAGAATGATACGGCAACAACTACCATGTTTGCAGACAAGCAGATTGAATCACACCTTTGGGAGCACCTGACGTGCAGGTTAGTTTTTGCTCGTCAGCCTCGAGCCGTTTACCCATAAATCATCATTTGATACAAAAATGAATCTTTATTTATTAGGAGACACGCCCGCACAACGAACAAACTACATTGCCAAAAATGCGACCGTGGCATGAGAATCGCTCACACAACACCGGGAGCTGTGCCTATCGCTGCCAACCAGCTCCGGGGCGTGGAAAACATGTCTAAATCGGTAGTATTTTTGGTCAACGTCTGGCAGCGATCATCAGAAACAAGATGGGGCACTGCATCCCTTCTCTGCATCACACCAGGTCAGATGTATTTGTCTTTTCCTCAGTGCCGATCGTGTGGGCAGGAGGTCACGGAGGTGCTTTCTAATACCTAGATAGGCGTGACCACATCCGTCAGCAAATCACCAACTATCCCCGGGACAAGCCGAAACCTGTCAAGACAAAATTTTTTCTTTCACAATTAACCGGGTTTATAGGTATAGAAGCGTGTTGGCTGTTCTCAGCCAGTCAAATTCCCTTCAGGACCATTCACCTGCCAGCTTGAAGGCCTGAATACCCTGCGGGACCTCGGTCAGGATTGACTCACTGTGGTCTAGAACGCCAAGAATACCACAGCTATGTGAAACATGCCAGAGACCATTCCAGCGATACCACTCCTGGCTGGCAGTCCGGTGGTAGTGGTCGTGGACCTAGCATGAGTCGCCCCTGCTATTAGTTTCTCGGCCAGTCATGGAATACCATCTTCCGTGCCCATGGAGATGATACCAGGTGGCTCCCGTGGAAGGGATTGACTCACTGTGCGCTAGAAACCAGAAGAATCGCACAGCTACGGGGATTGGCTAACAGACGAGCCTTTACGCACGAATGGAGACTAGCCTATCCCGAACACCTGTTTGTAGTTTGTAGTCTGACTGCGTACAACCAGACATACAACTACATCTGCGTCGCTTCTTGGACAGCTGCTTTAGCCATCATCTCGATGGTGTAGCGGCGATGTTGCCCGGCAGGACCATCAAGGAGGCGCAGCTCACTGTGCTACAGAATCGACAAGATTCGCACAGCTACCATAATCATGACTCTCCCACTCCCCCGCCGAAGATTAAGAGAGTCATAGTTACTCCTGTTATAGAATCACAGCTACTGCCTTGTTCCAATGCAATTCCACAAGAGTGTGTCTTAGAAATTAGAAACTGGAAGCAGCAGTAGGCCTTTTGGCCATTCGTGACTGCTTCATCATTCATTCTGATCATGGCTGATCATCAAATTCAATGTCCTGATTCCCCCCTTCTCTACCTCCCCTTGGTATTCATTGGTATTATCATTATTGAATTCACCACCATCAACATAGCACCCTAGGGACGTGTCACCATTGACATGAAAATTAACTGAACAAAATGATGGTTATAATAGCTGGTTAGATGTTGGATTTTCTACAGTGAGTAACTCATCTTCTGATTCAAAATCTGTCCACCAGCTACAAAGCTCATGTCAGGAGAATAGTGGAGTACCCTCCACTTGTCTGAATGAATGCAGCTCCAACAACACTCAATATGATCGATACCTTCCTGGACAAAACAGCCTATGAATTGATACCATTAACATTCTGTCCGTCCACCACGAGTACATTGCAGCTGCAGGACTTTGTATCTATGAGCAATTTTCCAAGGCCACTTTGGCAGCACATTCCAAATCCACAACAATCAATCATCCATAAAAGCAAAAACATAGGAATATCATCAGTAACAAATTCCCCTCCAAGTTATGCACCATCCTCACTTGGCAATATATCACCATTTCTTTACCACCTTGAGCCAAGAAGTTCTGGACCTCTCTTCCTCACAGCTCTGTCAATGTGATTACACCACACAGACTGCAGCAATTCACCACCACCTGCTCAAGGATAGTTAAATGTCGACCTTATGACACCCATGAAAGATGATACAAACTATAAATGGAGCAGATGGTTCCTTAAAGAAGACAGCTCATTTTAATGCTAAGCATTTCCTCAAACTTCTGAGTCGTGAAGACCTTTAAATGTGCAAATAATGAGTCCAAAGGTCTGTGGATAATCAAACCCAGCAGTCACATCAATATTATATTTGCCAACAAACTCTGCAACTAACCCTGCTGGAGTAATTAGAGTCAGAGGAAGATCACCAAATTTGTATTTCCTGGAAGGTTACATCTTAGACATCCACAAACTCTGAAGCAGTGGATTCTGTTTCCCCACAGAAATAATAAAAAAAATCCTTCCATGTCCTCATTTATAAGGAGAATGTGTTTCCATCAATTGTGTGCAGCTCCTAACATTAAATTCAATATCCAAGTCCTACACCACAGCCATTTGTTACTAACTACAGGACACATTATGGCGGCTTTACTTACACCGTGGCAGGTTTACTTTGAAACAATTCCCAACTTAGTAACTTTGAACACTGAGGAAGACAACAAGACCAATATTGTCCCCTCCAAGTTTTCCTCCAAGTCACATAAAATATTGACTTGAACATATGTAGTTATTGTTTCATTGGTACTGGGTGAAAATCTTGGAATCAGAACAATATTCCAAACAGAACAATAGAAACAATATAATCAATAAAACAATTCTATGAGAAGATCCAGCACCACATTTTTAGGGCAACTTTGTGCATCAATGTTGTACTGTTGTTTAAAAAGGATAGTAGGGATAATTGGAAATTATAGGCCGGTGAGTTTGACGTCTAATAGGGAAGCTATTAGAGGGGATTCTTAGAGATAGCATGTATAGACACTTAGAGTGTTGTGGTCTGATTAGGGATACGCAGCATGGATTTGTTAAGGGGAGGTCATGCCTTACAAATCTGGTAGAATTTTTTGAGGAGGTGACGAAAACAGTGATGAAGGGAGAGCCGTTGATGTCATCTATACGGATTTTAGTAAGGCGTTTGACAAAGTCCCTCATGGGAGGTTAGTTGAGAAGGTCAAGGCTAATGGGATACAAAGACAGGTAGCTAGGTGGATAAGTAACAGGCTTGGTAATAGGAGACAGAGAGTATTAGTGGAAGGGTGTTTTTCTAGCTGGAGGTCAGTCACTAGTGGTGTGCCGCAGGGCTCGGTACTGGGACCTTCTCTATTTGTAATATATATGAATGACTTGGAAGAGGGAGTAAGTGGAGTGATCAGCAAGTTTGCAGACGATACAAAGATGGCTGGACTTGCGGATAGTGAGGAGCATTGTCAGGCGATGCAGCAGGACATAGATAGGCTGGTCACTTGGGCAGACAGATGGCAGATGGAATTCAATCCTGATAAATGTGAGGTGATGCATTTCGGGAGAAAAAATGTAGAGGGGAGGTATATGATAAAGGGTAGACCTATTAAGAGTATAGAAACGCAGAGGGACCTGGGGGTGCAGGTGAACAAGTCTCTGAAGGTGGCAGAGCAAGTGGAGAAGGTTGTGAAGAAAGCATATATTATGTTAGCCTTTATAGGAAGGGGTATAGAGTACAAGAGCTGGCCTTTAATGTTGCAGTTGTATAAAACGTTGGTTAGACCTCATTTGGAATACTGCATCCAGTTCTGGTCGCCCTACTACCGGAAGGACGTGGAGAGTCTGGAGAGAATGCAGAGGAGGTTTATCAGGATGCTGCCTGGTATGGAAAGTCTGAGTTACGAGGAGAGGTTAGGCAAATTGGAACTGTTTTCCTTAGAAAGACGTAGACTTAGAGGAGATCTAATAGAAGTGTACAAGATTATAAGGGGTATAGATAGAGTAAACAGGGTTAAGCTTTTTCCTAGGATGGACTCAAATAGCATGAGAGGTCATGGGCTTAGGGAGAGGGTTTAAGGTATAATTTGGATGTTAGAGGGAGTTTTTTCACGCAGAGGGTGGTGGGGGTCTGGAATGCACTGCCAAGTAAAGTGGTGGAGGCAGGTACTCTGGAGTTATTTAAGAAATACTTAGATGGGTACATGAACAGAATGGGAATGGAGGGGTATAGAAATCTGATTTAAAATAGGGATCATGAGCCTTGGGAGTCCCTGGGAAGTGTATAAATAGATGATGATATTGATGTACTTGTTTTTATCCTACAGGTGCTTTGGTCCACCTTGTTGTCTAACAAGGGGCATACACACGATGGGTCGTGAGAGGGCTGCTCTTGGATCATTTTTTCATGAGTATCCTAGTGCTTCACGTCGTTAGTGTACACTTGAGCTGGACCATTTGATGGGCAACATGACAGCTCAGTGACTATCGCTGTGCTGTGCAGATACATGGATTTGGGCCTGTGTCTGTGGGAGATTGCGCATTCTCCCCATGCTTGCGTGGGTTTTCTCTGGGTGCTCTGGTTTTCTCCCACGTCCCAAAGATGTGCTCGTAGGCTAATTGGCAAAACAAATTCTCCCTAAATTGTCTCAAATTTGGATTTTAATCCATAGATCTATAAACATAGATAGGGATCACGAGTAGAGGTGGGAATATTGGGGTGGTGGCACGGGCTCGTTGGGCCGAAGGGCCTGTTTTCCGTGCTGTTTTGTTCTTTGTTCTTTGTTCAAAAACATACTATTCTTTAGAACTTGTACATTATCAGCATTGTATATATCCAAACAACATTGCTCTTTTCTATAAGGAAAGTCCCAAAATGAGAATTAAGATCTAGAACGGCTGTGTGAGGTCTGAGTTATGGTGTACAACCACACAAAATTTGTCATGTAATCTCTTTGCTTTCTCCCTTTTTGGTTTTAGTGCAATCTGCTGTTTGCTGACTGTCTGGAACTAGAGGGAAAAGTCTACAAAATCGATTGATCATTTATTTTAAATTCCACAGTGTGGAATGTGAGAGCTGATGTGAGTGCCTATTTGTTGTATGGCTTACTGAGCCAACAGTATTATTTCAGCTCCAGTCATTAGTAGAGTACAGTTTACTGAGATGGAAGGGTTTCTCTTCAAGCTAAAGAGGTCTACAAGTTTGGACAGATTCTTCCCAGTTCCTTAAAAAATACCTGAAAAAAACATGTTATTGTTTAAATGCAAGCTGTCATAGTTAAAGTAAAAATACACAAACAAAAAATACACAACAGAAAATGCGGAAGTGACACCGAAATACATCTGAAAAAGACATGCATGTTAATGTTTAATTCAAATCCTTCATCAGTCACAAGGAACAAAATTTATTTGCAAAATGACGACTTTAGAAAAGGCTGCCCTGCAGTACTCATAGGCAGGGGCCTGCCTTAAGAAGCTGAGACTGGAAAAGCAGCCCCCCACACTCCCTCTCCCCCGAGAGCTGCTAGCCAGTCAGATCTAGCTGGTGCCTTAGTCATCCACTGTAATGTGGGGGAGTGCTCTGGGGTGGGCAGAGAGGGAATAGACTAGCCACTTTCCAATTTTACATGTTCACCCCCACCTCCAACATATCAATGAGGAGTGTTACAGTTTTTCTTTTAACTTTGCTCTGTGTCTTCCTAGTATCTGTAGAACAAATTACATTGGTCCAAATCTTCCAATTTGCATTGTAACAGTTATATCAGAGCTGATCAGAAAACTGCACACTTACCTGGTTACCATAAAAAAGGTCTACTTCCAATGCTGCATCTTTCAGCACAGGAATCCCTGCAAAGTGCATCAGTGGAAAGCACATTGTCTTTTAAAGAACAAAGGACAAAGAAAATTATAGCACAGGAATAGGCCCTTTGGTCCTTCAAGCCTGCACCGATCATGCTGCCCAACTGAATTAAAATCTCTCACCCTTCCAAGGACCATATTCCCAATCCATTCATGTAATTGTCAAGACGCCCGTTAAAAGTCACAATCGTATCTGTTTCCATTATCTTTACTAGCAGTGAGTTCCAGGCACCCTCCACCCTGTGTATAAAAAAACTTGCCTCATACATCTCCTTTAAATATTATCCCTCATTCCTTAAGCCTCATACCTTAAACTACTTTGGGGAGAGGTAGTGGAAGCAGATACGGTAGTGAACTTTAAGGGGCCATAGGGGATTTTAGTTAAGTTAGGTAGCATGGTTGATGCAGGCTTGGAGGGCCGAAGGGCCTGTCCCTGTGTTGTAATTTTCTTTTTTCTTTGTTCTTAGTTCCATGTTCTCTAGTACATGGGTGAAACAGGGTGACTGTTTCACCCTGGGAGAAAGTTTCTGACTATCCATTCCTTCCATGCCTCTCATAATCTTGTAGACA
The DNA here is from genome assembly GCA_024679065.1 of Sphyrna mokarran. Classification (NCBI taxonomy): domain Eukaryota; kingdom Metazoa; phylum Chordata; class Chondrichthyes; order Carcharhiniformes; family Carcharhinidae; genus Sphyrna; species Sphyrna mokarran. Next base: position 71,694,738 of record JAGIQG010000005.1, read on the forward strand.
TCTATCAGGTCACCATTCAACCTCCATACTTTCTACCATATCCAATTGGATATTCCAAATATCCAACTTGAAGTTAGGAATGGGCGAATAAATGAGTGAGTGAGTGAGTGAGTGAGTGAATGAGAAAGTGAGAGAGGTGATAAGTGCTCACCTTATGATGAGTTGGGAAAGTGAGTGATGTGAGTGAGGTGTTAAGTAGATAAATGAGTGAGGTGGGTAAGAAGGTAAGTAATAGGTGGGGAGGAGGGTAAATGAGTGAGTATGTAAGCATTAGTGTAAATTCAGTGAGTGGATGGGGTGGGTAAGTGGTGAGTGGACAGAGGACAGGGTGGGTGAAGTTGGTAAGTGGATAAGATGGGTAGTTAGGGGGTGGGGGGATGGTGATGGGGATTGATCAGATTGGGTAGCTGGATGGTTGGGAGGATAGTCAGCTCAGGGTGTAATTTTGTCAGGTAGGATGATTTGGAGGCTAGAAGATTTTGCCCATTGTTGTAGCAAAATGTTGAGTATGATATTGAACTATGGTCCAGCTGACCTAACAGGTCCATCTGTGTTAATAGGCCAGGGACAGGCCATGCATATTTTAGAAATCTTTAATTTACATAGATTACTAACATGGAAATTCTTACCTGGACTGAAGCTTTTGGTGGTGATGGTAGCTGAGGACAATATGGACTTACAGTTGTGAGTTTCTGCCATGGGCCTTGTTGTGATTGGACAGGCTGCTTCTCGACCCACAAACTCTTGGGCAGTTGGGGCAGGTTGTCCCATGAGGTAATGGGATCCAGAGTGCTCATTCTTTTCTTCTCTCAACGGCCTGTCTCACAGAAAGGTGCTGGGACTCTGAAACATTCTGAAATGGGGAGTCGATATTCCAGTCAGAGAGCTCTTACATCTAATCACAAAAATGTTGAGGTGTTGGAAGAAAAATGGACCATTTATATCAGATTTCCTTCTAACAGGGAGATTGATGGTGTAGACAATAAATTTTCTCTCTTGCATGCCAATGATATCATTTATCACTGACTCTTTATCATCCTGTATTTTTAGGATCTATCACAGCAGGCAACTTGATGAATTTAAAGGGTGTGGGTGAGCGCTGTGACAGATCTCCAAAGATGTTGGTCTCAGGTTCCTCATCAGAGATGTCCTTAGAACCTGAGCTTGGTCAGTGGGTGTTCTCTGACTTTTGCCCGATGTACCTGAACGAGAGGAGAGAAAATTAATGCATGAGGACAAAGAGGACAAAATTCTCACAGTGTCATTGTCTGTGGGATAAACTGATGCAGGATTCTCACACCGGTGTACATCGCTCACTTCCCAGTTGCCAGAGACATGATCTATGTCCTCACCAACCAACGTGATGGTACGCTCCTCAAAGACAGTGAAAATTTGAATGTCTGATACTCCGTCCACAATCTAGGACCTCACCCTATTGTTATGTATAAGGTTGTCCTGCATAAAAACAGAAGGGAAAAGTATGAGTATCAGCAGCATGTATGTCAAGGCAGATAATAAGGATGCCTGACATCTGAATGTGATGAGTGGAATCATTGATGGGATGAGGATGGAATTTTGAGTAAGTCCATCGTTTCATTATTCTTAACTCACAGACTCACTAGCCCATCATACATTCACATTCAGCATGTACACACTCAAATCGGCATCAGCCTCATACAGAACTATGGAATCCCTAAGGAGCAGAAAGAGGCCATTTGGTCCATTGAGCCTGCACCAACAACAATCCCACCCCAGTCTTGTCCCCTTACCTTATGTATTTACCCTGCTAGCCTTTCTGATGCTAAGGGAGAATTTAGCATGGCCAATCAACCTATCTTTGGATTGTGGGAGGAAACAAGAGCACCCCGAAGAAACCTATGCAGACACGGGGAGTAAGTGCCACTGTGCCACCCAGTGGCAAGAGTTGTCCCTGTGCAACCTGCAACCACAACAACACTCCCCCAACCCTGAGGATCACCACCAGCATCCTGCACACAGTCCTGCTTTCAATTAAAATAATACTAAAAAGCAAAGAAGTCCAGAAAAATACACACTGGCAGTACTAATTGTGTCAGTCATTTACTGCACATCCTTGTTCCTTTGTAGGAACTGATACCGTAAATACAATCATAATACTACAGTGCAGAAGAGGGTATTCAGTCCATTGAGTCTACACCCACCACAGTCCCACCCAGTCCCACCCAGTCCTATCCCCATAACACCCCTGACACTAAGGGGCAATTTAGTATTGCCAATCCACCTAACCCGCACATCTTCGGACTGTGGGAGGAAACCGGAGCATCAGGAGGAAACCCACACAGACATGGGGAGAATATGCAGACTCCGCACAGAGTGACCAAAGCCAGGAATTAAATCGGGTTCCTGATGCTGTGAAGTAGCAGTGTTTAACCACTGTGCCATTGTGCCAGTGATTACTGTGCCAGTACAATAAGGCAATACCCAATAAATCAAACTGTTTCCAGTGATTCAATGGGGGCATGTGGGCAACCCTTGTGGGCTTTGAATATCACAAATGTTAAAGTTTTGCTTCATGAGGTGTACAAATGGGGAGTACCTCAAATGAGAATGTTTTCTATTTTCCAATAGAAGCTGCTGGCATCTTAATAAGCAAAAGCTCATAAAACATAACTTAAATGAAAAAATGATATAGAATTGCACTCAATCTGAGATGAAAGAAAGGATCCATAAATTTTAGTGACCGATGTATTTTTATTAAGTTGTCAAACATTAATGTATTTTTAAATGTAAAGTTGAAATTGGTCTTCAAGTCTCATTTTGCAACAAAAAACAAGGATAAAAATGTTTGGATTTGGAGGGCGATATCCAGTGCCTCAACAATGCCTGAGCAATGATCAGTACCACTTTATACTTGCAAGATTATCAGGCATCTCGAAAACCACCTAAATTAGTTCAGTCCCCGACTGTGCCAGCGAGGTATTCAGCCTGTATTTGCTGGGAAATTATTTTATCCTTAAATAAAAATATTTCAGAAAGATTAAGGCCAGAATTCTCCCATCGTGCTCACCACTGGAATTTTAGTGGGCAGGTTGCAAAGAATGTGAAACGTCATTGATGGTTGGGTGGGAATTTCCAGCTTTTAGATCAGTGTGGTCTGAGAATTCCATAGCTCCATAGCAATTCCACCAGCCGCTGCCAATTGTGACCGACTGCCCTCCATCCACCTCTGGGATTTACCTGAAGTCATTGCATTGAACTAAATAGCCCAAGATTCAATCTTCCTGAAAAGCCAATTGTCTATATGGAAGTGCCAGTTGATAGCAAAGTCTAAATAATCACTAGAGTGGAGTCACACTATATGAAGTGAGACATAATGGCAGGATCTTCCGGCTGCACTCACCCCAAAATCGGTAAATCCCATCCGAGGTCAATGGACCTTTGCATGGTCTGCACCCCCACACCCCCACTATGATTTCCAGGACAGGAAAACTCCCCCAGGAAAGCTTTTTTAATTGTCAGCACAGTGATTTTTCCTCTTGAAAACATAATTATTCAATTTAAAAGGCATTGCCACACATTGAAAAACAAGATGAAATCAAGGCCACCTATAATGAATCTTGTCCAATCTTAACTGAAGTATTCTCACCACCTTACCCCCAGTTTCACATTCTCTCACAGCCTCAACTCAATCTGTACATTATACAGTGTTAAAAGGAATAAAAGGCCCTGCCACTTCAACCCCACCACCAACACCACCACTACCACACTTCCACCCCACCAGCACTAAAGGAATTACAAAGAAGTTGTTGCTGGATTTTTTTCCTATCTGTTGGTGCATGTATAAATTCTTAGGTTTTCCCTAAGTGTGAAAAGTTGACATGCAATGGGCTAACTGGAGTCAAAATGCTTCTTTGTTCATTTAAAAGCTGGTACTAAAACAACTTGCATTCAGACACATAAAAGAATGCTGAAAATCTCAAGATAGAAACAGAAAATACTGGATGAACTCAGCAGGTCTGGCAGAATCTGTGAGGACAGAAACAAACTCTCTCCACAGATGCTGCTGGACAGCACGGTGGCACAGTGGTTAACACTGCTACCTCACCATACCCAGGACCTGAGTTCAGTTCCCTGCTTGGGTCATTGTCTGTACAGAGTCTTCACGGTCTCCCCCCATCTGTGAAGGTTTCCTCAAGGTGCTCTGGTTTCCTCCCACAGTACGAATAACATGATGTTTATGTGCATCGACCATGCTAAATTCTCCCTCGGTGTATTTGAACAGGTGCTGAATTGTGGCGACTAAGGGATTTTCACAGTAGCTTCATTGCAGTGTCAATGTAAACCTACTTGTGACACTAATAAATAAACTTTAAAACTGAAGAGTTGTTGTAAATGTCAATTCCTGCTATTATTCTTAAAATGTCTCAGGCATCACAGAACATCAATTACTGGAGATGTGCCCCATGCCTATCTTATTGGTTTTACTGAGAACATTCGCTTGAATCAGCCTTTATGCTAACATCACCAAGAACAATTCATTTGACACATTGTCAGGTGAATGACAGTGTTATAGCTGCACTAGAATCACTGAGCCCAAACTTCAGCTAGTTCTCAAACTACAGACTCTCAGTTCTACAACCAGGATCTTGTTGGGCTGCAGAGCCTTTGCTATGTCCTGTGTGGTCAGCCATATTTTAATGTCACTTGGAGTGAATCAATTTGGCTGAACATTGGCTCCTGTGAAGCTTGGAACCTCAGGAGGAGGTCAAGATGGATCATTCACTTGGCAATTCTGGCCAAAAAAGTTTTCAAACACTTTAGTCTTTTAATTTGCACTGACCTGCTGGACTTAGCCATCATTGAGGATTTGGATGTTCATAGAGCTCACTTCCCCCATTAATTTTTATTAGGTTAGCACCTAATTTTTAGCACATCTGATGAAATTCCTGGCATGCTGTCCTGCACTCCTCATTGAATCAGAGTTGGTCCCCTGGCTTGGTACTAGTGGTCCAAGTCTAACCGATCTATATCCTGCTGTATCCACATTGCTAGTCTGCAAATCCACCAAACTTTGTGTCATCCACAAACTTACCAATCATTTACATTTTCCTTCAAGTCTTTTATATATATTACAAACAGCAAAGGTCCCAACACTGATCCCTGAGGAATGCCACTTTCACACCAATCATTCAGAAACACACCCTTCCACTGCTACCCTCTATCTTCTTTGATTGAACCAGTTTTGTACCATCTTGCCAGCTCACCTCTGATCCCATGCGACTTCACCTTTTGCATCACTCTGCCACAAGGAATCTTGACAAAGGTCTTGACAGTGGACAATATCCACTGCCCTATCCTCACCAATCATTTTCATCACATCAGTGAAGAACTCAATCAACTTAGTAATTAGTAACGACTTCCTCTTCTCAAAACCATATTTTCTCTCACTAATACATCTACTTTTTTCCAAGTGGGAATACATCCTATCTTGAAGAATCCTCTCCAATAATTTCCCTACTACTGATGTAAGGCTCACTGGTCTTAATTTGGATTATTCTTGTTACCCTTCTTAAACAAAGAAACAACATTGACTATTCTCCAATCCTATGGGACCTCCCCTGTAGCCAGTGAGGATAAAAAGATTTCTCTTTTAAAAAGATAAAAAGACCCCAACAATTTTGTCTCTTGCCTCTCTCAGTGTTCTGGGGTATATCCCATCAGGCCCTGAGGACTTGTCTATCTTAATTTTCTCAAGAGCTCCAATACCTCCTCTTTTTTGATCGTAATATGACTCAAAATATCTACACACCCTTTCCCAGACTCATCATCCACCAAGCCTTTTTCTTTGGTGAATACTGAAAAAAAGTACTCATTTAATACCTCATCCATTTCCTTTGGCTTCATACATATATTCCCTCTCCTGTTCATGAGTAAGCGAACCCCTGTCCTGGCTACCCTTTTGCTCTTTATATATGTATAAAAAGCCTTCGGGTTGTCTTAATCCTGCTGGCTAATGTTTTTTTGTGACCCCTTTTAGTGTCCTTACTCCTTACTTAAGTTTCTTTCTACTTTCCTTATATTCCACACTTGTTTCTTGCATTCCCAACCTCCTAGCCTTGACAGATGCTAGGCTCACAATATTTTTCATCATTCAAGGTTCCTAAAACGTGCCATACTTATCCTTCATCCTTACAGGAATGTGCCGGTCCTGAATTCCTATCAACTTATACTTGAAAGGCTCCCATATGCCAGATGTTGATTTGCCCTCAAACATCTATTCCCAATCTACATTCTTCATTTCCTACCTAATGGTGTTGTAATTAGCCTTCCCCCAGTTTAGCACCTTAAGTTGTGGACTACACTTATTTTTATCCCTCAGTACCTTAAAGCTTACTGAATTGTGATCACTGTTGCTGAATTCTCTCCTACCGAAACATCGAACATCTGGCTGGGCTTATTCCCCAATATCAGATCTGGCATGGTCCTTCTGTATGTAGACTATCTACATACTGTTTCAGGAAGCCCCCCTGGATACTCCTTACAAACTCTGCCCCATCCACGCCCCTAGCAGTAAGTGAGTCCTAGTCAATATAGGGAAAGTTAAAATTTTCCATCACAACAACCTTGTTACGTTTACACAATGATGTCTGATCTGGACTCCGAAATAGGCCAAAATAGTTAGGATTAACAGATATCCTTCCCAAAAGCACATGAGTGAAGCAGACAAATATTTAATGATGCATCATCAGTAATTTCATGATCACCATTACTCATACTAGCATTTTATACCAGATTTTTTAATTAACTGAATTTGAAGTCCCAGCTAGTACAGTGGTATTTGCACATACATGTTTCTCTACATTAATTCTCCAGATCACTATAAAATAATATAGTAACATAACCACTAAGCTATTGTATTAATGATTCAAATTTTGTGCTCAAATGAAATAAGTTTTGCATTTTCAGAAGCATTTAGGGATCAAAATGAATTTATGCCTTGAATGAACAGATTTGCTCCATTCCCTCCAGGTATGAGCCATTCACACAAGCATGCTCCCAAGTTTCTAACTTTGAGAAGCAATTTTTTCAAAACTATTCCCAGTCAATAAGCATATCAAATTAAATAGAGAATCAAACCAGATGTAAAGGTCAAAGGCTGATTAAAATGCTAATAATAGCTTTATAGAGATTGGACTTGAGAGGTAAAAAAGTCATGTGGAATAAAGTATTAAAATAATCAATGATATATTGCCCAATAACAAAAAAGTACTTTTTATTTCATAAATCCACCACTCAGTCATATTGCAATTGTGTTGTTTAAATGCAAAGATTGAAGATCATCTTATATGAGAAAACAAGCTAAATAAAAATGTGGTTCTAAAATGAGTCAAAGTTTATTTCACTGGACAAATTGGGTTACATAATTGTTTTAAAAATCTATAAAAATTATTCATTATATAGGATATTGATATTTTCATAATACCAAGAGCAGCATTTCAAGACAATGCAATGCCTCTGTCTGCTAAAACAACTTAATTCTTTGCGTATAAAATTACATAGTTCAATTTATCAAATTAGGTAATTTTTTTTTCCAAAGGAAAGGACAAATGATGATTTAATTAAGTTATTTAATTTGAATTACCTAATAATTTGAATTTTTCATGAAAAAAAGCAACTTCAAATTAACCTATTATTTAATCCATTTCTAATGTTTAGTTCTATCAAAATATTCTGTTGAATTTTACTTTCAAAGTGGAAGAACAACCACAGTTTGCTTTTTCAAGGAACCCCAGGGAGCTCTGAGCAAGGTGAGAGATCTTAGGGGAGTTTTTTTTTTCCCCATAGTACAGCAGACAGGATATTTGACCAACATTAGAGGCCCAATCCAGGGGCTAGGGCAAAGCAAAGGCTCAGCAACATTGCTGCTGAAGGCTAAGTGCTCCAAACTGTGTTCCCGTGGCATCTCGTCTGCTCTGACTCAGATCCATTTTCGGCAACTTGGGTACTGACCTGACCAGCTTACAGGTGAGTGCCAGGGGTGGGGCCATCACCATGTCAATGAATCTGAGGCATAAACTTTCCTTTTGGAATATCACATGGTAATTTAGAATTTTAGCAATAGTTGTGATAGTCAGCTGTACAATCCTTGTTTCATTAAAAATGTTAGATAATAAGTAAAGGAGACCTGATAGGTACATTTATTCTGCATCATAGGTGCAATTGTATCAAACCAAACCACTTAGACATTGAATCTCACAATAGCTGCTGCTTTTCTGATGTTCATACAGCTGCGTCTGCAAAGCAGGGATGCTAGTAATTAGTCTTCAGTAGTCAATACTTGAAACAGCTGAACATGTAGAAAATGGCAGCCCACTGATAGTACCATAAACTATTGCATACTTAATTAACTTCATCATGATCCAATATGATCTACTATCCAATCATGTCAGGAAGATCCCTAACCTCGTATTTTTCACAGTTTCATATCGCATTTTAAAGCAACTTCATGAAATATATTTAAAGTATTTGCCAGCACATTGACAGAGTATGCCAGCCAGCCACTTGATACTGTCAAGTGGAAGACCTTCCCATTGAGAGCCGGATTTCATTGCTATGTTACTAGTCGATATGCAGGCACCAAACAGGTGCCTCACTGCAGTTCACTATAGTCGGGTAACACAACCGTAGGGAGTAAGTGTATGGGGGCAGCCTGGGTAGCACACACCAAATTATACTTGAAGTACAGAGAACCTCCTGGTTGTTTGAAATTAAGAACAAACTTACTATGTTGTACCCCTGTCAGTTGTACACCAGGTAAACCTGGGGCAGTGTGTGCAAGGTGCATTTTTCGCCTGGTCATCTCTCAAAATATTCCTGGCTCCATTGTGTGCCATAGGGCCTTAATCTGCACACTGAAAAGACTCAGCACTTGAAAGGGGCTGATGCTCTGGCTGTCCAGTGGTTGGCTTTTTTCTGGAAGATGGAAACAAAGTCAGAGGTGGGAGTGGCAATATTTTTCTCCTTCATGATCTTCAGAGTTACAGCCTTGTTTCAATCCAGTGAAGCCAGTAAAATTATCCTTCTAGGACCCCTCTTCTGACCACTCCATTTATCATTGATCAGGGGAAAGTGATACTAAGTAACCAGTAGCAGTACAAACAAACCTGATTCCCTCTCTGACTCACCTCTTCTCCCTCCATCCCCAGAAAGAAAAAACAGTACAAACAAAGAAGCAAGCATACTGATCCAAACTGTTTTTTTTTCCCCCCATTGGATCCTGTTCCTAATCACCTGTTTGCCTCTGCTGAGGCCTACTGTAGTAGTTGGCCTCTTTAAGGGATGTACACCAGGAGGATCATGTGACCTGATCACTCATTGGGTAATGAGTATGGGGTGCTCGGTGTAGAGTGTGGGCATTTACAGTCAGAATACATCCTAGATCTACAAGGGTAAACATAACAATATTCTGTGTATTTATCTGCTTGTAAATAAACTGTTATTGTTCATTTTATACTGACTGGTGGTTGCCAATCCTTTGAAATACCACACTTACCAAGATGTTACTCCTCCCATCTCTGGTGCAGTTCTACCCTTTATGTGTAGATCAATTCCTCTACAGTGCTACAGTGATGGTCCAAAAGCAGCACTTTCAGGAGTCTGAGACCAGACAATAGCAAACGGCTTCTTGGTGGTGGCAGGACCCCATAGATGGCCCAGAATAGTAATTGATTCCTAATCAATTCGTGATCTGGATGATTTCAGAGAATCAGGAAAAGAATCCTGGTCATAAAATTCAAAGTGCTTTAAAAACAAAGGGTTGAAAACTGATCTGAATTGTAGATGGTGTCTTAAGTAATTTGAGAAACTGTGTGATGTACTGACAAGATGTACGAGACTGCAACAATATCCTTACGTACATCATGGGAACATAACCGTCAGTATTAGTGATAGAGTGATGGCTGGCGTGGCATCTCAACTCTGTGATCACACTGCATGGTCCCTCTGCATGAATCAACTGACTGAATGGCAATCCATGTAAATACTCTCAATCTCTAGAAGGGAGCAGGAATGCCTTCAGAAAATCCCAGCTCGGCTTTTGAAGGTTGTAAAGTCCAAGCATGCTGTCAAATCAATAATGGGTAACCTTTTGAAATACTCTTTCTGGTGAAATTAGCTTAGAAGTTGATTCAAGTGAATGTTCTCAGTAAAAGCAACAAGATAGGAAAGGTGTACATCTGCAGTAATTGACGTCCTGTGTTGCATAAGGCATATTAAGAACAATAAAAGGAATTGACGATTGCAATAATTCATTAGGTGCTTTCAAATGGAAATGGAGAAATTCAGGCTTCCGCTGATAGTGGGAAACAAGCATGAATCATCAATATAAACTGGAAATGTTGGAAATACTCAATAGGCCAGACAGCATCTGTGGTGAGAGGAAAGAATTGGCAACCTGGTTTAAAAGTAATGAATAAGGAGTGATGTACAACAAGCAGTTGATTTACAATTCATGGCCCATATTACACTATTGCCCAAAGTCAAAATTATTCCGAGACTCGTTGGCTTGAATTTTGCTGATAGGGCGGATAACCCAATTTCAGAGGGGGATATACAGGTTGACAGTTTACACAGGCAAATGGTGAGACCTGCTCAGTGCTTTTACAAGGAGAGAATTAAAGACAGCATGCGGGAGAATCAGCCAAATAAGCCCCTCCCCCACCTCCCACCACCTTCCCCTACCATGATGTGTTTTGCAGTGGTTGAGGAAGTTTGCCATTGGCCATCAGTAGAATCTTTTGGTCTCACCAATGCCTATGGTTTTTTGCATAGCTCACCTGTCCTGCTGTTGGGGAATCGAGAAAGTTGGCGGTAAGCAGATTGCCCCATTCCCTTCCCCTCACCCCTGCTGCTGTCCCTTTCAGAGGACATGGCATCGTGGCAATATCACTGAATTCGTAATTCAAAGACCTAGACTAATGCCCTAGTGACATGGGCTTAAAGCCTACCACGGCAGCTAGTGGAAGTTAAATTCAATATTGAAAGTCAATCTCAGTTATGGTTGCTTAGAAACTACCATCAATTGCCATAAAAGTCCATTTTCCTCACTAATGTCCATTAGTGATGGAAATCTGTCCTTACTTTGCCTGGCCTCTGTGACTCTAGATCCACGGGAATATGATTGACTTCTAATTGCTGTGATAAAAGGCCTAGCAAACTAGTTCAAACTATGTCCACACCCTACCACTAGCCCAGAGGCATCAGAATCATGAGACATGATATAGGACCAGTATTTTTAACTTGACCCTGCAGGCATTTGAAAATCCAGCTTTGATTTACTTCCATCATAGAGGCAGCCCAAAGGTGGACAACTAACGTTCTCCTCACTATCACCATGCCCTTTCTGTCCTTCACAGTATAAAAACTCAATGCCCCAACTATATTATTTCTAAAGCCCCATGTGTAATCCCATTGCTACTACTTCCAGAAATAATCTCCTCCCTGCATTATTGAAGTCGAGGAATAAACGTCCCCTGCAAAACTAATTCCAGTTCCTTGCTGTCTTGGGCAGAGCAGGTGCCATACGGAGCTGTGATACAACTAGAAAGAATGCTTTCTATGGTGCACCTGTAAAAGTTGGTGAAAGTCATAGTTGATATGCCAAATTTCCTTAATCTGCTGACAAAGTGAGGCATTGGTGGGCTTTCTTAATTATAGTGTCGGCATGGTGGGACCAGAACAGGTTATTGGTGATCTGGACACTTATAAACTTGATTAAATTCTCGTCCCTTTCTACTTTATCTCCATTGATGAAACAGGGGCATGTTCTCTTTTACTCTTCCTGAAGTTAATAATAAACTCCTTTGTTTTGTTGACATTGTTGCTGCACCTGTCCACCAGATTCTCTATCTCATTCCTGTACTTTGTCTCGTCATTGTCTGAGATCCACTGCGGTGGTATCATCAACAAATTTCAAAATCAAATTGGAAGAGAATTTAGATGCACAGACATAAATATATAGGGGTTATAGTAGGGATTTGAGAACACAGCCTCCTAGGGCAGCGGTGCTGAGGATTATTGTGAAAGAGATGTTGTTGCCTATCCTTATTGATTGTGGTCTGTGGGTTAGGAAGTTCAGGATCCACTCACAGAGGGAGATGCTGAGGCCCAGGCCACAGAGTTTGGAAATGAGTTTCATGGGAATAATATTGTTGAAGGCTGAACTGTAGTCAATAAATAGAAATCTTACATAAGTGTCTTTACTGAAACCCAGGAATAACCTCTGTTCTGTGTTACTGAAGTCCAGGATAATCACCAACCACCAAGGATTTTTTGTTTCTATAATACTTGTTTTCTAAGAGTTCATTTTTCATAACTTGTCCTTTTTTATAGCTCCTTCTGTTGAATTGAAATCTCAGAAAAGTCTTATGACAGTCAGCTTTTTGGTTCTTTGGAAATAACATTCAATTAATTTAAGTTTAAGTTTACTTATTAGTGCCACAAGTAGATTTATATTAACACTGCAATGAAGTTCCTGTGAAAATCCCCAAGTCGCTACACTCCAGCGCCTGTTTGGGTACACCGAGCGAGAATTAAGCATGACCAATGCACCTAACCAGTACATCTTTCGGACTGTGGGAGGAAACTGGAACACTGGATGGAAACCCACACAGACATGGAAGAACATGCAGACTGCCCACACACAATGATCCAAGCTGGGAATTGAACCTGGATTCTGGCGCTCTGCGGCAACAGTATTAACCACTGTGCTACTATGCTGCCCTATTTTAGGTTACAAGAAATCACTTTCAGTCTTATTTTTGACTGTGCATGTTGGGTGGGTTTTAAAATCTAGGAAACAAAAATGCTTCCTTTCCCCACTTTCAAACAAAGAGTTTTGTTCCATGGATCTTGACTGGCAGGAGTGAAAAGTGGCCGCATTGCCTCTTGATCACAAGCAACTAACAGCCCCTCATGTCCCATACAGCCGTCCCAGACTTTCAGATGTCACAGACAGCAGACTTACACAGCACTGAAAGCAGATTTCAAGACTACCAACCATGACCCACCCTCCACGTCCCCCGTCCCCCCCCCCACTGATTTCAAATTGAAGTTAGACACCCCACATACCCCCCAACTTCACTGGCATCGGGGCATCAAAGCCCCCTCCCTACGCCACCGCATAGACACTGGCATACACCTCTGTCCCCACAATGCAAGTATCCCCCACCATCCCTCCTCTCCCACTTCCTCCAATGCAGTTAATTCCTGGGAGAGGAGGGAGTGATGGGGGATGCCAGCATTGCAGGGACGGGGAGGAGGGATATGCCAGCATTGCGAAGGAGGAAAAAGGGGGTTTTGATGCCCTAGGAAATGTCTAACTTCAATTCAAAATCAGGGCATCCTTCTAGGCCCCACTCCTTAGGAATGATGATGCAAAATGCATCTCCAAAGCATCAGAAGATCTGGAGGGAAAAGCTGTCTGTTTCTCAGGGGAAAAACACGTCAATTTTCAGTCAGAATCTGACACTTTGCCATTTCTTTGTAAAATTCATACCCTTCTTGGGTGTGAACATAACCATGTCATTTGGGGGGTGGGGGGTGGTGTTGGGAGGATTGCATTTCACAATCTTTATGGCACAAATCTCATTTTTAGCTTTTCACAATATTTAGCAGCCTTTACAGGGTTTGTATCCATATCTAACAGGGCTACTAAATCAGGCCCAATATTTTAATGCTAACAAAAATGAACAATAGAATCCTGTCATAGAATATTATGCAAATCTGAAAATAAAAAAGGATGGAATTGGGTGGTACGGTGGCATAGTGGCTAGTGTTAGTGCCAGAGATTCGGTTCGACTCCCAGCTTTGGTCACTGTCTATGTGAAGTTTGCCCGTTCTCCCCATATCTGCGTGGGTTTCCTCCGGGTGCTCTGGTTTCCTCCTGCAGTCCAAATATGTGCAGGTTAGGTTGATTGGCCATACTAAACTAATCCTAGTTTCAGGGAGATTAGCAGGGTAAATTATGTGGGGTTACATATTTTACCCTGTTAATAGAGTGGGATTGTTGTCAGTGCAGGTTCAATGGGCTGAACGACCTCCTTCTGTACTGTAGGAATTCTATGATCTTATGATTCTATGAATTAAAAACCCTCTGATCCTTTAAGAATTCCATCAATCATGAAACTTCTCTTAAGCCCACCCCAGAAGGAGCAAGGGAGCTCTCAGTTCAATCTCTGCCCGAATGGATGAAGGAGTCGCTCAAGACTTTCCATGGTTTTGATCATGCTCAGCAGTGGAGTGCTTTATCAAACTTAATTAGTTTTTCCAGTTTTCGAGATCTTCTTTGTGACCAGAATTTTTATCCTATGGAAGGAGTCCATTGTAATTTAAAGTATGGTGCAATTTTAATGTCAGAAGTGATTTATCTGCATTGCATAAGCTTAATATTCCAGTACTATGCATTAGCATACATTAACAATGTGTCAACATTTTAGCTCATTTCACTGCTGCCATAGTATTTCTTGTAACTTGTTAAACAAACAAGGCTTTATGGACGCTGAGTAATTTTTGAAACATCCATAAAATGCCACTAAATGTCATAGCTCATGTTATTTTGAATACAATATTCCAGGAACATAAAAATTTTGATTAAATTGTGCAATTTAGAATCAGATTTTATGATTTTAACAATTAAAAAAAGACAAGGTATTTCCTTTCAAAGATGTGCGGGTTAGGTTGATTGGCCATGGTAAATTGACCCTTGGTATCAAGGGGACTAGCAAGATAAACACATGGGTGGATCAATTCTCCCATCACAACCCAAAATTTTCTAACGTGGTGGGTCAGGAGAATCACGTGTCAGCTATTTTGCGGGATCTCGCATGCATTTCTGATGCATACACGTCTCCCAGAGCCGAGGAACAGGCGCAATTGGGACTGCGCTGAAAACCGGCGGAAGAGAAGTAAGCCATTTTAATGTGTTTTTAAATATATTTTAAGTATAGTTTAAGTGTCATTATCGGGCTGGGCACAGAACCTGCCAGGCCTGATAGCATCACCCGCACCGCCAGGAGTACTTCACCCAGTGGTGTTTGGAGTAGCTTCCCACATTCAGGAAACTAGCGGGAGACCTCATCAGAGTGAAGGGAGAACTATCAGGGCTCCCCAGAGGTTGAGGTTGTGGGGACTTAGTACTCCTTGGGCATAATTACCCTGGCAGTGCCATCTTCTGCCTCCAACACCATCAATGGGGCAAAATGCCCATGCCAAGGGGGCACTGTGGCACTGCCCACCAGACATGGGGCAGTGCCAAGAGGGAAGGCCTGTTGTGGGCATGGTGTAGGGGCTTTTGGTGAGGGTAAGGGGTCATGTTGCCGCTCTATATGGGAATTGCTCTGGGTTGGAGGGAGACCAGTGATCAGGACAGGCTGAGAGGGTGGTGTCTGTCAGGGGGACGTGCCTCTGCAAGGAGGGGTCAGCAGGGTTGGGTGGAGATAGTCTGCTGTGGGAGGATCATCACTGCTGGGGAGTAGTGCGGCGGCTGGACATTGAGGGGTATCGGGGCTGGCCTGGGAGTTGCCATGAGTGCAAAGATAGATGGGCAGCAAACAGGGAGACAGATAGGTTTCACAGTTGTCAGATGAGACTGACAACTCATGCACAGAGTTTTGGAATTGTCAAACTCTGGCACGAATGGGACCCATCCTCCAGGTGTTTAATAATATTCATGATTGTTACCTCTGCAGTGCACAGAATGGGGAGATTCAGGTTTAAAGTTGCATATTAGGCCAGTTTTCTCACCAATTGAGCACTTTGGGAGAATCAACCCCAGGATTATGGGGATAAGACCAGGATGGAATTGTGGTCAGAGTAGACTCAATAGGCCAAATGACCTCTTTCTGCACTGTCGGGGTTCTATGACTTCCATTACCTTTTCTCCAGAGCTAATTGGATAACAAATGGCTCCACCACATCCTAACACAAAAATTTACACAATTTTCCAAGATTTCTGCAGACCTTCTGCTGAAGTTATGATGGAGAAGTAGGAGAGTTTTGGAAATCCATTATGTGTTTTTCTTTTCATTCACACATATGATAGTTTCAATCTATAAACAGGAGTATATTAGGCATTAATCCTCATGTATTCCTTGTAAGGTAAAACATTTTTCAAAAATAAGATCAATGAATACCAAGCAAAGCCATGCATGTGCAATCTATTCATATAGAAATAAGCACCATAAACGTATTGATTATGTAAACAATTCTTTTTAAATCGCTAGACTTCCAGTGAAAAGATGCCACAATGCGAATACATCCTTTTTCTAACCTCAAGGCATTCAGGCATGCACTTTTATTTCATGGTAGCTTTTATAATGAGTAACAATGTACTGAAGTAAAGCCACAGCAGCAGTACAAATTGGTTTTCATCCTGCACTACTTCTGCATTAAAAATCTATCAGATAATTAGATTTCAAGCTCTACTCATGGTTTGGAGTTTTGTGCAAAAAGAAGCTTTCTCATCAGCTAAATATTATGCACAGCAGTACTTGGAAATGTATTTCATAGAAGTACTTCCTTTGCATCTAAGTAACGTTTGGCTGTTGCATGCAAGTTAGTTATTGTACTGCATTAAATCACACCATTTACATTTTATAGAGATTATGTATACCTGACATGTTTTATTTGTATTAGCATACTTAAAGACAATTCCAGATATATTTTTATAAAGAAAACTATTCCTATTTGAATGGGAGCTGTTCAAATGGCCAAGCTATTTGAATGTTTGGCCAGATAAAGTTGAACTATGGCCTTCTGTCATAAAAACATAAACACTGGAAAAATTATGCCTTCTGTTAACTTGGCTCAGATGATAACAATTTATCCTCTGAATCAGAAGCTGTCAAAGAGAATCACATACTAGGACTTCAGCTTGTTTTCTAGGAAAAACAGACAAGTGCAACATGAGGAATCAACTGTGTTATTGGAAGTGTTAGCCAACATGTAATAACTATAGTGGTACAAATTCCCAATTCTGAATCAGAGATTTAAGAGTCCAAGCCTTGCCCCAGAAAATTGGATAAATAGGTCTGAATTTTATGGGGTGTCATGCTTTCCACCTAATTCCTCCGCAATGAAAAAGACAGTGAAGGAGCTTGCCCATGGGATGAATGAAAATAACTGGCTGCTTTCATTTATAGGCACATGGCCGTTAATAGGCAGGGGGTGGGGTTTTTGCCCCTTAGCCCCATTTCAGAAATCTACCAAGTAATTGGCTACCTGACCAGCAGCTCTGCAATTTCAGCATTACCAGATCTACCAGAGCTGAACACCAAGGTAAGAGTGGATGGATTTCCTGCCAACCTCTAGTGACAGTGTTAGGGGGGCTGTGTTTGAGAGATCAGGGGTTAGAGGAAAGGCGAAAATGTGACCTTGGGACAGTTGCCTCAGATGGGCACATGGAGCATTCCCCACCCATCCCACCCCCACTTTGCTGGACAACATTCCATGCAACTAAAGCTTCTGGATTACCCAATTGGTTTGCCCCCTCCACACTCATCCCATGAATAATATAGCGGAGATGGCAGGTCAAGTCCTTAAATGGTCACTCAAGGCCATAACAGGCCCAAGTCCAATTCCTCGAATACCCCTAGCAATACTTCACATGGTTCAGGATGAGTGAGTCAGTGGTAGGAAGCCCAGTTGCTGGATTTTACAAGCCTCTCTCTCCACCTTCAAACCCAGCAGTGGGAGAGTGATTCAGCCCATAATCACAGGGGACATGTTGAAAAAATCTCAAGGAGGTCTTGCATTGCCAAAGGTGCGTTCTTAATCGCATATTAAAACATGACTTTGTCTTCCCTCTCAGAGAAGAGCAGAGAAGTTCTCCCAGTTTCTTAATCAAATCTCTCAACCAGCAGCATTAACACAAATTACCTTGTTATTAATCTTATTGTATTTGCATGATTTCCTGCATGCTATGATTTCCTGCATTGCAACATTACCCTTCAAAAGTATCTCAATAAATACTAACTCCTGTGAGAATTTCTGTAATCATGATATGTGTTAAATAATTGCAATTTATTTATTTAAATCAATGGCCTGACCATTCAGATAGGCACAAAAAATTCTCTGAGACTTCCACAAAGGTCAACAAGTTCTCTAATCATCTTGGCCAGCAATTGCTGCTCAATAAATATTAACACAGGGAAAACAATGCATCATGCATTCATATCACCGCTCTTCGTGAGATTTTGTTGGTGTATAATGTCTGCCGTGATCTTCTCAGAATAATTGTCACTCCACATTAAAATCAATTAATTGTGTGGAGCACTTGAAGAGATCACAGCAATGTGATGAGACTCTAGATGAACGGAAGCTCATTCCTTCAGAATTTCCTAAATTTACAGCCACATTAATCAACTGTCTCTGCAAGTTCAGCCCACAAATTTCAGAACTATAAGTCAGTGAGCCTAATATCTGTAGTTGGTAAGTAATTAGAAGGTATTTTGAAGATAGGTTCTACCGTCATTTAAAGACGCAAGGACTAATTAGGGGCAGTCAGTATGGCTTTCTGAGTGGAAAATCATGTCTCACAAATTTGATTGAGTTTTTTAAAAAGGTAACCAAGAAGGTAGATTAGGGCAGTGCAGTTGATGTTGTCCACATAGACTTTAGCAAGGCCTTTGGCAATGTACAGCTTGGTAGGTTGTTGCATAAGGTTAAATCTTACAGGATCCAGGGTGATGTAGCCAAATGGAAACAAAATTGATTTGATGACAGAAGACAAAAAGTGATTGTAGAAGGTTGTTTTTCAAACTGGAGGCCTGCGACCAGTGGTGTGCCTCAGGAATTAGTGCTGGGTCCACTGTTATTTGTCATTTATATTAATGATTTGGATGGGAATTTGGTCAGTATGGTTAGCAAGCTTGCACGTAAGTATGACATCAAGATTGGTGGCATAGTGAACAGTGAAGGAGATTATCAAAGATTGCAGCAGGATCTTGATCAATTGGGCCAGTGGGCTGACAAATGGCAGGTGGAGTTTAATTTAGATAAATGTAAGGTGACGCATTTTGGTCGATCCAACCAGGGCAGGACTTACTCAGTTACTAGTCGGGTGTTAGGAAGAGTTAAAAACAAAGAAATCTTGGAGTGCAGGTTCATAGCTTCTTGAAAGTGGAATCATAGGTTGGCAGGGTGGTGAAGAAGGCATTCAGCATGCTTGGTTTCATTGGTCAGAACATTGAATACAGTACTTGTAACATATTGTTGAAGTTGTACAAGACATTGCTAAGGCCACATTTGGAATATTGTGTACAGTTCTGGTCAGTCTATTATAGAAAGGATATTTAAAAACTAGAAAGAGTGCAGAAAAGATTTACTAGGATGCTACTGGGACTTGATGGTTTAAGTTATAAGGAGAGGCTGAATAGACTGGAACTTTTTTTTCTGGAGTATTATGGTCCAGGAAGGTTATCTTTTGGAAGTCTATAAAATAATGAGGGGCACAGATTAGCTAGAAAGTCAATATCTTTCCTAAAGTTGGGGGAATCTAAAACTAGAGGGCATAGGTTTAAGGTAAGAGGGGAGAGATACAAAAGTGCCCAGAGGTGCAGTTTTTTCACAGAGAGGGTGATGAGTGTCTGGAACAAGCTGCTAGAGGTAGTTGTAGAGCTGGATACAATTTTGACTTTTAAAAAACATTTAGATAGTTACATGGGTAAGATGGGTATAGAGAGATATGGGTCAAACTCGGGCAATTGGGACTAGCTTAGGAGTTAAAAAAAGGGCTGGTATACGCAAGTTGGGCCGAAGGGCCTGTTTCCATGCTGTAAACCCCTATAACTCTATTTCTCAAGTCGGCACTACACCACACACTCCAATAACCAACTTACAGAACAGTCCCAAGCACAAATGCTTGGTCTTTTGGTACGTTCTATCCACATTAGGTCACTGTTTACACACTCCAATTATTATTGAAATGATCAAACCAAAAAGAAAATGGTCTAGTCCAACATGATACACTCAAAAAGAAATCCATTATGCCTGTCATTTCTCACATTCATTTCTATCGCAGTAAGCATAAACTGCTTGGTAATAAAATAATTATTCTCCAACTTATGTTTGCAGTTTGCTGAGAAGTATTATAAGTGGGACAGGCTAATCTCATTACGTTTTTATATCCTTTTCAGCTTTACAGCTTATTTACTGCCACTTTGTCCTTTATAGAGCCTGCAGCTCAGCAACTCACTAACAGTCATAACGTGTGGATTCTTCAATGAAGTCAAGGCTGTTTATGCCCAAGCATGCATGGATCTACTGCAATGAGTGTTAGGAACAGAGTGGTACTCATCTAGGGCAGAGAGGCAGTCAGTCCTGAATGGAAGGCGTGCTCAATTGAGATTCAGTCCTCAACATTTTTACAATCCATTCTAAGGCCATTTGGCTTTATGATTCTATGCCTGATACATGACTCCAAAAACAAGCTCCTTAATCAAAATTTTGTCATGGAAAGTGGGTATTAAGAGGGCAAGAGAAACATTTCAGGGATGTCCTCAATGCCTTCCTGAAGAAAATGCAATCTCCCCATTGATTTAGGGAATATTTTGCTCAAGACCACGCAAACTGGAGAAGAAGCTTCCATGATAATGTCAACCATTTTGAACATCTCTGATAGGCTGTATGCAAACAGTAGAAGGACCGCACCAAAAATCTGAATATGACACCCACCCTGCTCATTAAATATTATCTGCCCCACCAAAGGCAGAGTGTGCAGATCCAGAATTGGATTTTACAGTCACCTCAGGACCCTCAATCCCTGGGTCGAAGAAAATCATCCTCGGTCCCAAAGGAACTGCTTAAGAAGAAGAAGATTCTTTGAAGAGAAGATTAAAATGATCTTTGCAACTCAAGTCAACTTACTTTTATCTATGATCAGCTACTAACAGCTTTAATTCAAGTGCAGCCTCAAGACCAAACTTTTTTATTCGAGAGTTTGCACACTCTGTGCACAAAAGTTGTAAGTTTTGTGGAAAAGCAGCAGTACAACTGGAAATGCAACGTGGAGTTAAGTAATTAGTTGGAATCAATGGAATAATTTTTATGGAGCAATTCAAACTGGTGACATGCTCTTGCTATTTAGAATGTTCATTCCATGTTCTAATGTTTTTTATCTAATTTAATTATTCAATAAGCCTATTAACAATTCATATTTTCCATGATAAGTTGTAACTCAACATAACTTTTCCAGACATGTTTTCTGTGAGATTTTACCTTTCTTTCTACAAATTCTGTTGGAATATGTTAACTTATAGTTAATTTAAAATTATATGGGATCTTTGCAAATGAGCCCATTTTATCATTTTCATAACATCTTTATAGTTCACAGAATGAACTGTATGTATTTGTGTTCCAGTCACAGAGTCTCACATACTAGAAAGCAAGAGTGCATATATTCATTTCTCGGTGTACTTCTCATAGATTTCCATCCAGTAAAATTAATATAAATCAGCATCACATCATTAAACTATGTAGTGTTTAGGCATTTACCCCACCTTACATAAATATATGTAATTAACCTCCAAATGTAATATTAACCTCCAAATATATGTAATAAGATGTTATTAACCTCCAAATTCTGCCCTCCATAAACCTGCTACCTATGTCTTAACTCGCACCAAGTCCCATTCTCCTAACACCCCTATACTTGTTGAATTACACTGACTTCTAGTTAAGTAATATCTTGATTGTAAAATTCTCACTTTTTTATTAAATTTCTCTATGGCCTCATTCCTCTCTGTATTGGAATCTCCTCCAATCTGACAACCCTCTAAGATCTCTGCACTCTGGCCTCTTGAGTATCTTCAAATTTATTTGTGGTGACAGTGTCTTCAGCTGCCTATGCTCTTGAATACCCTCCCTGCATCTCTCTACCCTTCTATCTCCCTTTCTTCCATTATGGTGCTCTCAAAACTTACCTCTTTGGCCAAGATTTTCACTATTTATCCAAACGCCCTTATGTTACAGAATATCTCATTTTCTTTAAACACTCCAGTGAGGAGTTTTGGAATATTTTATTATATTAAAGGTGCTATATGAATATAAACTGTCATTGCTGATCAGCATTGGTTAACTAACATTCTACCCTGTAAAATTCTACCCTACTCCTGCAAGAGGCCATTGATTGATCATTTCATTGATTAAATTGGCCATCAAATGGACAATTGTAATGCCAAGGCTTCCACCCCGAATATCTGCCATAGCAGAGGTAAGATGCCACATTCCCCTCCTGAAGCACTGCCCTGCACATTGCAAGTTCTTTTGCCTCCCAGCCAGACCCAATGAGTTAAGAAATTTCCACCCCCTACTTTAAAATAATTTTATTCTAAAACCTTACAAGCCAGGGTGAGAACTTGTAGATAATTAGTTCATTGTAGCAAGTAATTTCCATTTATTCCATTAATTCTGGTGAAGAAAATGTAACTCAAGTCTTTTTGGAACAGGGCTATAAAGGAACTGAAGTGATTAACTCATTGTTCCATAGGGAAAGGTTGACTTTTCCATGAACTTAATGCTCTAGTATTCATGATGGATGTGCTTATAATAATGATGTGCAGTTTAACTAAATTAGCACATTGCATGAAATGATCTTAAATTGAAACTTGCTTGAATCTGAAAAATAGACCTTCTTATCAAATAATAATTGTTCTGGCTTTGCAAGCAACAGGGTCTACAAGAATGCTGCATTGTTAACAGAAGTTATGAAATCTCAAATCTCATGAGATGCAGCAATGCTGACAAGGCCAACATTTGTTGACATCACCAATTGCCTCCCTTGAACTAAGTGGCATGCTAGGCCATTTCAAAGGGCAGTTAAAAGCCAACCACATTTCTGGGTATTTGGTGTTACATATCGGCGAAACCTGATAAGGGTTGCAGACTTCTTCCCCTAAAGGACATTATTGAACCAGAACTTTTTTTGATGACAGTTGATAATCGTTTCATGGTTACAGTTATTGGGATAGTTTTACACTCCAGATGTGTTAACTGACTTCAAATTCCACCAGATGCTTTAGTGAGATTTGAAACCTATGTCCCAGAGTCTGGATTACTAGTCCAGCAACATTAAAGCTACATCACTGTTTCCCTCTTCTCTTTAAACATATGAAAGCCACTTAGAGATCTTCTTCTAATCTCTTCTTCCTCTGGGATCCGGTCTGGAGAAGAGCAATTCTGTAAAAAAAACAGAGGGTTGGTTGGCTCATCAGAGGGCTGACTGAAATAACCATACCAGGGATAATCTTCAGGTCTACCAGGACTAGAAGGGACAGTCTAGCCGGGGGAGAGTGGCATTTGACCGATTGACCATCGGTCAACCCATTGACCACGGCCTGAACTCACCCAGGACCCTTGAGGGACATTTCTTCTGCAGCCTTGCAGCAGTAGAAGGGAAAATGACCACTGGGCGTACCTCCTTGACTGCTCCCCCCTCCCCCCCCAGGGCCTAAAGTGCAAGGCCAGGGTGTCATTGCCAATGGGTACCATGGGACAGTGCACTATTGGCACTGCCAAGGGGTGTGGTCCGAAGGGGGCCTGAATATGAGTGTGAGAGGGAAGGGCTCTAACTGGCAGCTCTGAGATGGAAGGGATTTGAAGGGAGTTTGAGATGGAACGGGGTTGAGGGGAGTTTGAGGGCGTAAGGGGACAAAGGGGAAAGGGGGCTGGGTGGGAAGCCTGACTAGAAGAGGTCAGGTCAGTCAAATGCCTGCATGATGGTGGGGGTGTGTGGGAGTGGGGGAATGGGATTACCAGCTATTTGTGGGTTAGGGGGAAGATGCTTCTCTTTGGTGAGGATTGCTGGTGATCTCTTGGTCAATGTGGGGGGAGCCACATCATTTTGGCGGGGGGGAGGTAGCGTGGGGCCTGTCTCTGATCGGAGAGCCTTTTCCAATCTCAGAACAACGCGACTGGTCAATGGGTTCCCCAAAATGACGTCATTAGCATCTTTCAGGTGGCTGAATCCCACCCCTCAGACACTGACAATGACAGCAGGAAACACTTCTGTTTTCCCACTGGCATGGGAATTTAGTCCCAATTTGGGAGAATTGCAGCCTAAACCTATACTAATCCCACAATCCAGCACTTGGCCGCAGCCTTGAATGATATAACATTCCAGTGCTCATACATGTACTTTTTAAAGGTAGTGAGATTTCCTGCCTCTATACCCTCCCAGGCAGTGCATTCCAAAGTCCCACAACCTCTGGGCCAAAAGGTTTTTTCTTAAATCCTCTTTGAATCCCCTGCCTTTCACCTTAAAACTATGGCTCTCATTTTTGCCTCTCCAGCTAAGGAAACAGCTGCTTTCTATTCTCCCTGTCCATACCCCACATAATCTTACACTCCTCAGTGAGGTTCCCCTCAGCCTTCTCTGATCTAAATAAGACAAATAGATCAAATGCTCCATCCCAGGCAATATGCTGGTGAATCTCCTCTACACCTCCAGTTCAATCATATCCTTCCTAAAGTGAGGTAAACAGAACTGAACATAATACTCCAGCTGTATCCTAACCAAAGTTTTGTACAGCTCCAACATAATCTCCCTGTTCTCATAATCTATGTCACAGCTAATAAAGGCAATTGTCCTGTATGCCTTCTTAACTCCCTATTAACCTGTTCTGCTGCCTTCAGGGATATATGAACAAGCACCCCAAGATCCCTCTGTTCCTTTGAGCTTCCTAGTGTCCTGCATTCATTGTCTACTCTGTCTTGTTATTCCTGAAAAATTGCATCATCTCACACTTTTCAGGGTTAAATTCCATCTGCCACTGATCTGCCCATTTTACCAATCCATCTAAATCTTCTATCGAACACCTTCTACCTCACTATTAACCAACCTGCTAATCTTGGTGTCATCCACAACCTTATTCATCATACCCCCTACCCTCCTGCCTCCTCCTTCATTCTCATCTATATCATTTATATATAACACAAAATAATAAAGGACCCAGCAGTGATCTCTATGGTACACCACTGGACACCGGCCTCCTATCACACAACAGCCTTTTATCACCACTCCCTGTCTCCTACCATTAATGTTTGTTTCACATCCAGTGAACTCCCCAGGTAATTGCCTAGATGTTTTACCATTTCTCAGAACATGTGGTCATTGGTGTGGTCATTGGTAAGGTCGTTGATAATCTAAGATGATTGACTTTTATGGGTTTTTCTGGAGAGCCTGATTCTGTTGTAATGAATTTGTACAGTTATGTAAATTTTCAGTCACCCTAGAAGCTGTTATATTAAGTTATTGAAATGTTGTCCCTTAGTCTTTTGAAACTCAACTCATGGTTTCAAACCAAATATAAAACTATTTTTGGAACAAAACATGATTTTATAACAGCAACTGTTAGTTGTCCAGAATAGGTAGTCATGAAATTTATCCTTGAGTTGTTGTAACCTTCATGAAAATGGAAGGAATATAACCCGACCAATTTGTATAGGGATTTGTATTTTACTAAATATAGTGATTTTTCACCTCCAAAATTCCCTCCATTCCTCCTTAGCATAGTGCTGCATCCAAGCTCCTGCCGTATAGCAAACTGAATTGCTATTTTAGCATAACATAACAAACAAGTTACACATAAAGCATGATTTTTCTAGCTGTGCATGCCCCAAAACCTAAAATTCCTGTCTGAGGTCAACAGACTTTAAATGGTCCATCACTTTTTCTGTCCCATCCACTACGATTTACACAGCAGGCAAGACAGGAAGGTTCCATTCAAAGATCAGGAGAAAAGGGGCATCTAGTGGTAATATAACAATTACTTTATTGAGATTGAGAGAGAGACATTAAGAGAGATAGAGACTGAGAGAAACAGAGCATACCAGTCACTGAGGAGCTGGTAATGGCAAGTGAATCAGAAAACTGCAATATTATTACGTTTTTTTTATCTGGAATACAATCTAACTTCTCCACTATGCTTTAAGGAATCAGACAGATAATATATTTAATTCTTTCTTTGGAGTCTAAATAAAATTCAATCAATGGTGTGGAAATTATAATAATAACTTGCATCCTTTATCTGCATTTTAATGTTTGTATCTGTATTTTAAGTAATACCAATATTATTTTGCTCAGTAGTGGCATGCATCAGGAAAATTACATCCTAAAGCTTTGCTACTCATTAATTTTAAATTGAATCATTTGCAAATTAACACACACACACACACACACACACACTTAGTTCATGGACCACTTTGAGGAACACCTTTTACATGGTCATGACAGAGTGTGTGTGTGTGTGTGTGTGTGTGTGTGTGTGTGTGTGTGTGTGTGTGTGTGTGTGTGTGTGTGTGTGTGTGTGTATATACATGTATGTATTGTGAGTATTTGCAGAACTGGCCTTCAAGTGGTGATAATTAACATGGCTTCTGGCACAGACCTGCTGCTGAATAATTTCCCAGTGTAAGCTGTGAGGAAGACGGACTACCTATTCTAATTAAAGACTATATTGAGGGCCTCCAACATTTTGTTTCATACAAACAGCTTCCACACGGCAGCCAGGGTGGGGTACCAACGAGGCTCCATGCTTCACAGGGTAGACTGCAGACAGGACAGGCAGCCACCTTGGATCTACCAATCACCCTGAAGGGTTTCCCATCTGAACTGAGGGACCTTCCACTCTTTCCAATCCTGACTTTTAATTTGTACTTACTTCAATGGAGGTGCCTCCAATTTGAATACTTCCAAGATCCTGGCCTGCATTAGAGATATCCACTTATCCTGTTGGAGTTGCTGAGGCTTCAGAGGTGCCATTCAGGAGAATACATGCAGTAAAATAGCCTGTAGTCTCACTGTCAGCAGGTGAGAGCTTGGGACACGCGTTTCATTCCAACATTGTGGTTCAGAAGCTCATAATGAAACCTAGCCCTCCATGTAGGGCAGGAAAAAGGATTGAGTTGTGTTTTATATCACAAAGCTTTACTATTATTCATTAAAAAATATATTGCTATCAACTAGCATCACCAGCGCTAATACGTGCTGTAATAAATGTATAATAGGAAAAAAAAGTTCAGGATTTTTCTTTTGCATTTTGGCTCTTGTCACCGTAATGGGTAAATCAGCATCAATCAGCAATATGCTTTTTTTGTATTTCAACCTATCTTTTATGTTAAAGTTCCCAAACCACAGAACTCCTCGGAACTATATCCCTTGAGAATGCAGACTTTGCATCAAAAAGCACCACACAAAAGCAGCCTACAACACCAGCATTATGTTGAACACTTGGCACAATCCTATAGGTGCACTTTCAAGCCTTTCAAAGCTTTCAGCATTTGCAGACGTGCGTGCATCAAATTTAATCAGCTTGCAGTTATGCGGCAGTCCCTAGTTCCTTTTCATGTAATAAGTGCCTCCTAATAATGAGGATGCATTCTATTGGTAGTGTGAGTTAGCTTACATATTGTATCAGGTGATTGGACACAAGAGCTTTGTAATTTAAACTACAAACAAAAACTGCTTACAGAGTAACATTACTTATTTACAATGCCTAGAATTCCATGAAGTAAATTAATTTCCTGTGGCAAAATTCACTGCATAAAGAAATGGAATAAATATTCACTAACAAGTATAGAATTTGTGATCAAATAGAGGAAGCTTCACAGAAAAGGTTCAAAACAAATATAGCCATTGTTAACATAGTCTTCAAGATTGTTGCACAGTTTTGTTATCTAGAAGGAATGCTGAGTTAAAAGAAAACGTTAAAACTGCCTCCCTATTGAACAACTGTTTGTGATTCAGGATTTGCAAAGTTAAGTCCTTTTCTACTGAATAGTAAAGCCAAGAAATTCATTGATTTCACATCTATTTTATGGGTGTAAAACAGGCACAAAAGTGTCCAATACAGTAGCCAACCTGCAAGGACAGCTTTCAGTGCTAGAAATGAATCACCTGCCTTATTTGGGAATGGCACATGCCTTTGACTTTAGCAGACATCCGGCAGCAACTGCTTATTTTTTTCTTTCAGCTACAGGCCCAGCTCTGCACATTAATTACATGATCACTGTCAATCAACCTAATCAAAAACCCCAGGGGAAATCGTCATCTATAAACAAAAATCCATTAGCTCTATCCCAACTAAACACTACATGACTAAAATGAATAATTATCCTGCTCTCCCAGCATCTAAGCTGCATTTCTTTGTTACAGACCAAATCAGAAACTCCCAAGGTATATTATGAAGTTAGTTAAGTCCCCAACTTTGTTTGATTTTGCCATTAGTGTGAGCATAACTTATTTTGCTCCAGGTGTGATTCTCTTGACCCACTAAGTAATTTTTATTAAAACAAACTTTATTTAAGAACGCAATTAGAATATAACAACAATAATTGGCAAAACATTTACCAATTAAAATACTTAAATGTGATGAGGTATAATCATTAACAGCTATCCATCTCTATAGTTCCAATTTAAGCAATATTAGAGCAATATTTCCATTAACATACACTCTTTTCAGAACCAACTAGCACCAAAAACAGATATGCTCTTATGAATGCTAGACTTCCAGCCTTTTAATCACTCTGGATGGATACAGAAAAATTCCTGCCTTTTGACTCCCATATAGCAGTTTCCATAGTGGAAATTTAGAGAAAGATATCTATTTTCTGGCAAATCACAGTCTCCAATTTCCATAAAGGGAATGAGACAGATAGAGGGCTTTCTTCTGTCTACTTCCCCAAATACAACTAAACTGGGTTTTTCCCTGTGAGCTTAGCCCTATCCAGTCACATGACTTTTTCTGTCAAAACCTGAATCAAGGCCAACTCTGAAAAACCCCAAAGGAAAGCATCAAAATAACAACCCTGCATTAGGGAAGATTAAAAAAAAACATTCTAGCAATTAAGATCAGTTATGTGGCTACAATAACAACAGGGATTGCTGGGTACAGATAAAGCGGCTCCGATAATAAACAAACTGCTGAAACAAATCGTGCACAAAAAAAAAAATGACGCAAATACACTTCTTAACTGCCTAGTATCATCATACCTTCCGGACATACCAATACCTGTAGAAAAAAGCTAACTTTTTTAAACATTCCCCTTACGCATAAAAATATATATATCAAATGCATGACTATCATCATAACTATTTATCTTTTCCTAAACATTCCCAAGCATATGCACAGACAGACACATACATACAGACAACACACATACATACACACGCACACACACACATACACACACACACACACAGACAAACAAGTACAAAAAGAGAGGCTAGAACTTTCCAGCCATTCACGCCAGCAGGATTTTCCAGTCTCGCTAACAGTGCCCCTCGCTGTAGGTTTCCCAGCAGTGAAGAGTGTATCCAATAGGAGACCCATTGACAATGGTGAGACCAGGTGATCCCATCACTGCACAATGGAGGGTTGTCTCTGCCTTTGTGAAACATGCAACAGGTTACATGGAAAATCCCACCCAGGATCTCTGTAGCGATGACTTTGTAGGACAGCCTTTAAAATATACAAAAGATAAAGTTTCCAGGGTTTCAACACTGTCGATCTGGAGCTCCCTCGGATAAAGATGGTCCTATTAGATGTCTGGACATCTTACCAGTGGAACTACGGCATGGGGAATAACATATAGAGCTGGATCATTTCTTCCTGTCTCAGCTTTGCAGGTCCAAAAATGCAAAAAGCTACACTAAGTTGAGGATTATCTAGTCACAGTTTGATAAACACACACAATTTCAGATAAAGCAGAGAGAAAAGAGAGAGAGAGAGAGTCAGTTAGCATAGCCTTCCTTTGTCAGCTTATACCCGAACAAGACACAGGGGCTAACATTTTATAACCCCACTCGGGCACGGCCCATAAAACCCATCTGAGGCCA
Organism: Sphyrna mokarran; assembly: GCA_024679065.1. Lineage (NCBI taxonomy): Eukaryota > Metazoa > Chordata > Chondrichthyes > Carcharhiniformes > Carcharhinidae > Sphyrna > Sphyrna mokarran. The sequence continues at coordinate 71,724,607 of JAGIQG010000005.1, forward strand.
ACAGAAAATTATGTTCCGTGAGCTGGCACTTGCCCGATTTTGGTGCGGACATTAAAATTCCCCCAAACGAGTTCAAAAAGAATGGGTCAAAAACTTTAAGCTTGTCTCTGCCATGTGATTGCCAGTAAACCACTAGCTTTTGCCAGGCTTTTCCCCTTCAATAAAAGTGGTTGTTGTTCAAAACAAACAAACTGCTATTCCCCCTTAACAACTATGCTGGTCATATGATTTCTTGGAAAAGTCATGCTCAAGGTGATCTTATGATCTTTAAAAAAAACTTCAGCATGCAAGTGTCTGTCCTTGTCTGGAAGTGTCAGCATCCAGGAAATGCAATGTCACCATGTTTTGAAAGGAAATATAATTTGTGAATATGTAGTTTTCCCAACATGCGTGAAAATATTTTTCCACCTGTATTTTTTGCTTCTTTTTGCAATTACTTGAAATGTCTGCCTTCTTATTTTCAATCCTTTCACAATTGGCAGTATTTTTGTCCTTTCTGATTTTGAAACTTCTATCACATCTCCTCTCCTAACGTCTCTAATCCATCTTTACAGCTGAAATTCCTCATCCCTGGAATCATTCTCATGAATCTTTTCTGCAATGGCTTTCTCCAATATCTTCACATCATCCTCAAAGTGCCCAGAATTGAAGGCAATATGCCACCTGAATCACACTAGTGCTTTATACAAGTTCAACAAGCTTCTGTCTGCACTCCCAGCCCACCACCTATTTCACGACTGCAAACTGCTGTGCCCCTAGGTTCCCATAATCTTTTTCTTGGACTGTGCCCACCAATGAAGCTGCACGTTAATAATGGCAACAATGAACATTTCTACCACCTACCATTTGATTGGCAAAATGGATGCCATTCAACCTTCTTCCTTGATGCAAATTATCCAAAATAGCAATGTTTGAAGGACACTACTATGTAATTTGAATTCAGGCATGGAGTGCTGGTGCATGAAAGATTGAAAGATGAATCATTCCTGAATGTAGCCCACAGGTTCTGCAGTTGTTCTGCTTATTTTTCATACCTAGTGTTAAACAGTAGTGCCTTATAGAGAGCTAAAACTCAAGCGCCACGGGTGCTTACATTTGTCACTGCTACACAAAGACAAACATTATTCCCCTAACAGTCTGAAGAAACAGCAGACTCTGAAACACTTTCTTACTTAATAATTTGTGCTATATCCGTGTATGTGTGTATGTGTGCGCGTGTGTGCGTCTGTGTGTGGAGGGGAGTGGGGGGGGAATGGTATATGCATGTGTTGAGTGTGTGAATGTGTGTGTGTGTGTGAGTGTGTGGATGTATGTGACATGTGGGTATATATATATGTGTAATGTGTGGTGTGTGTGTGTGTGTGGTAAGTGTGTGGGTGTAAGTGTGTGTGTGTGGTGTGTATGTGTGTGTGTGAGTGTATGTGCTTGTGTGTGGATGTGTGTGTGCAGTGTTAAGTATTAACCCTTAATTATAATTAGAATAAAATATTGCTGGTATTTTTCAAAGTGCACAACACATTAGACTTTGCTCTAGATGATTATATTTTTATCATTTGAAATTATATTAAAAATGAATATGTTTTGGAGATTTTTTTCTGCTCAATGGTATTAATTATCCCTTTTTCTTTCCCATTTATATGCATGTGTTTGTCTCAAGTGAGTAGATGCTGCTGAGACTTTCAAAGGAGATTGTCCATCTTTGGATTGCAGCCAGGAGTAGGAACTCTGATTGATTTATTTCCTACTTTCTAGTCCCCAAAACACTCAGGTCATTTGTAACAGTCTCGCTGCAGCACAGCACAAGGTTGAACCAGGAAATCTTTTTGGTTCATGTGACTCAATGTCATACAAGAGGGCTAAGAGGACAAAATCACTCCCACGATTATTTTTAAAGAATGGAGATCTACATGAAGCATGTCTTTATTGCACTCCTTATAGGTGAGACTCCTTGTCCTAATGTTTATTTGGGAAGTGGCTCTTACGTGGTGCAAGTTTTCTCTCTCCTGCAGTAATATGGTTCAGTCATTCGATGGACCAGATGTGCATGGAATTTAAAATATCCCTTAATGAAATAATTCAAAACATGAATAAAATGAAAGCAATTGAAATCAATATGTGGGAATTTATACTTCGAGGAAAATAATTGAATATATGAAAAAGAGACAGTGAATTCCCAAGCCTCTTCCCACAATTTGTCAAGAGACTGAGGATGAAGGGTGGATGGTTATTAAATCAAGAACAACCCCGCTGCACCTCAGGCCATTCCCAATTTTCTAAAGCAGAATTAAGCAACAGAAATACGTCTGCTCATAAACTGATTCATACATTATAAACAAATGCAAATGCGGAAGTACATTCTGCATTTACCATCTCTTGCAAGAAGTCAATGCTAGACATTAGAGACCCTTGTTTTGCACCAATGTCTGTAAAGGAAAAGGGTTAATGGTTACGTTAATTAGACAACTGTATTAATGATGGTGCAAGCATTAACATCAGGGTCAGGTAATCCAGAGATGCAAGGGATAAAGACACAGGACAGTCTGTGTCCAGAAAACCATGTACTTACCATGAGATCTTGGGCACATTGTTGTAAATAATAGTTTCAAGAAAAGTGCTGACTACTTCTAAGTAACTCACAGAGTAAGTAAACCCTCATTAAATCATGATGGCAGCAGGTAAATAAACGGAGACCACAGATTGGTAACCCATGGATGAAGGACTTGAAATGGTTTGACTTTGCAAAGAAGAAGAATAAAAAGAAAATGTATTTTAGTAGGGGACAGTGAACCTCTCACAATTTCACATCAACATGCAATATATAAATCAGGAGTAGAATGTTCTACTCCATGAGCCCATTCTGCTATTCAATAAGATCATGGCTGATCTGATTGTGGCTTCAACTCCACATTCCACCTTGCTTCAATAATCTTTGACTCTTTTGTTAGTCAAGAATCTACTAATTTAACATTAAAAATGTTCATTTAACCTGCTTCCAGAGCTCTAAGGGAAAGGATTCAGATTCTCTTTATCTCCACCTTAAATAGAAGGTCCCTCATTTTTAAATTTTCCCCTCGTTCTAGTCTCTCCTACAAGAGCAAACATCCTTTCAGCTTCTACTTATCAAGCCCCTTCAGGATCTCAATATGATCATCACTCAATCTTCTAAACTCTAATGGATACAGGCTCAACATATCCAATCTTTTGAATGAATCTTCTCTGAACTGCTTCTAATGAACTAAATCCTTTCTTAAGTAAGAAGACCAAAACTGCCTGTAGTACTTCAGATGCTACAGCCATTGAAGAGCCATTATATCTTCCTCAGCCCTTTCAACGCAATGACGATCCACAGCAAGGACACTGATGGGAGCTCTGGAGATGACAGAATGGCCTCTAGACTTACAAGAAAGGCACAACAACACCGGGTCAGTACCATTCTGCATGGATTTGGGGCCATAGTTGATGATGTTCTGGTGCAACAAGGGGTCGAGGATTGCATCCTACAAAGATGTTTTGAGGGCCTTTGATAATTATTTCACTCCTAAGAAGAATCTGGCCATTGAATGGCTGAGATTCAACCAAAGGAGCCAAAGGGGTTGTTGAATGAATTTATTGATTCATTTATTAATGACTGCAATGCAATCACAAATTAACTTTTAAAGCTCTATAGTTATAACTAATGGCCAGTAATTGTAGCTATGGAACTTTAAAGCATGAATTAATTTGTGATGGCATTGTAGTTGGCATGCTCGATGTTGTGCTGCTGGACGTTATAGCATTAGTGAAGGCCAAACTATTTACAAGGCTGGTGGAGCTACAACCAGCAGAATCAGAGTGTTCATCAGGCAGATTTCAATGCTTGGGAGTATGTAAGCCCAAAGGTGAGAGCCCGACCCACCATTAAGACCATGAAAAAGCCCACTAATGCTGCCGAAGGGGCAGGAAGAACTTTTCCAGCAATTTTGAAATTTCCAGATGCAGCGCCAAAAAGCAGCATTACCAGAGAGAATGTTCAGCAGGGGGAGCCGAATGCTTTCCCTTTGTCAAGACCAGACATTTTAAACTTCTGTGCAGTGCTAAACTTCAATTTAACAAAAGAAATCTGGAACGAGATTCCAAATATTTTAAAGTTCAGGAAATTGGAATTGCAACATTTTAATCTGATGATTTCCAAGGAGAGATCAATGATTGTAAGAAGCAGTTCTGGTCTGTAGAGTTGGAGGTTCATGAATACAGAATACAATTTACTTGGATACTGTGGCTTGGGCGGGGTGGGGGGGAGGTCACAGTCTTATCGGACAAATTGGTTTGGCTTCAGGATTGGCTTAAGGAAGTAAAACTCCAGCCATCTAAAAACAAGCTGCAGCGACCGGGTTGAACAGAGCTCAATGTGAAAGGTCAGTTCACTGCAACTCTTGGGCGTGAAGATAAAGAAATTAACAAAACTATCTAAGCAAATTTCTTTGCTTAGCAGGGTAGCATGTTTAGAGCTGGTCTGTTACAAAATCCAATGAACAGCCACAGACAAAAGCAGAGCAGGGATAAATTTTGAAACTTGTTCTGAGAACTGGGAAAGTTCAAAACTACAGCAGAAAGTGAAGTCAATTCATTCTGCAGCAAGCTGGTCTTTGCTCCCAAAACATTATCCACTGAATCACAGGATGAGATTGCGGATCTCTTATCTGTATTCTCAGATAGATAGAAGAGGCACAAACAGGATGCACTAACAAAGGCAGTGACCATCTGCTTGGGTTGCTTCTAGACCTTGACTCTTTCAGGATAGACTTCAAGAGCATGAAGCTACTGCAGAAGCAAATGTTTTGTTGGAAAAAGAGATCCTGGACCTTATTACATGCTTTCACTCCACTACCAATGCTTGTGGAGTTTTTCTTATTTATTTTGAAGAGAATTATCCTTTTATGAAGGTGGTAATTAAAAAATAAATTTATCTATTTATGTCACTGAGCCCACTGATGATATGCATCAACAATTGTATGCAACCAGCAGAAGGCTACCCAGGGAGAATGAAGTACTTAACTCCCAAATTTAACGAACCAATAGTGAAAGTTCAGAGCTTATTAGTTTATACAGATATAAACTGCACCCACACTTGAATCTGACCAGCGAATCATCAGCCATGATCGAACGGTGGTGTGTACTCGATGGGCCAAATGGCTTAATTTTGCTCCTCTATCTTATACGTCATGAATGCACTCAAACCTTCTTTCAGTAAAGAAGCAGAGACCCAAACTACAGAGCTCTGCAGCTAAATAGTGTTACGCAAGAAATTCCAGTGGATCCAGGTCCAGAGGTTCATTATATTATTGAGGGTGCAATCCTTCTTTATCATGCTGACCCCAAATTCCAATTAGCTACAAAGGAGCAGCCTCATACAGAAGCAAGCACGGAAGTGATGCCATTATCTATAAAAAATTAAAATTCCTATTCAAAAATAGTAGGGATGTTTTCCTTTCCTTACATTCTGTAATGCCTTCAGGATGTTCTTCATTCTGCTTTATATCTATCAGCTTCATTCATGACTCAGGTGTTGAATACTTGTCTTGTTACCATCACAGCAGTGAATGATGCATTTCTTGAAGTTTCTTCATAGGAGGAGTAGGTATTACTTTTCCCCAGAAGGTTACAGAGATAATTTCAGTTCATTGTCTTTTTTTTTCAAAAGGTTGTGATCATTTGAGTCCGAAGAGTTGTCTCTTGATTTGTTTTCACTGACTTTACATTTAGGTCATTCTAAGAATCACAGCCAAGGAGCAAGCTGTTGTGAGAAGCTGCTACCCTGCTGCACTAATGCCTTCCAAAAGAATATAAGTTAACATATATGTCCTAAACATTGTCCAAGAGAGCCAAGAATGTTACTGGGGATTGATGTCTTTGTTGACAGTGTTTGCAGGAAAGGGGGAGAGATAGGAGCTGTAAGTAAACTGAGAACAGTCAATAGTTAACAGATGATGGAAAAGTAATGTAAATAGTTTTAATGTAACAGTTTGAGATAATACATGGGGGGAGATGTAAAGTAAAGGTTTAATGGTTAGGTTAATTAGAAAATTATGTTAATGAAGATGTAAACACAACATCAAAGTCAGATTACTAAGAAGCTCCAAAAATATCAAGACAAGACACAGAATAATGTGTGCCCAGAAAACAATATACTTACCATAATGTCTTGGATATTAATTATTCTAAATAAATAATTTCAAGAAAAACTAAATGCTCAATATCTCCAAGTCACTCACAAAGTGAAACCTCATCAAAGCGGTGTCTAACTTTGTTATGGTGGCAGACAAGGATGTATTGATTGTAATTAATTTGGTTTAAAGATTGATTAAAGAGGAAATGAAAATGATAGATCATTCACTTACATGCTTAAAATAATGCTAGGCTTATCTTTCAGTTTCTAATGCAACTGATATATGATTCAATATGAAAGACACCAGGGAAAGAATTTGAACTTTACAAGTGAATTTAAAAACTCCAAAGAAATAGAGGGAAAATTAGCAGCCAACCTTTTCATTGCCACAACTTTTGTTATCTCCTTTTACAGTTGGCTTGACTCAATGGTAGTCTTATTGCCACAGCATCAGGTTGTTTTGAGGTCAAATCTACTCCTAGATTTGAACACATAGTGCAATGCGTTAGTAACATTCTATATTATCAGAAGGTAATATTAGAGCAAGAGTGGGCCATTAAGCCCTTTGATCCTGGTCCAACATTTGTTAAGATCAACCCCACCTTCCTGCATTATCCGCATATTCCTTAATCCCATGAATGTCTAGAAAATTTACTTTCTGTCTTGAATGTACTCAATGACTAAACATCCACAGAGAATTCTAAAGGTCCACAACATTCTGAGTGAAGAATATTCTCCTCATCTCAAACCTAATTGACCAGCCTGCTTAATGATGCAGTGTCCAGTGATGAGTACAAGAGGCAAAACTGAGAAATGTGCAACCATCTTCAGCCAGAAGTGCCAAGTGGATGATTTGTCACAATCTCCTCCTGAAGCCCCAAAGATCACAGAAAACAGTCTTCAGATAATTTAATTTGCTTCACCTGATATCTAGAAACAGCTGAGTCCACTGGATATGGAAAAGACAATTGTCCTTATAATATCCCAGCTATGATGCTGAAGACTTGTGCTCCAGAATGAGCTATATCTTGAACCAATCTGTTCTAGGACACCTACAATACTGGTATCTAGCCGACATTGACAAAAACTAAGTATTTTCTATCTACAAAAATCTGGACAAATCCAATTTGGCAAAGTGCTGTTCTATCAATCTACTCTCAATCACCAGCAGAACTACGCAGAAAGTGTAGTTGACAGTGCTTTTAAATAGCACTTACTCACCAATAATATATTCATTGATGCTCAGATTGGATTTCCACAGGACTGCATAGCTTTTGACCCTTGGTCCAAACATGGACAAAAGAGTTTCAAATAACAGTTCTTGATGACAAGAAAGCATTTGACTGATCATGGCAATAAGAAGAACTTGCAAAATTGAAGCCAATGTGAATCAGGGCTATCACTCCATTGGTTGGAATCAGATCCAGCACAAAGAAATGTGGTAGGGTTGTCTGAGGCCAATCATTTAAACCTTAAGATATTACTGCAAGAGTTGCTCTCAGCAGTGGGTAAGCTGAACCATCATCAGCTACTTCATTAATGACCTTTCCTACAATATCAGGTCAGAGATAGGGATATTCACTAGTGGTTGAATGATGAACATAGAACATAGAACATTACAGCACAATACAGGTCTTTCGGTCCTCGATGCTGCACTGACCTGTGAAACCAATCTAAAGCTCATCTAACCTACACTATTCTAATACCATCCATATGTTTATCCAATGACCACTTAAATGCCCTCAATGTTGGCAAATCTATTACTATTGCAGGCAGGGCATTCCACACTCTTAATATGCTCTAAGTAAAGAACCTATCTCTGACATCTGTCCTATATCTATCACCTCTGAATTTAAAGCTATGTCCCTCATGCTAGCTATCTCCATCCAAGGAAAAAGGTTCACACTGTCCACCCTATCTAATCCTCTGATCATCTTGTATGCCTCTATTAAGTCACCTCTTAGCGTTCTGTCTCTAACAAAAACAGCCTCAAATCCCTCAGCCTTTCCTCATAAGACCTTCCCACCATACCAGGCAACATCCTGGTAAATCTCTTCTGCATCCTTTCCAATGCTTCTGCATCCTTCCCATAATGTGGCAACCAGAACTGTACAGAATACTCCAAGTGCAGCAGCATCAGAGTTTTGTACAGCTGCAACATGACCCCATGGTTCCTAAACTCAATCCCTCAACCAATAAAGGATAACACACCATACGCCTTCTTAACAACCCTATCAACCTGGGTGCCAACTTTCAGGGATCTATGCACATAGATATCAAGATCTCTCTGCTCAATCATACTACCGTGTACCTTACCATTAGCCCAAAATTCTATATTCTTATTACTCCTTCCAAAGCAAATCACTTCTCATTTTTCCACATTAAACTCCATTTGTCACATCTCAGCCCAGCTCTGCAATTTATCTACATTATTCCACCATCTGCAACATCCTTCCACACTGTCCACAACTCCATCAATTTTAGTGTCATCCGCAAATTTACTAACCCATCCTTCTACACCCTCAACCAGGTCATTTATAAAAATGACAAACAACAGTGGCTCCAAAACAGATCATTGCAGTATACCACTAGTATAACATTTCCCATCAATCACCACCATCTATATTCTTATAGCTAACTAATTTCTGATCCAAACCATTAAATCACCCTTAATCCCATGCCTCCATATCTTCTGCAATGGCTTACCATGGGAATAAAGAACAAAAGAACAAAACAGCACGGGAAACAGGCCCTTTGGCTCAACGAGCCCGTGCCGCCACCCCGATGTTCCCACCTCTACCCATGACTCCTGTCTATGTTTATAGATCTATGGATTAAAAACCAAATTTGAGACAATTTAGGGAGAATTTGTTTTGCCAATTAGCCTAAGAGCACATCTTTGGGATGTGGGAGGAAACCGGAGCACCCGGAGAAAACCCACGCAAGCACGGGGAGAATGCACAAACTCCCACAGACACAGGCCCAAATCCATGTATCTGCAAACACAGCGATAGTCACTGAGCTGTCGTGTTGCCCATCAAATGTCCAGGTCAAGCATACACTAACATTGAACATAGAACATAGAACAATACAGCACAAACAGGCCCTTCGGCCCACGAGTTGCGCCGATTACATCTACCAATCCACAGACCTATCTATAACCCCCTATCCTATCCTTTTCCATATACTCATCCAGAAGTCTCTTAAAAGACCATGAGTTTGCCTCAACAACCTCCGACGCCAGTCGGTTCCATTCACTCACCACCTCTGAGTGAAAAACCTACCCCGACATCTCCTTTGTATTTGCTTCCCTGCACCTTAAATCTGTGTCCTCTCGTACTGACCATTTCCGCTCGGGGAAATAGTCTCTGAGAGTCCACCCTATCTATTCCTCTCAACATTTTATAAACCTCTATCAGGTCGCTTCTCAACCTACGTCTCTCCAGTGAGAAGAGTCCCAGCTCCCTCAACCTATCTTCATAAGGCCTGCCTCCCAATCCAGGCAGCATCCTTGTAAATCTCCTCTGAACCCTCTCAATAGCCTCTACAAACTTCCTATAATGAGGCGACCAGAACTGTGCACAATACTCCAACTGGGGTCTGAAAAGAGTCTTATAGAGCTGCATCATTACCTCCTGACTCCTAAACTCTATTCCTCGATTAATGAAGGCCAGTACACCGTACGCCTTCTTGACCACTTCCTCCACCTGCGAGGCCGATTTAAGAGTCCTATGGACCTGGACCCCGAGATCCTTCTGCTCTACAACACAGCTAAGACTCCTACCCCTTATATTGTACTCCTTCATCCCATTATTCCTGCCATAATGGACCACTACACATTTATCTGCGTTGAAGTCCATCTGCCACTTCTCCGCCCAGTCTTGCATCCTGTCTATGTCCCGCTGCAACTTTTGGCATCTCTCCAGACCATCCACAACACCACCGATCTTTGTATCGTCGGCGAACTTGCTAACCCATCCCTCCACTTCCTCATCCAGGTCATTTATGAAAATGACAAACAGCAGGGGTCCCAGAACAGATCCCTGGGGCACTCCACTGGTTACCGACCTCCATGCGGAACAAGACCCATCCACAACCACTCTCTGCCTTCTGCCAGCAAGCCAGTTCTGGATCCACGAGGCCAAAGCCCCTTGGATCCCATGCCCTCTCACCTTCTCCAGAAGCCTTGCATGTGGGACCTTATCAAAGCCTTCTAAAGTCCATGTACACTACGTCCACCGCCCTTCCTTCGTCAATGTGTTCAGTCACATTTTCGAAGAACTCAACTAGGCTTGTAAGGCATGACCTGCCCTTGACAAAACCATGCTGACTATTTCTAATCAGTCCAAACTTCTCCAAATGTTCATATATCTTATCCCTCAGAAGCCTCTCCATCAGCTTACCAACCACTGAAGTCAAACTCACCGGTCGGTAATTTCCTGGACTATCCCTGTTCCCTTTCTTAAAGATAGGAACCACATCCGCAATCCTCCAATCCTCCGGAACCTCTCCCGTTTCCATGGACGACGCAAAGATCATCGCCAGGGGCTCTGCAACCACTTCCCTCACCTCCCACAATAACCTGGGGTACATCCCATCCGGTCCCGGCGACTTGTCTATCTTGATAGAATTTAACAGGTCTAACATATCCTCTTTCCTAACATCCACATACTCAATCTTTTCCGTATGCCGCAAACCTGCAGTGCAATCTCCCAGTTCACTTTCCACTGTGAATACCGAGGCAAAGTTCAGCACCTCTGCCATTTCTTCCGGATTCACACAGATTTTTCCCCCTTCACTTTTTATAGGCCCTATCCCTTCTCTTCTCATCCTTTTACTTTTCACATATTTGTAGAAGGCCTTGGGATTCTCCTTAATCTTCCCTGCCAAGGCCTTCTCATGACCCCTTCTGGCTCTCCTAATTTCCTTTTTAAGTTCCCTTCTACACACCTTATACTCCTCTAGATCCCTAACATCCCCTAGCTCTCTGAACCTTTTATATACCATTTTTTTCTTCCTAACTAGGTTCACCACTACCTTCGTGCACCATGGTTCCAGCGTCCTTTCTGAACATCCTTGACTCCTCGGGACATTGTTTTGCAGTGCCCTAGACAAACATCCCTTGAAAAACCGCCACTTCCCTTCTGTACTCTTCCCCAAGAACACCTCCTTCCAGTTTATGCATTCAATTACCTGCCTAATGTTTTCATATTTCCCCTTACTCCAGACATACATCTTCCTAGCCTGCCTGATCCTATCTCTTTCCATCGCTATCGTGAAAGAGATAGAATTATGATTCCCATTCCCAAGATGCTCACCTACCGTGAGATCCGACACCTGCCCTGGCTCATTAGCAAGCTCAGTAAAGTTTTGCAACACCAATTTTAAATCCAACCAATTTATTTGATAGTAAATCCGCGAGCTTTCAACACTATGTTGTGCCTTCGTCAGGCAAATGCAGTGTTCTGATCTGCAGAGGCACTCATATCCACACAGACAGTTACAGATTGCTGATTAGAATGCGAATCCTTATATCTAACCTGCTATTCAAGTGTTAAAGTGGCTAAATGAGTGCCTCTGCAGATCAGAACACTGCATTTGCCTGACGAAGGCACAACATAGTGTTGAAAGCTCGCGGATTTACTATCAAATAAATTGGTTGGATTTAAAATTGGTGTTGCAAAACTTTACTGAGTTTACCCCAGTCCAACGCTGGCATCTCTACATCATTAGCAAGCACCAGGTCAAGTACAGCCTCTCGTCTCGTAGGCTTTTCCACGTACTGTGTCAGGAAACCTTCCTGAACACACCTAACAAACTCCACCATCCAAACCCCTTACCCTTGGGATATTCCAGTCGATGCTTGGGAAATTGAAATCTCCCATCACGACAACCCTGTTATTTCTACATCTGTCTAGGATCTGTTTCCCTATCTGCACCTCAAGTTCCCTGCCGCTGTTGGGCGGCCTATAGAATACACCCAGCAAAGTTATCGATCCTTCGCTGTTCCTAACTTCCACCCACAGAGACTCCGTAGACAATCCCTCCCCGTCTTCCACCTTCTCTACAGCCATGACACTGTCCCTGATCAACAGTGCCACACCACCTCCTCTTTTGCCCCCAACCCTGTCCCTCCTGAAGCACCTGAATCCCGGCACCTGAAGTACCCAGTCCTGTCCCTGAGACAACCAAGTCTCTGTAATGGCCACCACATCACACTCCCAAGCAGCAATCCACGCCCTAAGCTCATCTACCTTATTTACTACTCTCCTGGCATTAAAATAGACACACCGCAGCACCTCAGTCAGGATATTTCTCTTTTCCACCACCTGCCTAACCCCACTCTCAGAGTGCCTACAGTCCTTCCCTACCTGGGAACTAACCTCCTTATTCACCGTCCCATTGGTATTCCCACCCCCCAGCTTTTCTAGTTTAAAGACTCCCCAGTAGCCCTAGCTAGCCTACCTGCCAAGATTTTAGTTCCCCTAGGGTTCAAGTACCACCCGTCCTTACTGTACAGGTCACACCTGCCCCTAAAGAGGTCCCAATGATCTATGAACCTGAATCCCTGCCCCCTGCTCCAGTCCCTCAGCCATGCATTCATCCTCCACCTCATTTGATTCCTGCTCTCATTCTCCGGAATGCATTCTCTCTCTCTCATTCTAACAACGCGAAGCACTGGGATATTCTCGAAAAATCCAAGAGCAGCCCTCTCACGACCCATCGTGCGTATGCCCCTTGTTAGACAACAAGGCGGACCATGTTATCAAAGGTTTTACTAAATCCATGTACACCACATCAACTGCTTTATCCTCATCCACCTCTTTGGTCACCTTCTCAAAAAACTCAATAAGGTTTGTGAGGCATGACCTACCCTTCACAAAACCATGCTGACTATCCCTAATCAAATTATTCCTTTCTAGATTATTATAAATCCTATCTCTTATAATCCTCTCCAAATCTTTACCCACAACAGAAGTAAAGCTCACTGTCTATAATTAATAGGATTGTCTCTACTCCCCTTCTTGAACAAAGGGACAACATTTACTAATCTCTAGTCTTCTGGCACTATTCCTGTAAGAGGTCTGACAACACCAATTTTAAATCCAACCAATTTATTTAATAGTGAACTTGCATGCTTTCGGCCTTTGTAGCCTTTGTCAAGTGAATGAGGAAGGCCTCATTCGCCTGACGAAGGCTACAAAGGCCGAAAGCTAGCAAGTTTACTATCAAATAAATTGGTTGGATTTAAAATTGGTGTTGTCAGACCTCTTACTGAGTTTACCCCAGTCCAACGCCGGCATCTCTACATCATGACTATTCCTGTAGACAATGAGGACCTAAAGATCAAAGCCAAAGGCTCTGCAATCTCCTCCCCAGTCTCGCAGAGAATCCTAGGATGAAGCCCACTTGGCCCAGGGGACTTATCTATTTTCATACTTTCCAGAATTACTAATCCCTCTCCTCATGAACCTCAATCCCATTCTAGTCCAATAGCCTGTATTCTAGTATTCTCAACAACATTGTTTGTTACCTGTGTAAATATTCATTTAGCACATCTCCTATTTCTTCAGTCTCCACGCACAACTTCCCACTACTGTCCTTGACTGGCCCTAATCTTACCCAAGTCATTCTTTTATTCCTGGCATATCTTTAGAAAGCTTTAGGATTTTCCTTGATCCTACCTGCCAAAGATTTCTCATGTCCCCTCCTGGTTCTTCTTAGCTCTCTCTTTAGATTCTTCCTGACTAACTTGTAACTCTCAAGCACCCTAACTGAACCTTCACTCCTCATCTTGACATAAGTCTCCTTCATTCTCTTCATAAGCGATTCAATTTTTTTAGTAAACCTTCACTCGACCATTTTCTCCCTGCCTAATGTATATACTTATCAAGCACTCATAGTAGCTGTTCCTTGAACAAGCTCCACATTTCAATTATGCCCATCCCCTGTAATTTCCTTCCACATTCAAAACATCCTAAATCTCGCCTAATTGCAATACAATTTCCTTTCCCCCCAACTATAATTCTTGCCCTACAGTATATACTTATCCCTTTCCATTGCTAATGTAAACATGGCCAAATTGTAGTCACCATCACCAAAGTGCTCTTCTACCTTCAAATCTTACACCTGGCCTGGTTTGTTACCCAATACCAAATCCAATGTCGCCTCGCTTTTTGTTGGCCTATCTACATACTATGTCAGAAAACTCTGCTGCACACATTGGACAAAACTGACCCATCTAAAGTGCTTGAACGGTAGCTTTTCCAGTCAATATTTGTAAAGTTAAAGTGCCCCATAACAACTACTGTGTTGCTTTCACTCCTATCCAGAATCACCTTTGCAATCTTTTGTGGCTACAAAAGCAGGTCAGAGGTTAGGAATTCTCTGGTGAGTAATTCATCTAATTCCCCAAAGCCTGTTCCTCTACAGAGAACAATTCCATAGTGTAATGGAAATCATCTACTTGCCTAGATGATTGCAACCAAATAAGATTCAAGAAGCTTGATTTGGACAAAGTAGCCCATTCAATTAACATTCTATCCACCACCATGGGCAGCATTGTGGTACAGTGGTTAGCACTACTGTCTCAGAGATCCAAAGACCCAGGTTTGATTCCCAACTTGGATCACTGTCTGTGTGGAGTTTGCAAGTTCTCCCCGTGTCTGTGTAAATTTCTCCTGGGTGCTCCGGTTTCCTCTCACATTCCAAAAATGTGCAGGTTAGGTGCATAGACAGTGCTAAATTGCTCCTTAATGTCACAGGATATGGAGGTTAGAGGGATGAATGGACCAAATAGGTGGGACTATGGGAATAGGGCCTGGGTGGGATTATTGTCAGTGCAGACTCAATGGGGTGAATGGCCTATTTCTGCACTGTAGGATTTCTACAATTTCTTAATCTTCTATGATCTTAAAGATTCACTTCCTCCACTACTGGTGCAATGTGTCTACAGCGTGTGTACCATCTTTAAGATACACCGCAGCAACCGCCAATTCTTCTCTGCCAACTTCTAGAAAGGCAAGTATAGCAGCTATGGGAACACCACTATCTGCAAGTTCCCATCCTCACTTGGAATATATCAATTTTACGTCACTCTCGCTGAGTCTCCTATTCAAGTCAGGCAGCCTGATAGGGCAGGAAATAAAGCACACAGAGAATGAAACCCAGAATTGCAACACTGAGATGAGTGAGATTAATGGTTGCGTTACTATAGACCTTGTGAGATTCCTGAGTGGTCAGAAGATCCAGTATTCTCTTGAATTAATTCTTACTGGCTACAAAACATTCCTGCTCATTTTGAAGACTTGATTGATGAATTATTTAACAGCCTCTTTGGGAAAGTAATTAATTGATCCGCCCACTTAGAAATGTTATGATTTTGAAATGCACCATTTCTCAGAATCTCGAAATGCCCTTTTTCCAGAGCCATTACATCAAGGATCACTGCCTGTTATGCAAAACTAATTGAAACCGATCAGATTTATAGCCCTTGATATTACTTCAGGCGTTTGTGAATAAGGACTTCAAAGCTATCACAGGAATCCCTGCAGTGCCTTAACTGTGTCCTCCACTGAAATAATCTACACACTGCCGTGGTTCTGGTCCTTTTTCATCATCAGTTCAATCAGGAGCATGGCTGCAGTAATGTTCCCAGCACAGTGGCGTTTGGCAGTGTAACCGGGCTGTAGCTAATCGTCATTAGCAGTTATGAAAAGACAATGATTTCTGTATATTGTTAAGTTCCATTTTTTGAGGTCTGTAGGAAATGTACACAGTAGACTATTTTTAAAATACCGGTGGCATTTTGGTTAAAGAAGGGTTTTGATTTTTAAATGAGTGTTTCAGTCCATAACCTACAGCCGAGTTGATGTTATCAGCCCCGCAGAGCTGGGATCAGGAGCAAGAGGCTAATTAAAGGAACCAATTGAGAGAAAGTTGCTGATACCACTGGGATCTTCCCCACATCAAATGGGAAGGCTGCTGGAGCCAGAACAAGTTACCTGGAGCTAACAGTCAGGGGGTTATCAATACCACCTCTCTACCTCGCTCCATTACAGAGCCATTGGAATGATAAGCCTCACACAATCCTGTGAAGGGGAATCCCACCACATTGACGGTCTGACAGCCATGGGCTTTCTTTATTTTGAAACTTTCAGTAGCATGGTGGCACAGTGGATAGTGGGTTTAATTCTGGCCTTGGGTCACTGTTTGTGCGGAGTTTGCATTCTCCCTGTGTCTACATGGGTTTCCTCCAGGTATTCCGGTTTCCTCCCACAGTCCAAAGATGTGCAGGTTACGTTGATTGCCCGTACTAAATTGACCTTAGTGTCAAGGGCATTTTGTGGGGATACAAGGATACAGCCCGGGTGGCATTGTTGTTGTTGCAGCCTCAATGGGCCGAAAGCCTCTTTTTGCATTGTAGGGATTCTATGAGTGTCTTGATCTTGAGGCACCCTCACAATCACCCATCTGCCTCAGCAGTGCCCACTTCTCCAGGTCAGGCTGCCAGCTTTCCAAAACAACGGACTCTTTGATTGGGCCTCTTTGGGAACTGGGCAGCAAATGTGGAGATGGTCTCCTTTGAGTGCCACCTGTCAGATTGCAATGACATACAGCCAGTGCTGGTATTTAATGGAGGAGTTAGGGGTCTTACCCAACAGCTGGAAAGATGCATTTTACCTCTTTTAGGAAAGGTTTATCAAATTAAATGCCACCTATCCAGGATCAAGGAGACTTTCAGCATCAGTCCCGTCCGCCAAGAGCTGCCAGCAAATCAGAGGCTTACAGCTCTACTGAGGCAGTGGCTGCTGCTGGTCCAATACCCACCCAAACCCTCAGATCATGGATGGACCCAGGCTGGAGGAGGATCAGAACCTGGAGTTCACCGCGGACAAGAGAATGGAATTGACGGCAAGGGCATGATAGTGATTCCTGGTGAAACCTCTCCTTCCGAATGCCAGGCCCCTCAATGAAGCATTGTATTCCTCTGAACAAGGGAACCTCATGTCCACCTCCCAGGAGTCTGCAAGCAAACATTAGCCAGTGATTGTTTATCATGCTTCCCGCATAGTGAATCTCAGCTCCCAACCTGCTGCTGGATTAACATCCTTAATGGGATATTAATTGCGTTTTTCAGAGCCTCAATTGGTGACGAAGTTGGGAGGCCACCCACAAGTGGAAGCTGGAAGGTGGCAGGATCCCCACCTGCCACCATCCCACCCAATGAAATGCCTTCCTTATCACCAAAGTCACCTCAGGGGAGGCATTAAATTCCACCCCAGCAACATTAAGAGCAGTTTTGATGCCAAGTGTAAAAAAAAATTAAGGGTGATAATTTCTGTCAGAACCATACCCGTTTTCTCCCTAACCAGAAGCAATCACTGTCCTTGCAGTTTCATGGTAAGTGATTCTACGGACGCATACCTTATGGTGACTCAGATAGTTTTCAATATCCCAAATATGTAAATAAGGTTTTGAGGACAGATTTGTGGAGAATCTTTAGCCTCCTGGTTGGGCACACACTGTCTGTGCAAGTGTCAAAAACAGGCCCAGATTGCTTTCTGAACTCCTTCTTAATATGTGTAAAATATTTCCTTTCACACCAACTCATTAAAAGTTCAATTGTCTTTGAAATCCTTTCCTATTTTAAGGCCGTTCCGTGCCCATTGCTCATTTGGAGAATTCATGTTTCATACCCTCAGAGTACTTAGGTATTGACTTCCTCTGCAAAGAGCTATGTTTTATTCTTTTAAAATAGTCTTAGATTGCAGTCTTTTTAACAACCCACAAACAAAATTAAAGATAAATTATTTTATATCACATTACCACAAATTTTCTCAATAATCAGAGCTGTTTTGAACTGGAACATGTGCCAAAATGTCAGAACTCAGTAAGAATTTAGCAACACCAATTTATAATCCAACCGATTTATTTGATGGTAAAAAAGCGAGCTTTCGACTCTGTGTCTTCGTCAGGTAAATGCAGTGTTCCTTGCCTGACGAAGACACAGAGTCGAAAGCTCGTTTTTTTTACTATCAAATAAATCGGTTGGATTATAAATTGGTGTTGCTAAATTCTTACTGAGTTCTTACCACCCCAATCCAACGCTGGCATCTGTACACCAAAACGTCAGGCCAGAAGATCAGAGAGCCCCATAAGATTTTTCATTCAAGATCATATGGAACATGCCAATCTCCTCACCTCATATATGTACTCCCGGCACATGAAACAGTGTCCAGCCAGCAATAATTTATTACAACATTTTCTTCATTTATTTGTTAAAAATGAAAAAAGGTAATCCATCATAGTACACAGGTACTAATAACAAAAAATATGAAAATATCAACAGGGCACACAATAAGAATTCCAGTGAGAATGCAATAATAGTCAAACGATGATTAGTATAATTGGGCCAAGACCTCACACTCCATGTTTTTATAACATATATATTATAATGGCTAATTTCTAATATCTTAAAACTGGACAATCTATTTCTTAAAATGGCTGAAGCTATGTTGAGCTGTGAACCCCAAACAATAAGAAATACTTGGCAGCATTGAAGAAACTTCATCAAATAACAAAATGCCTACAGTGTATAAGGAGACCATTCAGCTCATCGAGCCTGCACTGACCACAATCCTTGTAACCCCACATATTTACCCTGTTAATTCCCCTGACATTAAGGGACAATTTTGCATAACCAATCCACCTAATCTGTACATCTTTGGACTGTGGGAGGGAATCAAAGTACCCAGAGGAAACCCACATAGACAAGGGGAGAACTTGCAAATTCCACATAGGCAGTTGCCCAAGGCCGGAAGTGAACTGGGTGCCTGACGCTGCAAGGTAGCAGTGCTAACCACTGTGCCTCTGTACCTTTTATGCTATAATATGCTATGGACCCCTGTGGGCTGCAATGACCAAATTCAAAATGAATTATACAAAAGCCATATACATTTCATAAGCCAGTCCTGGCCAACCAAAGTCAATTTGTCTGCTAGGACAAAGGACTGTGCAATCTCCAACTAAAAGTCAATAAACTCAGGAACCTAGACTAAAGGATATGTACCCAGACACCCATTGTCAAAGCCAAAGTGTAAGAGTGAGAGTCATGTGACATGAATCCCCTTCTTAATGGAACCTGTAATATTGCCTTGTGGAACTGCAATACTCAGACTGTCATTTTTCCAACTACCTAGCAGCAGAATTTAAAAAAGGACACTATCCAGGTTTGAATTCCTGGCCCCATCTATACCATTTCTATTGGAACTACTGGACCTTTTGTACCTACAAGACTGATTCATCTCTGCATGCTATCTTACCATGAAAATCAACTCAACTGCAAAAGTGAATTATCCAACATATATTTAGTCTGCCAGTCCCTGTGAAGGAATATACCTTTGGATTTTGATTTTGAATTCTGGATATATGTGAAGCAATCATTCTTTGTTGTCATTGTCCTGCAAGTCTTTCTTTCTCTATCTCCCTCTTTTGTTGTATGAATGTTAGGGAGAAAAATGCAGCTGCTTGGCTATAGTATACCTCACTCTTTCACTCTTGAGAAATCCAGACAAATATCTTTGGGCCAGAATTTTACCGTCCCACCCATCACGGGAATTGGAGACGAGGAGCAGACAATGGGAAGATCCGTTAACTTCAGACAGGATTTTATGGTTTTGGACAAGGGAGGCTATAAAATGCCACCTTTGGAGTTTCAGACGAAGCCTTTATTATAAACTATAGTATGAGGGCTGGCACCAGTGCTCCAACTAATGGTTCACCAGGGGAGCCCCAATCCAAGAATTATACAGACATTAAAAGTTCAGATCCTGTTACAAGAAATTAGCAAATACCAATCAAGGATGTACATAAGGCGATTGAGGACTTGGTCAGGAGGAAAAGAGAGGCAAATGTTAGGCCTAAGCAACTGGGAACGAAGAGAACATTGGAGGAATACAGAGAGAATGAGAAAGCTCAAACGGGGAGTTAGAAGGGTGAAAAGGGGGCATGAAATGGTCTTGGCAGACAGGATTAAGAAAAATCCAAAAGCATTTTAATCCTATGTTAGAAATAAAAGGATGGTTAGAGGAAAAATTGGTCCTCTTAGGGACAGAGGAGGAGAACTATGCCTAGAGTCCAAGGGAATGGGGGAGATCCTGAATGAATACTTTGCGTCAGTATTCACTAATGAGAGGGACCTGTTGTCAGGTACTGTCTTGGAGGGAGTTGAAGACCCGTTAGAGGAAATATCTATTACAAGGGAGAAAGTGTTAGGGTTTTTAGGTAGTATTAAACTGATAAATCTCCGGGCCTGATGGCACTTATTCTAGGCTGCTTAGGGAGATGCGAGGTGAAATTGCTGGGCCTCTGATGCAAATCTTTGTCTCTTCTTTGGACACAGGTGAGGTCCCAGAGGACTGGAGGATAGCGAATGTGGTACTGTTGTTTAAAGAGGGTAGTAGGGATAACCTGGGTAATTATAAGCTGGTGAGTTTGACATCAGTGATAGGGAAGTTGTTGGAAAGGATTCTTAGGGATAGGATGTAAAAACATTTGGAGTGTGGCAATTTGATTAGTGATAGGCGGCATGGCTTTGTAAAGGGGAGGTTGTGCCTTACGAATCTCATAGAATATTTTGAGGAGGTGACAAAAAGGGTGGACAAAGGATGAGCCATGGATGTTGTCTACATGGATTTCAGTAAGGTGTTTGATAAAGTCCCTCATGGTAGGTTGGTGGAAAAAGTTAAGGCTCATGAGATACA
This sequence comes from Sphyrna mokarran, assembly GCA_024679065.1. Taxonomy (NCBI): domain Eukaryota; kingdom Metazoa; phylum Chordata; class Chondrichthyes; order Carcharhiniformes; family Carcharhinidae; genus Sphyrna; species Sphyrna mokarran. The sequence goes on from JAGIQG010000005.1 coordinate 71,745,517, forward strand.
AGGACAGGTGTCTAGATGGATTGAGAACTGGCTTGGTAATAGGAGATAGAGAGTAGTAGTGGAAGGGTCCTTTTCTAACTGGAGGTCTGTAACTAGTGGTGTGCCGCAGAGCTCAGTACTGGGACCTTTGTTATTTGTAATATACATAAATGACTTGGAAGAGGAAGTAAGTGGGATGATCAGCAAGTTTGCAGATGATACGAAAATAGCTGGACTTGCTGACAGTGAGGAGCAGTGTCAGGCAATGCAGCAGGATATAGATAGGCTGGTATATTGGACAAAGAAATGGCAGACAGAATTTAATCCAGATAAATGCAAGGTGATGTATTTTGGAAGAAATAATGTAGGGGGGAGTTACACGATAAATGGTAGGCCTATTAAGAGTATAGAAACACACAGGGACCTGAGGGTGAAAGTGCACAAGTTCTTGAAGGTGGCAGTACAGGTGGAGAGGGTGACAAAGAAGGCCTATGGTATGCTTGCCTTTATAGGGAGGGGTATAGAGTATAAAAGCTGGCACCTAATGTTGCAGCTGTATAGAACATTGGTTCGCCCACATTTGGAGTACTGCGTCCAGTTTTGGTCGCCTTACTACCGGAAGGACATGGTGACCCTGGAGACAATGCAGAGGAGGTTTACCAGAATGTTGCCTGGTATGGAAGAACTGAGCTACAAGGAAAGATTGGACAAATTGGGGCTGTTCTCCTTGGAAAGGTGGAGAATGAGCGGAGATCTAATAGAGGTGTATAAGATTATGAAGGGTATAGATAGAGTGAACAGTAGTAAGCCTTTTCCTAGGTTAGATACAATAATTACGAGGGTCCACGGGTTTAGGGTGAAGGGGGCAAGGTAAAACTCGGATGTTAGAGAGAGGTTTTTTACACAGAAGGTGATGGGGGCCTGGAATGCACTGCCAAATAAGGTGGTGGAGGCAGGCACGTTAGGGTTGTTTAAGGCTTACTTAGACAGGTACATGAGTGGACTGGCGATGGAGCGATATAGGAGACTTTTCTAAATAAAGATTACGAGCCTTGGGACATCCCTGGGAATCAATTGATTCCTGTGGACCTTTCAACGTGTTTCATGGCTAACTTGCTTTATTCTGCACTTCTGGGGATTCTGTAAATGTCTAAGTTTTTGCATGTCTATTGATTTCTTTTCTTTTAATTTGCAGGTGATTCAGTCTACCTTGTTGACCAACAAGGAGCATACACGCGGTGGGTTGTGCGAGGGCTGCTCTTGGATGTTGCTTTGAGAGTTGCCTAGTGCTTCACATTGTTAGTGTACTCTTAAACTGGACCATCTGATGGGCAACATGACAGTCCAGTGACTATCACTGTTTGCTGTACTGTTACATGGATTTGGGCTGGTATCTGCGGGAGTTTGCACATTCTCCCCATGACTGCATCAGTTTTCTCCGGGTGCTCCAATTTTCTCCCACATCCCAAAAACGTGCTCTTAGGCTGATTGATGTAACAAATTGTCCCCAAATTAGACTTCCCTTAATCTTTCTCGATAGGTATAGACAAAAGTCATAGGTAGAGGAGGGCACTAATAATGTTAAAATGGAGGCACGGGCTCGTTGGGCTGAAGGGCCTGTATTGTTCTTTGTTCTTTATTTGCACAGAAATGATCTATATCCACTCACAATTATTGATGAGGTTTATATCATGTATAACATAAGGGTGTAGTTGTACAATTACAACTCGTGCATGTCTACCTAATTGCAATATCACTTAACACATATTTCTTTCTACTTAACTATTTTTAACCATGATATATCAACTCCCCTGTCTCATTGTCTCTTGTTAGAACAGACACTGACAAGCTGCAGCTGCATAATTCAATGGAGGTTTTGTGTGCATGCAGCGTGACTAAGGCTTCCCTTGCAATGGAGTTCTATAGTCCTTAGTTCTTATCTGGGTCTGCTTTAATTGAGACCTGTAGTTTTGTCTTGTGTCTGAATTTAGCAGCTTGCAGAAATGTGATTTTTAAACTTGTGTAATTATTAACCCTTTCAATGAATGAAAAGGAGGTTACTCACCTCCTGTGTTTAAGAGTGTGCAAATAAACTAACCTTCTGATTTTACCTAATTATGAGTTTGCCATGGATTACTAATAAGAATTGGATCACTCAGGAACTGAGGAGTTGGGAAATATGCTGCAGCTTGTAAAGGGGGAAATAAATCAAAAACCTTTCTGTTTACAGGTGGGCAGTGAGAAGAGAAATCAGGGTGTTCAAATTAAACCCTTTCCTGTAATTAACATTAGGATAAATAACCTCAGTCTGACACTGGGTAGATTACTGAGAAATGGAATATGCTTTTTTAAAGGAATGACATTTTTGCAGAAGATAAATTAAGTTTTTATCCTTTTCAAATCAAATTGTAATGAATATATCAATCAGCATTGACTATTTGGCACTACCTACACAATTTCCAAATGATAGTCATTAAAATTAAATGAACTAAACTGTGTAAGGTCGCAATTTTTAAAAGTATTGTCCCTTGTGAAACTGCTTGCATCTACCTCAACCAGTACTTGTGCATTATAGTGCACTCATAATTTACAACACAGTAGCAGCATTGATAGCTGTCCTTGGGGCTGTGTTGTTTATTTGCAGACTTGAACTTCTTATAATTAGTTTATTATAAAAAGAAAGTGGACACATTTCAATTCTCAGTTCTTACAGTGAATGCCAGCAATGTCTACAAGGAGTTGCAGCATGTGTTACATGATTTTCTATTCATGAGCAGCTATTGCTCTGCACCAGAGGTGCTGAAGCCAAAAGATTTCCCAAGATTGTAGATGTAGGACTACATACCGAGCACATGTACTACAGATTGGGATTTAAACTAGGTGCAATATTAACGACAACCTAATCTGTCATGCATGATTCCCATTCCACTTATAAACATCCGCAATATACTCTAGTGCTTTCAAAAACGAATACTTTGAGCTTTATCTGTAATTGCTTCAAGGTGACAGTCATGTACATTGTCTTCAGATGTGAGAAATAGAATAGCGAATAATAGCAACATGTCAAAAGAAGATTTATGAGTGAAATTCATTCTGAAGTTTGGAACCTACAAGTCCAGACAGCACACCAGCAGCTAAATCTCAGTGGGACACTTGGTGTGATAGAACGCTAATGAACAAGTGAATATTTGCAGAACAGAACTTTGCCAAATATTTATGCTTGGAGTATTTTAGGATATTAACATCTCATCAATCTGCTGCAGTGAGTAAGCTAGCAATGCAAAGTCGTTGTGATAAGAATTTTTCTGAAAAAAAACTTTAAAAAAAATTCAAACATCTATCACTGTGAAACTGATACTGCTGCATGGATAGTTTTGCACACTATAATTAAATAAGCAAATAGTCTGATTTCTCATTTCTACATTAGGTTGTGAACAATGCTCAAACAAGATTTGCGAGGGACCAAAAGTTGAGAAATCATCCTTTTCTATCTGGTGTTAGTGCTCTTTTGGCAGTCAGTGGTGGCGATGCAGGCAAGAGGCAACAATGCCTGGATGGAGGCATCAGTAGAATTGTGTCCCATTGTTTTCAGGAGAGGTTGGGAGGGCCCATTTAAAGGGAAAAAGGTTCTGGGCACATTGTTTAACTATTCAAATAAAAGTATGTGTCATTTGCGAATACAGGATTTAGACTTGGGATTTTGTCATGTCCCTATCAGCAGGTGAAAAGCCTGCCATAGTTGCAATGCTGGTTTGAAACAGGATGATATCTTTACTCTACAGCTAGATCCTAGCTCAACACTGATAAAACATAAACAGTGATTGGAGATGGCAAATTGTGCATGGGTAGAGAGCAGATGGTGGGTCAAATGTGGTCCCGTGAAACAGAAAGCTCATGAGGAAGATAGCACCAGGGTATTTGCTGTGTACTTCTTACATCTAACTGGACCTTCACTTCTTCTAGTCTAACATATGAGAAACACAGTAAAATGTTTATGTTATAATGGATTCAACTCTCCTCACCTCATTCACTTTCTGAATTTTTCAGAACCTGGAAAACCCAGCTCAAATAAATCAAAAAGTAAATGGCCATTAAAATGAAGGCAGGCTGATTAAACTTAAATGAGGCTGCTTCAAAAATCACACAGCAATAACATAATGATATGGAAGAAGCCCACTTATGACAATAGTTTTGCAATTTCGTTCCACTCTATGTCCTACAGGCTCCAATCCAAAATATAAATGACATGGCTGGTAACCTATCACTTGGCCCACTTCTATTAAAAGTGTAAGTGCAAGGGATCAAGGAAATTTGGAATCCTGTTTCAGATTTTCAGCTTTTTTCACTTCAAACATCCAACCTACCTGTCGTAACAAGTTAAGATTCAGCTTGTATAACTTTTGCACATACTAACCGACTTGCTGACTGTTTTCAGAATTCTCTACTTTTCTTTTAGATTTCCAATTTTTTTTTATTTTTGTGTTAAATACTTCCTAATTTCAATTTTTGTGGTTGTCTGCATTGCATCCTTAGACTCTTAATCTAGTTTACTCAATAAAGTGAAGTACAGGTCAAGAGAAGACAAACCCTCTAAAGGGAAAATAAATGTGAAAAAAACACGCTATGTTAAAATGCCTGGACTGCATTTTCTTCCCATTTGTAATCAGGTACTGTTTTACTCTCAGCAAAGCCAATGTCCCACCACAAGTAAAACCATGACAAAGACAATGGGCAGACTTTTTCTTGAATTGCACTAAGTGCATTAGGGGCTGTGGAAATTGACCTTTTTCCCACCAGACGTAATGGTGGCTCTTTGCATTGTATTGTCTACTTCCTGCCTCATAAATTATGCATGGGTAACATGTTGTACTGCTGGTGCAAAACCTATGACTCGCACAGATTTGAGTATCCAGTACCAGATCATCCCTCTATTCAATATGTGACTCCAGATCCACAGCAATGTGGCTGACTCTGAAATAAAAATGTCCTCTGCAATGTCCTAACAAACTAGTTCAAGGGCAATAAGGGGTGGGCATGAATGTTGGCCCACCCAGTGATGTCCACATACCATGATAGAATTTTAAAAAAAGCTGGGCCCAATGTTCTGTGTGAAACGTAGCTGCTCTGCACCAATAATTTCCATTTTCTCTGTGAGGTACATCTGCCCACCTGGACCTTGGCTCCACTACTGAGAGCAACTTGGATAAGGATCTTGAGGACAGCACCCTGGAAGACTCATCACTATGCTCACCCACACCTGCCACCAGTGCAGTAAGCTGGATCTTGGTAGGATCTAGATCTAGATCAAGTTCAGAGTCACAACAATAGCCTGTTTCATAGTAAGCGAAGGCATGAACATCCAAAATCACCAACACTCGGGACATTTTTGGGAGCAGGGCATCTACTTAGTCTAAGTCAAATGATGAGCTTCCAGGATCTGTCCCTAATCAGTTGTTGGAGCTGCAAAGATAATCACTGGAACATCAAGAAGGGACTTTATCTAAACTTCTCAGATGAGACGAAATGTTTTTGCCAGCATGCCACTACAAAGTTTTACATTGGTAGATAGGTGGCTACCATGGAAAACTTGTCCAGAATACCAATCCTGCACTGCCTGCCAGTCAAATGGCTGGCAGCTTCCTATCCTAGCAGTGCTATGGGGAAAAACCAGAGCAAAATGTAAATGGGAGAATGAGAGGTATATCTGGTGTCAGGCTTTAAGAGTAATGGCAGCATGGGACATTGCAGGATAGATGAACCAGTGAAGATGGGAAATGGGACTAGGGAAAAACTGGGGATGAGCCCTCTGATGGACCTTGGGTCAGATTAAGAGGCACTTTGCCCCACCCATCCCTTTTCTCACTGCCAGCCTGCATATTGAAAACTTGGTGTGGTCTTCCTCTGGCATTGGTTAAACCCCAATGGCAGTGGTATGACTCTCATTAATGTGTGGTCTTTTATTAGGCAGCAGACACAGCACTTATGACATTTTATAGGGCCCTGCTTGAAAACCCCTCTCTGGGACCATGAAATGCATTCCTTTCTTAACTTGAATCTACATAATATTGCATAGTATTTAGAGCACAGAAACGGGCCATGTTCCTCAACAGGTTTTTGCTGGTGTTTGTGATTCACCTCAGACTCTTCTAGCTCATCTAACCTGAACATTCCTTCTATCCCTTTTTTCCCTCAGATATTAATTTAGGTTCCCCTTAAATGCAGCAATGCTAGTTACTGCAACTATTCCCTGTGGTAATGAATTTGGCATTTAATCATTGGCTGAATAAAGCAGTTTTTCCTAAGCGTGCTCTTTGATTCATTAGCACTTATTTTGCATTTACAGTGCCTCATTTAGGTCTATGCCACAAGTAGAAATACTTTTTTCTACATCTACCCCATCAAGCTCTTTCATAATCATAAACATCAAGTAACTCCTCAGTCTAGAGAAAAGATCCCTAGCCTTAATTTGATTTTAAGGTTAATTAATTTTTCCTGAGTAGTCCAATCTTTTATTTCTGGTGTCAACCTAGAAAATATTTTTGCACCATCTCCAGTGTCTGAATGTCTATTTTATTAACATGATGTATAATGGTGCAAAGATTATTGAGAGGCTAGACAATTGGGAAACATTTTGAAAACAGTAAAGGATGACTAAAAAATGAATAAAAACCAGGAAATTAGAATATGAGAATAAACAAGCACGAAATATAAAAAGAGATAATAAGAGCTTTTTCAAGAATATAAAAAAGAAAGGGAGTAGCTAAAGTAAACATGTCCCTTAATGGTTGAGACTAGATACTTAGTAATGGGGAAACAAGGTAATGTCAGACATTTTGAACAAAATTTTGCACCTGCTTTTATGTTAGAAATCACAAAAAGAATCCCAAGAAGAGTAGAAAATCAAGGGACAAAAGCAAGGCAAGATCTTAAAACAATCATTATTAATAAAGAAAAGCATTAGGAAAACTAATGGAATAAAAGGTTGACAAGTCTTCTGTACCTAATGACCTGCATTCTAGAATTTTACAGGAAGTCACTATGGACAAGGCAAATCCATTGGTCTGTATTATTCCAAAATTCACTACACCTATCACATTCTCTACCTCATTGAATGTTTTTAAGGCAAGGAAAGATTATGGTGAGCAGGCAGGTAAGTGGAGCCGAGTCCATGAAAAGATCAGCCACGATTTTCCTGAATGGCGAAGCAAACTCAAGGGCCAGATGGCCTACTCCTCCTTTAGTTCTTATATTCTTATAAAGGCCCCAATGGATTGGAAAACTGCAACTACAACATCATTATCATAGAAAAGAGGGAGGCAGAAAGCAGGAAATTATAGGCCAATTCTTCCAGCATCTGTCATTGGGAAAATGCTTAAATCCATTATTAAGGAAGTCAGACATTTAGAAAATAATAATACAATCAAAAAATCAGCATAATTTTATTAAAGGGAAATAAAGTTTGGCAACTTTTTTCGAGTTCTTCAAGGAATTAAAAAGATAGGGTTAATTTCCAACAGGCATTTGATAGGTGTCATATAAAAAGTTGCTGAACTAGAGCTCATGAAGCAACGGATGAAATATTTGCACAAATGGAGGATTAGCTAATGAACAGGAAATAGAGAGACAGGGTAAATGGGTTATTTTTAGGTTAGCAAACTAACTAGTGGTGTTCCACATGAATCGGTGCAGGGACTCAACTATTTATAATCTATGTCAATGACTTGGATGAGGGACTGTGTGTATTGTACTCAAAATTTTCTGATGACACAAAGGTAGGTAAGAAAGTAGGTTGTGAGGAGATGTCTGCAAAGGACTATACGTTAAATGAATGAGATAAAAATTGGTAGATGGGTGTAATGTGGGAAAATGTCCACATTGCTGAGAAGAACAGAAAAACAGAAACTGTTAAGTGAAGAGAAACTATAGATTTCTGGAACATACAAGGCTCTTGGCATTTTTGAACATGAATCTAAAAAGTTAGCATGCAGGTACAGCAAATATAGAGAAAGATGAACCAGTTAAAATATTAAAGTTAGCGATATTGGTTCTTGTAAGAATGGAGTTCCATTTTAAGGTATATGGGATCAGTTCAGACAAATTTTAATGGTACGCTTCATTTTCACATTTTACTGTTTTTTTCCTTTTGTAGGTGAATGGAATGTCGTTCTTTATTACAGGCAGGATAAAAGAGAAGTGTAAGATCCCCTACTCCCTGGTCTAAAGATATCAATGGCACTTGGCAATTTGGATATTGTTGCAAAACATTGTTATTAAATCTCTAATCAATTGTACATACAATGGTGCTGATTGCTTAGGGATTCTCTGAGCTAAGGTCCACCTCAACAGTCCTTCAACATAACTCCCAGCACAACTTCAGAATGGCTGATTAAACCACTCCACCAACTGCAGTGATAAGGTCCTTGAGGGCTATTTCTTGAAACACCTTCCTGACCCCATTTATAAATCAATCTGTTAAATTGGATTTAGTTATTAACCCCATCCAGGCCATTCTGGACCACCTTTACATGGCGCTATCTTGCCCAGATCAGGGGGCAACTCCAGCAGCATGCCAACAATGGGTGTGATCACAGTATCCTGGGGAAAGAAGAAGGCCATTAATATATTCCCGAGAGACCACTGTTTAGTTCAGTTTCTGTAGATGAATTATCTGTGGTAAATGATTCCTCAGGACCTAGTGTGTGTGAAAGTTTATTTTTAAAAGTTCAATTTGAGTCTCACTCATGTCTCCAGTTAAAACTTTTCTCTGTAACTCCATCTTCTTATCAATATGATATAAAATCTGCCCACAGATTGTGATTCCATCACAATCAGTTGACATTCAATAATTTAAGCATTTTTAAGGACAAAAAGTCCATGTAATTATAACCTTTGCCCATACCTCAGTTTAAAGAACAAAGAAAACTGGAGCATAGGAACAGGCCCTTCAGCCCTCCAAGCCTGTATCGATCATGCTGCCCGCCTGAACTGAAACTCCCTGCCTTTCCAGGGATTCATGCATTCGTCAAGATGCCCCTTAAAAGTCACTATCATATCTGCTTCCACTACCTCCCCCAGTAATGAGTTCTTGGTACCTATTATCTTCTGTGTAAAAAAACTTGTCTTGTGCATCTCCTTTAAACCTTGCCTCTCATACCTTGAACCTATGCCTCCTAGTAATTCTATCCCAGGAAAAGGCTTCTGATTATCCACTCTGTCATGCCCTTCATAATCTTGTACACTTCTATCAGGCCATCCCCTAAACCTCTGTCTTTCTAGTGAGAACAAACCAAGTTTCTTCAATCTTTCCTCATAGCTTATGCCCTCCATACCAGGCAACATCCTGTAAATCTTTTCCATACCCTCTCCAAAGCTTCCATATTTTTCTGATAGTGTGGCGACCAGATTGAACACTATATTCCAAGTGCAACCTAACTAAGGTTCTTCAAAGCTGCAACATGACTTGCCAATTTTTAAACTCAATACCCTAGCCAATGAAGCAAGCATGCCATATTCCTTCTCGATACCTTCTCCACCTGTATTGTCACTTGCAGTGACCTGTGTACCTGTATACCCAGATCCCTCTGCTGTCAATACTCTTTGGGGTTCTGCCATTTACTGAATATTTCCTATCTGCATTAGACCTTTCAAAATGCTTTACCTCACATTTGGCCAGATTAAACTCCATCTGCCATCTGTCCGCCCAAGTCTCCAACCGATCTATATCCTGCAGTATCCTCTGATGGTCTTCATCGCTATCTGCAAATCCACCAACCTTTGTGTCATCCGTAAACTTGCTAATCAAATCAGTTACATTTTTCTCCAACACATTTATATGTATTACAACAGCAAAAGTTCCTGGCACTAATCCCTGAGAAATGCCACTTGTCATAGCCCTTCAGAAACGCACCCTTCCACTGCTATCTTTGTCTGGGGATTTCTGTGAGGGTATGTAGTGGGCACAGGGATTACAAGCTCATCTTCTGGGGTACTTCCTAAATATGTCCCGCAGTTGTCACACATTTTGGATCATTGTGTTCATGTCAGGAAAATATATTAACCTTTTCCAAATTCATCCTGACTTATTTTAAAGCATAATGTATGTTTTTGCTGTTTTACATCCTATATAAAGGAACTTTATTAAATGTAATTTCCCACTGTTCTACAGGTTGACAACAGGGAATGAACCCAATATATTCATTTCAGCCAATGGAACAAGCCTGTAATTCTTTCTTCTGTTTTTTTCTCAGCATTGTTTGTTAAAAGGGTACATGATTGCAAGAATTAGCACCTTAATTTTTTCTTTGTTGCATTGCAGCCTTTCAGATGCACTGTATACAAATTGCCTGTTTGTACAGCTCTCATGCCAATAGACAATAAACTCATTACTATTTGAGTCACATCTGAGAGGAACGGGTGAAGAAATTAACAAGAAATGCAACATGTCAAACAACTGCAGAGCAACAGTTAGAAAACCAAATAGATGACTGGACTGTGCAACCTAACTGTGATTTATATAAGTCAGAGAATATCGTGATGAAACTTTGTTCAGCTCAGGTCACACCACTCTTTGAGACGTGTCCAATTCTACTTTTCCCTTCAATAAATATATAATAATATATAATGACCGAATTTCAACTAAGGCTGCAACTTTCCAGCCATTCACGCTGGAAGGATCTTCTGGTCCCGTCAACCTGTCAATGATGCAACTCCATTGTGGGTTTCACAATTATGAGAGGTTGTTCAATGGGAAATCCATTAACAATAGTGGGTCCAGAAGTTCCCACTACCAGCCAATGGTGGGCCATCTCCTGTTGTTGTGAATCACTTGGCAGGTTGCACAGTAAATCCCGCTTCAAGTTTCCCTGAAAAGCATTGCGCTAATTTCAAGTGAAACTAGTGGAATTCCACAGGAATCACTGCTGCACTTCAACTACTTACAATCAATATTAATGACTCGGATAAGGGACTGAAAGTATTTTAACCAATTTTTTTTGCTGACACAAAGATAGGTAGGAAAGCAGGGTTTTGAAGTACAATCATTACTACTATCCTATCTGGCTTTCCATAGTCATTTGACCTTTGCTATGAGGCACAGGGCTGGAAAACTGTCTTGCCCTCAGTTCAATAAAAAACATTATACTAGATTATAACCTTTGAACTCGTAACATGGTGTCAGAAGTGAAGCTGAGATTGAGGTTTAAAAAGCTGGCACAGCTAATAAAGCAGATCATATAAATGTTCAGAGCTGCTAAAAGTTATTGAAGAAAGCTACTGACAAGAAAAGCAAATACAAGTTCAAGGCTGCAAGAAAATCATTTGGTGAGCTAAAAAAAATTGTAACTTTTTTTCTCCTTGCTGCTGTCACATTGAAAGGTGATATGTGGCAGAACTGATAGCTCTTCCACTTGCAATGGCTAATCTACAAGATTGAAATTGAATTTAATTAACAAGTTAGTACCAATTCTAATAGCAACTATTGTAACACTGCTGGGGACCAACTGCTACAAATTGTATTCCATCCTAAATCTCACTGAAGAATAGAAGAAAACAGATGAGAGGTATTATTAAAGCCTTGAAGGCATGTTTTGAATCCCAAGTAGGCGTAATTTATGAAATCTATGTATTCAATACTAGGGCTCAAGATGAAAAAAATCCATTGATCAGTAAGCAACTGCAGTAATGTAGCACACAGAGTCATGTGAAAAAAGGCAACCAAAAGATGGTCCCATTAAAGATAGAATTGTCTTAGGTATAAGAAATCTCGCAATGAGAGCAAGCCTACTGAGAGAAGAGATAGACATAGAAGATATAGACATAGAATCATTACAATATAGAAGGAGGCCATTCAGCCCATCGAATCTGTACTGATCACTATCCCACACAGGCCCTATACCCCACTACCCTACTAGTTTCCCCTGTCACTTAATGTCAATTTAGCATAGCCAATCAAACTAACCCACACATATTTGGACTGGGGGATGAAACCAGAGCACCCAGAGGAAACCCATGCAGGTGCAAGGAGAAAATGAAAGTGACTCAAATAGAAAATGAAAGTGACTCCATACAGAAAGTGATTCAAATCAGGTATCAAACCTGGGTCCTTGGTGTTGTGATGTAGCAGTGCTAACCATTGTGCCATCATGTCACCCCATATCCATGCAAGCCAGCAAGAAATAAAATTGAGTCCGAGGAAGGCTAGAGAAGTTTCATTGGCCAAACATGAGCAAACATGAGCTGCTAAACTAAAGACCACATTAATCAGTACAGTGTGTGTAATGAGTGCCAAGCTACACAAGCTAGAGAGCCACTAATGATGCATGAAATCCCTGACAGATTATGTTTCAAGTTTCCATATGGGCTGATTCCTGTTGAAAGTTTGACCCTGGCTGACACTCTGCAATGGTTTTGCTTTCTATTATTTCATCTTGAACTTTTCACTGACATCTGTTGCCAGTTCTGGCTTCAGTAGCTTTTCTATTTGAAGAGTAGTTTGGGTGTGACATGATACTAGACTACTGGACTACTTCCAAGTTTTCAAACAGTATGTTTCTCCATTTGACGATTGTCATGTAAACATCTGTGCTAGATTTGCTCAATTTCTTGATGATTCCAATGGTGATTTTCAGTGCTACTTCAGCCTTTCTATTTGACTGGGATAGTTTGGAGATAATGGCTGGAATTTTACCACCGCATCTGCTGCAGGAATTAGGACAGGCAAGGGGTGGATAGTAGAAAGGTCTACTGACCTCAGGCAAAATTTTACAGTTTCAGGAAATCCCGCCTGATGTATAATATTGAGTTTCCCAATTCTTTGTGAAGTGGCTGAATTCTTCACTCATGAGCTGAGAGCAATTGTCACTCATTACAAGGTACAGAATGCCATAATGATTAAAGTGTACTCTCAGCATTTTACAGCTCACTTGTTATTGTTGAAAACATTTGATCTAACTCCCAGTAGTGTGGACGGTAGTCTATGATGACAAGATAATCAGTACCTGCTAGGGTAAAGAGGTTTACTCCTAGCTTCATTCATGGTTTGTATGAGATGTTATGCATCATCAGTCCATCAGGAACATGGATCTCACCACTTCAGAGTACAGAACAACCATCACTCCCAGAGGTCCATTGGTCCTCTTCAATGGAAATGGAACAATGGCAACAGTTACCACGGTAACAAGTGCCATGGAAAGAACATTCCCCAGAGAGACCACATCAACCCAGAGGAGCAGCCACTGACAAAATGAACGTGTACTATAAAGAGAACTGCAAAATCTAACGACCAGATATGCAGTGCATTTACGAAGCCTGACAGGAATCATGAATGCCTAGTTAATGCATAAAAACTATTCTGGTGTCATGGATAACTTGAGTAACTCTTTGATCTGTATGATAGAGCATACAAAGTTTCTTCATTAGGAAAAGAATATTTGAAGTGCAAACATTGCTACATGTTCTATCTGTTTTGCCAAAACCATGAGACTTCTACAATGAGACACAGAGCTGGGGGAAGCCATCTTGCATTTGATGCAACTAGAATGATTCATTGAACTCATAACAAGGTAGCAGGAACAATAAGGTAATCAGAGACACTTATTGAACTCAACAAACCTAAGAGTAACAGTGACATACTTAATTAGGTTCCAAGTCACTTTCAGAGAAGGCAAATGGGATATATAGAGAATCACAAAACAAAATTAATTTAATCACTTGCTCAGCCAAAAACACTGATGGCAGGATTGCCAAGTGTCCAGGGAATAGCACATACTGCTTCTACTATCAGGATTTCCTTCATCAACCCCTATTGCTTACATCAATAGACAGAACTTCCACTCAGTTTATATTCATCTTATATCCAATTATAGAATAAATCCAAATGTGCAGTGACCTGGAAGTGACTGTAATGTCCTCAAATGTAGAAGCTCATGTACCACCATCATTAAAAAAAAATCTTCATGAAGACTGGACTACTGATTGCTGAGAAAATCCCTGTATAATACCAAACACTAACTGCAGTGATACACATCACTGTATTTCTGAGTACATCAATGGGATATGAAGACACAATAGGCTCTTAGTTGAGATTCACTGCTCCTGCTGTAATGAACAGGCTTAGCACCAAATTCTCCATTTTTGCTGGCAGCAGTGGGGGGCATGAATGGCCAGGGAACTCCAGCCACTGTTCTGTTATTCAAACCACTAGGCAAAGTGTTCATCTTCACCACAACATAGTTGTCCAAAGTACCTATGCAGAAATGAATAGGCAGAGAGTAAGAGCAGCTGAGGAGAAAAAAGTGGAGGAAGCAGAAATATAGCCAGGACATTAATGTTTCCAGTCCTTCCCAGATCCAGGTCCTGTATCAATATCTGCAGATGGACTTTAAGAGGATATAGACTGGTGGAATGAATAGGCATGTGCCAGAATGTGGTATGAAGTTATACATTTTGGGAGGAGGAGAGGCCACAAAGGATACAATTGTAAAGGGTGTATAGGGGCCAGAGTCATATCAGCATAAATCATTGAACGTACAAGAGCAAATTGAGAAAACTGTCAATAAAGCATCCTGAGCTTTATAATTAGAGGCATAGAGGACAAAGTCAAGGAAGAAATAGTGAACATCCACAAAGTATTGGTTCAGCATCAATTGGATGGTCACAATTCTGGTCACAGCACTTTAGGAAATATGTGAAGGCAATAGAAAAAGCACAGAAAATATTTACAAAAATGCTTCGAAGGATATTGGATTTCAGTTCTGGGAACAGATTAGAGAAGCTGGTGTTGTTTTCCTTAGGAAAAAGAAGGCTGAGAAGAGTTTTAAATTTAGATGGTTCAAAATCATGAGGTGTCTGGATAGAGTACATAGGGAGAAATTGTTTATATTGGTAAAAGAGTTGAGGATCAAAGGATGTCGGTGTTGGTCAGGGGCAGCTAAAGTCTGTAAAGGCTATTTGAACTGCAGTATCCTGAAACTTGAAACTGGCTTGAACTGATTAAACTTACTTAGTTACAAAGGAAATGTTGTAAAGTATAAACCCTTATTTAGTCAGAAAGCAATGAGGTAATCCCACCTAGGACCTTGGGCTGGGTCAGTGAGGGGAAAACATGGAACAAGTTTCAACCAACATTGAAGAGGCAGCATGTGTTGGAAAAGATGAGGAACAGGATAAAAAATGGAAATTCAGGACCAGCTGCAGTGAAACTCCACAGATTAACCACACAGAAGAGGAAGATTCTACATCAGAAGACGTGGAGGTGGCATCCAGAGAGAAGATAGAGTCCTGCTCAGCTTTGGTTCTTTTTCTCAGGTAATACCTGTCATATGCTGTGATTAGTCAGAAATTGTCATGCAAACCAATGACTGCAGAGTTTTGATACAAACTGCATGCTTATGTTCTAACCAGATGTATAATTTATGTATACACTGGCTAACTGATAATAAAGTGGATTGCTAATACAGACAGCAATTGCCTCCTCTTTTCTTTGTACCCAGCTGATTATCATTACTGGTAAGATATGGAAAAAAAATCGATTTAAGATGAATGGCAAAAGAACCAAATTTGACACAAGGGAAAACTTTTTTATGCAATAAGTGATTAGAACCTGGAGTGCACAAACTGAAATTATAATGAAATGGATTAAATCACTGTTTTGAAAATATAATTGAAGAATTAGCTGAAGAGAATCAATTTGCAGGGCTACATGGGAAATGGTGTAAATGTAGGACTTCCTGAGTAGCTCATGTGGAGAGCCAGAATAGATATGATGGACAAAATAGCATCCTTCTGTACTGTAAATATTCAGTGACAAACCATATACAGTTCAGGTTATTACTGTATTTTCAGTATTTTCCCACTTACTCCACCACCACCACCATCTCATCATCAGTTAGAATCTTAACATGACCTTTCCCAGTAATGACTCCAAATAAAGGAGAAAAAAAACTGTGATCATTTTGAATAAGTGTGACTCAGAACTTATATCAGGAATCCAGGCAATTTTCCATTCATGAAATATTTTTAGCCATCAATTTCCCTGATGATTACATTCAAGTTTAGTTACAGGAGGAAATGAATAGATGGAACTAAGACACTGGTCATGAAGGATTTTGATAGAGTAAGTAAGGAGAAAATGCTTCCATTGTTGGTAAACAGAAGACACAAATTTATAGTAATTGGTAAAAAAACAAAGGTGGGGTGAGAATTTTTATTACACATCAAGCTGTCATTCTGTGGAATGCGTTGTCTCAAAGGATCGGGGGAGCAGAATCAGTAAAAACTTTCAGAAGTGATTGAAAAAATCATCAAACAGGCAAAATGTGTAGAGCTGTGGGGAATGGCAAGGGAGTGGGATTACAGAGGTAACTCTTTCAAAAACCAGCACAGACACATTGGGATAAATGTCTTCCTTTATTATTCCATAAGATGAATTAGTCGGTGCAACCACATAGATCAAGCAACAGATGAATGTAAATAATTCACTGTTGCTACACTTGGGAAAGGAAGTTCTGTATTTAGTACATTGACCTCCCATCAGGATCATTTCATAAATGTAGCCAGTGGTGCCAATGGCTGTAAAATTAAAGCCTGACTATCGTGGAACGGAATCTGAGCTATGGCAACATTTTACGCAATGCCTTTCTCAATCTTTGCTTGATCCAAAGATTGTCTGCTGGTGAATCTTGCTCAGAAAGACTGCTCCATATGGGCAACCGAGATGGAAGACGAGTAGCTTTTACCTTTGCATTCATCTAGGCAAATGCAAGAAAGACAAATTTCTAACAATCACCAAAATTTATACCAAAGAAAAGGGGACTGATTCGCTGACAAATGACTCTGATTAGCTAAGGTATTACCAGAGTGAAAGAAGCAATAAATTCCCCAATAAATCCCCCAAGCCCCTGTGTAACTAAACAAAAAAGGTGCAACGCTTGAACATATTCTTTTTTGTTTATGAAGAAAGGAATAAATTTATGTTGTTTTCAGCAAGCATAAGTGATTCACGTTGTGAGGTTGACTGATTATCTTAGATTGGTTATCGTGATCTTTAGGATTTTTCAGAAGATGCTGCCCAATCATGGACTCACATCTGACATTTTATTTTGGTTTTTGCAAGTGTAGAATGGTTGAGTAGAGTTTTGTACTCTGCCTAGCAGAAACAAGTAGAAAAGCATGGGCTGAAATTCTCTCAAAAAAACTCTAAGTCCCAATGTGTGGGCAAATGAGAGTAGACTTTGCCACCTTTTTAAGTGTGATTTCCAAGTATTCTGTGCATCATGGTGAAATCAATGCGATTCACTCTGAAAATCAAGGGTGGGACCTATTCCTGCCCAAGAGGTTGGCAGCATAACGCTGAGTGGGCCACTGCCGATCTGTCAGCACAGAGATTGATGCAAGCATAGTGGCCCCATATTGCCAGTCTCCAATTGACTGGTCAGCCGATCTCTGGCCATCCCTGCAACTCCCCATCACTGGCATACTGATCCATCCCCCACACCCCCCACCCCCCTGATCACTGGCCTCCCTGACCTCCCTGAGCCAGCCCCTTTCTCCCATCCATCCCCTCCCTCGCCCAGCCCCAATCTCTGTAACCCGCCTCCCCAATCAGTAAGGATAGGCAATAACACCTCCTCCACCATCATGCTTAACATCGGTATCCATAAGGCTGTGTTCTCAGCCTCCTACTATACTCCTTATACATCTACGACTATGGGGCCAAATTCCGTCCAATTCGATTTTCAAGTTTGCTGACGACACCACTGTAATGGGACAAATCTCAAACAAAGACGAGAGACAGAGTATAGGAATGCAATGGAGAATCTGGTGAATTGGTGCAGCAACAATAATTGCTCTCTTAATGTCAGCAAAACGAAGGAGATTGTCATCAACTTAAGGGAGCGTAAAGGAGAACATGTCCCTGTCTACATCAATGATGACAAAGTAGAAAGGGTCGAGATTTTCAAATTTTTAAATGTCCAGATCATCAACAAACTGTCCTGGCTCCCTCCATGCCGACACAATAGTTAAGGAAGCACTTCAATGCCTCTACTTTCTCAGAAGACTAAGGAAATTTGGATTCAGCTATGACTCTCACCATCTTTTACAGATGCACCATAGAAAACATTCTTTCTGATTGTATCACAGCTTGGTATGGCTCCTGCTCTACCCAAGACCGCAAAGAACTACAAAAGGTTGTGAATCTGGCTGAATCCATCACATAAACCAGCCTGCATCCATTGACTCTGTCTACATTTCCTGCTGCCTTGACAAAGCAGCCAGCATAATTAAGGACCTCACATACATTGGACATTCTCTCTTCCACCTTCTTCCTTTGGTAAAAATTATACAAAAGTCTGAGGTCATGTACCAACCAACTCAAGAACAGCTTCTTTCCTACTGTCAGACTTTTGAATGGGCTTACCTTGCATTAAATTGATCTTTCTCCACATCCCAGCTATGACTGTAATACTACATTCTACGCTCTCTCATTTCCTTCTCTGAGTACTACATTTTGTCTGTATGACATGCAAGAAACAATACTTTTCACTGTATGTTAATACATGTGATAATAATAAATGAAATGAAATGAAATCAAATCAAATCAATAGGTCCCACAACCCAGAAGGCCCCACCCCATCTAGCCCCATCCCATAGGCACTGCCCGATGACTAGTGAACAGTGCCAAGGTGCCCCTTGGTCAGGGCCAGTTCACTCCTTGGGCACTATCAGGCTGGCACAGCCCAAGGGATACATCCCCTTAACCTTGACCTCCCAGGGGTCCTCAACAGTTCTGTTTCCTCCTGTGGAGTTGGGCCATCTGTTGCCTGTTAGTGGAGAGCAGTAGTAAACCCAGTTAGAGGGAACCACTTTCAGCAGGATCGGGGAAGGCGCTGGGGGTCGAGAGAATTCAGTCCCCCTAATCATATGGCTATGACATATGACATGACATTTCTATATTGATTACATTAGCTGATTTCATCAAAAATTTTAGGCTTAGGGATACGTAGAGACCTTCACACCTAACGGGAAAGCCTTGAAACAGCCGCTGCTGAGGGGATCAAAGTTTATGGAGAGAAGGCAGGAGAATGGGGATGAAAATCATATCAGCCATGATTGAATGACAGAATAGACCCAATGGGCCAAATGGCCTAATTCTCCTCCTATATCTTATAGCGTCTTTCGGCTCACTGCGCTACTTGAGCAGCAGAACAGAGTGGGAGAATCACCTCCATGTGTTTGATTCAATTAGCCAATCATTGGGACATATGACAAACGTATCTGGTATCACCCTGGCACTGAAATTCATGCATGATATCGCTCGATCATATGGTAGGTGGAATGATTTTAGACTGATGACAAAATCCTGTTGTGGAAAATTCTATAATGTTGCCACCGCAGTGTGAAACTCTTTCTTCGCCCATTATTCAAATTTTTGAGATACTTTGCCTTTCCAGGATAATTTTAGATTGACAGGGCTTTTCTCAGATCTGAAAGTGGTGGCTGAAAGCTTCAGCAACAGGCCTGTGTTCCCATCATTTGTCTATGGTGTGGTAAATAATTGAAAGAATACCAGGTATTCAATTCCAAGCAGATGGGTTCAAGTTGGATCCTGGAATTAAAATATAGGATAGAAAGTGTAGTCACCTACCTTAATAACAGAAATCCTGAATTTATTTGCAATTTGTGTGTCTGTACAAGATGTTGCTAAGGAAGAACATTACCGCATTTCAGGTAATCAAAAGAGTTGACTTTGTAACTGGAACTGGAATCAGTCACTTTATTACCTTCCCTTGCCTTGTTTACCGATACTGCGCAGGAACCTCCTCTTTTCCTTTCGAAACTACTGATATCTCATTCTTCAAAAACTGTCCTCATTTTTCCATCCTTTTCAACTTCCCCATTATCCAACTTTTTGTAAAGTATGAACTGAGCCAAAGTTGGGCCAAAGGGCCTGTTTCCATGTTGTAAACCTCTATGAATCCATAGCAACAACATATCATATGGGGGAATGAATCGTATTACTCACCACCATCCATCCACTATTGCAGTAGTCAGTTCCAAACCAACCAATGTGAAAAAAAGGCCACTGTGTATTTGTAAGATCCAAAGCAAGCACAGAGTGGGACTTCTGCTTCTCAGTGGTAGCCCAGCCCCCAGCAATGAAGATCCCACCTTGACCGGCTCTTTTCCGAGGTGGGCGGATTGAACCGGGAATTTTCATGACTCTCCCTACCCGCTTTGAGGATGAGCAATATCAGTATGCATTAGTGTAGATGACCAAAAGCTTACAGAGAGATTTATGGAGGAAATCTCAGAGGTTAGAGCCTTGGCCGCTAAATTCATTGCCTCCAATTACACATGGGGGCGCTTCAGAGGCGCTTCAGAGAATTACAGGAGGACTGAATTAATACTGCCTGTACCCTGTTGTCCAACCAAATCTAGTCCTTTGTATATAACACCTCCATTTTCTTTATCACTGGCACTAGCCACTTAAACTTTTAGTTCCCTCTCTCTGGAGCAATTTGTTGAAATGCCACCAAATTGTCTCTTTCTTCTCTTCCTTTAAGACCATCCTTAAAATATGGCTCGGACAGAGCTTTTGATCACCTCTTCCTAGTAACCAACTCCTTGTCTGGTTATCCAGTTATTTTGATTAGTTCTCCGAACTTTCCTGCAAAAAGATGCTGTATATATGCAACTTGTTGCAGAGATAGTTAAAAAAAGTGCAGCAAGAAAATGCTGAATTGCCATGACGATATGAGTATATCCTATTTGCCACTGAAAATCATAATTAATTTTCTGCACTTGGCTAATTATCAGGATGTAACATGACACAATGCAGTCTTAAAAACATACAGAGGGACCATTGAAAGTGGCACTGATTAAACATATGACTCAGACTTTCATATCTTTCAGACTGAGATTGAACAATATGAAAGTAAAGATGTGGCTAAAGGGAGCATTAATCACGAGTGAACTTGGTGTATGACCCTCTCTGCAAGCAACTGACTCTTTTTTTCTCTGTGTTTGGATTAGATATGCATTTGATTTCTTTTTTTTTGTTCTATGAAATCAGCAGTGTTTTAATCTCAGTGACCCCATTAAATTGATAATGTTTGTTCTTGGCAATAAGATTAAATCCAGTCAGTAAATTTGAAAAATCAATTTTATGGTACACTGTTCACAGGAACATTGTCTTATAATGTCAAAACACATCAATAATTGAGTGTCAACACAAAGCTAAAAAGATATAAAAATGCCATTTGTTTTAATAGAATCAGAGCATGATACAGCACAAAAGGAGACCACTCAGCCCATTGTGCCTGTGTGGATGTTTGATGGAGCTATCCAATTACTCTCACTGCCCTGCTTTTTCCCTGTAGCATAGCAATGTTTTTCAAATTCTCTTTTGACTATTACCAATGAATCGTCGTTACAGAGAGTGCACTGCATAGCACAGCAACTTACTGTATTAAAAGATTTTTCCTCTTTCTAGTTCTGGTTCACTTGACAATTCCCTTGAATGTGTCCTCTGATTACTAATCCTTCACCTGAAAACAGTTTCTTCTTATTTATTGGATCAAAGCCCTACATGATTTTGAACACTTCTACAAAATAACCTCCTGTGCTCTGAGGAGAACACCCGTGGCTTCTTTAATCTCTGTACATAACTAAAGTCTCTCATCCCAGTTTGTGTTCTTGCAAATCTCTTCCTCACTATCCTTCCTAAACTTAGTTTCATTTTTGAACATAATTCTCCAATTGAGGTCTAACCAATACTTTATTAAAGTTTGGTATAAATTATTCTATTTTATACTCTATGCGTGGGATTGTCTGACCTCCCATATGTGTTTTTCGGCAGTGGAAGGTGACACACTATTCGCTGGATTCTCTCAACCCACCGTTATCAAGGGGATTTTAGATTAAAGCCGCCCCACACCATTGGGAATCCCATGATCAGAGGTGTGTTGCCAGTGAGACAGAGAATCCTGCTTTTGTGATGGCCATTTATTTTGGCATGTTTCTTGTTTATAAAGCTAAGGATCATCTATGCTTTTTGAACAACCTTTTTAACTTGTCCTACAACCATCATAAATTTGTGTACACACATCTTCAGTTGCAGGGTATTATGGTTTTGTTTGAGCCAGACCGGAAATTCCCACCTGAGGTAAACAAACATTTCCGTTGTCAGCTCCTCATCCGCTCCAATTCAGTGGCGGGTGAGGCAGCAGAATTCTAGCACAGGTTTCTCCATCCCTTTAACATTGTATTAATAAGTTTATGTTGACTGTTTTCCGATAATTGAACAATGTAAGCATAAGGATAAATAGGTGGAGGTTATTCATTATTTTAGCACATATAAAGAGACATTTATTAACAATGGGATGATGATGAGAAGGTTGTGGAACTATACACTAGTAATGTTTCAGTTTGTGAATGGATATAAACTAAGTGAAGATTGACTTCTGGGGCTGAACCTTCAGCTGAGCTTGGGATAACCCGCCCTGACCACTTTTGAGTCTCTCAAACTGCATGTCCATTTATGTCTGTTTACACAGTGATTGGATCCTTGGTGCATTTTGTGAACGTGCTGAGGTATGTGAGGCATGTGGATGCAAAGGTGAGCCAGTTAAAAAACCTGCTTTAGTTCATAGCAAGCCAGCTCCCATCATTGTTTAAAAGTTCCCCAAGCTTCAACCTTCACCTCAATCAATCCAGTCACCTTCCATGGCAGCTGGTGCCTTCTCAGGTTGCCGCTTCTCATCCCTATGCCCCCAATGTATCCTCTATGGCTACTCACATGGTATGCATTGTGCACAATCCTCAGGGTCAAGCAACAGCTTTGGGAATTATTTTAAAATAATTGAAAATACATTTAATCTCTCACACTCTAAGAACATCTTAAATGCAAACACACTAACATGGACAAAAGTGACCGCAGAGGAAGAAAAATAGGCAATTCCTTAAGTAAAGAAAAAAGAAATTGCATCAAAGATGCATTCTGTTGTAGGCTTGTAAAAGGTTCAAAAGTTCTAGGATCCCCTGCTGAGCTAAAGCTTTTGAAAGCCAGCCAAACATTCATAATGGGGCAGTCTTCATTAAAAAAAGCTTCTAGCTCCACTAATAGAACAAATCATAAAATCATAGAATCATAGTATCCCTACTGTACAGGAGGAAGCCATTTGGCCCATCAAGCCTGCACCGACAACAATCCCACTCAGACTCTATCCATATAACCCTTCTATTATTAACCCTGCTAATCCCATGCTAATGCCAATTTCCATTTCAAAGCTCAGCATTTGTCATTCAATGGAAGGGGCTGATTCAGGACATATTTTCCAGATTCAGGAGCAATATAAAAAAAAATCAGATCTGGTAGGTATACAGAAACATGACAGCAGGCAACATTATTTTCACAAATTTATTGCATTATTGTGCTTTCTTCATTGGAATTATACAGTCACCTGGAACAAAAGTTGTAACTGCAGAACATCGTTTTTAAAAATCAGGTTCGGAAATTCAGGAATTCTCCTGCCTCTGCGCATTTGAGCCAGGAACAGAAATCTGGGCCTGTGTCTATGTTATTCTGAAATCCATTACCATTCCCCCCATTGTTCAGTATACTTCTGAGTTTAGTATCATCTGCAAAGTTTGAAACTATGCCCTAGAACCCAAGTTCAGGTCATTAATACATATCAAAATGAGCACAGTGTTAATTCTGTGAGGCACATGAGTTAGCGCTGCTGCCTCACAATGCCAGAAACCTGGGTTCAGTTTCAGCTTCAGATGACTGCCTATGTGGAGTTTGCACATTCTCCCTGTGCCTGCATGGGTTTCCTCTGGGTGCTCCAGTTTCTTTCCACACTCCAAAAATGTTTTGTTACGTTGTTTTCCATGTTAAATTGCCTGTTAGTGTCAGTGGGATTAATGGGTAAATATGTGGGGTTACAGCATTATTGTAGAGCAGGCTCAATCAACCAAATGACCTCCATCTACACAGTAGGGATTCTATGCCTCATTTCTTTCCTGTGCATGACTACTCTTTGCTTTTTAGCCAAGTTTATACTTTCCTTTGTTCTCCTAATGCTATAGCTAAAGATGATTGGTTTCTATATTTATCTAACATCATAGAATAATGAAATATTATAAATAATTTCATTTTGCTATTTTTCATAAGTAGACCATCAATTGTTTTTGACGATTTGATGATGAATTTCCAAACAAAAAGAGGAAAAAACACAATTGTAATTCAAGGAAGCTCATCTTCAGACAATTCGATTTGTTCCAAATGGTATCAGAAAGCTGTGTGTTGTGCAATGGGTGCCTCACCTCCAGACTTCCTACAGCCATTCCATTATCTACAAAGCACATGTCAAACTTCCGACTTGCCTGGATAAATGCAGCTCGAATAACATTCAAGAACTCAACTCCATCTAGGACAAAGCAGCCTAACGCCATCTTAAACATTCACTGTTTTCACCACTGATGCACAGATACATCAGTGTATCATCTACGTGATGCATTGTAGAAATTCACCAAGTTTCCTTGGACAGCATCTTCCAAACTTGAAGCCTCCGCCACCTAGAGGGACAAGGACAAGAGACGCAGAGGAACATTATCACATGCAAATTCCCCTCAAAGTCACAGATCATTCTGACTTTGAAATATATCATCATTACTGGATTAGGATCTTCAAATTCACTTCCTAACAACAATGAAGGTCCAACAACATCACATTGGCAGCAACAGGAAGACAATTCACACCCACTCTCTCAAAGACAATTAACGGTGGGCAATAAATCCTGATCTTGCCAGGGACTCTCACATCCTATGAATTAAAAAATAAACTGGGCTTATATATGTCATTTATCATCTTCATCTTAACCTGATTCTGGAGTTGACAAATCATAGAAAGAAGTTTCTATCATGTAGTCTGTAACAAACTCAGAAATGACATGAGGAATCTGATTTACTGTTTTAGCCTAAGATCTAAGTACAGAAACAGTAATTGTTTGCCCATCAGAGATTCAAAACCATGAGAGGCCAGGATAGAGTGGAGAGGGAGAAACTATCCCAAGTGGTGGAACAATCAAGAATTAGATTTGAACTAATTGACAAAAGAAGCAATGACAACATGAAGATGACCTTTCCACAGCAAATGGTCAGCATCTGGATGTATTGCATGATGCAGACAGGGTCAATTGAGGCATTCATTAAGGAATTGCAGCATCATCTGAAAAGGGACAAGATGCAGATCTCTTGGAGAAGGCAGGGGATTGACATTATGGAGAATTGTTCCTTCAGAGGGTTAGCACAGGAACAAAAGTCCAAATGGTTCCTTTTTTGTGCTGTAAGCATTCTATGGTTTCAGACTTTTGACTTTCATTAGATCTCTCAGTTATGTTTTGATGTTTTTTAGGTTTTGTTTTGGGCCAAGAAACTGAACAGAAATGTTTCTCCTTTCCTCATAAGGGAGTTTTAGATCCTCATGGCCCATGCTATCCCTCACAGTTCAACTCTGACCACTCTCTGACATCTCACTCCCCACTCTCCCCTCAACATTTACTTGAACGCTGGGACTTATTAATTTCTTGTCTGTGATCTTCTGATCTCATCCATTGTCTGGATAATGAATTTGATCAAATTTGGGCAGGCTCCAATGACAGTTATAGTCATTTTAAGATCACCTGAGTCTCCACTTCCCAGAATGCCTCAGGTCTCAAGCGGACCGTATCCATCATTCCTTTAAAAATGCAGCTATAATATTTGCATGTTGTAAACAGTTTAGACTCTTCATCACCTGGTTGACAATGTAGCGGCTCCTGCACTTCAAGCTTAACATTAAGGTAATTTATCTAACCTTATGAGTCTCAGTTTATCATTGCTTCATATTTTCATAGAATTTTGACTTTTAAACTTATTGGCGCCACCTTATGATCCATTAGTTATAAGTAAAACATCCTTCTTTGGTAATGAATCTTAGCTATTTGAGTATTTTCCAACTGGAATGTTATCATTTGTACCATAATAATGCAGTTGAAGAACCCTGAGGCAAATGAATTTCTCCAGTTTTCCACACAAATCAGAATAATAAATAATAAAAGAAGTGGAAAACTGTTTACCTGCCCCCACATGCATATAACATACAAACTGACACTAAAGATTATAAGTGATCATTGCACAGCTAGGCAGGATTTGCAGTCCCATAAATCTTTTAATTTAGTGTTTATAAAATGAAGACATTCACTCCAATACTTGCTGAAGATGGTGTGGGTGAGGCCAAAAATAACTGGTAAATCCTGCAAGCCCAGGAACATGGAGTTCCAATTGATCTTAATTGGATGTTGGAAGACTGAGTTAAATATGATTGCTATACCTCCCATCTATCCACAATGGAAAGCTTGGGTGTCCCAATATTTATTGCCACAGCAATGATGATGGATATTTGCATGACAGTTTGGGAACATACATATTCCATAGAATTCTGATCCATGATGGATTGGGTTAATATCTACTCTGAATTGACAACCAGATATGGATAAGTTCTAATTTATTCATATTTCCGGATAATCCTATATCTCTTGTGTCAGATGCATGCTATAAAAATTAATCAAAATGTCCGCTGTCAACATTTCATTTTTACTGACATTAATATAGTAAAATATTATAAGAGAATGTTAATTGGTTGAGACAGTGAGCACTTTTAGTGTTACTGTGAAGTCAACCCAGCTGCCAGCGTGCATCTATCGATGCAATTCATAGTTGAAAAGCTATCACAACAGCATCAATCTGATGGACATATGCATTTTCATCTTGCTTACTTATCTCTGACCGATATGAATACAAATATTGTAGCTAGAGCTCGCTCACTTATTCCTACTTCAAAAAACTCACTGCATAAATACATTTCTAAGTTTGCATCTTATAAAGTAGAAAGCTTCCCTAATGCTTTAAAATAAGTTTTATTTTAAAATTTGGGGAAATTACTTATTTCATTTGCAATTTGATCTCTTTTTCTACAGTCATGTCTAAATCATTTCTTTATGAGGCTAGAAGTAAGGATTGTGAGTAGTTTTGTTTTGGTCTTGATCATATGATCCTTCTTATCCATATTGATCCAAATGCCTTGCGTGCTGTGATGTCAGAATAAGGATTTCATACAGTTACAAAACAAATCAATCTAAAATTCGGTTTATTTCAAAAAGTGCCAAGCACATTTCAATTTCTATATTTCTTGGGCATTGCTCATTGTTACAATGGGTGTAATGCGAATGAAAATGTGCGATCAAAACAATTTGGAAAGAGGTTTCAGACAACATGAAGCTTTTTTTTATTAATCTAAGTAAAACTTAATCAGAAATTCTTGTGCAATTGACACACGACAGATGAAACAATTTTACATCTACCAGCAAATCTCCTATATTACATTGTAAGTCAAGAACTGCTTTACATGGGTCATGTTCTACAGTGTAATACAGAATGTTGTATAGCTTTAAGGTACAAACATCTAAATACTGTTGAGGAAACAATGGGAGAGGTCAGAACTGGTTTGCTTTGAGGCCAAAGTTTTGGCTTCTTTGGTTTTCAAGTATAAATTGGCGAATTGAATCAAAATCTGGATCTCCTCTGTTCAAACAAATGCTGTTGTTTACTTAAACAGGACACTTCCCTGACTTTAAAATCTGGCAGTCCCACAGCAATAGTATTCCAGGATAGCCTTAATAAAGTCAGAATGGGATTTCTGAATCTCAGGGACAGGAAGTTCTGCCCTCAAGAGCTGCTGGCCAGAACACAGTAGTGGCAGTTATTAGGACTATAAAGAGTTGCAAGGAAAACTGTCCAAATTTCCTGGACTTAATTAGATACAGACATTTGGGCAGGATTTTCTGGCCATACTTGTCCCGAAACAGGAAAATCCCATCTGAGGTTAACAGACCTTTGTATGGTCTATTCCCCATTTGCTACGATCCTGTGATGAGCATGATAGGAATTTGAGGGGTTACATTTTCATGATCACAGCAAGCGGTGGGTTTGCTTGTAGAGGCAAAACAGGGAGTTTTGCTTCTATCATCTTGGCCGGATGAGTACAGGGGCTTACACTGATATTTCTGTCTGCCTATAGTCTATGTAGTGAAACCAACACTGATCTAGTCATCATCCCCCCGCCTTCCCCAACTGCACATATTATAGTAGCAGAGATGGAATGGGATCATTAAATGGCCACTAACTGGCCGCTTAAGGGCCTCAATAGGCCTAAGGGTGGGCAGGCTAGCTAACACCTCACCTATGCGCTTTAAATGGGGGACAGGTTGAGGGTGGGTAAGAAGACGGTGAGTAGACCACCCTTTTAATTTAACATGCTCCCTTGCTTTCCAATATGCTGGAAGGTGGGAACTGTAAAATTCACCCGTGTTTTTTGAATTGTACAGAAATAATTCCAGAGCAACACTTGGAGCATAATAGACAAGAAATCTGCAATTATGTTGTCCGGTGGTTCATAACCAGTGTCCATAACTTGCCAGCCATCTAAGTGTGCTGCAAAATAATTCAAAATCCATGTAATTAAACTAATAGAACATAGAACACTGCAGCACAAACAGGCCCTTCGGCCCACAAGTTGCGCTGATCATATCCATACCTACCAGGCCATAGAACTACCTGTAACTCCCAATCCCATTAATAGAACATAGAACTAACTTTCATCTTCAGTTCTGTGGTTGGCAGCTCCAAGACCTGATCAATCCTGGTTGTGTGCCAGCTGGGAAAGAGCCACACATGGGCTGTTTAGATTTTTTTTTACATTGGTCAGGCCCATATGCATGACCAATGGGATCTGGAGCTAAAGACAAAGGTCCCATGCAGCTGCGTATAAAAGCAAAAACTCAAAAACCCTGGGAGAAGCGAGAGAGGCAGAGAGAAGTTAAAAATGAAATCACCAGTAAGAGAAGAAGACAGAGAAAATAGGAGGCGTGCTTCAAATTCTTTATAGTGCTGAGGTGTGCCATGACATATTAAAGATTGGGAATCACTGGTGTAGCTTGGTCATTTATCTCCCAGCTAGCTATTGATATCACAATTTTGCTAGGCAGAAACCGTGGCGTCCCCAGAAAATTTATCATTTGAATCCTCAGGGCAGTGTAGAAAATTGCTGCTGCAAATCTCAGAAGCCTCTAACAGCTTAGCATTACTGGCAGTCTCTGGCAGTTGAATCATTTAAACTTGGGAAACTCAGACAGACATTGTCATGGGGCTTTTATAATTTACATCTCTCTTCCCATTTTATAAGATGCCAGAAATACGACTTGTCATCCAACATTTCTCTGGTCCAAAAATAGTTGGGGATTAGGGGGAGTGTGGTATAGCATCCATCATAATCTTTTCATTTGCTTCTCATTATAATACATTCACCCATAACATCTCAAAACAGACAAGGGAATCAGAATAAACAATTAACCTGTAACAAGTAAAATTGCTGCCTGTTGAATTGTTATGTGCAGCAAGCCTATTCATTGGCATACTGTAGCTATTCACTTGTTTAATTATCAACATCCTGCACCTTAAGAAGAGATGAATTTTGGCTGCAAGAAGTGGTGGGGGACCTTCGTGAATTGAATCTGTGCTATGCTACTTTGAGGAATCCTGCCACACTTTCTAGTATTGCTGTTTGTCTTCCTCTATGCTCTCCTTCGCCATCCATCTCAAACTATGTTCCATTCCCTGCCCTCCCTGCTCTGCTCTGCCTATATGCGAAAGGTTCCAGTAACATTGAAATTGTTGGTGGTGGGACTGAAAGTTAGTAACATGTTGACTCTGGGGTGGAGTGGTTGACTATATGGCAGGCACACAGTGGCGAGCCAATAAATTAAAATCAAGGAGTGCAGCAAATTATGAAATGGCCAGCAAGTTGGTGCCCCACCATTATTTCAAGAGGCGCCATACTTAAAATGCACCTGTAGCATCATTCATTTCCCTCAAACCAGCACTATCAGTCTGTCTATCTGATTGGACATTGAGGCTGCAGCCAAACTCCCCTTTTCCCCCGAACATGTCCCAGCTTGGGTCATTGTCTGTGCAGAGTCTGCTCTTTATTCCCATATCAGCGTACATTTCCTCTGGGTGCTCTGGTTTCCTCCCAGAGTCTGAAAAACATGCTGGTCAGGTGCACCAGGCATACTAAATTCTCTCTCACTGTATCCAATCAGGCACTGCAGTATAGCAACTAGGGAATTTTCACAGTAACTTCAATGCAGTGTTAATAGAAGCCTATTTATGATACTAATGAATAAACTTTAACTAAAATTAAACTTAAACACATCACATGCCCACAATTGATGGAGGATTTGACAGACAATCAGAGGCCATCAGAAGAAACATAAGAACTAGGAGCAGGAGTAGGCAATTCAACTCCTTGAGTCTGCTCTACCATCCAATACAAGCGTGGCTGATCTTACCTCATCTCCACTTTCCTGTCTATTCATCTTGGCCCTTCAAATCCATTACTAATTAACAATCTATCCATCTCTTCCTTAAATTTACACAATATCCCAGCGCATACTGCATTTTGGGATAGTGAATTTCACATACTATTCTTTCAAAGAAGTAGGAGGCAATTCTCCCAGCCTGTTGTGCTGCTCTAGCAGCACAGTGGGCTGAAAGACATTACTGGAGACATTTAATGGTCTGTCTGCTGGGTATCATGGCCTCTGCGTGTCTCTAAGGCCAGGATTTTTAGTGTAATCAGCTCTGCACCAGAAATCGATGCAGCAGTGATTTAAATATTAAAATCTGCATTTAAGTTTCATTAGCGGGCCCCAGGGCTGAAATTTCCGGGTCCTCTAACGTCTTCCCCCCACCAGAAGTAGCTCACTCCAGTGGGGTTTACAACAGCTTCCCACTCACAGGGAACTAGCCCCCACTGGAGTGATTAGAGGCCACTGAGGCCCCATCAAGAGGTTGTGAATAAGGGGGATTGGCCCCTGGGCATTGGCAGCCCAGCAGTGCCAACCTGGCAAAGGGTGTCCTGGAACTGCCTACCGAGCATTGGGCAGTGCCAAGGGAGGGGCAGACGGGTGAAGCCTATGGGGGAGATGGGTCAGGGTGGGGGAATCCCCTTGCCACTTTGCTCAGTGATCGGTGACAGAGGGAAGTCACAGAGCAATTAGGGCTAGCCATCTGGGCGGGACAGGGTTGGGATGATTGGGGCAATCAGGGCAGGGCCAGCCAGGGGAAATATCAGTGCTGCCTCGAGAGGTCAGCGCTCAAGGGGTGGGGTGTTTGTAAGGGCAATGATGCAACTGTGTTGGCCAACGATCGGGAGGCTGGCAGTGCAGGACTACTGCACATGCACCAAACTCCACTTTGACAGATTGGCACATGTGCAGTGAGCCTGCTCAGTGCTATTTTGCTGGCCTCTCCAGCAGGAATAGCCCCACTCTCAGATTTTCACTTGAATCTCACTAGGGCACTCTGCAGTGCTCAGAGTGTCGAAGATCTGTTTTGAAAATCCCACTAAAGAAAGCAATTGGAGTTATTCCAGTTTTTACACAAATTCGGCACTAAGGATTTTCTTTGGGAGAATCGAACCTGTACTTTCTCCTCATCTCTGTTTTAAATCTGCCAACACTTATCTTAAAACTATGACTTCTTCTTCTAGTTTATTCACAAGAGGAAAAATCATCTCCACATCTACATTGTCTATCCTCCTTATTATCCTGTGCACCTTTCACAATTTGGAATGAATTAAATCATCTTTCCTTTTGATTGTATTTTTGACTGAAATGTATTATTTTTTGATGTTGATAAAGGTAAACAAGTACTACACAGGCCTGCTAAAAAGAATGACTGAACTTTGAATTATTTCAAGAGAGATGAAACAGTTCTAAATGATTTACATTAACAATGTGTTGATTGGAATCTATCAGCTCTTGGAAGTTAAAGGTTCCTTTAAAAAATTGTTCTATCACATTTTCAGAGTGCATCATCATCTCTCTTCTGGCCTATTCTGGAATAAAGCCCAGTTTACTTTTCCTGATTGAACATCAACACTCCTCAATGCTCTATTTGTAACAAGATAAATATATACGTCATACTTATTTTCAGCATTGACTCTTTTACTAGTTTTCTACTTGCTGGGATTGGTATTTCTCCAAACCTCCAAGTTATTAAATCTTGCACTATAGTTAATAATTAAGTAAATACTGAGATAATCATGATATTGCCTATGAAAAGTGTAATTTATCTACATGCCACTTATTCCTCCAAGCTTTTAATCCATCCTGAACAATAAAAAGCTGTCTCTGCACCACATCCAAATAGGATAGTAGAGTCATTTAAGATCTCAGAGGGTGATCGGTCTTGCCTTTCTGCATGTTGCCCCAGGACCAAGGAGCAGAACGAGTGAATTTTCAGTGGTGAAGTGAAGGACAACAGCTATTCACAGTTGGAAGAATCCTTTAGGAGGATAATTCATGTTTCCTTTAAGCACACTTGAGGGAGGGAATGGGAAATCACCTCATGTATTTTTGCTTAGCCATATTGCTCATAGAAACATAGAAGATAGTCTGCTCCACTATTCATTCTGATCGTGGCTGATTGTCCATCTTGATAGTGTACTCCTGCTTTTTCCCCATAACCTTTGATCCTATTCACCCCAGGTGCTATATCCACCTGCCTCTTGAATACATTCAATGTTTTGGTATCAACTACTTCCTATGATAATGAGTTCCACAGACTCACCACTCGTTGGGTGATGAAATATCTCCTCAGCTCCATCCTAAATGGTCTATCTTGAATCCTAGAGTGTGACCCCTTGTTCTGGACTCCCCCACCATTGAGAACATCCTCTTTGCATCTACCTTGTCTAGCCCAGTTAGAATTTTATAAGTCTCTATGAGATCCCCCCCTCATTCGTCTGAACTTTCAGCGAAAATTGGTTGATACAGCTTCAAGATGTAGAATTAACAATGTGATTGGGACTAAACAAAATGCAAGGTGTCTTTGGATGGGTATATATTTTGAAAATGCAAACTTCACATCCTTCCATGTGTGGGTAATTTGAACAGCATCTTTGGGATTTCATGGAGGGACCAGATCAAAGTTTTGCAGATTTGCAACTTCCATTGATTAATGGCAGTAGACAAATAAAAGGAGGAATAGGCTACATGAATATTCCCATCCTCAGTGATGGCAGTGTCCAGCGTATAAGTACAAAAGACAAGGCTGAGAAATGTGCAATCATCTTCAGCCGGAAGTGCTGAGCAGATGATTTATCGCAGTCTCCTCCTGAGGCTCCCAAGATCACAGAAAACAGATAATTTAGTTCACTTCACGTGATATCCAGAAACAGCTGAGTCCATTAGATATAGGAAAGACAATGGTCCTGACAACATCCCAGCTATGATGCTGAAAACTTTGAGCTCCAGAATGAACTACACTTGAACCAAGCTGTTCTAGTACATCTGCAATACCGGTATCTAGCTGACATTGACAAAAATTGCCCAAATATATTCTATATACAAAAAGCTGGACAAATCCAATTTGACAAAGTGCTGTTCTATCAATCTACTCTCAATCATCAGCATAGTGACGAAAAGTGTATTTGACAGTGCTTTTAAATAGCACTTACTCACCAATAATATATTATTGATGCTCAGTTTGGATTTCCGCAGGACTGCATAGCTTCTGACCCTTGGTCCAAACGTGGACAAAAGAGTTTGAATTTCAGATACAAAGTGGAAATGATATCAAGGAAGCATTTAACTGATTATGGCAACAAGGAGCAATTGCAAAATTGAAATCAATATGAATCATAAGACCATACAGCTATTAGACATAGGAACGGAAGGAGGCCACTTGGCCTATTGAATCTGTTTCACAATTCAATGAGGTTATGGCTGATCTGATATAATAATCAATTCCACTTTCCTGCCTTATTCCCATTGCCTTTGATTCCCTTATTGATTAAAAATCTATCATCTCAGCTTTGGTCAAATTGAATGACCCAGCTTTTACAGTAAAGAATTCCATAGATTCACTGCCCTCCGAGAGAAGGAACATCTTCTCTGTCATACATGGGTGATCCAACGCCGGCATCTTTACATCATACATGGGTGACCCATTACTCTGAGAGGACAACTTCTGGCTCTAGACTCTCCAACAAAGGGTTGCAACCTACCAGCATCTACCTTGTCAAGCCCCTGAGAATTCTCTATGTCTCAATAAAATCACCTCTCATGCTTCGAAACTCCAATGAGTACAGAACCAACCTACTTAATCTCTCCTCAAAACAATCCCTCATACTCAGATTCAATGTAGTGAACCATCTGTGGACTATATCCAATGTAAGTATATTTTTCCTTCAATAAGAGGACCAAAACTGTTCACAGTATTCTAGGTATAATCTAACTGTTGCCTTGCATAGTTTTAGAAATTCTGACCTACTTTACACTATTCCCTTTGAAATAAGGCCAATATTCTATTTGATTTCCCTATTACCTGGTGAATTTGCATGCTAGTTTTTTTGTGATTTATGCACAAGGACCTTAAGATTCTTCCAAACTGCAGCTTTCTGCAGTCTTTCTCCATTTAAATCATATTCAACTCTTTTATTCTTCCTACAAAGTGCATAAGTTCACATTTTCCTACATTATATTCTATCTGCCAAATTTTTGTCAACTCACTTATGTACTATAGACCCGATCTCTCCACGGCTGGAGTTATATACAGCACAAAGGAATCTGGTTGTGTTTGTTGGATACCAATATTCTCAGCTCCAAGATATTGCTACAGGAGTTACTCAGGGCAGTGGACAGGCTGAACCACTGCTTCACTGATGACCTTCCCTCCAAAATCAGTTCAGAAATAAGATGTTCACTGGTGATTCATTCACAACTCCTCAGATACCGAAACAGTCTACACACTCACTCAACAAGACCTGAACAACATTTGGGCTTAGGATGCTAAGTGGAAAGTGACACCTTGCAAGTTATCAATGGAGCTTCAGCATGGGGGATAATATTGTTGGATCAATGCCTCTTATCTCAGCCCGTTGGGTTTTCAAAATCAGACAAGTTCCATTGAGCTGAGAATTCATAGCTGGTTACTGTCAACCACTTTATTTCAGGCAAGGCAAGAAGGTAAGCGGAACAGCTTTTTGCTTTCTCAGTTCAAAAATACAAGTCCAAAGCCTAAAGGTTATCCCGTCATGTGATTTCCAATAAATCACTAGTTTTTGCCTTTAAACCATTTTTTCCATTAATTAAAATAATCGCAATGCAAACAGCTTGTGAAACCATGGCTAAGATCAGATGTATCTGATATCTTTCCTTGTTAGCTTGAAGCTTGTGTCTCTCTCATGGGGACCATGAATTGGATTCAATCTGAATTTGAACTGTTTTTTGGAGCAAGGCAAGAGATGGATTCGGGGCTTTTTTTCTGTCCACTTTGCACGTTGGCTTTGTAACTAAGAATGAAGTAAAATTTTTAAAAGTACCAAGCTAGTCAGGTATATTCCTAAAAAAAACGCATGCTTGCTCCCAGTCCAAAGAACTTGTGATCTCTTTGTAAAGAAAATCTCTAAATAATGTAATGTCCTTCTAAATTTTAAAAGAAAAGTACAATTCATGAACATATGATTTTCTCAACAAGAATCAGTGATGAAAGTATAAAGTAAAAGAATTCTAGAATACCAGCAACAGTATAGACCTGCTTTGTAGATTTTGATAACAATTTTTATCAGATGAACTGGGAAAAGTTGGTGAAAATCCTTGAGGCGATCAGACTTGACTGGAGAGCAAAAAAAGAATAATTGTTTCCCTGTACAGGGGAAAGGTTGCTATAATCAGGGTAGTATTTGGTAAAACAGAAACCAGTGTTATTGGGCACAAAGTGAAACAAGGCTGCCCACTGTCACTACTGCTGTTTAACACTGACATGGAAATCATGATAAAAGAAGCACTGGATGAGGTACAGAAAGATGTCAAAGTAGGAGGTCAATTGGTGAGGCTAATGAGATTTGTAGGCATGTAGACCCCAGTGGCTAGCACAGCAGAGGATTTACAGCTATTAATGAATAGAATTAATGATGTGATTAAATGAAAATTTACTGAATGAAAATTAATGTAAAAATAAATTGAAGTTACAAAGGTTCGAAGACATAATGTGAGAAAATGAAAATCAAAATAATAATCAACATCTGGAAGAGCGATCACAAAGATCACAACATCTTGTCAGAACGTGATTGCTGCATAATAAATTCAGAGCTAAATTTTTTAACATTTATTTGTTAGTGTCACAAGTAGGCTTACATTAACACTGCATCGAAGTTACCAGAATAGCAATGACAATGAGTGCATTCTCCAAACATAAAGAATTCTCCTGCATAGGAATGAATAGAGATCTGAAGAAAATATATATCAAGGCTGTGATTTGGGATGTCTTGTTGCACAGGGCTGAATTGTAGATCTTAAGAAAAGTAGGCATCCAAAGAAAAGAGAGTTAGGAAATGTGGAGAAGGATGAAGCAGGTCAGTTGAGGAGAACACAAGAGTAATCAATAAGTTCTCAGGACGGTGGAGGAGGAAAGATCATTCATAAATATCATCAAGGTTGGATTCGTCATATTCTTGGCGATGAGAATTGCTGAAGGAGGTAATTGAAGAAAGATTAGAGGAATGGGAACCCAGAGGGAGAAAGAGAATGATGGCATTAAACTGCTTTAAATTGAAAATGGGACAGTCCTATGAGAAACTAAAGATAACTCTTAAGACTCCACACAAGATTGTGAAAAAGTAAACAGAGAAGCTTCCCTTGAAAAGATCACTACCACGCATTCAAATAGTTTGAATTGAATTGAACCAAATTGATTTATTGTTGTCACATGTATTGGGATACAGTGAAAAGTATTGGTTCTTGCAAGCTATGCTGACAAAACATACCATTCATAGAATACATAGGGGAGAAGGAAAGGAAAGGAATATAATGTTGCATTTACCAAAAAAGTGAGGAGAAAGGTCAACGTGAGAAGTGATAGACCCATTCAAAAGTCTGACAGCAGCGGGGAAGAAGCTGTTCTTGAGTCAATTGGTATATGTTTTCAGATTTTTGTATCTTTTTCCCAATGCAAGGAGGTGGAAGAGAGTATATACGGTAATGTGAGATCCTTGATTATGCTCCTACTTTTCTGAAGAAGCAGGTATTGTAGATGGAGTCAATGGATGGAAGGCTAGTTTGCATGATGGACAGGGCTGCGTTCACGACTTTTTATGGTTGCTTGTGGTGTTGGTCAGAGCAGGAGCTATATCATAGAATCCCCACAGTGCAGGAGCATTCAGCTCATCAAGCCTGCACCAACATCAATTCCTTTCAACAAGGCCCTTTCCCTGTAACCTTACGCATTAACTCTGCTAGTCCCCTAGATACAAAGGAAAAAAATTAGCATGGCCAATCAACTTAATTGCACATCCTTTGAGTATGGGAGGAAAATGGAGCACCCAGAGGAAGCCCACGCAGATACAGGTAGAATGTGCAAACGCCACACAGACAGTGGCCCAAGGCTAGAATTGAACCCAGTCACTGGAGTTGTGAGGCAGCAATGCTAACCACTGTACTACCCCTTAGTGTGCTACTGTGCCGCCCTCTACAGTGCCACCATGCTGCTGTGGTGGGATTTGAACCTATGTCCCCAGAGCATTAGCCTTAGGCCCTGAATTACTAGTCAGGTAACATTACCACAACACCACCATATCCCTCTATCCAGAAAGAAAGCTTTCAATACTGATCTGTAAAAATTGGTGAGAGTTGTTGTGGACATGAGAATTTCCTTCTCATATCTTCTAAGAAATAGGATGGGATTTTCCAGCCTTGTTTGCCCCAAATCTGGAAAATTCAGCTCCAGGTCAATGGAGCTAGTCCATCCTTCACCTGCTCTGATTCACATGGAGAGTCGAACAGTAAAATTCCAGCCATATTATTACTCTATCATCTAAAAAATAGCAAATGCAAGTACCCTTTTCAATCATACAGCATCCTGACTTGGAGATGTATCAACATACCTTCACTGCTGCTGAGTCAAAATCCTGGAACATTCTCCCCCACAGCTCTCTGGATGTACTTACACAACGTAGATTGCAGTGGTTCAAGAAGGCAGCCGAATCACCTCCCTCTCAAGGGCAATTAGTGATTAAAGGTCCAGCCAGTGAGGCGTGCATCCCATGAATAAATAAATAAATAACTTGTTAAAAATGCAGGATTTGAGCCACATTAGAAACATAGCATAAACTGTACAGATATATCCAAGTTTTGTTTTGAAACAATAGTCAATTTCTCCGTTACTGTAGAGAAATCAGTTTAATAAAATACAACAACAGTAGAGTTTGTATATTGATTCTTCATCTTCTGTGCCTGGTGTTGAGAACAATGGAATTAAAGTTTTTCCCTTTCTATATTGTTTCCATGAAATCTGTTTGTGTGCCTCCAACCTTTCAAATAAATCCAAAAAGATTAAAGGAGCTTCGAGTTGAAAGAAGTTCATGAGAAAAGGTTTTTGTCTGTAGCCTGCACCTTAGATATCCTTAAAGCACAGCATAGTAAATGCATAAGTAAGGTTCATTTATTTTTCTGGAATGAGTAATCTATGAAAAGATTTCAAATACACTGTTAATTATTCAGCCACTGAGGTAGAAGAGCAGACATGATTGCAGTGAATGCTGGAATAAGATGGAGTGTCAAGTCCTTTTCCTAAATATGTTCTGGAAAGGTTGAGTTATTTAGAAAAGAAGGGTTTAAAATTCCTGGTATGGATAGAGGGCTGAAGCCAGGCAGATTTCTCTAAGTGAAGGACGAATTTGGGAGAGAAACCCATTCCACTAGATTTTCATTGCAATTATCAATCGCCCTAAATTCTGAGCAGGGTGATGTGAGGAGAGTGTTTCAGTGGTTGGGGATGGGGTAAGTCTTCACATACACTTTTAAGCAGTAGTTGAGGAATATTTGGGAATGTTCCTAGATTACCTGGAGATGTTTGGCTGAGATACCTTCCTTAAGCCAGTAGAAGCTACACCACTGAAAAGAGATTGAGGTTGTACGTACATAACAAAGGTCCCAAAGAATATACAGACTTGGGTAATTGGTTCAGAGGGGACTACTTTATTTGTCTAATTTATGGAAGATTTTTCAAACCTGGAAGTGTCTTCCTCTGCCCAATAAAATCTTTTGTTTTTCTCCCTTCGCATGAAATCTGGATCTGCAATGGCTTGGTGCAGCTACCCCACTTGGTCTTCTTCCACAGGGCCAAGTCATTCAGTATAAGGATGGAACTTTCTCATTTTTTTGACCACATGTCAACTCAAGCAGGAAAACTAGGTATAGATCACTAGCTGTACTGCCAGACACATAGTCAAAAAAAAACAAGGCGATGAGTCCCACAATGTCACAGACCCTGCCCTTCCAGCAACATCAGCTCTTCACATATCGGGGTGTCGTTTTTAAAGTTATGCCCAATGTCAAAAAGATGATAATATAATAAAAGAGCCTCCTCCACCATTAAACAACCCACTCACACCATAGACAAGGAACTCTTGGCACCTCCTCTCTGGCACTGCCTCCTGGCACTGATCCCAGGTACTGCCTTGGGGAAGTCCTCAAACATGTCACATTACTACCTGGGCATGTTCCTCTCCCCCAAGAGGACTGTACATAAATGTGCACCCCTGATGGGTTCTGTTCACCATTTCCATTTTTAAAAACAAGTTGTAAAGGCCTCTAACATGACATTACATTGCCAGGGTGGGAAGGACTTTCTTACTTATATGGATAATACAGTGGGGAGATCCGTTAATTACATGACAATGTATTCAAATAGGTTTTCCACCATTGTATGGTGAGAATCCTGTGATATCACTGACAGGGGGGAGGCATAATCAGGAGGGAAATCCCCTCAGTGTAAAAGCCATTTTTGAATGCCTGTCCTCTCAGGTGCCTGCCCATTAGATCCCAATAGTGCAGAAGAACATAGAACATAGAACATAGAACATAGAACATTACAGCACAGAACAGGCCCTTCGGCCTTCAATGTTGCGCCGACCAATATAAAAAGCAATGCCCCTCCAAACTAAACCATTCCCTTCTCTTCCATATACCTATCAACTAACCTCTTAAACGCCACCAACCTTGGCGCATCTACAACTGCTGCAGGCAGGGCATTCCACTCCCGAACCACCCTTTGGGTAAGAACCTGCCTCTGATATCCGTCCTATAACTATCACCCCTTAATTTAAAGCTGTGTCCCCTCGTGCTAGCTTTCTCCATCCTAGGAAAAAGGCTATCCACTGTCCACCCTATCTAAACCTCTAATCATCTTATATGTTTCGATCATGTCCCCTCTTAGCCTCCTCCTTTCTAACGAAAACAACCTCAAATCCCTCAGCCTCTCCTCATAAGACCTGCCCTCCATACCAGGCAACATCCTGGTAAACCTCCTCTGTACCCTCTCCATGCCTCCACATCTTTCTTATAATGTGGGGACCAGAACTGCACACAATACTCCAAGTGCAGCCGCAATAGAGTTTTGTACAGTTGCAACATGACGTTGCGGCTCCGAAATTCAATCCCCCTACCAATAAAAGCTAAGACTCCATATGCCTTCTTAACAACCTTCTCGACTTGACTGCCTACTTTCAGGGATCTATGCACATCCACACCAAGATCCCTCTGTTCATCAACACTATTAAGAATCCTACCATTAGCCCTATACTCTACACATTTATTATTCCTGCCATAGTGCATTGCCTCACACTTTTCCACATTAAACTCCATTTGCCACCTCTCGGCCCAGCTCTGCAACTTTTCCAAGTCCCTCTGCAAACTATAACACCCCTCTTCACTATCTACCACTCCACCGACTTTAGTGTCATCTGCAAATTTACTAATCCATCCTTCAATACCCTCATCCAGGTCATTTATAAAAATTACAAACAGCAGGGGCCCCAAACCAGACCCCTGAGGTACACCCCTTGTCACCGAACTCCACGATGAATATCTCCCATCAACCACCACCCTCTGTCTTCTATCTGCTAGCCAATTCCTAATCCAATTAGCTAAATCACCCTCTATCCCATACATCTGCAGTTTCTGCAGAAGTCTTCCATGGGCCACCTTATCAAACGCCTTACTAAAGTCCATATATACCAAATCAACCGCCTTACCCCCATCCACCTCTTTAGTCACTTTTTCAAAAAACTCAATGAGGTTAGTAAGGCACGACCTACCCTTCACAAAACCATGCTGACTATCTCCAATCAATTCATTACTGTCTAAATAACTATAAATCCTATCCCTAATTATACTCTCCAACACTTTGCCCACCACAGGAGTAAGACTCACTGGCCTATAATTCCCTGGAAGGTCTCTCTTCCCCTTCTTGAACAACGGGACCACATTCGCTATCCTCCAGTCCTCCGGAACCACACCCGTAACCAACGACGACCTGAAGATCAGAGCCAGAGGCGCTGCAATCTCCTCTCTTGCCTCCCAGAGAATCCTAGGGTAAATCCCGTCCGGCCCAGGGGACTTATCCAACTTCAAACCCTCGAGAATATCTAGCACATCCTCCCTATCTACTTCAATACCTTCCAGTTTGCTACCCTGTACCTCCGTGTTCTCCATAACTACATTTACATCACCCTGCGTGAATACCGAAGAGAAATATTTATTCAGTACCTCTCCAATCTCCTCAGGCTCCACGCACAACTTCCCACTGCTGTCTATGACTGGTCCTAATCTTGCCCTAACCAATCTTCTATTCTTAACATAAAGAAAGCTTTAGGATTCTCCCTAATCCTATCAGCCAAAGTCTTCTCGTGTCCTCTCTTTGCTCTCCTCAATTCCCTCTTTAGCTCCCTCCTGGCTAATCTATAGCTATCCATTGCACTAACCGAGCCTTCAATCCTCATCCTGACATAAGCCTCCTTTTTCCTTTTACCAGCAAATCAACTTTTTTCGTACACCAAGGTTCTCTTACTCGACCATTTCCTCCTTGCCTGACAGGGACATACTTATCAAGGACCCGCAGCAGCTGCTCCTTGAATAAGCTCCACATTCCAGATGTTCCCAGTCCCTTTAGCTTCCTAGTCCAATCTATGCACCCTAATTCTCTCCTGATGGCCTCAAATTACCCTTCCCCCATTTATAACTACTGCCCCCAGCTTCATGCCTATCCCTATCCATCACTAAGGCGAACGTAACCAAATTGTGGTCACTATCACCAAAATGTTCACCAACCTCCAAGCCTAACACCTGGTCTGGCTCATTGCCCAGCACCAAATCCAATGTAGCCTCACCTCTAGCCATTCCAATGGCCAAGAAGGCCATTCAACCAATTGAATCTGCCCTTACTCTCTGGCAAAGCATCTCATCATCTCACACCCTCTCCACCACCCCTCGCCCTTCCCCCCAATCCCATGCACTTATCATAACTAATCAGCCTACACATCTTTGGATTGTGGGGAAAATCTGGAGCACCTGAAGGAAACCCATGTAGGCATGGGGAGAACATGCAAACTCCACACAGACAATCACCCAAGACAAGACTAGCAAGTTTACTATCAAATAAATCGGTTGGATTTAAAATTGGTGTTGTCAGACCTCTTACTGAGTTTACCCCAGTCCAACGCCGGCATCTCTACATCATAATCTGATCTTTGCAGAGGTAAAAATGTTTGATTTGATTTTGATTTGATTTATTGTT
Organism: Sphyrna mokarran; assembly: GCA_024679065.1. Taxonomy (NCBI): domain Eukaryota; kingdom Metazoa; phylum Chordata; class Chondrichthyes; order Carcharhiniformes; family Carcharhinidae; genus Sphyrna; species Sphyrna mokarran. Next base: position 71,788,231 of record JAGIQG010000005.1, read on the forward strand.
GTCATATGTATTAGTATACAGTGAAAAGTATTGTTTCTTGCGCACTGTACAGACAAAACATACCATTCATAGAAAAGGAAAGGGGAGAGTGCAGAATATAGTGTTACAGTCATAGCTAGGGTGTAGAGAAAGATCAACTTAGTGCAAGGTAAGTCTATTCAAAAGTCTGACAGCAGCAGGGAAGAAGTTGTTCTTGAGTCGGTTGGTACATGACGTCAAATTTTTGTATCTTTTTCCTGACAAAAGAAGGTGGAAGAGAGAATATCTGGGGTGTGTGGTGTCCTTAATTATACTGGCTGTTTTGCCAAGGCAGCAGGAAGTGTAGACAGAACCAATGGATGGGAGGCTGGTTTGCATGATAGATTGGGCTATATGCACAACCTTTTGTGGTTTCTTGCAGTCTTGGGCAGGACAAGCAATGATACAACCAGAAAGAATGCTTGCTACGTTGCATCTATTAACATTAATGAGAGTTGTAGCAGACATGTGGGAGCTGCAGCGCAAATATCAGTGTCATATTCTACTGTTAGTCAGAAAATCAGGAGAATAAACTTTTCTTCAAATTGTGCAATTTAATCATTTCAATATTCAAAGGTATGTTGGGATGAAATAATTTTGCATGAAATTTAGAAATGAGTGCTACATTCTGGAAGTAATTTACATGTCTGCTGCTAAGTTGGTGAAGAAAGTTTAACATTTATTTATTAGTTTCACAAATAGGTGTACATTGTCATTGCAATGAAGTTACTATGAAAATCTCCTAGTCGCCACATTCTGGCACCTGAGGGAGAATTTAGCATGGACAATGCACCTAACCAACAAAGAACAAAGAACAAAGAATTTAATCTAGATAAATGCGAAGTGATGCATTTTGGTAGAACTAACATAAGTGGGAGCTACATAATAAATAGTAGAACTATCGAGAGTATAGACAAACAAGGGATCTGGATGTGCAAGTCCACAAATCCTTGAAGATAGCATCATACGCGGAGAAGGTGGTGAAGAAAGCATATGACATGCTTGCCTTTATAGGACAGGGCAGAGAATAAAAATTGGCTTCTGATGTTACAGCTGTATAGAATATTGATTAAGCCACATTTGGAGTACTGCGTCCAGTTCTGGTTGCCACACTACCAGAAGGACGTGGAGGCTTTGGAGAGAGTACAGAAAAGGTTTACCAGGATGTTGCCTGGAATGGACAGTCTCCGCTATAAGGAGAGATTGGGTAAACTGAAGTTGTTCTCTCTGGAAAGACGCAGAATGAGGGGAGACCTAACAAAGGTGTATAAAATTATGAAGGGCATAGATAGGGTGAACAGTGGGAAGCTTTTTCCCAGGTTGGAGGTGACAATCAAGAGGGGTCACAAGTTCAAGGTGAAGGGGGCAAGGTTTAACTCAGATATCAAAGGGGCGTATTCTACACAGAGAGTAGTGGGGGCCTAGAATGCACTGCCAAGCAGGGTGGTGGAGGCCGACACGCTGGGATCATTTAAGATTTATCTGGAGAGCTACGTGAACAGACTGGGAATGGAAGGATACAAACGAATGGTCTAGTTGGACCAATGAGTGGTGCAGGTTTGGAAGGCCGAAGAGCCTGTTTCCTGTGCGGTATTGTTCTTTGTCCTTTGACTTAATAGAATTGAGGGTTATAGGTAAGCCTAGTAGGTAGAGATATGATTAGCGCAACTTGTGGACCAAAGGGCCTGTTTGTGCTATAGTTTTTTTATGTTCTATTCCCACCTGTCAATGGACAGTATGAAGGACAGGACCAAGGACACTAGCAGCATGGGATATCCCTCACCTAGGCTCTGTCCCCTCTCACATCTCTGGGGTCAGATAAAAATTGATCCCATTCCACACATCTTTACACAATTTGGCAACACCTCTGGATGAAGACTACTGTTCTCAGGAATAACTTATTCTGCCTCTAATATCCAGTCCAGAATTGTGTTTGAGAGTGTTTTGGCTTTCTATCAATAATAATGCATCACTTCCTTTGTACTATACTTCAGTGTGTCAGCCTAAATTATGTGCTTAAACTAGATGTGGCTTAGGAGCATTCTGACCCTGAGCCAAGAGTCACTCAAGTGAAATATGTTGACTAAGTTGACAATTCCAAATATATTATTTTAATTTTACTGAGAGAACAGAACTAAACTTTAAAAGTATCAAATTTATGGTTGTTGGCATCTTAAATTTACGAAGGGAAACTTTCACCAATTAGCTATAATTGAAAGTTGTAAAATGTCAGCACTGAAAAGGCAACTGGGCAGAAATTCTGAAGTTCCTCCTTTAGTTCTTAAAGTGCAGTGTGGAGCACAATCCTAAAATCTTAGTGATGTGATTCTTTTAATACTCAAGTGGGAGGGAGTTTATCACCCTGTTTTCAGCGGGTGGGAATGGCGGAGGGGGTGCCATAGTAGCACAGCACTGCTGCTTCACAGCTCCAGGGAAACTGGTTTGACATTTGCCTGACGAAGGCTACAAAGGCCAAAAGCTAGCAAGTTTATTATCAAATAAATCGGTTGGATTTAAAATTGGTGTTGTCAGACCTCTTACTAAGATCAGATTAACCAGTCGCTCATTTCATTCACCAATTTTAGTTTGAAAATTGGATGGGTTGCTCCTGATCAGACAATTCTTCCCATTGATTTGTCTCTAATGCATTGTGCCTAGGAGATCCAACACATCCTGATGCAGTAACAAAATAATCCTCCCCAGTGACTATTTCCTGGACAATGGACCTGAGTTTGCTGTGATCAGATATCAGGATTTTAAAAAATAATTACTCATGGAAGGTGAGAATCACTGGCTGGGCTAACATCCATTGTCCATTCCCAAATTACCCATGTGAAGGTGTAGTTAAGCTGCCTTTTTGAACCACTGCAGTCCATGTATATACGGCATACGTCATTTGAGTGTTTGGGGGAATTTTAAGAAGAAGCAGGTTTAGCTGAGTAGGTAGTTGAACTGAATTGATTTTTGGATTACAGTCACTACCAGGTTCCATTAGTATCCTTTGTTGGGCATGTTTGGATGTCTGCGAGTGACATATTAACAACAGAGAGGATCTTATTTAATGCAGATAGTTATCATAGCAACTAATGACCTTCAGAAACATTACTGAAATTTTTTAAAATTGTTACTGATTTCTAAACTTACCATCTCCAGCAGAGGTTTACCAGTCCTGGGATATCGAAAGGAAAGGGATGAGATTTTTAAAATTCTTTCAAGGGATGTGGGCATCACTGACTACGTCAGCATTTGTTGCCCATCCCTAATTGACCATGGACTAAGTGGATTGCCCAGCTATTTCAGAAGGTGGTTAAGGGTCAACCCTATTACTTTGAATCTAAAGTAACGTACAGACCAGACCAGGTAAGGGTGGCAGATTTCCTTCCCTAAAGGGCATGAATGAACCAGATTGGCTTTTACAACAATCGATAATAGTTTTATGGTCATCATTTTTCAGACTAGCCTTCTATCCCAGATTTACAAATTAAATTCAAATTCCAACAACTGGCATGATGGGATTTGAACACATTACTTAGGGCCCTGAGATTACTGGTTCAGTGACATTATTACAATCTCTCCTTCATTAACTTCAGATAGTCTAGGTCTAATAAGGGGTGTTATAGTTTGCAGAGAGACTTGGACAAGTTGCAGAGCTGGGCCGAGAGGTAGCAAATGGAGTTTAATTTGGAAAAGTGTGAGGTAATGTACTTTGGCAGGAATAATAAATGTGTAGAGTATAGGGCTAATGGTAGGATTCTCAATAGTGTTGATGAACAGAGGGATCTTGGTGTATATGTGCATAGATCCCTGAAAGTAGGCAGTCAAGTCGATAAGGTTGTTAAGAAGGCATATGGAGTCTTAGCTTTTATTGGTAGGGGGATTGAATTTCGGAGCCGCAACGTCATGTTGCAACTGTACAAAACTCTAGTGCGGCCGCACTTGGAGTATTGTGTGCAGTTCTGGTCCCCACATTATAAGAAAGATGTGGAGGCATTGGAGAGGGTACAGAGGAGGTTTACCAGGATGTTGCCTGGTATGGAGGGCAGGTCTTATGAAGAGAGGCTGAGGGATTTGAGGTTGTTTTCGTTAGAAAGGAGGCGGCTAAGAGGGGACCTTATCGAAACATATAAGATGATTAGAGGTTTAGATAGGGTGGACAGTGATAGCCTTTTTCCTAGGATGGAGAAAGCTAGCACGAGGGGACACAGCTTTAAATTAAGGGGTGATAGTTATAGGACGGATATCAGAGGTAGGTTCTTTACCCAGAGGGTGGTTAGGGAGTGGAATGCCCTGCCTGCGGCAGTTGTAGATGCGCCAAGTTTGGTGGCGTTTAAGAGGTTAGTTGATAAATTTATGGAAGAGAAGGGAATGGTTTAGTTTGGAGGGTCATTGCTTTTTTTTTCATAATTGGTCGGCGCAAAATCGAAGGCCGAAGGGCCTGTTCTGCGCTGTAATGTTCTATGTTCTATGTTCTATAAATGCTTAGTTCTTACATCTGCCCATACCAATCTCTATGACAAACATTTTATCAGGGAGTTACAGCTATGAGGGGCTGGTGGCAATCCATAATAGAGATGTATCCCTGGTGAAACCATTTCATTACTTTTCCTCGTAAAATGAGGCTGCGGTTTTTGCAGACAGTCAAGGCAGGTTTGTCCCCCTGCTTTGGGCCATCATTGGGATGAAATTCCAGCCCAGGGGACTGCCATTCTGTTTAAGGCAGCAGAAATGTTAGCATCCAAAGTCTGCATGGTCATGACAATGAAACAAAAACAAAAAATTCTACAAAACCTCTGCTAGACTCATTAGATAGCTTTGCTTGAACTTTCATAGACACAGGTTCCCTCTCCGTGGCATTGATTCAAAACTCTTGACCTATCTCATAGTATCTGAGTTGGATGCCTCCATCCTCTTTGCTATTGTGTGGAGTGTGCCTGGAACATCTACCAATACCTGATGATGTTGATACATGTCTAACATTTTCCTTCTTAGTAATAGCACCAGAATGTATCAGCTGTGTCCAGCTTAGCAATTCCGTTGTCTTGTCTGCTTGGTATCATTTCACAACTGATCTGCGTCTTGAGTGCAAGTTGAGAATATGGACTCTATCTTAATTTTCAGGTTGCAGCGTCTGCTGTAGGTTGGTGTTTGAGATGGTTGAGGACTGTGAGAGAGGTGCAACAGCAAAGTCTCTCAGCATAGTCTGTGTTATAGGTTAACCTAAGTGGGTTCGTGATCTGTAGTCCTTTCGGTATCTTGTCTGCTTTCTTGCAACTTTGTAGGAACTTGATGTCTGTGTGGATATGCGCAGTTTGCTTGGAGATCCTCTCCACTTTGAGCTGGCAAGTTTGCAGTGTTGGTGTAGCCATGATGTGAAGTGGCCGGCATTGGACAAGAGTAAGTAGAGTAAGTAGTTCCGTTGTCTCGTCTCTTTTGTGATGTTTTGTCCTGCATCCTGAGCACAAGTTGAGAATATGGCTGAGCAACTGAGCAGAGATTAATAAGAACTATTCGTTTGGTACAGGTTCTGCACTGCTATCTGTGTCACCAGTGTTGACTCATACTCAGTTATGAGTTGTGAATTATCAGGCACAAACCGACCCAACCGTGTAACTGGATCCACCGAAGTGGGAGTATCTGTGCTGGTACCCAGGTGGTTGTTTATTCTGTGACAGCACCCCCAAAGAAAAAATCAAGTGAGGGCCCAAGAAATTATCCTCTTGGATGCACATATTCATATGCTGTATGGATGAAGACAAGAGAGAAAATAAATGGATATGATCTAATCGTGGCAAAATCACAATCTTCGCAATCACTCTAATCTCATAAATGAGTCACTGATGAAATAAAGTCAGCTTCTGTGTCTCAGAGATATTTGTAATGTTCTCATTACCTATCTGTGAGTTCCTATCACTTCTTCTCAAGTTGAGAGAGCCTCAGATTTGCATTTAAATCCAAAACATCTTCTTCTGCTAGCAACCTCTAAAGTTCCCTCATCTGCCCTTGGAAAATAACAATCCAAAGATGATTGTCATTTCTCAGAAGATTCTATATTGTCTCTGCTTCTCATAAACATCCATAACATGATTTTGGCACTTCTCTAGACTCGGAATATTGTCTTTGTTTTCATCTTTCTAGTTTTGGCAACTTACAACAAAAATTATTAACTGTATAACTTGTTAATTTGCTACCTTTAAATCTATCTACCTTATGATTGGTGACCTTTTCAAACCAGAAGCTATGAATAATTTACTTCTTTGTTTGTCACTTGTCAACAATGCAATCCAATCCAAAAAAATGTTTAGATAAAGGAAAATACATGACAAGACAATAACACATTCAAATAACAACTTAATCACAGAACGAAGACTGAGTAATGTACCAATCTAATTCGAATCTTTAGAATCACAATACAGTTTCTTTATTACTAAGGGGAAATAGTGTTCAAGGCATGTGTTTGTATCATGGATGATAGTGGAACGTCTGATTGTAATAAATTACAATTTCAATGAAACTTTGATTGTAATACAATTTGATCTGTATTGATATATAGTTATTTCATTAGATTTTACATATCCATAAACTAAAACAAAAGTGCTTTTACCAGATGCATAATGGCTGGATGCAAAAAGAAACCCAAATAGAATTTTAAATTGTGAATTTAACTCAGTGGAAATTTGATGCACGTGAAGTCCCAATGATATTAGCAAAGTCAGGTCCAGGCACTTTCAAATCCCATTACAAGAAGGAGACTAAAAAACAATGGAAAAGTTGCAATGATGAATCACTAGGATGTTTCTCAATACTGGAGGTGGGGTGGGGGTGGTCACAGTAGAAGCAAAGTCACAAACTTCTGTCACTGAATTGTAATGGATAAAGTGACTTCTGCTGGGGATCCAAAGATTTTAAGAAAAGGCAAATAATGGGGTAAATTTCCCAACCATTGTAATGGGCTGACAGGCTGGGCAAAGGGCTGACAAAATGATGAGGGAGGTGATGAGATGGGAGCCTGACATGCTCCTACTGCATTGTCAGATTGAAAGAAAGAAAGATTTGCATTTATATGGTGTCTTCCATGACCACTGATTATTACTTTTATAAAGTTGTTCGAGGACCACTGGCAGAAACCTTAATGGCTTGGCAAGTTCTGTGAGATTAAGCCCTCCTTAATGTCCACTCAGTAGTACTCATAGAGTGTCCCTGGTGGTAAAGGCTGTCTTTGCATCTATGGTATCACCAGCACTTCATGACCGACACCCCTGCCCATCTCAATTGCCATGGCCAGGTGCCAAGCCTTGACTAACCTCAACCATACTGATCTCTCCTCAAGAACAACCTGCCATTAACATGCACTGTCTCCTTGATGGAGCCTTAGCAATGGTAGTCACTATTAGCGATGCTGCTGAAGGTATTGAAATACCAGTCCTCTGCATGGGTCAGCAGCTTATGGTAGCCCTGGTGGTGATCTCTTAATTGACAATCACTAGCAAAATACTGTCCCAGGGTTCCATCGGAAGCAGTGAGGGATCAGCTTTTACTTGTGGCTCAGGTGTAGGAACTTGACCATCATCGAGAAAATTCATCTCATTGCTTTTTTGGATTGGTAGGATGCTAAGAAGAGGGCACAAGTTAAGATGATAACAAAAAGAATTAAAGTTTATTCATTATTGTCACAAGTAGGCTTCCATTCATACTGCAATGAACTTACTGAGAAAATCTGTTAGTCGCCACACTGCAGCACCCGTTTGGCTACACTGAGGGAGAGTTTAACTAGGCCAATGAACCTAACTAGCATGTCTTTGGACTATGGGGGGAAATCCACAGAGACACTGGGACAATGTGCAAATTCCACAAGACAGAGACCAAATCCAGAATTGAACCCAGGTTCCTGGTACTGTGAGGCAGCAGTGCTAACCACTGTGCCACCATGCCACCCATAATTAAAGCAAACACTAGAAAAAATTCATCACAGAGAGGGTGATTAGAGTATGGAAAACCCTGCCACACTCTGTTGTTAAAACAGAGCCAACAAATTCTCTCAAAAGACAGCGACATAATAGCTTGGAAGCTAAGTGGATTGTGGGTTAAGTAGAAGATTGAGATTTGAAACTTGGCAGCTTGACAGACGCTGGCAGAGAGATGAATGCTAGAATTCTGCTTTTGGAGGCAGATTTCCTTTCTGCCCACTCCTCCTGTTTCACTTCAACCCTGACCCATTTATGGAACTCATCCTCACAGCAGAGCAAGTCTCATTAGAAATCCCGCAATGGCACAGCAGGAAAAAGATCTTCAACAGTCATGTGATTGTGGTTACCTGAAGGGGTTGTTGCAATGCTCTTACCTTCCATTACCTTGTGATCCCAAACATGACTGCAAATGAAGCTGATAGGAGGGAAACGTCAGATTCTGACCATCTACCTCATGATCCTTTGCAAGCAATGTCTAGAAAAGGGATGCTGAGTGACATTCACATTGGGTCAGTTGGTTGGAAGCGTATTGAGATGATAAGGCAATAATACACAAGAGGACCTGAATTCTCACTGACTGCCAATTTTGGGCAGGATTACGGAGAAGAAATTCTCCTCCATGGGTCAGCTGACCTGTTACTGCATCATAACACAGCCTGAATCTATTTCACCCATAGAACCATGGAATCTTACAACACTCAAAGGGAGCAGTCAGCCCATTGTATCCATGTTGGCAGTTTACTTGAGTACTCCACCTTGTACTCTTTCAGACATTCTTCGGCTTCAAGATTTTATTCACATTTGCTTTAATGTATGCAATGATCCTAATCGCCATTGTGCACTGTAGTGTCAGCTGGATATGACATAGTGTTGTCTATTTGCTCATGTGAATCTGACACCTCATTTACTGCTGCTTTTGTGATTTCCTTGTGCAAAGAGTTAATTTTACTGGCTGGCTGTAGGTATTGACTAACAGCCTGATGGGATTCAGATATCTTTATGTTATGCATTGTGAGATGGCTGCATCTAAGTTAATGGCGTAATCTTGCCACTGTTCACATCATGCTACCACTGCAGTAAAATTGAAGAATTAGGCGGCTAGCCAAATCTCCATTCACTGCAACAACATGGGAAAATCCTGCCGGTGTGAAGTGGTAAGATTCTAGCCAAAGTGTGGCATTTCAGTGGTTGACTAATCTTTCTTGTTTTCTGCTAACTCTTGTCATAACTGCTTCACCAGAATAGGGGTGGAGGAAAAAGTTTGGGACAGATAGTGAGTCGGGTAGAGTATGCCCCTCTTTCTCAAAATCCTTGAAAAATAAAGTCATGTTAAACTTGTATGCAACCTTGGTTAAATTACTCTTGTAGCACTATGAGCATCCTGGTCTCTATATTATATAAAGAGGTATGGCGGCACTATGGAAGGTACAAGTGAGGTTTACAAGCATATCAGAACAGAGTACTTATTCCAATCAGGGAACATTGAACAGGTTGAAACTCTTCTTTCCAGAAAAGAGAAAGCTGAGAGGATGAAATGATAAAGATTTTTAATATTATAAGAGGTTGGAAAAGTAAACACACAGAAAACATTTCCACTTATGGGTGAGACAAGAGCCAAAGGTATAGAATTGTTTTCAAGAGGAAACTGGATAAGGACCCAAGGGAGAAAGAATTAGGTGTTTAGGTGAAGATGTGTAGGAGGAGGCTCATGTGGAGCATAAAACTGGCATGGACTTGTCATGGATAGTTCATGTGTTCATATCCATTACCCACTCAGTTTTCTTTTAACTTAAAAGCCTCATTCTTCAAAAATTCTGTCAGCTTTCCATCTGTCTAACATTCCCACTCCACCTTCCAATATAGAAATGTCTCCTCCTTGCAGTAATTAGTGAATTATGATTTCTTCACAGAGTCTGGATTCCATGGTCTTTCTGAACACTTCCACTGGACTCCAGCAGGACCAAGAAAGGCCTCATACTAACTGGAATCCAAATATTCCAGGTCTTGCCATTCTGACTAACATAGCAAGGGGCTGGGGCTCCTCAGAAACCTGAGGGAACACTCTGGGTTGGTACACTGATGAGAAGAGGTCTGAGGGCTGCAGTCCCAACAGAAGTGGGTCCAACCTCCTTCAAGGAAGAACAGCTTCAGGCTGTTTGTTTTGAAGTTTTAAGTTTATTTGTTAGTGTGACAAGTAGGTTTACATTCACACTGCAATGAAGTTACTGTAAAAATCATCTAGTTGCACTTTGGCGCCTTTTCGGGTACATTGAGGAGAATTTAACATGGTTAATGCACCTAATCGGCACATCTTTTGGACTATGGGAGGAAACCAGAGCACCCAGAGGAGACCCATGCAGACAAGGAGAGAACATGCAGACTCCTCACAGACAGTGATTCAAGCTGGGAATCGAACCTGGGTCCCTGGCACTGTGAGGCAACAGTGCTAACCATTGTGCCAGTGTATTGCTTGTGACTAGAATCCTGAAGAAAAAGCAACATGTCTTTTTTGTTATATTTTGTTTCCTTTACAAAGGGATTCAAAGAAGAAAATATTCTTTTGATGGTGAGGATGAAAGACAAGAGAAGAGTGGCTGAAAACCTCCACCTTTCCTTCCTGTTTGAGCTGGTGAACACCTCAGATATGCTTCTAGTACTGGTGTCCATCAAGAAATGGAGTGATTTGCCACTGACTCAAACAGTGTCAGTAATGAAAATAGTAGTTGGCAAAGCCCCACATAATCACCAGAATTGCTTTGCTGGGAACTATATGGGCTGCATTTTTAGCCCACACCTTTAAAAAAAAAACAAAGTGGCCAGCTCTGATGAAGTGTCATCCAGACTCAAAAATTGTTCTATTCTCTCTCTGCAGATGCTATCAGACCTGCTAAGATTTCCCAGCACTATCTGTATTTGTTTCAGATTCCAGCATCCACAATACTTTCCTTTCAAGCAGTTCTCTTTCCGGCACTGAAAACCTCGGTTTATCAAACCCATCACAGAAATCATAATGTCTAGCCCTAGAATATTTGTTTCCCCAAGTATCTTTCTGTTTGATGAGATAAGCTTGAAGGAGACACCAATACACTTGTTCAACCACATCCAACATTTGAAAACCCCATTAACAAGGATAAGTTAGAAGTAGAAGATTAATCCATTTAGCATATATTTTAATGAATTGCTTTTGAAGGGGTTTGACTTGCCAACTCAATAACACAATGTACTAAAGTTATTACAAAAAGCAAAATCAATTTTAATGACGCCAGTATAAGGTAACAAGGAAATGGACATTTTAATCAGGTCCTTTCCTGATCCAAAAATTCCGCAATGTATTTATAATCTTGAAATTTTTAATTTTGTTAATGCATCTAATCAATAAAAATGTAAACTACCCCATGGTAATTATTGAAATGACTGTTTTCAGACTGTTCCAGGCACTAATTAGATATAGAACTACCCATTCTCAGCTCTAACAGCCATATATAAATTGGAGCAGACTTTGGACCAGATGGAACTGGGTCTCTTCAGTCCAACTCTATGTTAAGCATTGCTCATAAGTTATTACAATGGCATAATAATTGAATCCTACATTGGTTTTGACTGTAAGTTGATTCCTTATGTTGAAAGTATATTGGGAAACATTTTCTCAGACATTGATAGTGGGATTTTACAGCCTAGTGTCTCTGAAACTGTAAAACACCACCCAGGATCAACGGACTTTCCATGTTCTGCCCCTTGCCCGTGGTTGGCAGGGCAGTAAAATTTCAGCCACAGTGTGGGGAAAAATGGGGATGGCAGAACATGCTCCTGCCAAAATTAACTTCAATGTATTGAGTGAGGAGCAATATCTTCCTTTCTCAGAAATGTAACTTTAACATCCAATAGAAAAATGAATAATCAGTTAAAAATCAGTTTTAGGAGAATAATGCTTAACTTGAAAATTACTGATTGCAGATATTTATATTCATTGTAATCATGTGATGATGATAATGTTTCAGTAAATCATGATCACCATATTATATATATAATAGATAACTGAGGAGCTCCGTTATGTACAATTAATCGCACCATGTGCCTACACATGTTACGTGCTGATGTACATGGCCTCGGCTGAGAGGTCCAACTCTCACAAACAATTCCCCCCCCCTCCCCCACAACTTCCCATCAGATATCTGTCCAATGCCAGAAGAAGTATCTACTACAATGCAGTTGAATTGCTTCACTATTGAAAACCATATGAACTACATGCACAAGATCCTTCATATTCCCTTTCTTCTCCGGCAACTAACTATTCATTTATTCACAGCTAAGCAAATGAGGAAGCAGTGAAAGACTTGCATGATAGGTCTTTAGTTATGGGCCATTCTAAAAGAAATACAGTCCAGGGAGACACTGCATGCATTATATCAAATGGGTCTGAGAATAGGCAGACAACAAGAACCTCAGAGGACAGAGTGGTGAAGTAGTGAAAAATGCTTGGTTTCATCGGTCAGAACATTGAATACAGGAGTTGGATGTCTTGTTGAAGTTGTACAAGACATCAGTAAGGCCACATTTGGAATTCTGTGTGTAGTTCTGGTCACCTTATTATATAAAGGATATTATTAAACTAGAAAGAGTGCAAAAATGATTTATTAGAATGCTACAGGGATTTGATAGATTGAGTTAAAAAGAGAGATTGGATAGACTGGAACATTTTCTCTGCAGCGTAGGAAGGTGAGGAGTGATTTTATAGAGGCCTAGAAAATAATGAGGGGCACAGATCAGCTAGATAGAAAATATCTTTTCCCAAAAGGTTAGAGAGTCTAAAACTAGAAGGCATAGGTTTACGGTGAGAGGCAAGAGATACAAAAGTATCTAGAGGGTCAATTTTTTTTACACAGAGGGTGGTGAGTGTCTGGAACAAGCTGCCAGAGGTAGTAATAGAGATAGGTACAATTTTGTCTTTTAAAAAGCATTTAAATAGTTACATGGATGCGATGGGTACAAAGGGATATGGGCCAAATGCGGGCAATTAGCTTAGAGGTTTTAAAAAAGAAAGTGTGGCATGGACAAGTTAGGCCGAAGGGCCTGTTTTCATATTGTAAGTCTCTATGACTCATCCATGGCTAGGATTCTCCAGTGCCACTGCAGTGAATGAAGATTTGGCTGAGCACCAAATTATCTGTTGTTGCTGACAATGGGACAGAAATGGATGAAATTCGAGAATCCCATTCATAACCATGAAAGACTTAACACGTGAGTCTTTCACTTCTTCCTCATTTGCTTATCTGTGGAAAACCTATCTTACTTAATTTATATAGTTGTTATAGGCAATGTTATTCTTTCAGAGACTCTGCAGCTTAGTAATTCTAAGACTGTGGAGAGAGTGCAGAGGAAGTTTATCAGGATACTGCCTGGTGTGGAAGGTCTGAGTTACGAGGAGAGGTTAGGCAAATTGGGGCTGTTTTCCTTAGAAAGACATAGACTTAGAGGAGATCTAATAGAGATATACAGGATTATGAGGGGTATAGATAGAGTAAACAGGGTTAAGCTTTTTCCTAGGTTGGACTCAAATATCACGAAGGGTCGCGGGCTTAGGGTGAGGGGGTAAGGTATAATTTGTATGCTAGAGGGAGTTTTTCTTCACACAGAGGGTTGTGGGGATAAGGAACGCACTGCCAAGTAAGGTGGTAGAGGCAGGCACTCTGGAGCTATTTAAAAGATACTTAGATGGACACATGAACAGAATAGGAATGGAGGGATATAGGAAACTGATCTAAAATAGGTATCATGAGCCTTGGGAGTTCCTGGGAAGTGTGTAAATTGTCAATGATACTGATGTATTTCTGTTTTATACTACAGCTACGTTGGTCTGCCTTGTTGTCTAATAAGGGGCATACACGCACTGAGTCGTGAGAAGGATGCTCTTGGACTTTTCGAGAGTAGCCTAGTGCTTCACGTCATTAGTGTATGCTTGAATTGGACCAGTTGATGGGCAACACAACAGCTCAGTGACTATTGCTGTGTTGTGCAGATATATGGATTTGGACCTGTGTCTGTGGGAGTTTGCGCATTCTCCCCGTGCTTGCGTGGGTTTTCTCCGGGTGCTCCAGTTTCCTCCCACATCCCAAAGATGTGCTCTTAGGCTAATTGGCAAAACAAATTCTCCCTAAATTGTCTCGCAAATTTTGTTCCAATGCATAGATCTATAAACATAGAAGGGATCATGGGTAGAAGTAGAAACATCGAGGTGGCGATACGGGCTCATTGGGCCGAAGGGCCTGTTTCCCATGCTGTTTTGTTCTTCGTTCTTTGTTCTTCATTCTGGTTCTAAGTTATAAGAGGGTCACTAAAAGCTCTTGAAAAGCTCTCTTCTGCTGTTTTTAGCCTACGGGCTAAAGCATTGATATCCTCTTCAAGTAGTGGCCCAGCCAATAAGAACATAGAAGCGATATGCCTCATAATCAACTGTGAATTGCAATTAGAACTCTCAAGTTCTGGAAATAGAAGGCAGGAATAGGGCCAACGATTAATTTTCTAAATTGCAATATGGGAACTAAAGATTCTTTAGCAAACATTTCAGGGGATTAATGGCCAGTTTGATGCCCCAGATAGAGTTAACCTAAAACAGGCAGCTGGTCAGTTACCAAAGCCATGGGTACTTTCAATGCCCTACAATTCAATGCCTAAGAAGCCAGAGTCAACCAAATCTCAGCAATCATTCAACTAGCCTTTCATTAGGGAATCAGCCAGGAAGAGTAGTAGGCTGGAAATCATATGCACAAAATAGCACACATCAACCAACATTCACAAAAGACGTAATAGAAAAATAAATGTCCTACAGCTTTTTCACAATAAATAAATTAAGTATTTATTTATCAATGGTTACAATCCTACAGTACCAACTATAGGATAAATGGGAGAGATTCTTTGGTTCCCTGCAGTGTGTTTCATGGTGTTGAGAGGTGGTCCACCATTGGCTGGCAGTGGAACCTTCTGGTCACCTTGCCGTCAATGGGGTTCTCATTGATTCCATCCCACACAGCCTGAAAACCCATGGCAGGGATGCACTGTCAGTAGGACCAGAAGATCCTACTGTTATGAAGAGCCCAAAGATCTCACCCAATATTTGAATAACGGGGGTTTCATTTTGATGATAGGGTGAAACAGATACTAAAGGACAATGTTTAAAAAGAGCTTTCTTGTTTAAATGTGTGACTTTAAAACACACTTTTCATCCTAACTATTAGTTACTGCAATTTGACATCTGGAGGTGCTAAATTACTTACTTGCCTATTCAACAATGAAGTGCTAGATAGATTCAGTTTTCATGAAATAGTGTATATCCAGGTTCTACCTTGCTGGTATTAGGCATCAGCTTTCAAGGTGGCTCAGGGACTGAATGAGAGAGTGCATAAATTCTCAGGTATGCCATTGGAGGTTCTGATGAAGGAGGTCCAGATAGGAAGATGTCCGCTACCCAAAAGGGGGAAGGAGACCATCTTTCTCTCCTCTGTCCTCTTCAACATCCTCCTCTGTCTGTTTTACCATCTCTTCTTGTCTTGAATTTGATCCACTGGCACAATTGCAGGTGGTAATGCCTGGCTTCTTATGAGTAATGCATGAAGCAGGTCACGATTTGAAATTCGCCTTGCCATTCTTGCATTTTCCTGCAGCAGCTGATATTGTTCACCTCGTCCCCATCTTTTCCTCCTATTCTTCCTGCAAACCAAGAGAGACCTCAAACAAAATGCCATCCCCTGATGACTCCTAAAAGATATTAAACAAGGTGAGTGCGCATCACTTATTCGTTTTAGATAAGTCCTCATAAAATTTCTGTAATAAATGTTGACAGCATTGACAAAGTCTTGACAAAGGTTCCCAGAAGATCTAATGATGAGTTTCAATAGTCCTTTTCAAATCTCCGGCAGCAACTGAGTATCTTTATGTAGGGCACAAAATTTTCAACATGACTGATTTACTCCCAGTTAGTTTGTCACTGTTAGAAGAAAATGTTAGATCAATTACTTAGCACCAAAATATTATTCTACAGCCACGTGATAGTCAGCATTTTAACAGCCAATCTTTAAGAGTCTTATGGAAGCTAATCTGAGCGCAAGCTTCATCTCCTTTTCTAGGATGACGGGTGAATATTATTGGGGTTATTGGGGGGGGGGTGGCGGGGAGAGGGAATGGCTTCTCCCCCACTACTTGCAGAAGCAAAGTCAGCATGGAGCCAACTGGCTCCACTCCAACACACCTCATAGCCTTAATGCACTGCAGGTTGGGCTAAATAGGAAGAGTGTGAGACTTAGGCTCCTCAGTGGACAGGAAGGCACAGCTTCGGGCATTGCCAGCATCAAGGTTGGGAGGCAAGGGCTGGTGTTGGCAGTGTGTTTATTGGAGCAGGTGAGTAGAAAGTAAGTGGAGGGTAGGAGGGCAACGCTTAATCCACGATTCACAAAGGGAAGAGCCCAAAGAAAGTACTCATCTCCCCTTCCTCCCTGCTTTTTGATTTATTTTAAGTATGTGCCCACTTCCACCTGGCAGCCTACACTAACCATTCATAACATGGGCAGCGCATTGTCAAAGTCAGTGTACTTGTTAACAAGCCTGATTAACTCTTCTTTATCTATTTAAATATGGTAGGCGGGCTGCAGATTTTAACACTTATTCATTCCTAATAATATAGGGGTAAGCTTGGGAGTGCATACAAAGCTAGTGGGAAGGATACCCACCCAATTTTATATGCTCCTTGCTAAAAACACTTGAGTGGGGGGGGCATGTTAAATGCCGCCTGATGTTACATGTTAAAACAATGTTTCAGATTAAGACCCCACTTTGGTCTACTCAAAGCTTCTTTAGCACCAACATTTTGGGAAAATTCATCCAGGTAAAAAGCTAAGAGAAGGTTTTGCAATTTTTAATTTCAAAATAACAAATGAAATATGAAATATAAATGTTCCATTCCCTCAATGGGGATCAATATCATTCTCTGAATGCTCATTCTGAGAATGGCAAAGCTCAGTCTCAATCTAGCAAAACACATAAAAATGGACTGTAAAAGCTTCTATAGGGATGTAAAAAGGAAATAATATTTTAGCTCAGATAAATATGAGTCTATAAGGCAGAGTTAGAGGAATTCATAATGGGGCAATGGCAGAACAGCTATATGATTACGTTGTGTCTGTTTTCATTGAGGAAGATGCAGGAAATCTCCCAGATGTAGGGATCCAAGTGATTAGGGAAAATGCAGAGTTGAAGGAAATTAATATAAGGAAATAGGTTGTATTGGAGAAATTAATGAGATTGAAAATTGTTAAGTCTTCAGAACCTGATATTATGCTTTACAAAGTGTTGAAAGACATAGTGAATGATCATCTTCTATAATTCTATAGATTCTAAATGATTCCTTTAGACTGGAATGTAGCAAATTACATCCTACTGTATAACAAGGGGGTATAGAGGAAACAGGGAGCTACAGGAATGTTAGCCTTATATCACTAATAGGGGAAATGCTAGAATCTATTATAAAGGATGTGATAAATAGTTGTGACAGTCATGATCTGTTTGTGCATAGTCAGCATGGATTTACAAATGGGAAATTATTTGTAATGAACTTGTTTGGGTTTTAGATGTTATGAACAAAGTTGAGAAAAGAGAGTTAATGGACAAAGTGGATAGTATTTTCCCATCCTACCTGCCACAGGAATTGTAGCAGATGGGACAGGACCATGTAAAGGTCTGTTGAAATCAGTTGGAATTTTTCAGTCTTGGGGTGAACATGGTCGGAAAATTTGTCCGGTATATTTGAACTTTTGGTGGCCTTTTAATAAAATTCCCAAAGGAGGTAAATTTACAAAAGAGAAGAACATGGGATAGAAGCAACATACTGGTATGAAGTTAGGATTGGCTAACAGGCAGACAACAAAGTAGGAATAAATAGGTCATTCTCGTGGCTAGTGGGGTACCACAAGGATCAGTACTTAATTCCCCAGCTGTTCATGATATATATATTTGGATTTAGGGATCAAATGTAATATTCCCAAAGTTGTTAATGATAAAAGCTAGGCAGGAATGCCTGTTGTAAAGAAGATGTCCCACGGCTGCTGGAGAATTTGAACAGACTTAAGTGAGTGGGCAAAGATATGGCAGATAGAATATAATGTGGAAAAATGTGAGGTAATCTATTTTCATAGAAGGACAGATGTGCAAACTATTTCCTAAATAGTAAGAAATTATAAGTGTAGTGTCAGTAAGTCACTGAAGGCTAACATACAGGTGAAACCTGCTATTAGGCAGGCTAATGGAATGTTAGCCTTTTTCACAAGAGGATTTAAGTACAGGATAAAGGGGGTCTTGCTTCAATTCTATAGAAGATTGGTTAGATCGCGCCTATGTGCAATATTAGTCCCTTTATCTAAGAACGAATACTATTGCTGTGGAAAGAGTGCAACAAAGTCTTACCAGACTCGTTCCCAGGATGACAGGACTGTCTCATAAAGAAAGATAGGGCAATCTATGCCTGTGTTCTCTAGAGTTTTGAAGGATAAGGGGTGATCGCATTGAAACCTACAAAATATTTAAAAGGCAGAGACAGGATGGATGCAGATAAGAGATGAGATTCTCCAGGCTCCCAGTCACATGTTTCCGTTGGCAAGAGGTGACACATTGTCTGCTTATGGTGGGATTCTCTGATCCCAACACTATCAGTGAGAATTCCCACTGATGGCACGCCATGCCAGTGGGAAATCCTTGGGCGGAGGTGCGCTGCCGGCAGGACCAAAGAGTCTCCTCAGTGTGGACGGGCAGAGGATTCCAGCTAAGATATTTTGTTGGTTAGGCAGACTAGACCAGGGGACATAATTTCAAAATAAGGGGCATTCCATTTAGGACCAAAATGAGAAGGAATTTCTTTACGCAGTAGGCATGAATATTTGGAATTCTCTACCCCAGAGAGCTATGGAAGCTTAGACATTTTGTATATTTAAAGCAGAGATTGATAGATTTTTGTTTAGCAATAATGTAAAAGGTTATGAGGATAGTGGGTGTAAAATGCATTGAAGTTTACGATCAGTGATCATATTAAATGGCAGAGCAGGCTTGATAGGCTGAATGGCTTTCCTGTTCCTATGTTCCTAACTGTCGCACTACACTATTTCTAAAATAGCATAATAATTATAATGCAAAAAATTAAATGCATATTTATTATTTGGCAATAATATAAAATACAGAATAATATTTCAATTTTAGAGGATTTATTAAATGCAATATTCAAATAATTATAATACTTGTTTGTTAAAATATGAATGGTTTTCAAGATTCATACTTAATTAAAATGTGAATTTTTAAATGTAAATAAGGAAACTTTCATATGGCAATGGATTCTACATTAATACAAGAAGCCAATTGACCCACTAGGTTCATTCTTTACAAAGGATATGTATAACCTATCTTTTGATAGGCACTTTCCACCATCTAATTTTAAGGACAAATTCTGACCAAATAATCCCTCATTTTTGGTCAAAAAAAGTGCAAAATATTTCATAATCCAACTCTGCCTCTCTAAGACTTTCCATATCATTTGCAACCTTGGTCATTCCAAACAGTACAAGAGTATTTTGTCATCTTGACCTCTACCTATCCTAATAAATTCACAATTATAATTACAACTACATACATATCAAATTCCTTTTCAAATCAGAACTTAGCTTTAATTTCAA
Source organism: Sphyrna mokarran (assembly GCA_024679065.1). Taxonomy (NCBI): domain Eukaryota; kingdom Metazoa; phylum Chordata; class Chondrichthyes; order Carcharhiniformes; family Carcharhinidae; genus Sphyrna; species Sphyrna mokarran. The sequence goes on from JAGIQG010000005.1 coordinate 71,807,918, forward strand.
CAGATGCTTTCAAATATATATAGATATCTAGATTGTGTTTTCATTGTATTTAATGATTTGGCTTCATCATGAACAGGGTAGACGAGCAACGAATTTGGGATGGAGTTCATTCCATAGAAGTCCTGCGGTGTCGGAGGAGGCCATTCAGCCCACCGAGCCTGCAACAACAACAATCTCATCCAGGCCGTATCCCCATAATCCTATGTATTTACCCTGCTAGTCCCCCTGAAACTAAAGGGCAATTTAGCATAGCCAATTAAGCTAACCCATGCATTTTGGAGTGTGGGAGGAAACTGGAGCATCCGGAGGAAACCCACAATTGGTCCTGTTCTGAATGAGTGGAAGGTGTTGCTCCAAATTCCCACTCAATCCTTAGGGTTGGTACCCTGAAAGTGCCAAGACTGACATAAACACAGATCCCATTCCTTAAAAGACTCAGTTCCCAGGATTTATGACAGTATCAAGGCAGAGATGAAAAGGCAGACGGAATCCCTTCTCAACCTGAAAAATACTGAAATTTTTATTCCCCTTTCCCCAGCAATACATTGCCTGGGATACAAATCTAAAAATACAATGAGGTTGAGACAGAAGTTTGATCTAATCTAGTTCAACCCTGTGATGCATATTATAGCTTAAGTTGGACTCTATTATTTTATGACTTCTAGGTCTAATCCAGCGTAGTCTTCCGGAAATTTAAATCCAAATAATGTGCACTAGCTTGGAGATGACTGTCAATGTTATATATATGCAATGGTAAAATTCCCTTTAGGAATGTTGCTAAAATGAGAACTGCTGCTAAAAACAGTTGATTTGTATGTAAAACTTAAAACCAATCAATGTAGTCTTACGCAACCCTTTTCATGCCTAATTATTTAAAAGCCTTTCATTCATTTTTCAGATCAACTTATAATATTTACAAAAAGATGTTTGAGCAGATACTTCTAAACACAAACTCTTTCCAAAAGTGTCACTCCAGGAGTAGTAGCACAGGAGTTTCATGTCGCAGGCTATTAATATATCCTGGAACCTGTGATGTTGCTCTGTCAGCCAAGTGAACAATTGTGTTGCTGCGGCGATCTCAAGGTATATTTTGCATCACCAACTTCAAGCTCTTCTAAGAATGTCCAATGTCATGTTGCATTATTAAGTGACTGGGGTGGGGGTGTGATTGGAGGTGAGTGTTGAAAGTTTTACTAACAGCATGCCTTTTGTCTCGGAACTGCAGCCAAATCCTTGCAGACCATTTGGTCTAATAGCAGGGAGTGGCGACAGAGCAGGCATCCATTGCATTAAGGGTCCATGTCAGTGTGGCAACAGAAAAAATAAAGTGAGAGCAAAGGTTCCCAGGAAATAGAATACTAGCTCTGAGTTCAAAGAAGGTCTACTACTTCACCCACTTCCACCGCCCCATATACTTACATGCAAGAAAGGTTACAGTGTCCCCTCATATTTGGATTGATTCCCTTCTTTTTTCTCTCACCTTGTTATCCAAGGGGGAATCACTTTACAAAAATGTTGAAGACGTGTTGAAGAAGCACATGCAGTGAGACACATGCACTCAACCTACGATCTATCCATTATAACAGTGTTGCCTTCACAAGTGGCCTATCTCTGTCACACAAGCCTGCCATATTACAGATTCAGATGCTCGCCTAAAAAATTAGCACAGCACCAATTCTATCCTTCTGTATGTATTCTGCCATGTCATAGAAAGACATCTATTTCCCAATCTTTCAATCTATAAGCCTCTCTATGGTGCAGTTAATAAAACAAGTTTTGCCAACATTTGTTGTGCCCTTTCTCAACAGTTTTCTGCACTCCACAGCTGGATTAATAAAATGCTCATTATTTATACTAATTAAATGCTCATTAGTTGCTTGAGAAATGTGAAAGGCCGTTATTACAGCTGTGTCATAATTAGGCTTTTTTTGTCATTTTTGCTGAGGAAATCAAGCTGTATCAAATCAGCTGTAGCAAATCTGCTTGCGCTCATTATTTTTGTTGACAGCCATTGTATGCTGGTAAAAAATACCAGGTTGTTAGAGGTTTATTATTGGTCTGGAAATTTGAACAGGCCTGCAAACAGGCATTTACAGAGCGAGGTGAACCATGCACGCATCTGTTCACATGCTCCCAGGGACCACATCTAATTAGTGCGATGACCTAACTCTAGTGATTCAGGTGTATGATCATTATTTTATCACTGGTTGTTGGTTGTACTCCTGTTTCGGGGATGGAGCAAGATATCCTTCTTCACCACTGCTGTTTAAAAACATCCAGCACCTCTTAAAAGAGGGGTGCAATCTGATCGCCGGCAACAGGGAAACTTGTAAAAAGTGATCAATGAGGTCCAGACAGGACATTCAGTTTTTAAGTTGGAGGCTCTGATCCAGGCAATGGGCAGGAGAGGGGAGATTCTGTAACAGAGGGGAGCAGGAAATTCTTTTCCAAGTCTGGATAAATGTCACAGAGAAGGCATGTGACAGCATCCTAACTGCCAGGACATGGCTGAAATGTCAAAGAATTTCAATGATTTAACTGGAGTTGCCAGGGTAAGGGTAGCGTTCTCTTCTTATCTTTTCTTGCCCCCACTATCTGCTGTCTCAGAAGAGTCTCCTCCAGTGTTTCTCTTCACTTTACTACAAAGTCTTCACCCAAATTCATTCTCCTCATGCTCATCTATTCACTATGACACACCATCCCAACTATTTCAGCATGTCAGGAACATTCACAAAACACTTAAGGGGGATATCGCTAACATACTTCTGTCATGTGGAAGTTCCACACAACCTGCACTTTGAATTGCCACTGAGACCCATCTGAATTGATGGAAGAGAACATGCTAACCATCAAGCACTGGGGAAAAGTTAGAACAATAGTGAGTATTAATACTGGAGGATTCGTAGAGTATTCCTTCACATCTTATCATCTACTTCTCTTCTTTCATCTTTCCCCATGCACTCTGCATGACAAAGTGCAATTGCTTTCTTCAGCCACTTTTATTTCTGCTGTCCCTTCACACTTGATGCTATCCCTGGTTCCTATCATCCATTGTAATTGCAAAAAATGTGAACCCACCTTTGCCATTTTAGGAAGAGCAGGCTAACCTTCCTGTCTTGTACTATCACTTGATCTGACTCTGGCAAACACCAATTCAGTGGATGGCAACAAAAACACAAGTGAGACAGGACAGTCTGCGGCTACTCAGAAGCTTTTTCCCAGGGTGGAAGAGTCAGTTAATAGGGGCACTGATTTAAGTTGCAAAGGGCAAGGTTTAGAGGAGATGTATGAGGCAGATTTTTTACACAGAAGATGGTGGATGCCTGGAACTCATTGCCGGGGAAGGTAGCGGAAGCGGATACAGTAGTGACTTTAAGGGGCATCTTGGAAAGTACATGAGTGGGATGAGAATAAAGGTATATGATTCCCGGAAGGGTAGGAGGTTTTGGTTAAGTTGGGCAGCATCATGGGTGCAAGCTTGCAGGGTCGAAGAGCCTGTGCTGTAGTCAGAAGCTTTTCCATCAGCAATCAGCTGATGAAATAATATGCTAGGTTAAGAAATTAATGAGAAACATCATAATAAAAAGTACAAAATTAAAAACTATAAATATAAAAACTACAAATCCCGTGCCATCAAGAGGGGATCCATGGCCAGCAATGGCACTCTCTGGGATCAATCTTACCAAAATAATCCATATGCTGAACAAACGTGAGAATGGGGGAGAATCACCTTTTTGTTGCATGAGTTAGAAATCAAACCTCACCTCATCCTGATGAAAATATAAAGCAAGATCTATTTCCCACCAGCAGATGGAGAGGAAAAACCTAAGCTCACCGAAAGCCAGCAGCTTGCAGCAGAGGACGCCATTGTGCATGCACAAATCTCTGTCTGTTCGATGCCCGAATTTTGCCTCTCATGATCTTACCGGCTCTCCCCATGATCGACTGGTCATGATTCCCAATTTTGGCACCGGCTGGCATTTCCCATTACTCAAGCAGCAAGTGGGTCGGGAAAATTGCACCAACATAACACAAAATACAACACACAACACAAAATACAACACACAACATAACACAAAATGCACAACACAGAACAAATGTAACATAACACATAGCATGGCACAAAGCACAGCACACAACACAAAATAATGCAAAACATAACACACAACATAAAACAAAACACACAACATACAGCATAACATACTGCGTGTCACACATCACAACACACAACTAACACACAGGTTAACAAGGCAATAACACACAACAGAACATGCAGAACAACATGCAGTACAACATACAACAGAACATGCAGCATAGCACACAGCACAACATATAGGACAACATGCAGCATAACACACACAGCAGCACAGTAGCATACTGGGCAGTATAGAACGTGTGAGCAGCAGCAGATTATAGACAATACAACATCTGCCCGACTCATTGGACTCAAACTAGTGACATGCAAGCACCTACTGTGGGCCTACAAGAATTTGCCAGACACCAGTGACAGTGGAGAGGGTGAAATGGTTGGTGGAGCAAATTCAGCTGGCAATGGTATTGAACAAAGGCTTCAGGTAAGTTCAGGAGGGGTGTTGTGGTACAGTGGGAATAGAGCTAATCATGGACACATGTGAATAGTGTACAGCTCATGGCTCGTTCTTTAAAATGAAGCTTGGAGTATCATGCCTGCTTCTCCAGGTTCCGCATTCAGATAAATGTCTTTTTAAAAAATGTTGGTGGGGACCTCTATCATCCCTTCAAAGGCTACAGGGTAAGCTATAAATACAACAACAACTTCCACTTTTAATGGATTAAAACATCCCAAGACGCTTTACAAGTGTGTTATCAAATAAAATTTGACACTGTGCCATTTAAAATGATGGTAAAATAGGTGGAAGTAGGTTTTAAGGAGCATCTTAAAGGATGTAGGAATGAATGATGAAGAAACCAAAAGAGAAAAGGCAGGTCTGGCAGCATCTGTAAGAAAAGAAAAGAGCTGACGTTTCAAGTCCAGGTGGCCCTTTATCAAAGGTAAAAGGCATAAAATGTGAAAGATACTTATACTACAGAATAGGGGAATGAAAGATGAGTTATAGCCACAAAAACAAGGAGAAGGACTAAGAGGTGCTATTGGCAATGTATAGAGAGAATAGAAAGTGTGAATGGCCAAATGGCAGAGAAGCTGAAATCAGAGGACAAACTTTGACAGATGAAGATGTGGAGGGAGATGAGTGTGAGAGAGATAAGATTGAGAAAAAGGGTAAAAGGGAAGCAAAAGGGGGAGAAAAGGTAAGGAAAGGGGGGAAAAAATAGGGGGAAAGAGGGAGAGAGAAAAATAAAGATGATAAACAAATAAAAGGTAGAGAACAGTTAACAATTAAATAAAATGAAAACAAAGGGATCAAGGTGGGGTAGAGCTAATCATCTGAAGTAGTTGAATTCAATGTTGAGACTGGAAGGCTGTAATGTGCCTAGCCAGAAGATCAGGTGCTGTTCCTCCAGTTTGTGTTGAGCTTCACTGGAACATAGTGAATGTTGAGGAACTTTGGGAAAGAAAGTCAAGGCAACAAAATGCATCGCCATTAAATTGGGAATGGTCAAGAGGCCAGTTGAGTGTAAGTATTTCAGAATGTCATATAACTAAAGGAGTTATAGAGAAGGAATGAGGCCATGAGTTATTTAAACACAAAGATAAAGAAACCAAATAATTCTGCTGCAGTATAGTAAATCAGTTTCTGATCCTAAAACAGGCAGTAGACCACTGCTTTGAAAGGCTTATTAAGTTACCAGTGTCACCTCTGAGCACCCGAGTCCATCTGGAGTTGGAACAACTCCAATCTTCATATTTGGTTTTGTACATCTTTTTTCCTAACAGTCTCAAAATGGAGTAAATTTTGGGGCAGGGTTTCCCAGCCTTGTCAGATGACTTATGGGAATCCCGATACCCTGCTGAATGGGTCATCGGCCAAAAATCGGAGTCAAGGCAATTGACAGTCACCTGCTCCACTGACCATGATTAGCTCCGCTTAGATAATTATGCAAACCTGCTAGCTGGGGAGGAGGATGCCCCTCTTTAGTGAGGCATTGGCTGTCCTCCTTTGTTCATTGGGGGGGGGTGTCCATCACCATTTTATTTTTTAGAGGGAGGGCGGCCTATCTTCGAACACAGAGATCAAATTAAGAATGACCCTGATTTTTGAACAGCCAGACGAAGCAGCGGCTTTTGTTAGATGGGCTTATTTTCACCTTTCAGGTGGGTAAATCCATGACAGATGTTGTCAACATCTACAGGAAACACCCTTGTTTTTCTGCTGGTGTGGGAATTTAGCCTGAAAGAGGGAGAATTCTGTCCTGGTTTTTTTTTAAAGTTGCTCCATTTTCTTCTTGAAGTTTTGAAGACTTGATTCAAAGAGACTGCACTCTGCTTTTTGTTCCATCACAGTCCATTAGAAAGAGCAAACTCTTAATCTCAGGGGAATTCTACCCTCCAACAAAAAAGTAGGTTACGATTTTTCCAATTCATGGCTGTGGACAAAAAAAGAGCACTTTCTTTCTCACAGCTGGTAGTGCATATTTCATGTGTGCAGATTTTGACTTCTCTGGATTCAGAGAGTGCGTTCAGCTTGCAGAATCTAATTTATGTTGTCAGGCATTCATTAAGTAAATCATTTCAGATTTAATTTATGAAGTCTGCCATTGGAAAATAGATTTCCATTATTAATATAATGGAGTACGTTTGGGAGGTAACCCTCAAATGGATTTTCCCTTAGCCAGTTAATCTGGGAGCTACAGGATACATTTGGATAACAGCCATCTTTTGGCCTTAAAGCTGAAAACCTGTGCAGTTTTTTTGACTGTAATCAGTTCTGCTTCTCTTCCTGCCCCCAACCATCACCATGCACCATCCCCCAACATCCAACCATATCTAAATGTTAACCTGTTGATTAGGCAGGGTATGCACAAGAAGAGAGTAGGATTTTGTTTAAGTATAGTGCCTAATGCTAATATCAGGACACAAACAGCATTTTCAATTGATGACTAAAAATGACAGGACCTCTCCTGGCCATGGAGCCGTCATTGCTTTGCCAGCTTGCCCTGTCTTTGCCAGCTCACCTTGTTTTGCCAGCTTGTTGTGCTGTTAGTTGACTTTATGTGGGCATTCCAACCCCACTTGGCCAGAGGGTTCATCTCCTGATCAACCAAAATGCCGCAGCTCTCTGATCCCAACAGCGCTACTGGGGCTATAGCCATTCCCAAAGAACGTATTCAGTGATGGTGCAGTGATTTAGATATTCAGGGGCTTGCTGGTGTCAGGCTGGTAGATGAGGAGAGGGGGTAGGGTGGTGGGTGGGGGAAACAAGGAAAACATCATAGGGTGAAAGGGGGAGACAAAATGAGGACTGCAAGCCTTAGTGAAGGGTGATCTCCAATGGGCACTGGGGTAATGTAAAGGAAGCATTCCTCCCTACTCCCACCCAATGAAAGCTACTGCTGCAGCCACATTTAGAGCTCTCCCAAACACATTTCCTCCACCCTCCTCTGCAATCCCCCCCTCCACCTGTACCACTATATACACTCTTTTGATTACCAGGGACCGAACCCATTGGTCTCCAACTGCAGCCTACATGTTGCCCAGTACCTTGTTTTTCTGGTACTATCAGATCAGGTATGATCTTATTAAATGATGGAACAGGCTGGAGGGACCAAGTGGCTCATTCCTATTCCTGATTCTCTTGCTCACTACAACATATCAAACTGCATTCAGGCCTCATCTGGATATCTCCGAACTAACCCAATACAAAATGCACCTTCCCTTTGAAATCAAAGCTAATGTATCATTTGTATAAAAAAATCCTGAATATGCTGGAAATTTTCAGCAGGTTAATCAGCAATTGTGGACAGAATGTTTTGCATGTAAACTCCCATTAAAACCAACATTTCCCTTTAAATGATTCAAACAGAACCTGCAACTGAAGGTGAAAAGACAAAGAAAAACAGAAGCAGAGGCCGGAGGAGACAATGAAACATCAGGAGGCAGCTGGTAGGTCAAGACAATTCACATCAGATAGTGGGAAGAAGTATTCATGAAATAAGAGAAGCAAAGAGCAGGTCACCAACTGAGCTTCATTGACCTGAAATTAAAACACATCAAATGTAAAGTCTGAAAACCTGAGCAAAAATACAGACATAACATGGCAGCAGCCTCAAGCTTATTAGTGCAATTGTATGTTGTACAAGCTAAAATAAAAATAAATCTAATTCTATTAGCAGTCATTCTATTATTTTCTAAATGCAGTGAATATAGATTCAAAAGGCTTGATTTTCCCCTTTGGTGTTGTTATGGTAGTCTTTGGGCCTGCCTGATTTCTCCAGCATTGTACTTGCTGAACATTTTGAGGCCAGTGAAATTAACAAGGCACTGATGTTAATGAGATTTCCTCAGGAAAAATGGAGAGGAGAGGGGAGGGGGAAATGTCTGCTGCAGGCCACAGCAGCAGCAGTGATGGAGCTGCCTCTAGGGCAACAAAGGCAACAAAGGTTCAGCTCAGTTCAGAATCTTAGAACATGGAGTTCAATTGATGAATTCACAATCAATTCAATGGCTTGCTGGAGCCTGTACAATATTTAATCTCCTGACACACACTGCAGCAACACCAGGAATAAAATGGTGTCCTTATCATCCAGAATTACAATGGTGATAATGGCAGAATCTATGACATTATATCACTTCATCATTAACATGAAATTTGAATCTATCTTCTCAGATTGGGGCTGTTAAATTCCATCTGGAAATGATGATGATTGGCAAAGAACCAGCAAAATACCCAGGAAATCTCTGTTTTGAAATTTTTGCAAAACTGGCTGAAATCCAAGCAGAAACTGTGCAAAAAATAAACTACCAGCTTGATACAAAATGGACAGAAATTCACTGTTTTAACAGAATTATTAGTTCATTTAAAATAAAAATTAAACCTTTGCTAAAATGGTGGAGAATCTAAAGTGTAAATCGAATTATTGGAAATGGAGCAGAGAGTAATTTCCAGTTCAATACGGGCAATGAATCAATTCACTTGAATTCTTCAACTAATTATGCAGCTCATCACATTAAGGTTCTTACATCATTTATCTTTCTAACATCAGTCTGTAAAGATCTAAATCACTCCTCCATATTAGTAAATCAGCAGCTTTTTTCAGATTAAGAATGAGCACTTGGTAGGAAAGTTTGAACCTAGGAATTACCTTGTAATCTCCCTCTGCCTGTCCCTAAACAGAGAGTAAGGGATGTTAAATCTGTCAACATTACAACCTGATTCCATTTCTGATGCACAGGACTGATAATGGTGGAAGACACTACACTTAAACTTTGACATTAGTTTGGGATCATGCAAATGTTGCATGTCATTTTCCGCTATATTGATGTGCCTCATATCAAATATTCCTCATGTCCAGATGTCAAGGATAGTATTTATAGATTTACAACTCCCATCAAGTTTTCCCAACATTTTTGCAGGTCCTGACACACCCTTACCCAATAGTGATCGTAGATGACTGTCCATGGTCTGGGTCAGTAGAACAGGCAGATACAAAGGTGTACCATTTGCTGCAAGCACACACGAAAAACTGCCCTTTCCCTTTTGGAGATAGATTTGATGGTGCATTGATTTTGCGGTGTGTTTTCCACTGGGCTACAAGGCAGGAAATTGCACCCAGCTTCCACGCAGAAGCTCATTAACTAAGCATCAGCAAGTTGCTCTGTGAATTATATGGGGAGGTGGAGGGATGGGGGTGCAGTCACTGATTCATCCACCCTAACATCATTTAATGGGGTTGAATTTCAGGGTACCATAATTAAACACTACTCAAACAAAGGCATTATTCTTAATGGGCCAGCTGTCAGCCATTTTTCCTCAGGGAGTCAGGCAATGATCCTTAAGTACTCAATGGAAGAAGGACCAAGTTCATCCACCGAGGTAATAACAAGAGTGTCCATCAATGCTGATCCTCTCTGCCTGTGACCCCATTACCTACAGCTATGCCAGGTGAGGAGGGTCCATCTGCCACATCGGCTGGGGCCCTCCAGATCAAGGCCCTCTACAGGATGCCCACCAGTGTCATCAAAGACAGTCAACAGACTGCTCCACCATACTGCAGATGTTGGGGATCCACAAAGACATAGCAGTAGGGTTACAAAGGATAAGAAACATTGACATCATCTCTCAGTCATCAGTCACTGTAGGCATCATGCACCTTTGTAACTACATTCACCATGAGAATGGTCTCATCCTTTGAAAGTGTCGTGCCTATGCATTATTGTGAGGATGATTCATACTCCCACATGGTACTCACCTCCCTTTGTGATGCGATGTATAGCTGACTTGTGCTAATTACTCTGTCCTTGTGTTATGTCAGTGAGATGTGTCAAATTCTTCACTGGAAATGTTTGCAAAATGGATTCCTAACCATTTATACTTACAGGACAACATGGAGCTCAGCATCCTCGAAAACTTTGGAGGGTTAACTGGAATTGTTTCTCAAAATACAATGGTTGAATTCATTGGTACATGACCTGCAGCCATGATGGCCTCTCTAAACAAGCGTGCATCTCCCAGTGACTGTGAAACATTCTTCATTAAGGTGATGTTGAGTACATTAAGTCCTTTGACACAGTGTTTGCACTGCTGTGATGACTATCATTCCCAGAGAGCACTGATGCAATGTTCACTGCTGACCTTTCCAAAGGTTAAGATCTGCTGAATCATAAGTTTGAAGGTACAAATCCAAATACTGAACATGCTCTCAATGTTACTGGTTGTTAAGATCTTTCAAAGCACTGATCTGTCACTAGAGGACAGAAGAAATGGCTGTGTCCTGTCACCTGCACCTTACTCCTCCTGGAATCTCGTGGCTATTAGTCTGACACGGAAAAATCTTTTATGTCATGTTTCTTCAAAGGTATTTGGATGTTAAAGCTGATCCTCTTCAGATTCCTGAAATGTGCCATCTTACCAAAAGCATTCCTGCAATCTGTAATCTAGTTTACAGATCAAGATTAGCTGGCATTTCAGCAATGACTGGGCAATCTTTGGCACTTTATTCATGCCAATAAGAGACAGCACATTAGAGACATTATGTGATGATCTCGCAGCAATGGACCATCTGTGCTTCCTTAACAATTGCCCTCATTTTCCATTCTCACATTCTTCCTCTATTACTCATATTCCTCTCTGTCAATGCTCAAATGGACCAACTGTATTGTGAAGTCTCTCACTGAAGCACGTCAAAAAACAATTGCACCTTCTCAAGGAAGTCTTCCTCTTTTCTCTCAGCTTGGCTCTATTTCAATGTTGTAACCATTTGAGATTTCCCCCTGAATGGGGAATCTCCTCTCACACTGCCTCAGTCCCATTCTGTGCAAAATCTTTTCCAGGCTCAATTTTCAACTGCTCAATAACTTCAGAGTTTCAAGATAGTGGTGTTGCATTTTTGCTTTGAGATCAGCTTTGACATTTCCCATGTGGATTTTCATCTCTCTCTAATCTTCTTGGAGCCTCACAATATGCAGGTTACTCTCCAGTCTCTCGTAAGTAACCCTAGATCCCGCTGTCATTGCGGTGGACAATCCAGCATTCCCCACTGAATCCATTAGTGTTGATGAACCCTATTTTACCATTTTGACTCTAAGTGCTGTGCTGACTTGAATCTGATTTTCGTTCCCGTTTTTAATAGTTCCCATACACATTTCAACATCCCCCATACACACTCTGCCTGCCCCTGCAAAAATATCAGCGATTCCAAATTGCGCTACACAAGCCAGTGGGCAGGGCTTAACACACTCAAAACCCTGCGGTTCCAATCAGCTCCTCCAACTACACAAGTGCAAAAAAATGATAGGATGCCACTCCCCTGCCATATCCCTCATGGGCTGGATAATGGCTTCCCACTGGCCCCCATAGACATTGCCCCATCCCCGTAACATTATCTACTTCCTTATGCTCCCAACCCTTCCGCCACTCAGACCAATCGCAGACCCCTCACCTTTCCCCTCCTCTGATAGAACATAGACCATAGAACACTATAGCACAAACAGGCCCTTCGGTCCACAAGTTGCGCCGGACATATCCATACCTACCAGGCCTATCTGTAACTCTCAATTCCATTAAATCCTATGTACTCATCCAGAAGTCTCTTAAAAGACCCCAGCGAATTTGCCTCTACCACCACCGATGGCAGCCGATTCCATTCACTCACCACCCTCTGAGTGAAAAACTTAATCCTGACATCTCCTCTGTACCTGCTCCCCAGCATCTTAAACCTATGTGCTCTCATAGCGGCCATTTCAGCCCTGGGAAATAGCCTCCAAAAATCCACCGTATCGATACCTCTCAACATCTTATAAACCTCTATCAGGTCGCCTCTCAACCTTCATCTCTCCCTCAACCTACCCTCATAAGGCATGCCACCCAATCCAGGCAACATCCTTGTAAATCTCTTCTGCACCCTCTCAATAACTTCCACATCTTTCTTGCAATGAGGTGACCAGAACTGCGTACAGTACTCCAAGTGGGGTCTGACAAGGGTCTTTTAAAGTTGCAGCATTACCTCCCGACTCCTAAACTCAATCCTTTGATTAATAAAGGCGAGCACACTATACACCTTCTTAACCACATCCTCCACCTGCAAGGCCGATTTAAGAGTCCTATGGACCAGGACCCCAAGGTCCTTCTGATCCTCTACACTGCTCAGCAGAGTGACAACAGATTCCTCCTTCACTTCCATTGATCTGAAGCAAAGTGGCAGTGGACTCACCTCCTCCCCATCCCCTCCCCACACCGATCTCAAGCAGAGAGCCATTGGACGCTAGGCACTTATTTGCTCATTGATGGCATGCACAGATCAGACTTACATGGAGCATGTCTGTTTTGTGCCAATTCTGGATTAGAGATCGCAGTGGTTAAGGGGGAAGTGCCAGTAAAGTTGCGCGTGCAGCCCATTAAGTCAATTTAAATGCAGGCAAATGCATTTAAAATAGCCGTCATACCCATTTTCTGTATGGTCTCGATCATGGCCATTTTCGAGCATTTGTAAAGGGGGAACTGGCTTGGAGGTGGAAGTAGATCGCGTTATTCACCTCATGTCTGTCTTTACCTAGTTTTTGCGCTTGAAAACAGGCGCAATGCGATGGTAAAATCGGGCCTGATGTCCTCATGCCCAATGTGGCTTCTTTGCACCTTGCACAGTTACATACAATGGAGAGTCTCCTCACCCCCACCAATTCTTTATTGGAACATAAGTCTTGCCCCTCTCTGGAGAAGATCTACGATGTTTGTGCCAGGCCTATGAGCAGCAAATGCAGAGCAAACCAGACTGTGTTTTGATGAGAAACAAAGAATCATGGAATCCCTGAAGTGCAGAAGAGGCCATTCAGCCCATTGAATCCACACTGACTTTCTGACCCAGTGTCTTATAAAGTGCCTCTTCTATGTCCTATCCCTGTAAACCCATCCAATTATCATGACTCATCCATCAAACCTACACATCTGAGAACACAAAGAGGCAATTTAACATGGCCAAACCATCTAACCTGCATATCTTAGATGTGTGGGAGGAAATTGGAGCATGCAGACACGGGGAGTCACCCAAGTCACCTCACAGACAGTCACCCAAGGCCATAATCGAACCAGGTCCGAGGTGCTATGAAGCAGCTGTACTAATCACTGTGCCACTATGTAGCTCACTCACACACTGGTGAGAAGAAGGTAAGTTATGTCTACCAAGAAGAAAAATTCAAAAAGCTTGACCCCAGCAGCAGGCAAGGCCCTGAGGAGAGGGTGATGCAGCCATAGCGTGCATAGGTGAGAGGTGAAAGAGCAGACTTGAGCCCAGCAGCAAATGAGACCCAAAGCAAGGCAACCTGCAACAGGCAGGAGTGAGCTGAGTCAGCAGAGTGACGCATTATCCCAGCTGAATGGGAGTATGTGAAGAAGTGGAAGAAAGTGTGAACAGAGATAGGAGGGAGAGTGTGTAAGGGAGTGGGGATATGGGAGTGTGTGAGGAGGTGTGGGTAGGGGGGTGTATGAAGGGGTGAGGGTTAGAGAAGACTGTAAAGGATGGGCAGGGAGAATATCTGAGGGGTTGGAAGTAGGGAAGAATGTGGGATGGGATGGGGTGGGGAGTGTGTCTGAGAGGGTGAGGTGTGTGAGGGGTGGAGGTTGGAGTAGTGTGTGAGAGGATAGGGATGGGGAGGGTGTGAGGGGGTGGGGATAAGAGGTGTGTGTCAGGCCATGGGGAGGTGTGTGTGTGGGGTGGGGGTGTGTGAGGGAGTAGGAGGTGTATGAGGGGGTGTGGGAGTGTGTGATGGGGTGGGGTGATGTGTGTGAAGGGATGGGTATGTGCGTGAGGGGTGGGGGGTACATGAGGGGAGGGGGGGGGGTTGAGCGGGTGAGGAATATGTGTGATGGGATGTGAGGTGTTAAAGGGGCGGGGTATGTGTCATGAGTGAGTGGTGGGTGAGGCATGAGAGACATGTGGTGAGGGAGTGGGGGATATGTGTGAGGGGATGGGAGGTGTGTGTGAGGGGATAGGGGGTGTGTGTCAGGAGTGGGGTGTGTGTGTGTGAGGGGATGGTGTGTATGTGTGTGTGGTGTGTGTGTATCTGTGTCTGTGTGTGTGTCAGAGTGTGGGGGAGTATGTGAGGGGATGGAGGGTGTGTGTGAGGGAGTGGGGGTGGGGTGTGAGGAGATGGCGGATGCATGTGAAGGGGTGGGGGAGTGTGTGAGGGGGTGGCAGATGCACATGAGGAGGTGGGGGAATGTGTGAGTGGCTGGGGGGTGTGTGTGAGGGGATGGGGAGTGTGTATGATGTATCTATGGGTGGTTGAGAGTGACGATTGTAGGAAATCCACAATCAGAATCACAGCTTCACATTTAAATGGCAAATCCCCGAAGGCTGAGAAAGCGTGGGATTGACTGAGTAAACCCTTACTTGACTGAACATCTGAATTATCTGATGATTTGCCAATTTCTAGAAATTGCACAAAAGCTGAACAAATGGACTCTGAAGTAACAGTGGAACTACAAAAAAGCCTACCTAAAGAAATTGTGTATTCTGGCTAAAATCTGTTACATTGAATATGATATAATATTTTGTACTAAATAACTGGAAAACGTAAGTGACATGGAAAATTTGAGAGAAGAGTATGAAGTTGGAGCCTGAAGGCAATCTCGAAACAATCATTGGTCCTATTTTCTGAAGATAGATAAATAGAATGGCAGAAATAAGAAATTGGTTGACTTTTTTGGAAACAATTAGGGCAATTGTTTATAAATTAGTCCCCGACCCTAGTAAAGGGAAATAAATATTTATCAATGGTACTCTAATTGGAGAAATGTTGGAAGAGATACTGCTGATCATGAAATTTCCCAAGTTTATATGCACACTTTGTGCAAGTTAGTTCAAAGATGTAAATTATCTGTAAGAATTGATTCAGTTTGAAAAGGAAAGTTCTTACTGGAGAAAAGTGCTGAGATGTGTTGTTGCCACATTCAGACTGCTGCTTTCCTCCTACCGATTCATTTGTTCGAGTAAAAGATGCCAAATACTATTTCATAATAAACAAACTGGCATGTTAGCCTTTTTCCTTAACCGAGGTTGCCCCATATTCTTTGGCTGACAGAGACAATAGAACAACCCACTGGATTCAACCCATTTCCATACCTCTACCCTCACCCCTTTCTCTCTCTCCCAAAACCATGATAGGGTTACTCTCACCCCCACTTTCTACCCCACCAGCGTCAATGTTCAAAGGATCCTCTTCCGCCATACCAGCACAATGCCACCATGAAACATATTTTTTCCTCACACACTCTGTCGGTATTCCATAGGGACTTCTCCTGGTTCACTCTTCCATCGTGCCCAACTCCCCATCGCCTTCCCATGGCACATTCCCATGCAATTGCAGAAGGCACAACACCTGCTCCTTTACCTCTTCCAAGACACCAAACACTCCATTCAAGTAGAGCAGCATTTCATTTTTACTTGCTTCGTTTTGGTTTATTGTATTTGCTGGTTCCAATGTGATCACTTCTACAATGGAAATGCAGATTAGGTGATCGTTTTGCACCTTCACTCAGTCCACAAGCATGATCCAGCCTTTTAGTTGCTTGCTATTTTAAATCAATAACTTATTCTCATGCCAAATATCATCCTTGGCTGCTGCAATGCAGTGAAGCCTAGCACAAGCTGGAGGAGCAGCATCTTATCTTCTGGCTGGGCGCTTTGCAGCCTTTAGGACTCGTCATTAAGTTTGGCAGCTTCAGTTTGCGACTTTTCTCCTCCATCTTAAACCCTTTATTTAAATATTCCCTACATGTATTACCTCAGTGAAACTGCCCCCTCCTTTTGACCTGGCCATCTGTCTTTTGTTGTTCAAGTTGTGATTTTTTGTTGCAATCCTTCACAACTACATTTTAATATCTAATATATTCTCCCTCCTTTCAGTTCTGACAAAAAACCAAAAAGACTGAAAATATTGGATAAGATTCTCTTGTTCTGCTGCAGTGAACGGAGATTTGGCTGAGTGTCATATTCTCCAACATTGCTGGCAGAGGTAGTGAGGTGTGAACAGCTATAGAATTCCGGCCACTAAATCTGCTTTCTCTCCTACAACTGCTGCCAAAACCTGCTGACTTTTTCTAACATCCTCTGATTTCATTTTTATTCCATGATAGTTGATTCAACACTGGATGGCACACTGGCACAAGAACTAAAGTCAAATGGGAATCGGGGTGGGCTGGCTAGATGGATACAAAACTGGCTTGGTTATAGAAGTATGTGAAGATGCCAGCAATGGACTGGGGGTAAACACAGTCAGAGGTCTCACAACACCAGGTTAAAGTTCAACAGGTTTATCTGATAGTAAACACCACAAGCTTTCGGAATGCTGTTCCTTCGTCAGATGAGTGGAAAGTTCTGATCAGAAACAGGGCAAATAAAGGCACACATGGTTTACAAAATATTGATTAGAATGTGAGTATTTACAGCTAATCCGCTAATCAAATCTTAAAGGTGTAGACAATGTGAGTGGAGATAGCATTAAGCATAGGTTAAAGAGACAGGACAGTAAGAGAGATGTTGCAAGTTCAGCGAGTTATGGAGGTTACAGATAGTGTGACATGAACCCAAGATCCTGGTTGAGGCCATCCTCATGTGTGCGGAACTTGGCTATCAGTCTCTGTTCAGCAACTCTTGTGCTGTTGTGTGTAGCGAAGGCTGCCTTTGAGAACGTTTACCCGAAGATCAGAGACCGAATGCCCGTGACCACTGAAGTGTTCCCCAACAGGGAGGATTCAGTCTTGCTTGGTGATTGTCGAGTAGTGTTCATTCATCCATTGTCATAGCGTCTGCATGGTCTCCCCAACGTACCATGCTTCAGGACATCCTTTCTTGCAGGGTATTAGGTAGACAATGTTGGCCAAGTTGCAAGTGTATGTACTGTGGACCTGATGGATGGTGTTCTCACATGAGATGATGTCATCCATGTCAATGATCCAGCATGTCTTGCAGCGGTTGCTGGGTTATGTGGTGTTGTGGTCACTGTTCTCCTGAAGGCTGGGTAGTTTGTTGCGAACAATAATCTGTTTGAGGTTATACAACAAGATTGTTCTTTCTATGTTGAGGAATACTTCAGCAGTCACAGGCATTCGGTCTCTGATCTTCAGGTAAATGTTTTCAAGGTGGCCTATATGACACCTGACAGTACAGAGTCGCTGAGCAGAGACTGATAGCCAAGTTCTGTACACGTGAGGACATTCTCAACAGGGATCTTGGGTTCATGTCACACTATCTGTAACCCCATTACTTGCCGGAACTTGCAACATCTCACTTACTGTCCTGTCTCTTTTAGTGTTAGGGATTGTCAAAGGATATAACAAGATATTGATAGATTGAAGACTTGGGCACAGAACTGGCAGATGGAGTTTAATCCAGACAAATGTGAGGTGGTGCATTTTGGAGGATTAAATTTAGGTATGAATTATACTGTAAATGGCAGAACCCTTAGAAAATTAACGTATAGAGGAATCTAGGCATGGAGGTCCACAGTTCCCTAAAAATGGCAACTCAGATAGTCAAGGTGGTTAAGAAAACATACGACATGCTTGCCTTCATCAGCCAGGACATTGAGTCCAAGAGTTGGGAAATCATGTTGCAGTTGTACAAAACCTTGGTTAGGTTGCGTTTGGAGTATTATATGCAGTTCTACCACACTACCAAAAGGACATGGAAGCTTTTGAGAGAGTGCAAAGAAGATTCATAAGGATGTTACCTGGCCTGGAAAGTATTGGCTTTGAAAAGAAATTGAATAAACCAGGATTATTTTCACTGAAAAGATGATAGCTGAGGGGAGAACTTCCACAGGTCTACAAAATTATGAGAAATCTAGGATAGATAATTGGAGGCTTTTTCCAAGGGTGGAACTTTCAATTAGAAGGGGGCATAGGTTCAAGGTGAGAGGAGGAAAGTTTAAAGGAGATGTGCAAGGGAAGCTTTTTACTCAAAGGATGGTAGGTGCCTGGAATGTGCTGCCAGAGGAGGTGGTGAAAGTAGGCACATTAACAACATTTAAGAGGCATCTGGATCAGTACATGAATAGAGAGGGAATAGGGGGATATGGACTGAGTTAGAGCAGAAGTTTTTTTTAGTTTAGTTAGGGCATTGTGATCAGTACAAGCTTGGAGGGCCAAAAGCCTGTTCCTGTGCTGTACTTCCCTTTGGTCTTTGTTCTTATGAGAGTCACGTGGACCAACTGATATTAATTTTAAGATATCTGACTAGCAATAGTGAAGTTGTAGGATGATTTCTTTGTTTTGTCCTGGTAAATCCCACAGTTATGAAAGTCTAGAGACAATGGTTTTAGAAATCATTACAAATTTAGGTTTGGACATCAATGTTTTCAAAGTATTGATAATGCCATAAAAATGGCAGGAAAATATTTAGGTCAACAGGCAAGACCAAACAATACAAGTCCCTGTACATTATTCATCCCATGTTTCAGTCATTGTTGAATACAATCTGCAAAGCTGCAACTGAAGCCTGTGAGAAAGCCACACTTTTTTTTTTGACTTTGTTCAAAATGAATAAACTTTTTATTTCGATTTCCAACATCGGGGCTTATGTTCCAATCATGCTTGGAGCGTGCAAATAAAATATATTTGACAATCAAAGGAATCTGTGACTCCAGGTGGTCTGCTCATGCAACAGCTGTTTTTGGCTTTGAAAACGAACTTTACTGATATAAAGAAAGATATAAAGAAAGATGAAGCAACTTTCACTCTCTTGCCCTGCAGTATAAATATATACCACTTTCTATGACTTTTAGCTTTGACAAAGGGTCGTCTGGGCTTGAAATGTCAGCTCTTTTCTCTCCTTACAGATGCTGCCAGACCTGCTGAGATTTTCCAGCATTTTCTCTTTTGGTTTCAGGTTCCAGTGTCCATAGTAATTTACTTTTATCCTCTGAAGAGAACTGTTGATTTATTTTGCACTTTTTTGACAAAGGTAATGACAAAAATGTTAAAAGCCACCGCAGTAAGAAAATAAATGAATTCTACTGGCTGGAGAGACAAGAATATGAAGGTGTGCTTCAAGAACATCAGGCAACCATCCCAAATGTGGAAACCATGCTGAAAATATTTTTAACTGTACCTGTCAAAAATGCTTCTGGTGAGCATTCTTTTTCTGTATTGAAAAACGTTTAAAATTATTAATGAAGTTTGATAATTCAGGAACATTTGACAAGTTCAGCAATGTTGACAATTAAAAGTACATCTTTACAAGATTTTACCTATTGATGAATAACATAGAGAAAAAGCAATCTAAATTGCCATGCCAACAAGGAAAGAAGGAAGAAAATCTTAAAAATTTGTATCTCTTCCATATTCTCCTATTTAAATTCTGTAGCAATTGTCCCAGCCTGCTACACTGGAAATTGGCAATGAGCTGATTTCAGTATTTAAATTTGCATTTGCCCAATGATTGGGTTGACCAGTGATCGGGAGGCCAGCAAGCGGGGCTACTGTGTATGCACCTATCTCAGTGCTGAAGGATCGGCATATGCACAATGGCCCACTCAGCGCTATGCTGCCTGCCTCTTGGGTGAGAATAGGCCACATCCCCTTACTTTCAGAGTGAATCATGCTGAGGCACTCTCTGATGCTCAGAGTGTCAGAGATTCATTCTGAAAATCAAACCAGCAGAAGCTATTCCTGTTTTCATGCGAACTGGGAGAATCCCAACTCTGTTTTTCAAAATGGATAGTTAATGAGCTGATAAAATGGCTGGTCACATGCTGGTAGCTCCAACTACTATTGCTTTCTAGACTGGCCTTTAAGTAGTCCCAGTGACAAGGAATGGAATGCTGCCAGACAAAATCACCTGAAATGGATTTGGACACACTGGACTCTGACATGAATTTATCGGTAATTTATTTGATTTTGTCAGAGAAAGTTAACTTTTCTTATTTCAACTGGATGAAATTCTGTGAATATCTAATGAATGGGAACCTAAGTATCTTGTTGATTGGAGTACTGGTTCCTCCGTTGACTCATCCTAAACGAATGCTAATTGTGATTCAAAAAGCTTTTTTTTAAATGAGTTGCTTGGCAATGTTTTTACTATCATTTATAATATTCAGTTAAATGATTTAATAAAGTGCATGACCATTCAAACTTCTTCAAAATGAATAACTACATTGTTTTAATTTCCTTATAGATTATTTTAAAAAGTGTACTTCTGGATTTCTACAATTCTTTCTAACAATTTTCCCTTTCCAGGTCGAGTTTTATGTGCTGCAGTGATGTCCTCTGCTGATTCTTCCACCTTATTTTTTGCCAGTGATGTCCATGCTTACCTACCTCAAAACTCACATCACAGTATTTACCATCTTTGCCATCATTCAGATAGAGGTAAGCTTGGATTCCAGCAAGGCAATTATTCATGCAGGCATGTTTTCACAAGAGAAGAAGCAGTCATCAATGTATGTATCCTTGTGACTCCCGCCTTTGCATTCTGGGAGCTAGGGGTGGGCAGGGGGAGGGGTGAGACTGGGAAGAGTGCAGAAATGAAAGTGAGCACAGGGCTTCATTAGGCGTAAATCTACCTCTGCACTAAGGGCAAATTTGGCACTCTCAAGATTCCAATATTGCAGAAACTTTGATATCAGGGTGGTCTGTAAGGGATCGAGGACCGTAGATAGATAGTTATCAACACACAATCAACATTCAGAAGATCATTTTAAAAATGACTGGCTTTCTCTTCAAGGATCAAATTTACAATGCCAACCTTCACCTTAGTTGAGTCTCATATGCAGATCTCGACAGGCTATTTCTGATGGTGTATTCTGCTCTAAGCTGATCCCAAGCCATGGGCAGGGGAACTCTGAGCATGTAGTGTTTTCATGCCCAGCTTTCTAAGAGGTTGATGTATGAAGTTGCAAGATTATTAAATAAATAAATCAGGTCTCTCTTTTGCAAGTTTTAATCTCATATATTAAACCTCTTCCTTTTTTGGCACCTCAACTGAATTTTTGTTTTATCAGGGGTGACAGTTTTAACTTAATGTTTTTCTTGGTTATCCCCATAAACTATAAAATACTGAGATATAAGAATTAATTCTCGAAGTACCTCAAACAGTTTTGTTTTACTATTATCCTCTGTTTCCTATTGTTCAGCCAATTTCCAATTTGTTTGACACTTCTTAATTCCAGGAGATACTTGCCACCAATCCCTTAGGCATCATGATTAAATACCTTGGAAATGCAAGGTAGTCAAGAGGTGCCATTTTGTATCATTGACATTTTTACCATTACTTGAATGAATCCCAGACCTGCCATTCTGTACAGATAAGCACAATTACCTGTCAGGATGAAGGTTACAGGTTTTCATTGGCTCTTTATAAAATCAGAAATTAATTGATGGAGCAATCAGTAAAATCCAACCTCAATCTGAGCCAGAACATAGCATCTCTTTCATTACCTGGATATGATTGCTTTGCTTTGCTTCTGGTGGTTTTTCTCCTCATGGTTGCTGTGTACTCCCTTTCTATTACAAAACGCCGCTTGTGACTCTTCTCTTTCTTCTGTCATGGGACTCCCCCTTTTAAAGGTGCCATTCCATGTTTGCTGTTTTCGCACCACACATACAGCTAAAAAACAGGGCTGAGCATAGGCATCATGTGGCACAGTGGTTAGCACTGCCACCTCATAGCGCCAGGCATCTGGGTTCAATTCCTGGTTTGGGTCTCTGTCTGTGTGGAGTCTGCATGCTTTCCCCATGTCTGCGTGCATTCCTTTGGGTTCTTCAGTTTCCTCCCACAGTCCAAAAGATGTGCAGGTTAGATGCATAGGCCATGCTAAATTTTCTCTCAATGTACCCAAACAGGTACTGGAATGTGACAACTGGGGAATTTTCATAGTAACTTCATTGCAGTATTAATGTAAGTGACACTAATAAATAAATAAACTTTAAATCTGTCAGTTCTCCCAAGCTATAGCCCTTGATTTCTGTTTAGAAAATAGCCCAGAGACTGTAAGCTTTCATTTCACAACAGATGGCTTTGGATAATTAAATCAAGGTGGAGGAGGTAAATATAAAAGGCAGAGAGGGTAGGACAAGGAATGAAGGGGACAGAGGGGTAGAGAAAACAGGAACAGTAAGGAGGATTTAAGATGGTAGAGATTAGGAGGCATGGATCCAAATTCCCAAATGCAATGTCAATACAAATTGATGGCTAAATTCTTATAAACTCTTCATTTTGTGCCTTATATGTTTCTTTATCATGCTTTCTAAATGCTTTATCCTGACTACTTAATCCTTTTTACTTTGAAACACTTGAATGTAAATCTTAGGTTCCTTGAACTTGCTACTAAAATAAATTTCTTCATACCATTTTTCCCCACAATGTTACCTTCCATTTGCAGTCCTTCCCTCGCAGGATTAATATACACAGATCCTTAAATTTCATAGCCAGCAAAGTGGAAAATTTAATGATAACTTTTTAGTGCATACCTAGGAGTTACCCCACGCATCTAGTTTGATTGATCATTTCCAAATTATTACTCAATCTCATATGGACTTGCCATGATGCATATGTTCATATTAAGAATTCAAAATAGCCCTAAGCAATGTGAATCGAAATTTCGGAATTCATTCACATTTTCTACTCAAATAAGATTCCTCTTCTATTTATTTTGCCACATCTTCATAATTGCCTACAATGAAAGCTCTTTTTTTGGATTTAACTGAATATTTCAAAGTCAGAATGGCCACATATTGTTGAAATAAAACATACACTTTTTTAACACTACTTTGTGTAAGAAAATTCATCACTATCTCATACTGCAGTCTTTTCCTTCAGATTATAAGATCTAATGCAGCATTTTATCAATGGTATAGTAAATCCATTCCAGTTCATTACAAATGTAGTTATAGCTATGTATTTGTGGTCATAGAGTCATAGAGCAATACAGTATGGAAGCATACCCTTCAGCCCAACTGGTCCATGCTGACCATGGTGCTCTCCTAGCTAGTCCCAATTTCCTGCATTTGGCCTATATCCCTCTAATCCTTTTGGATCCATATTTTTTTCCAAATGCTTTTTAAATGTTGCTACACACCTGCCTCAACGACTTTCTCTGGCAACTCATTTCATATACTCACTACTCTCTGCATGAAGAAGTTGTCCTCCAGGTCCCTTTTAAATCTTTCCCTTTTCACCGTAAACCTCTAGTTTTCAATTCCCCTTCTTTGGGAAAAGACTATGTGCGTTTATCCTCTCTGCCCCTCATGATTTCAATAACGTCACCCTTCATTCTCCTACATTCCAAGGAATAAAGTCTCAGCCTGCCCAACTTTTCTCTGTAGCTCAGTCCCACTAGTCCTGGCAACATGCTCGTAAATCTTCTCTGCACTCTTTCCAGTTTATCCATGTCTTTTCTAAAACAGGGTGACCAAAACTGTGCACAATACTCCAAGTGCAGTCTCACCATCGACTTATACAACTGTAATGTAATGCTCTAACTCCTCTATTCAATGTCCTGAAACACCTTTTTCATCACCCTGTCAATCTGCGACGCCACTTTCAACAAGCTATGTACTTATACTCCTGAGGTCCCAAGGTTTCTCAACACTCCCCAGGTCCTACTATTCACTTATAAGTCCTACCCTGGTTTGACTTCCAAAATGCAACATCTCACACTTATCTGTATTTAAAATCCATTTGTCAATTCTCAGCCCATTTCTCTAACTGATCAAGATCCCCTATAATTTTTGATAACTTTTTTCACTATCAATGATACTTCCTAATTTAGTATTATCAGCAAACTTACTAACCTTGCCTTGTACATTCACATCCAAATCATTTATATTAATAACAAATAACAAGAGCCTTAACACCAACAACACTCATACTACGTATGATACATCTAAGTTCAATATACATATCAGTTATGTATATATTCCTAAAAGGCTGTTCATAAAGATAAATATGAAAGAGTTTGTTTCTTGACACCTAAAAAAAAAGAGGTTAACATTTAGGCAACAGATTTTTCTCCAATGTCAATCATGACTATATCTAAAATCAGCAGATGGAAAACATATATCTAAATAGGAAAATAAGGAAGAGAGATTGAAGGAGAAATAACTTAAGATTTGCATTAAATAGCTGGGGAAGAGTAATTGTGGAAAACATTGTCTTGATCCATAAAATCTTTTCCAACCGATTTAACAAAGGATTGCAAAATAGTACTTTCCTCAAATTTTAATGAAATATTTCTGAAGTTATATTTCAGAACTGGTTGCAGGCCATAGCAATCTCTCACCAGCAGCTCACTGAATTAATAAAAACAACAGAATATCTATACAGCTCAAACTGTAATCAAATTGTATCAGTAAATATTGTTGAACCAAATGTCAGCACTAAATGCTAATAAAAAACTTCTACAAGTCACAAAACAAAAGTTTGCAGTTAAGGACAAAGTAATATAGTCCCATTTTGTTCAGGATGCCCAGGCCCAAAATTATGGGACTGATTTTCCTGATGGCACAGTAGCATAGTGGTTAGCCCTGCTGCTTCACAATGCCAGCAACCTAGGTTTAATTCCCAGCTTTGGTAACTGTCTGTATGGAATTTGTACGTTTCTCCTTGCACGTTTCCTCCAGGTGCTCCGGTTTCCTTCCAAGGTCTGAAGGATGTGCTGGTTGGGTGCATTGGCCATGCTAAGTTCTCCCTTAGTGTACTCGAATAGACATCGGAGTGTGGCGACTAGGGGATTTTCATAATAACTTCATTGCAGTGTTAATGTAAGCCCGTTTATGACACTAATAAATAAACTTTAATTTCAGCTCTTTTGCTTGCTAAAGCAGCCTTTTCTTAAATATGATGCCTCCTTCTACACACTGAATAGATGATCTGCTCCAGCGCGTTCAATCATCAAGTTTACCATTTTTTGTTCCAAGAGCCTGTTTTACAGGAATATTCCCTGACCTGCTTTCTGTACATAAAAGAATAATTTTAACTACATGATGAATCAATTTAAATTCTGGTCTAATCAACTTCAATGCTCCACTCGGCAACTGGTTCTTTCTGCTTGAAGATCACACAGACATGGCTGAAATTTTCTGCTTCTATGCTCACTGAGTTCTCTACTCATTCATTTTCATGCTCAGAAAATCATAATCCAAGATGCACAGAAGTAAAAAATCTCTTCCTAGTTATATCAGGGATTAGCAGATGGGAATTTTCTCAAAGAACGCTAATGAATCACAGTAAACTGCCAGACAGTGAGAAACAGCTTCTTCAGTTTTATATAACAGTGAGAATATGCTTCCAGAAACTAGGGCAGGCTTTTTGAACATTTCAAACTAAATTGGGCTATTTGTGGAATGCTTTTGTTCTGTGAACAAACCTTAGGGAACTTTTGCGAATGCATCTGCATTTGAAGATGTTGTTTGCTCCACCAGAGACTTGTAGATTTTCCACTTCCACGATCAGACCTTGTAAAATATTAATTTTTCAAGATGAAGCCAAATGAATCTGTTTGCATCAGATTGAGACATTTTAGTGATTAGGAGAGACTAGAGATACTGGGATTACATTAATTAAACCAGAAAAGGTTAAGAAGATGGATTATGAAAATGTTCGAACCTTTAGAGGGTCTGAGGAGGTAAAATGGAAAACCTGTTTCCACACAATCATGTTAGTAATTAGAGGGCAATCCTTAAAATGGTCCACTGCTTTACTGTTCATGTTGGTATAAACTGTTGTGTCTCAATTGCAGGAAGACTGGAAGGAATCAAATCTCACTATCACATGGAAATACTGCTCCACAAGTCTGAGAAAACAAAGACCTTCCATATTTTGAACATCACTCCCCGCTTTTTCGATTTCAATCAGTGACCTTTAGTCTACCCAGAACCACCACCTCAGAAAATCTGCCCATTAGTATGTTCTTGATGCCATTAATAATTTTCAAAATCTAATCCGATTCCCCCACCAGAAAAACCAAACATGGGGTTTATCTCCATAGCTCAATGCATTTAAACTAGGATTCATCCTCGTTGCTATTCTCAGTATTTTTCTAGAGCCATTTTCCTTGTTAATCTTCCTCCATGTATGAAATCCATGAAGTCCTCGGGTGGAATTTTATGAAAAATTTCGAAGTGCTGAATTAGTGTGGAAACAAGTGAGTTCCCAGTTGCAATTGGGACCTGATGCGATTCCTGCCAGTAGAGGGAGAGATGGTGTCTAATCTCAGCAGTGAAGCTGGCTAATGACCTTTTGAGTATCATTGCCCATGGGTCCTGATTTCCCAATGTACTGAAAGATCTCCTGCCATCCCCATCCCACCCCTCATGGACATCAGGACCTACTGTCGATTGCCCCTTGTGCAGGTCTGCTCCCCCAACTTCCATTGATATCTCCCCTACTCCATTAACCACTGCCGCTGCTGAAATCCCCTCTGATCACTGCCCCTACAGAGATCCCCCTAACCTCTCCCCCACCAATTACCGCCACTGCAGAGTTCCCCCACATCCCTCTGACATGGGAAATGGTGCTGTCGATGGCTGTCCACAACAATTATTTTTGGACAACTTCAGTGAGATTTTATGGCCTCGCTCATCCTGAAACTGTAAAATCCCTCCCAAGATCAACAGGCTTTTCCAGGTCCAGCCCTCACCCTCTCCAATTCTCTTCGCTGGTGGGATTGTAAAATTCTGACTCTTGCATCTGTAACCTTGAATCTGAGGATGTATTTCTGGATAACAGCTTCAAGTCAAACTTGACAGGTTTTGTTTGGGTTGCCACGCTTAAATCACCATCCTCTTTGAGGAGATGTTCCCAAATTCAAGAGATCAAGGTCTTTTCAATTAGTTTTTTGTTAGTGTAGCAAATTTACATGTGAAAGCCAATTGTTATTTAATGGGCTTACTATTTTTCTGAAAGTTCTGACAGAATACATGTTATTCAATAATCACATTCTTCTTTAGCCCAAAATTATTTTTGAGAGGAAAGGTGCAGAGATAGGTAAATTTAAAATGTAAATTTAAACTTTTCTCATCATGCTCCATGCCATTCACACAGTACGAGGCCATTCAGCCCATTATGTCTGCACTGGCCTTCAACTCCTATTTACTCTAATCTGATTTTCCAATATTTGGCCCATAGCCCTCTATATAATAGCAATTCAAGTGCTCATCTAAATTTTCTTAAATATTGTGAGGATGCCTGCCTTTACCACCCTCTCAGACAGTGATTTCCTGATTCCCATCACCCTCTGGGTGAAAGGATTTTACTCAAACTCTTCTAAGTCTCCAGCCAGTTACCTTAGTTTTTGTATGGTTGTTTCAATAGCTATTTTTTAACATAACCCTAAGACTTACCATTACTGCGTGATTGCTTCCACAACCTAACACTTTCATAATTGGGTGCTGTAGGTTCAAAGTTCGATTGATAGTTCCAAGAAGTTATTAAAGAATTAGTTGTTCCCTGATTATTGACTCCTCTACTAAGGGGAACATTAACAATCTGTCTTCTCTTAACACATGCCCTCATGATCACCCTTTGCCCTTGCACCCTCTGTGCCAACTCATTCAGTATTCATTATCGGCAGTCTTTGGAAGACATGCTCAGATGAAATAAAATACATTACTGAGTATCTATTACAAACTTCATTATATACGAAAATACTTTCATTGGTAAAAGCCCATTCAATATACTTACATCCTGTCAATTTTTTAATCTTTTATAAAAGCAAACATTTTTTTCATAAACCCACATCAATGACAGCTAATCCTTTAATAACCTCTTAGAACTATCAATCAAACTCTGAACCTATAGCACTAACTGAAAATGTTAGATTGTAGAAGCAGCTTATCAGGAATAGTACTTGAATGGTAACTCTTAGAATCATATTAACAAACAGTTATTGAAACAACATGTACTAACTTGTTTCAGCTCAGAGATACAGCAGACTAGCATTTTTTCTCAAAATTTAAAGGACAGGGCATTTAAATAACTTGATAGCTTGACAGTTCAACAGACTTTATTCACTTTTTATGAGCATTTACAATGACTCTTAAAAATCATTGGTCATGCACTGCAGGAAAAGGAGCTCACAATATTGTCTGGTCCCTGCGTGTGAATCATAACATCATCCCCAAAACTTATCCCCATCCTTCCACAAACCAGCAAAAATAGGATATATTGGTAATGAAGAACCAGAACTTCTATCCAAGATCCCAACGCCCATTTCAATAAAGCAGAAAGTCTTCCTGACCCCATGAAAATCTGGGCCATTATTTCCTTCTGAGGCTAAGTGCCAAATTTTATCAGAAAACAGTCCTGAGAAATGCCTTGGGACTTTTTATTATGTTAAGTCTGATTTATAATTGAAAGTTCTTGCTGTCCTGAGAAGCAAATAAAAATTTAAAAGTATGTTATGTGATCATTTTTATGAACAGACTAATTGTGTTCTAGATGTAGGATGCAACCTATTTATAAACTGTCCATTGTGATACATTGATAATGGCATTAACTCCCAGCCATTTTCAGATGTATATCTAAACTGTCGTTGACATTATCAGGATTGACTGGAGACACAATTAGAGTCTATACAACATTTGCAGACATTGCATTAATCGGAATGGATTAAATTTAATATACATAAATAAATAATGGCCCAAACATTTCAGTATGAAGCCATCTGCGTTACTATTAAACAAATTTCTCCTCCAATGAAGAAACCAGTTTTGACACCCATTGCATTGGCTTCATGTGATGCTGGAAAAAATAATTTTGTCTATATTTGCACCCAGCAATACTTGTAATTGTGGTACAAAGGAAATACCTAAGTGTAGCAGGACAAACATACTCAGTGCAAATGTATTACACACATAATTATACTGCGCTCAAATTTATTCCA
Source organism: Sphyrna mokarran (assembly GCA_024679065.1). Classification (NCBI taxonomy): domain Eukaryota; kingdom Metazoa; phylum Chordata; class Chondrichthyes; order Carcharhiniformes; family Carcharhinidae; genus Sphyrna; species Sphyrna mokarran. The sequence continues at coordinate 71,837,391 of JAGIQG010000005.1, forward strand.
ACCTTCATCCCCATTTATCAAACTTTGCACCCAAACACCTCTTGGCTCATTATGGCTCTGCCTCTAAGCTGAGAATCCTACAATTACAATGGCTTTAAATAAATGTAAAATGAATGCTAGAATTTTAGGTGCAGCAGGAAAAGGTGAATGTAGGGCATTTCATGGTGACAGTTTTTAATTTATCCTCACTCAGGCTTGCACAGCATTTTTGTTTCTTCAAATACTTTTTCAAGAGAAACATTGTACATTCATACATATATTCTTAGCCATGTTGTGCCAATGTGCATGAATAATAATAATGGTTAGATGACTTGGAACATCAATTGTCAAATTTAAAGAAATATTTTCTGAGAGTTCCATGCTTTCCTTGAGCCCTGATCCTTTATGTTAGTAACTGCTTCCTTGTGTTAAACTCTACATTCTGATGTGTGCTCATGAGATTGGCAGGAAATTTAAAGGTAAATTGACATTGGCAAAATGGACACAGGGGTTTTGAGCATAATATAATCATTAGAATCCCTAGTTCCACCCCTATAAACATCAAAACTGTGGCCAAGCCGAAACTGCTGACAATATTGGCTTAATGGACACAGCAATCTTTAATGGCATCTACGCAGCAGATTTATGGGGGCAAGGCCTAGGAATACAACTGTGTAGCCAAAGTCAAATTATTTTAACTTTGTGCACAACCAACAGCAGAAGAAAATGTTTGGTTCTACGAACAGTTGACTGGTCACCTGGTCTGATGAGCTCCTCAGAATCATAGAATCCCTACAGTACAGAAGGAGGCAATTCAGCCCATTGAGTCTGTACTAACTATAATCCCACCCAGGCCCTATCCCCATAACCCCACACATTTACACTGCTAATCCCCCTGATGCTAGGGTCAATTTAGCATGGTCAATCCACCTAACCCGCACATCTTTTTGGAGTATGGGAGAAAACCAGAGCACCCGGGGAAACCCATGGAGACATGGGGATAAAGTGCAAACAGACAGTCACCTAAGGTTGCAATTGAACCTGGGTTCCTGGCACTGTGAGAACTTCTGTGTCACAGTACTGCTCAATTTCTTGTTGTGTCTTTCAAAGGGTCTGATTACTTCACATTGACATTTCCAAAACTTTTGTGAAAAACAAAGAGTTTTGGCTCGCAAAATGCTGACAAACCAACACATGTGATGAAAAGATAGTTTTCAGCATTAAAAAAGTTCTTGGCATTAACATCGTCTGTTTTATTTTCCTGATTTGCCTGTTCTTCTTCAATTACTGGTGAATTAACTGATAACATTCAACTACCTTAAGTTCTACATAATGTTTTCAAAACACCAATATTTTTTAAAATGCAAGATTTATTCTGATAAAAATTCTAGTGAAAATCAGAAGGTCAATTCTAAAAATTAATTGGAAAAGCAAAGTATGGCCAAGAACCTCAGGCCCTGTAAGAATATTATGGAACATTCCTTAGGCCTACTCCAGATGGCTCCACAGAGATGGCAAACTTATTTTCAATGCATTAGAATATTTCAGTGAAGTCACGATTCCTTTTTGGTGAGACAGTTTTAGGTCTGAAAATTAGATTACTTAGGAAAGTAATTCTTGTGCAAAAAATGGCTAACAGACACAGGGTCTGATTCTCTGACTTACTCAGATGGTTGACAGAAATCCCGATGCCTCAATGAATGGGGCATTGGCCAAAATTTTGGATTCCTGACAGGTGTGGGAGTGGACCCTCAAGAGTTGGCTGACCCACTTTGTTGGCTCCTGAGGGGCATTGGAGGCAAAGTGGAGGATTTGTGGGGAAGGGGAGAGCTGAGTGGAGTTCTGAGGGGAAAGGGGAGCTAATGCAGGAGCCTGAATGGGAGGGGCTGGGTTGGCTCACCCTCATACCTGTGAGATATGGGAGAGGTTATTCGTTATTTGTGGGTGGAGGTAGGATGCCCTTCTTTTGTGAGGGTTGGTGGTTCACTTGTGGTCAGTGTGGGGGGGGATACCATTTTATTTTTTGTGGATGGCAGCTGGTTTCTGAAGAGCAAGGCTGCGCAGCAGGTTGTTCCAAATGAATTCATCTGCATCTTTCGGATGGGTGGAAGACACCTAGAAGACACTGCTATTACAATCAGGAAACACTCCTGTTTTCCAATGGTGTGGACACTTAGCCATATAAAATCAAAAGGTGCAATATTCCCAAAATTGCGCAGTGATGGATCAGATGTGAAAAACCATTGCTTCGCAAATCCCTTTTTTCTGCCTGATTTAACAACACTCTGTGCAACCTTAAAGTACTGGTGAAGATCACACAGCTAGCTGGATGGGCAGGGCCTAAACATGGCAACAAAATCAGGATTCTGAGATCAAAAGAGCACCCGATTTCAAAGTTACATTTAAGTCCCTTGCTCATTCTCAAGGGGATCGTAACATGCACCCACCAAAATGCCAACATTGGGGCACAACCACCCTCCCCCCACACCCCCCACCCCCATCACAGGCAGTGGGGTTAGATCAAGAACAAAGAACAAAGCAAAGTACAACAGAGGAACAGGCTCTTTATCCTCCATGCATTCACCGATCATGACGCTCTAACTAATCCAAAAAAAGATCTTTCTGTACTTACTTGGTCTATATCCCTCTACTCCCTTCTTATTATGGCACCCATCCTGCTTCCAGCACTTTCTCTGACAGTGCGTTTCAGGCACCCATCATTCTCTGTATGTAAAGATTCCTCCACACGTCTCACTTAAACTTTCCCCTCTCACCTTGAACTGTGCCACCTTATAATTAACACTTCCACCCTGGACAAAAGCCTCAGTATATCCACCCCGTTTATGCATCTCATAATTTTGCAGATCTCTATCAGATCTCCCCTCAGCTTCCATCTATCCAGTGAAAACAATCCTGGTTTAGTCAACCTCTCCTCATACTTAACATTCACGAAACCAGGCAATATCCTCCTTTGCACTCTCTCCAGATCTCTTACAACCTCCTGGTAGTGTGGCTCTCATCCCCTCTCCCTCCTAACCCCACCTACCTCCCTCCCATCAGCACAGACATTGGGGTTTGCCCATCTCCCCTACCACCACACGAAGGGAATCCGCCAGTGGAGGAGGATTACCTCAGTCTCTGGGCATGAACCTGATTCTGTCACAGCTGGGAGGACAGGGGTGATCTAAAACTGATATCTCACTGCTGCAAATCCTGCGTCCAGCCACTCACAAGATTTAGCGGTCATAATGGAATTTGCATTGGTGGCTTACAGAGCTGCTAGCAGAGCAGCCACATTTTTAAATCTCACAACTTCCTTCCAATTCTGTGCACCAAATGGAGTAACTGGGAGATATCCCATCATCTTGGAGCTCTTATGTTCCTGTAATTTTATTTTTAGCACCACATTTGAGCATTTACTCATAGAAATAGGGTGGGCCGGCCACACATGCTCCCTGATCAAAAATTTCCACTCAAGATCGACGGACCTTTAAATGGTCTGCCAAATTTTCCATCTCGCTCATTATGGTTACTGTGCTGGGCAAGGTGGGAGATTTTCAGACATAGAGTCAACCACTTCAGTATAAGTGCATGAATATTAAAATAGAAAGAGGTTTATGGGATTGTCTTCATCTTCCAGCTTTGTTCTAGTTTTCTTAAAGTCATTAGCAAAAGGATTCACTACATTGATGATATATAGTTCACTATCGAGATGTATACTTACAACAGAAGTGAAATGAGCATTGCCATTATTTTGAAGTAAAATATATCAATCTTGCATCATCTTGCTCACGAGAGCAAGAACAGGTAATCAAAAAGGACCAGACAAACAGAAATTTGAAAATGATTTATTGACCGAGCTGTCATTGTGCACTGCAGAGATTAATATTCACTGCCCATACCTGTGAAATCCACACTGCTCAACTCCTTTTTGCTGCTGTGCCACCTGAACACACTTCAGTGACAAATGTAGTAAATATAGTTCTACAGTCCAGATGTAACAACCCAGAGGACTGTAACTGTGAGACTCCACCTCTCACTCATTGGGGGTGATTCCACCAGAATTTAGCAGTGTCAGTTCCAACAAATAAAATGGAGTGAAACATGCCAATGGCTTTGGAGTAATTCCTGACTGGATCTTGAGCCTCATGGACAAAAGTTTTTATGGCCCTGAGAGTAACGTTGCATCTGTGGCAAACTCCCTCTGATTTGCCCACCACAGTTCCACTTAATCGCACCAATCAGTGAGGAGTTGCATATATACAGCTCCCTAGTACTTGTTCCACAGCAACTGCAGGGGATGGCAGCCAAGAAACAAGAGCTCTGATCACATTTCTTGAAGGAGTGATGCCAAAGTGGGATGCACTCTACCGTCACCCCTCACCCCATCCCATTCCAGAAGAAAACCTCCCATCATGGCCACTAGCCCCACGTGGGATGCAGTAGAAGTCCTGATGAGTGCCAACGCACTGTAGAGAGGATGGGGCAGCAGTGCAGATGATAAACTATTTTGTGTGCTCAACCAAATAAGTGAGCCTCATGCAGCCTCTTTCTGCACCCCCTTGAATTCCCCTCCTACTGACAGAGAATCTGGTGAACTGGTGCAGCAACAATAATCTCTCCTTCAATGTCAACAAGGGAGATTGTCATCGACTTCAGAAGCATAAAGGAGAACATCTCACCTTATCACTGAGGAAGGGAGAAACACAGCTATGACTTTGCTGCAAGTCCTCATCATTCCCCTGTCAATGGCTGCAGCCCCCTGCCATTAAAAACGTACAACCAAACGATTAGATCACGATGGCAATACATCATTAGCTTGGCCTTATCCCCATTGTGGGAGACCACACCACCTGAGACTCCCACTCACCCCTAAAATGAGAGGTGATCAGGACATTCCTTGTTCTATGGCCAATTCTGGCCCTGCTCACTGCCCAGAATTCCTCTTCTTCATCGTCATCATCAGGCCCATTGCCCTCTTCAACATCCTTTTCATCTGAGTTCTGGCACTCGCCCATCTCCTCCAGTCTAGGTTCTCTCCCCTGTGCAGTGCTAGGTTGCGTAGAGAGCAGCAGACCACAATGATGCAGGAGAAACTCTGTGACTGCATGGTAGGGCACCCGTCGACTGGTCCAGATATCGGAACTTCATTTTCAGCAATTTCACTGCCTGCTGCACCCACAAACATAGCGAAGTGAGAGCCTCATTGTATCATATCTCCATTAGCGTTTGAGGCGTTTGAGTGTCATTAGCCACTTCCTGAGTGGGCACCCCTTGTCCCTGAAGAGCCATTCCTCCAGCTGCTTCTCTCCCTCAAAGGCAGCAGGGATTTGTAAGTGACCCATGATGTAACTGTTATGGGTGCACCCAGGGAAACAGGAACACATCTGCATGAAATGCATTGTATGGTCACAGACAAGTTTAAGGTTGAGGGAGTAGAACACTCTGAGGTTCCTGAATGGCACCACATGCTGCTGTGGTGACTTAAAAACTAAATGGGTGCAATCTATCAGACCTTGCATCTGGGGCATCCCTGCTAGATGGACAAAGCTCAATTCCCAAGCAAACTGGTTCACCTGGTCCCAGTCAAAGTTGATAAACATTTCAGACCTGGCATAAAGGTTATCTATCACCTCCCTATTATATCTGTGAGTGGCAGCCTAGGAGATGCCCTGGAACGAACTGCTGGCATAAAGATTCAAAGCGGCTGTAACTTTAGGGCCACAGTCACTGGATGTTCTTCAGTTCCATGGAGTGAGAGCTTGTGCAGAAGTGGTTCACTGCCCCCAGGACAGACACAATCTTCCCCAGCACTGCAGCTCAGATGACTAAAGGTTGGAGGATCGACACCAGAAGATTCTTGGCTGCTTAGATTTGCGATGTCGCTCCTTCATGTGTGCTCCTGCTCCCTGAGCAACTGCAGGCCGCTGGTCCTGGCCATGTACTTTTCTCAGATGAGGAGGATCGTGACAGACACCTCCAGACACTGAAGGATGCCCTCGTGAGAACAGGATATGGCGCTCGACTCATCGATCGACAGTTCCGACATGCCACAACGATAAACCGCACTGACCTCCTCAGAAGACGAACACGGGACACGGTGGACAGAGTACCCTTTGTTGTCCAGTACTTCCCCAGAGTGGAGAAGCTACGATATCTTCTCCAGAGTCTTCAACATATCATTGATGACGATGAACATCTCGCTAAGGCCATCCCCACCCCCCCACTTCTTGCTTTCAGACAACCGCACAACCTCAAACAGATCATTGTTCGCAGCAAACTACCCAACCTTCCGGAGAACAGTGACCACAATACCACACAACCCTGCCACAGCAACCTCTGCAAGACATGCCGGATCATAGACATGGACGACATCATCAAACGTGAGGATACCATTCACCAGGTACATGGTACATACTCTTGCAACACGGCCAACGTTGTCTACCTGATACATTGCATCGAAAGGATGTCCCGAAGCATGTTATATTGGGGAGACCATGCAGACACTACGACAGTGGATGAATGAGCATCGCTCAACAATCACCAGGCAAAACAGTTCCCTTCCTGTGGGCGAACCCTTCAGCAGTCATGGGCATTCGGCCTCCAACCTGCGGGTAAATGTTCTTCAAGGGGGCCTTCGTGACACACGACAGCGCAGAGTTGCTGAGCAGAGACTGATAGCCAAGTTCCGCACACATGAGGATGGTCTTAATAGGGATCTTGGCTTCGTGACACACTATCTGTAACCCCCGTAACTTGCCTGGGTTAGCAAAAAACCTCACTTACTGTGCTGTCTGGAGAAAATACACAATTCTCTAATCAATGCTCAGGATTCCCTTCACACACATTGTTAGCCAATTTAACACTTGAATAGCAGGTTAGATGTAAGGATTCGCATTCTAATCAGCAATCTCTGACTGTCTGTGCTGATGTGTGCTATTGCAGACCAGAACACTGCATTTGCCTGAGGAAGACACGGAGTGTTGAAAACTCGCAATTTTACTATCAAATAAATCGGTTGGATTAAAAATTGGTGTTGCTAAATTCTTACTGAGTTCTGACCATGTACAGCAATACATCATTGTCTCTGCTGCTAGTCAATCCTGATAAGCAGAAACACCAACTCAACAGGCTCCGTGATTCTCCTGAATCATTCACCGAAAGAATGAGCCCTGACCATCATCACTCCATCTGTCTGTGACTTCCACCCAGTGCTTCCCATTATTTATGTGAAATTCTGCTGCCCCTCATATCACCCTCTCTCACACTACAGCCACAAAACTAAATAGCTTCCTCTGTGCTCCAGCACGATGAATGGTGTTAAGCGTCTTTTGTCTCATGGCATCTCATTCACACATTCCGTACCAACACCCACCCCGTCCCACCCCACTATCCCCAGCCAAAGACCCTAAGTATCCACTCTTGCATAGCAGCAAAGTGCATTGAGAGAATGCATGACAATAAGGTCTGCATCCTGATGGGGCATGTTAAAAATGGTGCCAGAAGTGATATTGAACAGGGGGAGTGGTGCCAGCTATCACCATGCTATCTTGCCAGGGGATTCTCCACAGTGCGAGCAGTGTACTGCTAAGCCTTACATTAAAAGATTTATCTACATATTTGAAGCTGGGGGGTTCCAAAGGGTTAACTTTTGCCTCAGACTGTGCAATTAGATCAAGATCTGGGTATTAAACTGGCTTGCTAGACTTCTCCAAGATTCGTTAGTTAGTCATTCTGGCAGCATTTATCTTGACAAGACACAGCTGAAACTTGAGAGGTTTGTAATTAGTTTCTGAAGCAATTTCCTGGAGGGAAGTCTCATTCTTGAGGTTCTTCAGTGGTGTTCAGTTAAGCAGTTTGGCCTGAGAGCAATCAATGTGCTCTTACTACCAGACCTGAGAGTCAGAACTTCCTGTCCAGTAATCCCCAATGACCTCACACCAATAACAGTGTGAGGGTTGTAACTTTCACTGCATTTGCCCTTCTGCCCTTCCTCAAGTGACAGAGTCTTTATATCTCTTGAGGCAGAGTTGCTCTCCATGACTGATACCCCTGCTCTGCTCTTGTGACCTGGCCTCTTCCAAAGCACGATCCCAGAACCTCATAATTGCACCCTGTGCTGCTTCTCTGCTGTGGCTGCCTCTGCCTCCCACCCAAGTTTGCAGCTCCAACAAGAAAGACGACCCACTTAGCTACTGTTTGAACACTAAGCCAGCATGGAGGAACTGGGAAGCAATGCCTACTTGGCAGCCAGCACATCCCCTCAGAGACTTGACATGCAGGGAACGTAAGGCCTCTCAGTGTCCCACACACACTCCCCAACCACCTTACCAATCCCCTCGCCCACTCCCCTGACGGTGGCAGTGACCCTCAGCCCCATCTCTAAGCTGCAATTGTGTACCTCCCTGGCATCCTCCCTGCTTTGCATGTTGGACTACCTGAGAAATAATGGTCAGCATTCATCTCTGATATGTCTCTCGGAGGTGACAGTACCAGGTTCACACTTATGTACAGCTGTTGTGATTAGCGCTGACACAGTGTCACACTAGTGCCAGCTGAATATTTGGTGCAGGCTCAAAAACTAGAGTGATGTATTCAAATTAGGTTTACGCTCTTCCCTAGGTGTTCCACATCACTCCACTGGCAATGTTACCTCAAAATCGGAAAACACAATCTCACTCTTTTCCAAACTCTCTGCAATTTGAGCCTGCACTGCCATTCCAATGGATGGTGAATGCAGGCTCTAGATCCTGCCTAGTAGGATTGCAGATTAAAGAGTCAGCAGCAGAATTCAATGTCCTCAGTTCACCAGGTAAACACTCCGAATAATTTGTGACACTCATAAATTTCTGGGAATGAGATCTTGCAACACTGGGACTTCAGTGAGTTAGAGTGAATTGCTACGCTGATGCAATTAGTGGCTAGTTTCGAGATGGATTCTGCTATACGATTATCAGTTGTGTTTGACTCAATCGATATAAAGCAACAATCATTGTGAAAGCTACCTCAGATATTGAAAGGTCTGTTAAACTAACATTGAAAGGAATAAATGTAAGAAGTCTCCAGTTGTGTGTGTTCCATCCTTCCAGCAATCTATTATGGTGGAATTACTCAAACTAAGTGCCACGGCAGGCAGGTTCTGCTACACATTTCCTGCTGGACAACATGGCAGGAAACACTGCCCAATTTTACAATCAGAGACTAATTAATTATGACAAGGCAAGTGTCTCTCCAAACCACGTGATGATCAGGAACTGATTTGTTCACCCTGCCATCACTTGATAAGGTCCAAGATCCAGGCGCCATATTTAACCAGCTGTGTGAAGGAAAGTTCTCCAGTTGGCTGCATCAAAGAAGGAAACTGCCCTGAGGTTTAGACAAGACTCCCTGGAAGCCTTCATTCATAGAGTCTGCCAACATCACACTGTTAATATGCCAGGGGTGGTTGCAGGAGGTTGAACTCACTGTCATGGAAAGTAGTTGCAAGGGAGGTCAAAGTGCGGTTAACCTGTCTGAGAAACATTATTCAGTGCAGCAAGTGGATGACTGATCTCATCCACACCATTAGGGTCAGTCAACCTTCAGCACACTTCGATCTCACGCTCTCAGAAGGGCATCATGCACTCAAAGGGTTGCACTGCTTGGGGATCTCATACTATATAAGCAAGGGACACATCATCCCTGATTGTCTTACAGACACTTTAACATCACCAGCATCATATCTATTGTGATGCACAAACTCCATCCTCAGCCCTTACTGGGAGAGCTCAGCAGGCATGGGTACTTCCTAACCTCTCTGCCATCTCTTCTAATTGCACTCCATATGTTTGTCACTCTACAGGCTAAGCTGTGAATATCAGGGATGCAACTAGATGTAATGTTTGAGTTAGAAAAATTTAGAAGCTTTGGAATCACTTCTGGGTCATGAGTGTTCAATCACTTTACATGTCATGCACATTTGTAAATACATTTCTGTTCATGAGAATGCTGTCATCATTTGAAAGGGTCGCATATATGCATCTATGTGTTCTTTTATTGTGAGGATGAACCATACTCCCATTCTATCAATACCTCCCTTTGTGAGTTTCACATTCATGCTAGTTACTCTCCCTTTGTGTTATGTCAGGGAGATGTGTCAAACTCTTTACTCATAGCATCTGCAAAATGCATTAGCAACCATTCTCCTTACAAGATAGCCTGGAGTTAGACATCCTCACTAACTTTGGAGGGTTAGCTGTAATTGTTTCTCCAAGTGAGAAGTACAATGTCTGCAGATATGGGGGTTTCTCCAACCATACATGAATCTCACAGTGTCCATGAAAATTTTCTCATTAAGGTAACAATGACTGCATCACTTTCTCTTCCCAGACAGCATGGCTGGGTTCCCGAAGATTAGGGCCTGGTGAATCCAGAGGATTGAAGATGCAAGTCTGGAAACTGAACAACTTCTTGATGTTACTGGCTTTATGGACCTTTCAGTGAATGGCTGTGTCCCATTGTCTACACATGATTCCACTTAGGGTCTGTGGTCATCAGTATGGCGTGGGCACATCATCCACAATGTCCTTCTTGAATGGCGTCCTCATGTGAAATCTGACCTTCAAACCCCTCTTCAGGTTCCTACCCTTCCTGCTCTTCTCAGCCTTCTCCATGGTTCTGTCTGGCAGGGATGTTCCCTTTGCAGTATCAGATTGCGAGGATCACCTTTGTGGAAAGTGGTCCAAGCCTCAGAAGTATAACTTCACAATGCCAATGGTTTGCTTGATGATGGATTATGTTATCTTATGCTCTCCTCCAAGTTTCTCACAGGATGCTCCAACTGTGTTATGAGCCATTTGAATGGGTAACCCTGATTCACAGCCATCCCTGTATTCGCTGTGGCCCTTTGAATATGTGAGGCATCTGGGAGTGACTCAGGATGTATGAGTCATGGCAACCCCATAACATGGGACAAATGTGTCTGATAAAGGTAAAATACTACAGATGCTGGGAATTTGAAATAAAAACAGAAAATGCTGGAAAATCTCAGCAGGTCTGACAGCATCTATGGAGAGAGAATAGAATTGACATTTGACCCTTCGAAAGATTATCCTGGCTCAAAACGTTGAATCCATAGATGCTGTCAGACCAAACATGTATGAAGTGTAAACCAATTGGACATTGAAGCCCTTTACTGTTAATGAACATCTTGGGTTGCTGCCATGGATCTCTCAGTGCCATATGTGTACAAGCAATTGTACCTGAACTCTAGAAGTGCCTGAGAAAACTGAAAACCCAGAAATCTAACAGTCTGGCTAGTTTCATCGAGTGTGAAGTTCACATAATAGATTACAAGGGTGCACAGTGGCACAATGTTTAGCACTGCTGCCTCACAGTGCCAGGAACCCTCTGCAATTCCAGCCTCGGGTCACTGTCAATATGGAGTTTGCACTTTCTTCCTATGTCTACGTATATTTCCTTCAGGTGCTCCGGTTTCTTCCCACAATCCAAAAATGTTCAGGTTTGGTTGACTGACCGTGCTAAATTGACCCTAGTGTCAGGAGGATTAGCAGGGCAAATGTTTCGGATTACAGGGATAGGGCCTGGTGGGATTGTGGTTGGTACAGGCTCAATGGGCTGAATGGCTTCCTTCTGTACAGTAGGAATTCTATGATTCTATGACAATGATGAGCTTTATATAGACATCATTCATTGATACATTTATGTACTGAGGACAGTGAGATGTCACATCGATTCCTGGTAGGTCACAAAAATGATCCACATGTAAAATAATTGAGGACAGCAGTAACCTTCAAGGCCATTGGCAGGGGATGTCCTCCCAGTCTGTAGGGATTTAGATTCTCCCACAGAAAGTGGCAGATATGCAGCTTCTTCAGTAGACCCTTAGTCATGTGACGGAGCTCTGGGTCCAGCCTCTTCATCACCTGGGTCTTGCTGGGTTTCTCCTGGACTATGGATCTCAGGCATAGCTTCCTCTCAAAACTGTCCCAGTTGGCACTGGGCTCTTCACCTTCTCAATTGGAACATTGCCATCAGAAAGGAAACACTGAGCACTGGCTCCATTTCTTAATCCTCTTCCCTCTGGACTGATAGATGATGAGATTAATGTATTAGAACAAATATGTATTTGGATTTCCATTTGCATACATTCTTGCCCTAGAGCTGTGTCTGTGTTACTAGCTACTCAGTTGTACACCCTTGTAGCTGATGCACACACTCATAGGGCTAGGTGACCAAGATACCAATCTTGATACTTGACACCTCAATCCCACAGAGGTTGGCAGAGGTTTGGAGACATTTACGAAGTATGCCATCTTACCAAAGACAATATCGAACCAAGCTAGAATCCCAGGCTAGCCACACCAACACCCACCGACTATGGCAAGTTTTGCAAGACATAACTGGCTACAAGATGAAGGTATGTAAAATTGCCAGCTCCAACGCACACCTCCCTGATGAAGTAACCAAACATGTACTCAGATGCTACATGAATCAGCTGGGGGGAGGGGGCAGTATTCACAGACATCTTCAACCTCTCTTTACAACAATCTGAAGTCCCTCTCTTCTTCAAAAATATGATCATTATCCTGATACCTAAGAAAAACCAAGCAGCATGCCTTAATAACTATTGGCAGGTGGCTCTGACATTCATCATTAAAATGCTTCAAAAGGTTAATCATGGCACGAATCAATTCCAGTCTCCCGGACTACCTGAATCCACTGCAGTTCGCCTACTGCCACAAGAGGTCCACAGCAAATGCCATTTAGCTGGCCCTGCATTCAATCCTGGAACATTTAGATAACAAGGACACTTATATCAGACTACAACTCAACCTTCAACACTATTATTCCCACTAAACTCATCTCCAAACTCTTTGGCCTGGGTTTTGAACCTCCCTCTGCGACATGGATCCTAAATTTTCTAACTCGCAAACCACAATCAGTAATGATAAGCAACAACACTTCTTCCACGATCATCCTCAACAGCAAGGCCCCACAAGACTAGTCTCAGTTCCCTATTATACTCCTTATAGGCCTATGATTGTGCAGTATAATTCCTCTCCAATTCCATTTTCAAGTTTGCTGACGACACCACCATAGTGAGTCAGATTTCAAACAATAATAAGACAGAGTGTAGGAATAAAATAGGAATAAAATAACATAGAGAATCTAGTGAACTGTACAGCTACAATAATCTCTTCCTCAATGTCAACAAAACAAAGGAGATTGTCATCAACTTCAGGTGTAAAGGAGAACACGGTCCTGTTTGCATTAATGGGCACAAAGTAGAAAGGGTTCAGAGCTTCAAGTTTTTAGGTGTCCAAATCACCAACAACCTGTCTTGGTCCTGCCATACGAACACTATAGTTAAGAAAGCCCACCAATGCCTCTACTTTCTCAGAAGGTGAAGGGAATTTAGCATCTCAATTCCGACTCTCATCAACTTTTACAGATGCACAGTAAAAAGCATTCTTTTCGGTTGATCACAGCTTGGTATGTATCCTGCTCTGCCCAAGGCTGCAAGGAACTACAAAAGGTCGTGAATGTAGCCCAATCCATTATATAAACCAACCTCCCATCCATTGGCTCCGTCTACACTTCCCGCTGTCTCAGCAAAGCAGCCAGTATAATTAAGGACCCCTTGCAATCTGGACGTTCTCTCTTCCACCTTCTTTCTTCGGGAAAAAAAATACAAAAGTCTGAGGACATGTTCCAACCAACTCAAGAACAGTTTCTTCCCTGATGCTATCAGACTTTTGAGTAGACCTACCTCACAATAAGTTGATCTTTCTCTACACCTGTATGACTGTAACAGTACATTCTACACTCTCGTTTCCTTCTCTATGAACAGGATGCTTTGTCAGACATAGCACACAAGAAACAATACGTTTCACTGTATGTTAATACAAGTGACAATAATAAATCGAATCAAATCAAAGCTATTTCTGCAATCTCTGGTTTGCTGATCAAGCTGAACTGATACTCCAGCAATGGCTGAGTGACCTTTGGCCTGTTTTTTTATGCCAACTCAAGAAAGCATATTATAGGCTTTGTGTGATAATCTGACAGATATAGAGTAGCTATGCTTCCCTGAAGGTTTTCCATTCTCACATGCTTCTCTGTTAATGTTCAAATGGATTGATGAGCATTGTGAAACCACTGATTTATTCAATCTTCTTTTAAAGCATTACAAAAGGCAATGGTTTCAATTGCAACTTCTCATTCCTCTCACAGTGATGAAATTTCAATGTTGAATCTGAAACAGTTTGAAGGTGTCCCTCACCACCTACCTTCTAAACCATCTTACACATTGTGCCAGTTGCCCATACGAAAACATAAAATGGTGGACTGGCAGATCTGTGTGGAGAGAATAGAGCAAAAGTTTCAAGCCTATATGACCCTTCATCAGATTCCAGAATCTGCCGTGTTTTGCCATTATCTTTGTGTCATTTGTTCACTTACCTGGCCCACTCTACCCACCCTACTCACCCTATCCACTTAAACATTTTCGTCACCCACCTACCCATTCTCCAATCCTACCCATTCACTCATTCATCCATTTATCTATTTACTGACATTAAAACTAAACATTTAAGCTTGTCATTCAGCAGCCATAGAAAGAAAGCACGTCCTTTCTTTCTTGCAACTCTCCTCCATGAAGACAGAGCTCTTCAAGGGAATGGTAGGCAGCATATTTATAGAAAATTCAGGCTCAGAAGGTCTTGGAAGAAAGGCAGAGCAGTGGCAAGAGGCAGAAATGTTTAAGTAGAACAGCAATCCAGTGATGATTGTTACTCCTTGAAAGTTTAAATTTTTTAGTGCTGGATGAGCACAACAGAGCAACAACACAACAAGTGAAAAGAACTGTGTTCCAGGAAATATGGGTTAAACATCAAAATTACTATTCATAATCACTAGGGAGAAATACTGGCATGCTTATGGAATACTTACGATGATACCATTGCAAGGACATGTTTTGGATGAGACACATTCATGGCCGATTTCCATCACATTTTCAGTGTTTTTTTTCCAGCTCTCTTCATGTCTGCGGTCATTCAAATAACATGAAAATTGTTTTTTTTCATTTAAGACAGATGTGAGAAGGTTTTTTTCTTGCAGAAGTTCCTGAGTCTTTGCGACTCTCTTCCCCAGAGCTTGGTGAAGGAAAGGTCATTAAATAATTCAAAGGCAGAATTTGATAGATGCTTGGCTAACAAGGGAGTCAAAAGTTATTGGGGGTAGATGGGAATGTGAAGTTGAGGCCACAATCAGGTCAGCCATGATTTTATTGAAAGATGGAGAAGGCTCAAAGGTCTACCCCTGTTTCTTATTTGTATGTCTATGTGGTTGTATGATAGCACTTCTAGGCTAGAACCTAGCGATTTACATTCTAAAGTGGAGGCCTTGGCAACTACTGAGTTTGATGCTGAAAGACAAGTGTCTTGCAGTTGCTAAAATTTGATAGCCTTAGCTGAAGAATTCCATTCTCTGCATCATGAATTTCCCATTGCAGAATCCTCTATTGTTCATCATGACAGAGGAGTAGAAGATGAAGGAAAACTGAGTGGAGCTAGGAGTCGGCCAGCGATTGAAGAAGACAAACTCACTTAGGTGCTTAATTCCCCCAGCGAGAGAGAAAAGAATATGAAGGTCCTACTGTTATTGGTAAAACCTGGTTGCGGAACTCTGCATGACAAAAATAAGATACAGAAGGATAGAGAAGAGCTGTCAGTTTCTGAAAGATGATATGAATTCTGAATCAGCAGCCCAAACTGCTTTGCCAATGGATGTGAAATCCATCACTCTCAGTGAAAGCTAGAATGGGGAACTTTGACAATAACACCCACGGTTCTATCCCAGCATATATTCACTGGCTGACATGCAATCTTCAGAAGTGTTGATGAGTTAATTCAGTTTGGAATGACTCCAGAGTATCACTGAGGCAATTTTATCATGCTTTTAGGTTCTCCAGAGTGCACAACACCATTGATGGTGTTTATGTCACCCAGAAAACTCTCATAGTCAGAATTTTGTCAAAAAAAGGTCTACACATTTGTTATGTAAAGATGTGCAGCTGGCTGGAAAGGATACATTTCTTGATGTGTAAGGTTAGTGCTGGCCTTGTTGTGGCAGCAGTCAGAACTTTTCCAGTCCCAATGATATACTGTAGCCCCTGGCAGCGGGGTGAGGGAAAAGGAGTACTTGGCTTCTATTTGCTTGCTCCCTGACAGAATATATGATCTGAGTGTCCCTGACCCCAAGGAACATGACCCATTTGCTGGCAGTGCATTTCTGATGTAATTGCAAGAAAGTAAGGCAGGATGGCTTTATGAAGTTAGTTACATTCATTAGAATGGGATTTCCAGTCTTGCATTGACTATAGGAAAAGAAGCATTCCTTTGGGAGCGAGTGTGAGGGAGATTGATTCTGAAAATTGTTCAACACACAAATGCAAGTGTGGTTCAAGAGTTAGAATACCGAACTGTAAACTCTGAATGGTCTTTCAATGTCCTTGATATTTCTTATGCCTCTTGTGTTAAGATTGGTCTTATTGCTAGCTGAAGTAGAGATTAATTTATAATTTCAAATGAAAGATTAAAATAATACTTCGTGGTTGATTTGCAGGTTAGCATATCTCAAGCTGTGCAACATTTTCTTTCAAGAATTGTTAAGTCATAGTTTATTGAAAAAAAAGGAACCTGTCAGCTTATTGTCTTTTAAACACAGTAAATGATGCCCTAGCAAAATATAATGAAAACCATTGATCCACCCAGGTTATTGTTATGAAAGCCTTTGAGATTTAGAAAAAGTCACTGCAGGTGTCTGTACCAATCTTGAACCACTTGCGAATAGGTTTCAAAAATGCTGTGGTAGTTTCTGCTTGTCGTATTTCACACATTGTCACTGATTGCAGAGTCACAGAGGATTTTTTTTACTCTGCAACCTTGAACAGCAGAATATTGAATAAGAGCAGAATGCTCCTATTGATCAGCAGAAAAGAAAATAACTGAAGTAGAACAAATGAGCATTCTACTGTACCTCTGAAACATAAAATTTAAGTAACTCCACGTAACTTTCAAACCCACAACATCTACTACCACTGAGAAAGACAGGGGTATTAAACACATTATACACATGGGAATGACACCACCTGAAGGTTTCCTTCCAAGCCACACACCAACCTGATTTGGAAATACATCATTGTTCCTTCATTGTCGTTGGATCAAAGTCCTGGAACTCTCTCTCTAACAGCACTGTGGGTGTGCCCATGCCATATTGAATGCAGGAGTTAAAGAAACAGTTCACTACCACCATTTCAAGGGGTGATGGCAACAATGCCCACAGACCAAAATAAAATTGTTGGAAGTTAATCATCTCAATCCTGGGAAACCTTGCAAGAGTTCCTCAGGTTAGAATCCTAAGCCCAACCATCTTCAGCTGTTCCATCAATGACCTTCCCTCCATCATGAGGTCAGATGTGGGGATGTTCAGCAGCATTGAAACTCCTTAGACACTGAAGAAATCCATGTCAAAATGCAGCAAGACCGGGACAACATCCAGTCTTGGGCTGATAGTAATAGCTGCATCACACAGGTACCAGGCAATGGCCATCTCCAACAAAAATAAATTTAACCAAAAGATCTTCTTCATTCTGAACCAGGGGTCTCCAAACTACGGCCCGCGGGCCACATCTGGGCTGCATGTGGATCGGAGTTTGGAGACCGGTGCTCTAAACACCTGAGAGTGTGATTTTCCTGGTTTTATGTTTGTCTGCTCACGGTATTCATAGAACATAGAACATTACAGCACAGAACAGGCCCTTCGGCCTTCGATGTTGCGCCGACCAATATAAAAAGCAATGCCCCTCCAAACTAAACCATTCCCTTCTCTTCCATATACTTATCAACTAACCTCTTAAACGCCACCAAACTTGGCGCATCTACAACTGCTGCAGGCAGGGCATTCCACTCCCGAACCACCCTTTGGGTAAAGAACCTGCCTCTGATATCCGTCCTATAACTATCACCCCTTAATTTAAAGCTGTGTCCCCTCGTGCTAGCTTTCTCCATCCTAGGAAAAAGGCTATCACTGTCCACCCTATCTAAACCTCTAATCATCTTATATGTTTCGATCAGGTCCCCTCTTAGCCGCCTCCTTTCTAACGAAAACAACCTCAAATCCCTCAGCCTCTCCTCATAAGACCTGCCCTCCATACCAGGCAACATCCTGGTAAACCTCCTCTGTACCCTCTCCAATGCCTCCACATCTTTCTTATAATGTGGGGACCAGAACTGCACACAATACTCCAAGTGCGGCCGCACTAGAGTTTTGTACAGTTGCAACATGACGTTGCGGCTCCGAAATTCAATCCCTAATTCCAAAACAAAAACTGAAGTGAACCCAAGATTACCTGCTTGCTGCGTTACTATAGCTTCAATCTTATTCCCAGCCTGGGGAGTCTATTTGCAGCTTCATCTCTGCAGTTTCAAATTATTGTTTTTGTTCATTTTTTTATTTGCTGGTTCATTATTAGCATCTTCAGTTTTCCACAGTCCTATGAAATTATTATTTGTAGGACCTCTCAATGACCCTCCGGACATTGTCCTTTCCATCACTTACTATTATGGAGGACAAGGAGAAACAGGACAGGCAGTATGAGGCACCGTGGCAGTAGATTTATATTCTAAGCATTTTATTGTCTTCCATCTCAGCTTCTGGGGTTAACCATTGGCCCCAAATATTTTGAGATGGTTGGAACACCTGGTTATTCACTGAAACTATGCAAATTAATTTCTCAAGAAATTATAGCTCAGAGTCAAACTTGGTTTGATAATGTTCATGTAAAGCATCTTTTGATGCTTTAGTAAGAGTGCTTTATAAATGCAAGCTGCAGTTTTAGTGGCCAGTTTGTGGAAATTAAGGCAGTTGGAAGCTGCTAGCCAGCATTAGCTCCTCAGCCAGCAGGTAAATCACAGTGACGAGATTCTGAGAGGAGAGAATGGGAGGCCTCAAATGCCTCCCCTTCAACATAAGGCTCTTTCCTCTTTAAACTTGATGCAGTGGTCACTGATGCTGCTCTCTCGAACAATACTGCTACCGCCAGCTTGTTTGAGTCTCATGTTGAGTTTGTCTTTCCCTGCCTATGGTTACTAAGAGAAACAAATAGGGTGGGAGGGGACGGGGAGACAAACATCAAAGTGTCATGTTGCTGAAAAGCACAGACCCATTCATCTTCAATAAAATAAAGGCAAAATGTTGCAAATGCTGAAGCAAAAACAAAAAAATGCTGGAAAATTTCAGCAGGTCTGACAGCATCTGTGGAGAGAAAATAGAGCCAACATTTTGAGTAAGGTTGACCCTTGACTCAAAACATTGGCTCTATTCTTTCTCCACCCATCCAGCTTTAGTTGCCTCCTTTGAACCTGGAGTGACCAAGGAGAAAGTGAAGAATTTGAAAAGGCCAAAAAAAATTGAATGTTGTCCAACAACTCTTACGATAAATTGGGATTGAATGTGGTTTCTACTTACATTTGCCTGCTCAACAGTGATTTATTTACACACAGTGCACCCGCTGGATCTAGTCTACTGAACCCAATGCTTTCATATCCCCTGCCTTGCCAGGTTTAAATATTGTTTATTTTATATTAGCTACTTAATTGAGTTTGGGAACAGTGTGTTCTCTCTGTGGTCAGTGCTATCCACAGGTATCTCTGCATTACAGTTAAGAGAGATGACACAGGTCACACACTTCCCCTTCTGTTCTTTGCAACATGTTTCAATCAGTCTGAGCAAACAGCAGTGGTTGGATATAGGAATGATAACTTAATTGTCAACACCACTGATTCAGTATGGATTCTTTTATTTCAAAAACAATACTCTCTTTCAAAAGAATTTCAAAATAATGTCACAGTGAGAACATTATGATTTAAATCATTGGTACGGAGGCATTATTTTATGTAGTTGACAGATGTGGTATGTCAAAAAATTGGCACTTTGATAAACTACCTGTAATTTTATCACACAATTATTTCTGACAACATTACTTGATATGTCTTTCTACTGCTGTGCTGATTAATGTTGGGATGTTGGTGGCATTCAGCTCTGAAGGTTGATATATACCGTGATAACCAGCTGAGTACTACAGCAAAATCTTTAACCTGTAAATACTCAAATCATTAGAGATTTGTATTTTATTCAGAACTAACATAAAAACAATTATGATATGCCATTATTGATAAACAGACTACTATCAAAATAATGGGGCTGTATACTGTGTTCCATATGACTGGCAGCATTAGGACAGTTGGAAAGAATAGTTACGAATAAGATTCATATAGGTGGAAGTTACCTGTTAGGCTGGCCTGAGGTGCACCGCACCAAATTTGCAGTAATTTCACTTAAATATTAGGATGTATGGAAACATCAGTGTAATGAACACAATTCCCCAGTCTTTCCCTTGAGTGCATAGCACAATGTCAAATGTATCTCCTGCAGTATAGAACTTACCATATATGCCAATCATTTGATCTGCTATTAATATATTTGTGCAATCAGAGAAAATGCTCTAATTGCAGAATAAAATAGAACTATATTTAATTCCATAAAACTGATAATTGACTTTTTGTCTACTTCCATGCTTCTTCATTTTAATAATGCACTGATTTTTATTTATTTATACACTGTAGGGACATGGATGTTACTGGCAAATCTGGCATTTATTGTCCATACCTAGCTGCCCTGAGGAGATTGCTAAGTGGCTTGCTAAGCTAATGTAGAAAGCAGTTAAGAGTCAACCACATTGATGTGGGACTCAAATGATTTATAGACTCAACAATCAATTGCATACCTAGGGACTGCCCTTTAAAAATTAAAAGCCTTCTTTTCTATCACCGCAATATTTATTTGATTTGATTTGATTTATTATTGTCACATATGCTAACATATAGTGAAATGTATTGTTTCTTGCACACTATACAAGCAAAATATACCGTTCATAGCGAAGGAAACAAGAGAATGCAGAATGTAGTGTTACAATCATAGCTCGGGTGTAGAGAAAGATCAACTTACTGCAAGATAATTCCATTCAAAAGTCTGACAGCAGTAGGGAAGAAGCTGTTCTTGAGTCAGTTGGTGTATCACCTCAGACTTTTGTATCTTTTTCCCAAGGAAGAAAGTGAAAGAGAGAATATCCAGGCTGCGTGGGGTCCTTAGTTATGCTGGCTGACGCTTTGGTCTGTGCTGATATGTGTGGTTTTGGAGACCAGAACACCTCATTCACCTGACAAAGGCTATAAAGCTGAAAGCTTGAGAGTTTACTATCAAATAAATCGGTTGTATTTAAAACTGGTGTGCAGACTTCTTACTATGTTTACCCCAGTCCAACGCCGGCATCTCTACATCATGCTTTGCCCAGGCAGCAGGAAGTATAGACAGAGTCAATGGATGGGAGGCTAGTTTGCATGATGAATTGGGCTACATTCATGATCTTTGGTAGTTTCTTGCAATCTTGGGAAGAGCAGCAGCCATACCAAAGTATACAACCAGAAAGACTGCTTTCTATGGTGCATCTATGAAGGTTGGTGAGAGTTGTAGCTGACATGCCAAATTTCCTTAGTCTACTGAGAAAGTAGAGGTGTTGGTGGGCTCCCTTAACTATAGTGTCAGCATGGGGCGCCAGACAGATTGTTGGTGATCTGGACGTCTAAAAACTTGGGAAATATTAAAAATACAGATATCCCTTCCACAAGCCATTGCTATAGCAACAACAATGGAAATTATGACAAAGGCATACATTAAACTTTAACTCATTCAAAGATCACCCAGTTACACAGAGTTAAAAGTAAACCAATGAGCTCAATTTTTCAATTTATTGGAGATGAGCCGGGGGGTGGTCAGGCTAACAATATGGTAGGGGGAGGAATTGGGAGATGATTCTGATATCTTAACCCACATTGGCATATTGACAATAATGGGGACCTTAGAAGCATGTTATCCATTGGTTGGGTTTTTTCCTTTACTCTTTTATGCAATGTGGGTATTGCTGACAAGACCAGCGTTTGTTGTCCATCTCTAATTGCCATTGAGCTGAATGGTTTGCTGCACCATTTCAGAAAGGAATTAAGACTGAACCACACATAGGCTGGACCAGGTAAAGATGGCAGCCATTAGTGAACCAGATGGGTTTTTACAGCATCAATAATAGTTTCATGGTCATCATTACTGAGGTTAGCTTTTCAATTCCAGATTATTAAATAAACATAAATGCCATTAACTGCTTTGGTGGATTTGAACACTTGCCCCAAGAATTTTAGCCAGGCCTCTGAATTACTAGTTCAGTGACTTTACCACTATGCCACCATCTCCCCGGAGGCCTCCTTATCCCCAGCTTTCCCAAAACAATGCACTTGATTTTAAGGGCATCTCAGCATTGAAATAATCTCTCTTTTGTGCTGTAATATCAGCAGTGGCCACTACTGGGAATGAGGCTGCTGAGCTGCTCGTTCTCTGATAGCCCTGGCTACAGATTGTTAATTAGATTCCATTGGTAAAATGCCCCAGATTCTATCCTGCAATATCTCACTCTAAGTGGTGAGATATAGTTCTCAATGGAAAAATTCATCCCATGGTATCATTTTGTTATTACTGTCCACCCATGTATTCAACAGATACTATCTATTCCAGCAATGATGGTTGCAGCTGGGGGCCAGTAATATCTCTCCTCAGGCAATTTGTCTCCCAGTCTGTAAATGCAGCTGGAATCAAGAGGTAAAACAGAGGCCAGAATTTTCCGACTGTTCATGCCAGTGGGATTTTCCTATCCTGCTGCACTGAATGGAGATTCGGCTTGTCTTCACTGTGAAAGGGACATCAGTATGTTCAAAGTCTTCACTGCTGTGAGAGCATGGTATGAACAGATGATAAGATCATGTCTAGAAAATGTCAGTTTCCTTCCTCACCAATGCATCCACTGTTCATGCCAAGAATTATCAGACCAATTTTATTTAGTTATTATCTGTGTCCTACGCATTTCAAAAGCAAGTCAGACACTTGATACAAATTGTAAAGTGATGAAACCATCTCCCACAGTGAGGTGCTGTGCAATCTGCCAAATGAGTATATTGAGCAGAATGAATCTTGAATGGTGTTACACAGTTTCTAAGGAACAGTCGAAATATTTTCATACTCGGCACTGAATATGGTTTGTTTTTTAATAATTACACTTATTGCATTGCAAGTTTAAAAATAAAGACAATGCGAATTAGAACAAAAAACTCCAAAAGCAAGAACGATCTCAAATATAAACTGCATGTATACTATAAACTAAGCAACAAGGGCTGTGAGATGAAATCCCTTCGAAAGGATGACATCAAGTAATAGGATTGATTGCAAAATAATTTGATAAACCTTGGTTCTTTTATCATATGGTGAATATCTTTCTTTTATACCTATCATATTAGCATAGAAATAAATAATAAAAAAAAAATCAATGATATTTCTTCTGCTATCATAAATGAGAGCACCAAGCTAGTATAGTTTCTGCATTTTATCACCTAATATACTGGTCCAGTAGCTGTGGAAAACTGCATTGTTGGAGCTGGAGCTGTTCGCTCAGTCAGAAGTGAAAGCTTAATGTTCATTGTACATTTAGATTTGACATTGATTGATGGAAGTGGAAGTCATCCTGCTTCATATTATAAATTTCTGTTTCTATAACTCTGGCATCTAAATTGTCAATTTCCAAATATATTGTGAATGTGATCTTATTGACTTTTAATTCTAATATTTTTGTACAGGGAGAAGAGAGTTAAAGCAATGCACAGGTACTAAATTCCCTCATTCTGGGATTGAATAATCACTTGGTCTAGAAAGGCGTTGGTAAGTTTAGGGTCGGACAGAATAAAAATAACCTTCATCTCTTTTTCTGCTTCTCGGAAACAATAAAAGACTAAGTTTTACAAGTTTAACAGTTCCCTCTCTCTCTAGCTAATTGACCATTTAGAAATTTGTACACCATCCAGACCCTCATGGTTCTGTCAATAAGTTGAACACTCAAGTCTATCTCTCTCTCTCTCTGACTGTGGTCTGGTGATGAATTTCTCTTGTCACTATCATGTCCTGACCCGATTCTGCAGGAAACTAGAGAGCTGAATTCTCTTAACCGCTGCCAGCTTAACATTCTTATACCTTTCTGACTACCTTCTGGAATCTTCCAAGGATTTGGCCTATCCTGATCAGTTTCACATCATTGTTAATGAGTTCCAGTGGTGGACCCTTTGGACCCTGCTTTACCATTTTGATTCTAAATACTGGATGGATTTGAAACTGGGAATGTTTCAAATCCAACTTTTAGATCTGTTCTCAAGGCGCTCCCATATGCACCCTACCGGAAAAAATATCAGTGATTCTGTATCGCGCTGCAGAAGCGTATGAGCGGGGCTTAATGTGTCCAAAATCCTGCAACTGCAATTAGCCCCTCCAACTGCACATGCAGTAAAAAACTATAAAAAGCTGCCCCTCTGCCACTTTGCTCCCTAGCCAGATAATACCTCCTCTGGCCTCTACAGATACTGCCCCAACCCCACAACATTACTGACTCCCCTTATTCCCCATCCCCTGTACCACCCAGATCGATCACAGGCCTCTCCTCCTTTACTCAGGCAGAGTGGCAGCAGACCCCCCAGTTCTCCCATCATTGATCTCAGGCAGAGTGGTAGTGCACCCCCCTTCCCCCTTACTGATCTCAGGCAGAGTGGCAATGAACTCCACTTATCCCACCTCCCCTACCCCCCTTCACAATTTCAAGCAAACAGCCGTTTCAGCACTAACCTTCTCACTGACGGGAGTGCCCAAACTGGACTTCTGTAGAGCATGTCAGTTTCACGCCAATTCTGGATGGGCGAACATGGTGGTAAAGGGGGAAGTGCCTGTAAGGCTGAGTGTGCAGCCCATTAAGTCAATGCCCATTAAGTCAAATACATGCCCATCGGTCAATGCAGATTGGGTCCATTTTCAGGTCTTGGTTAAGGGGGAACCGACACAGAGGTGGGTGCAGATTGCATTACCCACCTCACTCCTGACTTTACCAAGATTTCGCACTCGAAAATGGATGCAACTTGATGGTAAAATTGAACCCTTTTGTGTGCTGCCTACTTAGATGTCTAATTTCAGCTTCCAATATGCATCAAGTCTTTTGTTTCACTGATGCTTGTCTGCCCCATGTATATAGTGGTGATTTGTTTCTCAGGATATGTGTAACTATCCCTGCTAACATATGGTGAATCTTTGGTTTTCAATCATCTAAACTCAAATCTTGCAAAAGGCATGTCTCTAGACAGACTGATTTGGCCTATAGTAATTGCAGCAAATCCTGCTTTTAGTCCAATTTCTATGCCAGTCTCTACATCATTTTGCTGCGCCTGCACTCCTGGTCTGAGGCTCATCTGCACTTGGTTTCCTTCCAACGATTCTGAGTTACTCAGGCTGTCACAGGCTGCTGCAGGGTGAAGATCTGAGGGAGAATCATTGGGTTAGTATTCCAAAGAATAGGACTTCTATTTGAACTTTGGCAGTTTAGGAATCTGAATTTCAGTTGAAGAAAATATCTGGCACGAAAAGCAGATATCAATACAAAGCTATCAGCTTATTGTAAAAACAAACAATTTCCCAAGCTGTGGAGAAAGACATTTGCCATTGTCACCTGGACATGACCATAAATAACTACAGCCCCACACCAATGCCAAACCCTCTGAAGTGGCCATTTATCGGTATCAAACTGAGAGTAAACAGGAATGTGTAGTAATTGCTGGCATTGCCAGTCACACTTACAACATGAAAATTAATATTTCTTTTACGTATGTAGTGATCTTTCAAATTGTCTGCTAGCAATGCCTTGTGTTATTCTTTGCTTGACTAGTTTTAAGTAATTAAATTAAATGCTCGGGCAATTTTTAAAAATTCATTCACGGTTTGTGGACATCACTGGCTAGACCAGCATTTATGGCCCATTCATAATTGCCCTTGAGAAGGTGGTGATGAGCAGCCGCCTTGAATCATTGCAGTTCCCATGGCCTAGGTATATCCCCAGACACGGGCAGAATGTGCAAACTCCATAGAGATAGCCACCCCAGATCAGAATTGAACCCAGGTCCCTGGAGCTGTGAGGGAGTGGAGCTAACCATTATGTCATCATGCCACTCCAGATTTATTAATTGAATTTACATTCCATCCACTACCATGGTGGGATTAAAACCCATGTCCTTAGAACATTGGCACTGGTTAATCGCTAGAATATTTAGTCCAGTGATAGACCTGCTACACCACCAAATAAACATAACTATTTCATCACTACACTTACTTAGGGTAAGTGCAAAAAATAATGAGGGCTAATATTTTCAGTTCTCCATTTTCTACAATCAAATTTTGTTTATTGTACAAGGTTTGTTTTATGCTGGAGTATCTGCCATTATTCTTCCAATGCTTCAATTTCTGATAATGATTTGTAGTTGTTTACCTCTCTTCTATAATCCATGTGTACAAACTGGCCACTAGGGCTCTGAATGAAAACATTAAATCAATTCTTTATCAATAAAAACAAGCAAATGGTTCCTTTGTGAATGTTAGTGAGATTTTTAAAAAGCCCTGAAACAGCAAACTGGCAAGATTATACGTTCATCTATCCATCGGTTGATCTGGGGCTGTTAATGCTGACAACAGTAAAAATGTAACTGTCTACTTTTGATAAGTAGATATTGTAAGCAAAATATGGGGCTCAAATTTGATGTTCCTTCATATGCTTTTCTCTAAAATAAAACCATAAGAGTTTCCAAAGTCTCAGATTATAAAAAGCTGAATCAATCACCCAGAAGATAATCATGCTCAGATGAATTCAAGTGTGATATTATGCAACGTATTCTTAAGGAATTGGGTGAAACTGTGGGCCTGATTTCACTCCAGCTTAAGGGAGCACTCTATACCAACAGCAGAATTTCTTATGAGGTGTGAGGTTCTGTTGCTCCCAGCTCAATGATAGCACTGCTCGAACCTCCCACACTCAAGGATGGAATTTTCCAACCGCACTTGCCACAAGACTGGAAAATCCCATCTGATGTCAACGGATCTTTGCATGGTCCTGTCCTGCCCACTACAATTCCTATGGTGGGTAGAACAGGAAAAATCTGCCCTTGGTATTGAGTGCTCTCTTAAACTGAAGTGAAATCAGGTCCACAGATTCACCCAATTCCTTTAGGATAATACACAGCAATAAATATAATCTTGCTTGTTGAGTTGTTTTCTTTCAGGAATGGCAGATGATGGCAGATTTAAGGCCATTGATGAGATTGCATGTGATTGCCTGCCTTCACACAGATAAATGGGCATAAAATCCATCCCCCATGTGTTCCTAGCACTTATTGTTCGAGGCTAAGGTGGAGGGAATAAGAGAGAGAGGTTTAGGAAGATGGTTAGCAGTAGAAAATCAAAACTGGGGATTAATCTTTGCATTCCAAGATATGTTGGTAATGTGAATAAACAAATGCAGGACCTGAAATAAAAACTAAAAATGCTGAAAAAACTCAGCGGGTCTGTCAACATCTGTGAAGAGGCAAACAAAAATAAATGGTTTGAATCCACGCGACTCAATCTCAGAGCCCTGCATTCAGCAGCCTTTAATTTGGTTTCTTTTCCCTTAGATGCTGCCAAGTTTGCTAAGCTTTCCCAGCATTTTCACTTTTTATTTTAGATATCTGGCATCTAGAGTCATTGCTTTTATTTGATCACAAGACAGGCTGTGTTTTGAATGGTTCTACCCAGATTTGCTTGTGAATGGTAAAACCACTTGTCTATCATAGCCATTCAAGTGTGTATCCCTTGGGCTTAACTGAGCAGGAATGAGGGCTGTACTAGGGGGGACATTGGTGAGAGAGCAATGGTTTTTGTGGGGGGAGCCAGGGCATCAGTTGTACAGGTGAATGGGCAGTTGAGCAAATCAGTAACTGCATGTGATGAATAGAAGGCCAAAAGCAAAGCAATTGGGAATTTAAAAGTGTCATTGTAAGTACTTTGGAGATAATTATTTCCAAGGATGGATAGCGAAGAGGACAGATGTTTGGCCCTTTCCTTGGATGTTCAGCCTCTCAAAATAGTTTTTTTAAGATAAATGCTGCAGTCAGTATAAAGAATGAGAATTGCATTTGTCATTAACCAAGGGAAGAATGTCCTTTTGGAAACTGCTGTTTTTGTGTCTTCACACTTTCCTACACAAATGTAAAAAAGGTATAGTCAGAGGCATATGACTCACTGGCCAGAATTTTACCACTTACAGAATGGAATTCTCCGTTGATCTCGAGAGGGATTTTACAAGCCTCACAAGGTTGTAAAGCCTTGTCTATTGTATCCATGCTGACTGAAAAATCTTGAGTCAAATCCCACCTTCCATCTGTTAGTCTGTGTAAATTGTTAGGTTATGACACCTAAAGCCCATATTTTAAATGCAGTGAGGCTTTCTGCCCCCATCTTCCAATCAGACAGTGAGTTTCAGACTCCTACCAAAAAAGTTACTCCTCACCTTTTCTCTAATCTTTTGGCCAATTGTTTTACATCTATGACACCTGATAATTACCGTCTCTGCTAAGACACTTCCTATCCACCCTATCAAGGTGCCTCATAATGTTAAACACCTCAGTTAAATGGCCCTCAGCCTCGCCTGTTCCCAAGAAAATAATGTCAGCCCCAATCTTCCCACTTAGCTGAAATTCATAGCTGACAGCCACTCATAGCTGGCAGACACTGCCAATCATTCACATCCAGCACATGTCTCTCCAAAATGAAGAGTCAGTGTCTTGATCTTCACTCTCAGCTTAGAAGCCCAGATTCTGCCATTAAACATAGTCTCCTTTATAGAGTTAGCAAGGCTTTGATCACACATTGGGATATGGAAATCAGCTTTTGCCCCATTAAGTTAAATTCACTCAGTACTTATCAAGTTTGAATCTGGAATCTACCTGCACATCACTTCTTCACTCAGCCTTAAGGATAAGCTTCTATGTATTTCAACAATTTTACCTTGATTGGCATTCTGCGTCTGATTAAAGCAACAGTACATGCAGCAAAATACTCCCTTTGGTCTTTATAAGTCTAAAGGTTGATTGCCATTGTCAGTGTCCATTAGTTCTAATGCTGATCATTCAGATTATTCACTAATCACTTAAAATTGCCTTTAATAGGACATATGAATAAATCAATTTGTACCATGACATTACGCTAGTATTACAAGAATACTGAGAGAGGTCAAGATTTCTTCAATAGAATGAATTCATTTAAATAATGGTACATTTTAGAAAAGAGAATGGAAGAGGAAGTTATTCCTTCACTGGAAGATCTTAATAAAGTGGAGCAAGAGATATGGGGATAGAAATTTGACTGAGGCAGTGGCACAAAATCAATGGTATCAATTGGTGCCCATTACGCACAACGCCTGATATTCAGTTCCTTCACAATCAATAGATCTTTATTGGTAAGAACACAAATAGAAAAGATCATATATGAGCAGGTGGGCTTTCAATAGAGTATCATCGAATGTAAAGAACTGATTTTGAATTTATACAAGAAACCAGAGAAGACAGTTGGAGTATTTGTTACAGCGTTAAAGAGGAGACGATGGCGTAGCAGTATTATCACTAGATTATTAATCCAGAAACTCAGCTAATGTTCTGGGGACCCAGGTTCAAATCCTGCCATGGTAGGTGGTGGAATTTGAATTTTAAAACAAAATCTGGAATTAAGAATCTACTGATGACCATAAAACTACTGTCAGAAAAGCCCATCTGGTTCACTAATGTTCTTTAGAGAAAGAAATGTGCCAGCCTTACCTGGTCTGGCCTACATGTGATCCCAGAGCCACATCAATGTCGTTGACTCTCAACTGCCTGCCAAGGGCAACTAGGGATGGGCAATTAATGTTAGTCAGCCATCAACACCCATATCCCACAAATGAATTTTAAAAAATTAAAAAGCACGTTGAAGTCTTGGGAACAATGCATTGAATATTCACTATAATTTATCAAGTAAGAGGAATTGTAGTTATGAAGAAAATCTCAAAGAATCTATTTATTTTTCAACAAAACAGAAGATTAAGAGTGGCTCCAATAGTAGATTCCAAAATAATGAAAAGCTTTCCAAAGTAAACTTGCTTATACTGTTTATAGTGAGTTTTTATACTGGCTAGATCATTGCTATGGATTGCCCCAGACCAAGAATACTTATGGCAAGACGGAAATAAAGATTAGAAAATCTTTTTTTTATAAAATATAAAAAGTTATCAAAACATGAGGTTTATCACAATTTGTTATTCAGGCAAAGATACAAAAAAGAAAAATTGAACTAAACATGAAACAAAGCTCTGCAACAAATCATATATTCTGCACCCTTCCCTATCTTCACACCACTATCATCTACACATGAAGGGACAGAGAGCGGAAAATCATGCGGCCTCTGAGAAAAACTGATCAGCCAGTTTTCTGGAATAAGATATCACTCATCAACCTTCCCATCTACTTTTGTCAGAATGTGCTATGAGCACCCAAAATGTCCAGATTCCCATACAAATTGCATTCTATAGTGTTTCTGATCTGTCCCCAAATAAGAAGTTATTATTCAAGATAAATGGACTGATGAGATTTGACCCATTTTTGAAATGTTGTATCATAAATGTGAAAATTAAATTGTCAAGCATTCATCAAATAATAAAAAACATAGTTTCATCAATTATTATGAAAAGAATGGACTAAACTGATTAACACAAGTCAAGATACCAGAAGACGTATAAAATAGGATAGCAATGATTTATTACATTATCAGACAGGAAGTTGTAATCAATGGTTAAATATAAAAAGTTATTCTTAATGCACTTCATTTTGTATTGAGATCTCCTCTACTCAGCTGTCAACCTTGTTAATATGAACATTTAATGTTGTAATGTTTCACTCTTCACCTATATAAGTCATGGAACAACAAATGATTATAAAACCCTACATGAGAAGCCAGAAATTTTCTAAGTACAACAGGTTGGATTTTGTGGTCAGCAACAAAATTTGCTCTTGACCTTGAAAAATGCTGTCCATGAAGATCCAACAGCTATGTGGTGGGGATATGTCTTTTAACAATATTAGGTTGTTTTTGGTGCCAACTCTATGAAATTGCCAGGCATCCATAAACATCAAGAAGATAAGCAGCCAATCACATTGAAATATTCTCATGGACAGTAAATCAGGAAGTAAAATTCACCGAATCCCTTCACTTTTTAAAAATTTTACAGACTGAAATGTATGAACGGAATGTAAGGTTTAAGATAAAAGCTAAAATATCATGACAATAGTAGAAAAAAATGTTATTTTAAATATGTGAAATTTCTTACCATAATGGAGAAATTCAACATTTGACAAATACGCAATTACATTTTCAGGGCGAGTCGGAATCTACCGCAGCAATTATAAACTTTATATTCTATAAAAACCAAGTTACACCTCACTCACAAGATGTAACTTGTTGTGTAATCACTTTAAGAGAGAATATACTAATGAGTAAGTAGGAGGATATAAAACATGACCAACGGACGTTGTTCAGAGAAGCTTTCAGTTACTTAGCAGCAGCATGTGATGTGAAGGAATTGCAGCTGTACTTTCCTATTAACAATAACTGTTGAGACTTTATGATAAGTCTGTCTTCTGAGCTACCTTGTATTATATCTTCAAATAAATAGGAATAAAAGAAATGTGAAAACAGAATTGGCTGAATAACAGGAAACAAACAATGGATATTTTTTGGACTAGAGGCAGTTTCGTAGTAAAGTTTCCAAACGGTCAGTATTGGGACCCCTGCTTTTCCTGATATATATTAATGATCTAGATCCTGGTATGTGAGACAATTTAATAATTGCAGGTGATTTGAAATTTGGAAGCATTGTAAAGTGTGAGGAGGACAGTGCAGAATTTCAAAAGGACTTACACAAGATAGTGGAATAGACAAATAGATGGCAGATGAAGTTCAATACCTACAAGTGTGAGGTGATGTATTTTGGAGGAAGAACATCGAGAGACAATATAAAATAAGGGATAAACTTCTAAAAGGAGTGCAGAGGGACCTGGGTGTATATATACATAGATTGTTGAAGATGGAAGGACTGGTGGAGAGAGCAGTTCACAAAGCATATATATTCTGGGCTTTATTAATGGTGGTATAGACTAGAAGAGCAAGAATATTATGCTGAACTCACACAAGTACTAGTTAGACATCAGTTGGAAAGTTAGGTACAGTCACGGTCTTCACAGTATAGAACGGATGTGAATGCATTGGAGAGAGTGCAGAAGAAGTTTACAAGAATGGCTCCAAGGATGAGAAACTTCAGTAATGAGCATGGATTGGAGAGGTTGGGACTGTTCTCCTTGGAGAGAAGAAGCCTGAGATGTTCAAAATCATGGTGGGGGGGTGGGGGGGGAAAAGGGTCAGAATAGACAGGAATAATCTATTCCCTATTGTTAAAGGATCATGAGTGAGAGGACACAGATATAAAGTGATTTGCAAAAGAAACACATGCGATATATGAAAAAGATTTTTCACATGAGTGATTTGTGTCTGGAACACATTGCCTGTAAGTTTGGTGGAGATAGGTTCAATCAAGGCATTGAAGAGGGCATTAAATGATTACATGAATAGAAACAATATGTAAGGATATGGGGAAAAGCAAGGGGAATGGCTTTAAGTCATCTTACTCATTTGGAAAGCCAATGCAGATACAATGGGCCAAATGAATCCCTTCTGCGCCATTATGATCCTGTGAAATCAAATCTGCATTCAGTTTATCAGCCTGTGTGAGGTTGATGAGTTTATACTGAACAAACACAGAAACACAACACGGGAGCAAAAATTGGTCCTCTGAAGTAAAATGATAAAGATTTGACAATCACAGGAAAGGTCACAGAAAAAATATTGTAATATAAAAACATTGTACGTGCATTGCAGACCCTAGGAGATGGAACTCCACGATAGGCACAGGGCAATGAATAGGGATTTGTGCTTGATCAGCAGTGAATCAGACATTTGGAATTGGGCATTCGATTTTGAGTTAAACAATACAAGCGGTGGGAATTTCGCAACACCCTTGGATGCCATTCCCATGCAAAAGACAGAAGGCAAGACAAGAAGAGAGAAAATCTGAGCTCCAGCACAAAAAATCAAGGGAGAAAATTAAAAAACACACCAGCTGCACTGCTGAATCTCCCCATGGAGTAGAGAAGCCACAAATCCCCTATAGACAACATTCATAAAAGATGGGAAACATTAGGCAGATGACTGCTAACTTTCCCAGCATGAACTGATGTCCTCTGTTATTTTGAGCTTCTTTCTATAGGACGGTGCTATGCTTTTTGGATTTATCCATCACAGAGCTGGGTAAACAACAGAGGAAAATAAGGATAGTTGTTGGAAATGAGGGGTTGCATAGAGTCAACACTTCAAGTCAGATTGAGGAGGAGGAGAGGAATCCTGCCAAGCTATGGAACACACTGGAGAATCAGTTTCATGGAAAGATAAACTTTAGAATACACTGTTTAGAGCTGATTGCTTATAGACAACAGCCACAAGAATAAATCGATCACTTCATCAGAAGGTGATGTGATAAGGGCAATAACTGAGATTTCTCTGATACTGAGCTGTCTGAATGAATAATAGAGCTGGAGAGAGCTTCAATGCTGTTTGTGGCATCCCAAAAAGATCTTTTGGAGAAAAAGAAAGGTCACAATATTGACAGAAAATATGAAGCCATTCTAGCTGGACAACAACACCTGGAAGAATTAGTTGCAATTATCAATATTGGTATGGTGTCTAAGGTGCAGAAAGCAAGCACACCATGTGGGAAGTGTGATCCATTGTATATACCACAAAGCAGTCCTCTATTCCAAGGACTTTCTAAGTTAGGTAAAAGGAATGAAGTGCATGAATTCTGGTTCTGGAGGTGTGACCAGAGGTAAGATGCAACCAAACACAAGTATGTACAGCAGACTGGCAACAATAACAGGGAGTGCACCAGAAATCCACATAACTGAAGTGAACTCTTCCGCAGCCAAGGGCATTCAGCCTCTGATCTTTGGGTAAGCATTCTCCAAGTTGGCCTTCACAACACACGACAATACAGAATCGCTGAGCAGAAATTGATAGCCAAATTCTACACACATCAGGACAGCCTCAACTGGAATCTTGGGTTCATGCCACACTATCTGTAATCCCCACAACTTGTCTGGGCTTTCAAAATCTCACCAACTGTCCTGGCTGGATACAATATGCATCTCTTTAACCTGTGCTTAATCCTCTTTCCATCACATTGTCTGCACCTGTAAAGACTTGATTACGTGTTAAGACTCGCATTCCAACCATTCTCTTGTAATTGAGTTTGTGTCTGTATATGACCTGTTTGTGAACTGAACATTTCACTCACCTGATGAAGGGGCAACACTCTGAAAGCTTGTGCTACTAAATAAACCTGTTGGACTTTAACCTGTGTTGTGAGACAACTTACTGTTATCCACATAACTGCAAGTACTTACATGGGATTAATAGGGCAAGGAAGTCCACTATGCTGATACAGAATGAAAAGATCTTTAAAAAATAGGCTTTTCACATTGTATTACATTTGCAATGTGGCAATGGATATTTGACTACCTTCCAGATTTTCTATCCTGCCCTGAACAGGTCATGATAGCTTTGGCAATGGGAGATCAAAGCTCCTTTGTTGATATGGACTACCCTCCATTGTGTGCCAATGGCTAACTGTCACATGATTAAAACCCCACTTGTGAAAAGCTATTGTTAAGAAATTCAAATACATACCTATGTTTTAAATTGTAAGTCATGGGTCAGGAACTCCAGCTCCCAGCAGGCTTCAGGTTCTTTGAACATGCAGTAATGAGGATACTGATATGCAGCTCATGTCCAATGAAGGGAGAGAGAGAGAGAGGAATAAATAAGAGTTCCCAGAACTAACAAGGCAGAGAAATAGGCTCCAAGTTAAGGAATCTGTGTGCAGCAGATCTGAAACAAAGTAGTCTTGTGAGAAACACAGAAGATCTGAGAAGGCAGCCACTGTTTGGTGATTCCATGCTATGGGCTGTAGGGATAAAGGTACTATTTTGAAACAGTGGTGCTCTGCTTGGCACAGCCAAAGATCCAAAACTGTACTTGGAAAGCGTATCTGGAATGTACTCAGAGATCCAGTAGTAGATCAGAGGCTAGGAATGCTCCGTGGCATTGCTGCTGGTAAATCAGAAGTTGTTTGATAATGATGGAAACATTATATCATTAATGCTCAATGTGGTATTGTACAAATAGGAATCCTGCAGCAAGTGATTTACCTCGTGACTTCCCCAAAATCTACAAGGCACAGGTTAGGATTTTGATGGAATATTCTCCGCTGACAGGATGAGTGCAGCTCTAACAACACTCAAGACAAAGCAGCCCATTGGATTGACACCTCATACACAAGAATTCATTGCCTCTACCATTGATTCACAGTGGTAACAATGTGTATCATCTACAAGATGCACTGCAGGAACTCACCAATGCTCTTTGGACAGCATCTTCCAAACCCGTAACTGCTACATCTAGAATAACAAGGGCAGCAGATGCATAGAACATCATCACCTGAAATTTCCCCTTCAAGCAAGCCAGCTTGGTCGGTTGGAAATATATTGCTGTTGCTTCACTGTCACTGGGCCAAAATCCTGGAACTCACTCCCTAATAGCACTGTGGATTTACCTACACCATATAGATTATGGCAGTTCAAAAGGCAGCTCACCACAATCTTCTCAAAGGCAGTTAGGTATAGGCAATGAATGCCTGAAAGCCCACATTGTATGAATGAATAAAATTCCTATAGAATACAATCTCTGCAGTGCAGACAGAGGCTATTCAGTCCATTGAGCCTGCATCAAAAACAACCCCATCCAGACCCTATCCCCTTAGCCCCACATATTTACCCTGCTAATTCCTTGACACTGAAGGGCAATTTAGCATGCATGGCCAATCAACTTAACCCACACATCTTTGGAGTGTGGGAGGAAATCTCAGTATTCAGAGGAAACCCACAAAGACATGGAGAGAATGTGCAAACTCCACATAGTCAATCACTCTAGACCACAATCAAACCCTGGGTCCCCGGTGCTGTGAGGCAGCAGTGCTAACCACTGTGCCACAATGCTCCTCCTGTGAAGATTGAACAAGAAGGACAGTAGCTTTGCATGACAAGTTAAGAACAGTACTTGTATTGGTGCAAGTTAGTCCCACAGATTTATTTCCAAGACAACTGCAAATAAATTTATTTGGACCTCACATTTGATTCTGACAAATGTCTATGACCCCTTAACAAGATCCTTAAGAAGCTTAAGTGGCCAGTAATTGGCAATGAGCACATTTTGCACTTTCCCACCATTCTCCTTCAGCCATTTGAAAATTCAAAACTGTTCTGGAGGCATCAGGATCTCGAAATGACCTTAGCCGCTGCAATTTTCAAAGCCCACTACATTTGTTCCTGACTCCATAGCCCTCTGGAAATCCAATTTAGATATAAGATACTCTTTAAAATTGGCTGCATATGTAATCTGCTCTGGAAATTGAAACAACTGTATGTCATTACAGCTCTGCTTTTATAGTTTATGATGTTATCAAAACCTGTTACATTCATGAACATTTTAAAATATATTAATGAATTCCCATGGTATTGCTCCTGGTGAATCAGAGGTTGTTTGATAATGATAGAAACATTATACCATTAATGCTCAACGCGGTTTTGTACAAATAGAATTTACTTTGGAGGAATGCTGCTGCAAATTTGGAATTAAAAGTAATTCTACTTTTAGGGTAAAATTTTCCACTCTCAGTTGTGAAGGTTAGTACCACTAAATTTGACATGATTGAAGAAATCAGACCCTGTTGGTGTAAAATTAGTTTGAAACTTTGTTTTTCTGGTTTTGTGGCAGGAAGAAACCAGGTTGACTTTCCCATGATCTATGTCAGGGACCATTCATTCAAATCCCATGACTTCTCATAAAAGATCAATATGCTGGAATTATGTTACCCCTCCAAATTAAGTACTCCGCCCCCCCAATAAATAATTCAAAAAACCTGTTTTACGATTGTATCCAAGTAGCATGCACCTGACAAGCTTCATTTTATCCATGACTTGGAGATCAGTAGATGCTTGGAGGCGTAATGCATGATGAATAAGCAGGGCTCCTTTACTAATGCTGCACATTTAGACAAGTACCTATTATGTTCAGATGCTGCAATGTCCATGCTCTTAATTGGCATCTGATCCTTACAGAAGCAAATGAGAATGGATGTGGAGTCAAACAATTTAAGACCACATTTGCTGTGCAGAAGTAACAGGGACCCCACAAGCCTCAAAGTTCCCAATGTATTGATCATGGAATTCATGCTGTCATGGCATAATTACAAAGGTTAGATATCAATAATTATTTTCAAGGCACTGGAGGTGAACTACCAGAAGCCTGTCCGTGAGTTGTAGGACACTGAACTTTTTAGCCTAATTAAGACACTCATTGTGAATGCACAGTCATAACTGTCCACCAGAGTCATCCAGGTTAATGTCATCCTGACAGGGCTGGCTTTGTTAGACTATTCAAGGGGAATTGCCATTGATTGCTCAACTGTATCCATTATCAGACACAAGGAAGACTGGAGCATACAGGTTGCAGGCAATGCTGCCTAGTTGATGGCTTTTATTAGAATGAGAAGGAGAAGGGGCTGTCACTGATTAGCATAGCTCAGGGAAGATCAAGATTAGCCAGACCACAGGAATCCCACATGATGCCAGGAAGGGGTCAAAACTACAAAGATGCTTGGCATGACAAAGGACCTACAGAAGACAAGCTGATACATTGAAATAAGAGAAAGATCAAGCACAGATGCCTTTACTTATTTGGAGATGTGATAGCTTATATTTGCCACATTCTCCATGAGGAACCCACATTGCACAGATTTGAAGGGGAGAAGCCAATACCAGTTGTTTTGAAGGTTATTTACCATCACACTGCCTTTTTCTCAGCAGATCCTTCTAGGGCTCCACTCACGGCATTTTTGGCAGCACACAAATGCATAAGAGAAGATGCCCTTTTCAGTGAAGCTCACCATTACGTGCAGTTAGCCTGGACGAAGTGAATTAAGCTGTCAGAGCTATTAGGTTTGCAGCATTCTCGGATTTCCTGCAAATAGAGGGTGCCATCAACTGGACACAAGTGATCTTCAGTGCCCTGACACTAGCCTGTGAGATTCATTAACAGGAAAGGATTTCACTTTCTGAATGTCCAGCTCATTTGTGATCACAAAAAACAAGCCCAACAGGTTTGTGCGAGGTATCACAGGAACTTAAGCAACTCTTACATTTTGAGTTACTTGCAGTGCCAGATATTTGAACTAGTGAGCTGCTCACTAGTGAGAACTAGTGAGGTTAGTTCCTCAGTGGTGACTGGTGCCACCAGATAGCATATCTAACAATGCCCATTCATTGGCCACAGAGTGCATCTGAGGAGTGATACAATGCTGCATACTCCACCACAAGGTCCTTAACAGAACAAACACTTCTTAAAGATGCATTTCTGATATTTGGACAGGACAGGACAGACAGGGTTCCCAAATATAGAGTGTGTCACATATGCACAACCTAGTGCTCTAAAGGGAGAAGGTTTTTCGCAAAAGGGGCATTGAGAAACTAGCCATGTCTTTGAAAGAGGAGAGTTTGGAAGAAAATGACTCTGAAGAGGGTGAGGATTCAGACAAGCCACATGAGGATGTCATTGTGCAGGCATGACACAGCCAAGATGCTAAGACAGCCTCATAGTTACAAGATTTCAGGAGGAATAAGGAAAAGAGTAGTTTTCACTACTTAAGTTCTCTTCAGACTTTGGTGCAGAGGACAGAACAAAACCTTAATTCTCGTGTCGATATAGTAAGTCATCAATCTCACAAAGATCATAATGAGTCACCTTCTGCCCAAACAATAAGATCTTTTTTGGAAGGTGCAGTGGCCTAGGGAACATGTGGCTATTGTGCAATGTGATAAGCATTCCATCAGTTCATCTTTTTAAGCAATTACACACAATGCAGTCATTCCA
Organism: Sphyrna mokarran; assembly: GCA_024679065.1. Lineage (NCBI taxonomy): Eukaryota > Metazoa > Chordata > Chondrichthyes > Carcharhiniformes > Carcharhinidae > Sphyrna > Sphyrna mokarran. The sequence goes on from JAGIQG010000005.1 coordinate 71,876,547, forward strand.
CCTTAGCATAAATTATCTGTGATCAAGGCAGCAGCATTCAAGACGCTGAAATACCATTGCACATGTAAATGCATTAATATCGTACGACAGCAGATTAGCAAGATAGTGTTAACACAAAAAGCATTTGTCAATGATTAGTGCTTGACCATCTCAAAAAGGAGAAATATTTGGATAGACCAATTCTCATGGATGAAGAATGCAGTGGCTTCACCTTGCTACTGAGCCTCATTATGCCTTTAGACATCAGGTCACAATGACCTATTATTCCACATCATGCGCCCAAAGTCACAAGCTATATTTGCATTGTCCTCACAGAAGGTGGCTCAGCAGAACCATCATTTAATTACTTACATACATGACCTTGCATTAATCAAAAGCCTGCCAAGTTTATGTCCTGGGATAACTTGGCACTAGGAAGAGATGTAGTCCACTCAGTATTGACACAGCAGCCAAGGACAACATCTTACCTTCATAGATCCTGCTGGGCTCTCAGGTGAGGTGCCAAAGCATTACTTTTGCAGCATTACAGTCCTTGACATTGTCCATCTCATAAAGGTCACTCCATTCCATCTACCTTAAGTCAATGAGTGCACAGTCATGCAATGATTTTTTTATTCTTTTTATTCATTCATGGGACATGCACGCCAGTGGCTGGCAACATTTATTGTCCATCCCTAGTTGCCCTTGGAGGGCAATTGAGAGTCAACTACGTTGCTGTGGCTCGAGAGTCAGATGTAGTCCAGACAGGTGAGGACAGCAGATTTCCTTCCCTAAAGAACCCGATGGGCTTTTTCCGACAATTAACAATGGTTTCATGCTCATCAGCAGATTCTTAATTCCAGATATTTTTTATTGAACTCGAATTCCACCATCTATCATTGTGGGATTCGAACTGAGCTCCCAGAACATTAGCTCAGTTTCTGAATTAATAATCTAGTAGTAATACCAGTAGGCCATTGCATATCATAAGAAAGATTCCATAAAGTACTGCTTGGCAGCCAATCAGGAACAAAGTAAGATCCTCACAAGTACGAATGGCTTCTCCAGAGTCAGCACACAGCCACACACCACTGATATTGCACTCTGTCTCATTGAGAGCAGATATTTCTGCTCTTGAAACCAAGAGCAGAACCAAGCACCCACCTCTGGGTGGGTGCAACTTCCTCTCCAAACTAACTAGAGTTGATGAAGTCACTTGCAGAGGGGATTTGGAGTTCTGAACATCTTTAGAGTGTCCAGAATGGATTGCCCTTGGGGTGTATAACTGGTGCTCCTGCTCCCTTTGGGTGCCCATTGGACCCCAGCCAATTCCTTTAGGAGAAGGGATATGTGGAGCAAGAATTGGGTTCCCCATTGCCCTCTCACTTAGCCATTGTTGGAATGCACCCAAAACTGGAGTAGTGGTGTGCAGGTCGGAGTGCAAATCTGGCTGGAATTGGACCTGGATCTCCAAGGCGGTCATTACCCTTCCCATGGAGATTTTGATGCACTCAAATGCCACAGGCGTGACATCAGACAGAATGTAGTCAGATTATTTGATCCAGAATTTTAAGAGCTCTTGACAATTCTGTTTAATATTCCCTACCTGTCTACATATCAAACATTTCTCTCAGAACCAATTTCAAAGTCTCATCGTTAGTCTCTGACTCAGCAAGGGTCTGGCTCCTGCAGTCCTCTCAGTGTCAAGGTGTCAGTTGACATTGCCTCTAACTGCTGTGGATTCATGTCTGAGGTGTGAACTCAAGCCTATTCTAGAACTACATCCCAATGTGGAGGATGTAGGTAGACCCTGTGATGGGTCTTCATCAGATTGTTGTTCTATTTCTCCATCTGAGCTGGTCTGGAGGCTGGGGATGATGCACTTACTGTAGGACGTCTTTTACCTTTCCTTGCTGGTAGCTGGAATAGAGAGAAGAAATAATTAATGGTGGAAACGGCAGACTCTAACATTATAAGTCACTGTTCACATGTCTTCAAGTGCATACAGGATGTACCCTGAGCAAGTTTGTTGAGAGAGATTCTGATCTGATTTGATTTATTATTGTTACATGTATTAACATACAGTGAACAGTATTGTTTCTTACATGCTATACAGACATAGCATAACATTCATAGAGAAGGAAATGAGAGAGTGCAGAATGTGGTGTTATATTCATAGCTGACTATAGAGAAAGATCAAAGTAAGTCCATTCAAAAGTCTGGCAGCAGCAGGGAAGAAGCTGAGTGGGTTGATACTTAACCTAAGACTTTTGTGTCTTTTTCCCAACGGAAGGAGGTGGAAGAGAGAATGTCCAGGGTGGGTGTGGTCCTTAATTATGCTGGCTGCTTTGCCAAGGCAGCTGGAAGTGTGGACAGAGTCAATGGATGGGAGGCTGGTTTGCATTATGGTATTCTCCCTTAAGGTGAGATTAATCTCACCTGCCAAGTACAAATGATCCCTTTCCTCTCCCGTCAGCCCGGTGACCTGCTCTTGTGGTTTGAGAGTCTTCAAATCTGTGGTCCACTTCCAGTTTTTGCTTTCTGCCTTTGTTGTGGGAGATAAAGACAATTGGATGGACTGTGAGCAATATGGATGAAACAGCAGTTCAGCAGTGTGCTTGTGTGTGCTGAGACCTCTGCAGTAAAAGGTTAAAACACCATTGTGCAGGACCTCACAAGAAGTAATGATCTGAAAGCTGCTGACAAACATTCTATGCTAATGTCCCATCTGCTGGTAGTGTGTGACATCCTTGTGGACTCTAACCCTTATGCTGCTTGATGATCTTATAAGATATGAGTTTAAAGTGAGTGAGCATTTCATTACACTGGTGGAACGCAGCAGATCCTTCATCCTTCTTTCTGTGCTGCAGGGTAATCCTTTTTACTATAGCCGCTGGCCTCATTGGCAACTTCTTTGTAGGTTGGCACAGTCAGGTGGGAGGACCCACTGCTCCCACTCCTTGGAAAAAGGTCTTTCCTGGATGATAAGGACAATCCTCAGGCAGGCTTTGCTGAACTGTGGAGGAGAGGGTTTGGATCTTGTGGGCACCACAGAGTATCTGAATGAAGAAACACCCAGACTACAGTCACTGAATATCTGCCCAGGTGGCATTAAAATAAGATAGTAACAGTGGCTTGTTCTTATTAGAACTGGTCATTTTCTTGGAGCTACCATTCCACCACCATAATTTTGCTAGAAGTGTTACAAAAAGCTGCATTTACATGCAGAGTTTCTGTGGTAGTACTGGTCAAGTGAAGGCAGCAGATTGGCACCAGCCCCACAGAAATTCTGTCAGTCCTGTGTTTTTTTCTTTTCCAAATTGTTCTGATTTATTTCTTTAACAAAATCTATATTATTTCTGGTAAAGGTACAAAGATGAAGTTGCTTGAGAAGCACCATCAACTGCGGCTGCTATAAAATTTGATTAAAAAAAAATTTTTGCAACCTGGGACATCTAAACACATTGCAGTAATACAGCAAAGGCCTACAGGTCACAGCTGACATTGTGTAATTCTGTCACTATCCGAGGAGAGACAGACTAACTCAATTTTTCTAAGTAATGTGTGTATGTGTGTAATGACCTTTAACTGTGTAAAGCCTACTCTAATTCACTACTAGACATGTACACAGCTTTTGTAGATATGCCAAGCTTGCTTAGGATGCTTTGACTGTCACTTTTATTTTCCCGATCACACTATTCTTCAATGAAGTATATATTATATAAAACTGTCTCTGTATTACCCCCATGCATTCAAACTGAAGTTCTACCCCTCATGTTTCAAATCCACCCAGATTTACAGGTATCTCCAAAATATATAACGCTCCTTTGATGCTGTTCTGACTACATCCTGAGTTCCACACTCAGTGTTATGTATCGCCATACGCACACACCGATATTTCTCCCCAGTAACACTGCCTCACCCTATCCTTGTCCCCAGTTTCATTTCATTCTTTGTCTCACCCGACATCTTAAGAAGAAACATTTTCTCTTCCTATCAGGTACAAAGGGACGCAGGCTCCAATAACTCATTGATATCAACACCCATCAGGGACGCTCTTTCCTTTCCTTCAGACCTACAAATACCCTACAAATTCCAACCTTTGCTATGTAGTCATCGTATCTTCTGACCTTCCCCTCTCTGAGACTGAACATGCTGTAGTCAGCAAAGGACTTGGCTTCATACCTTTACACCTCCTCTCAATGAATTTCGGGCTTGACATAATGCTGAACTTTTCTTCCACTAAATTCATCTCAGTGCTTATGTCTTTGGGTAAGATTCCTTTCACCTACCTCCAGCTTTCTCCTTTCACTTGGACCCTTCCTTCTGGGCTCCTACCTGCTCTTGATTTTTCAATTCAAGGGACAAAGAAATGCCTGAGCAACTGAATACATACCTCGATTCTGTCTTCACAAAAGCAGACACAAATCAGATACCAGAAATGTTGGAGAATGCAAGATTTAGTGAGAGGGAAGAACTGAGGGAGATTAATATTAGTAGAAAAATGGTGCTGGGAAAATTGATGGGATTGAATGCGGATAAATTCCAGGACATGATAATCTACATCTTGCAGTACTTAAGGAAGTGGCTTTGGAAAAGTGAATGTATTGATGGTCATCTTTCAGAGTTCTATAGACTCTGGAACTGTCCCTGCAGATTGGAGGGTAGTTAATTTCACTCCAATATTCAAAAAGGGAGTTAGAGAGAAAACAGGGAATTTTAGACCACGAAGCCTAACATCGATAGTAAGGAAAATTCTCAAATCCATTATCAAGAACATTACATCAGAGCATTTAGAAAACAGTGGCAGGATCAGACAGAGTCAGCATGGATTTATGAAGGGGAAATTATGCTTGACAAATCTTGGAATTCTTTGAAGCTGTAACTAATAGAGTTGATAAGGAGGAACCAGTCGATATGGTATATTTGGACTTTCTGTCCAAACAATTTGACAAAGTCCCGCACAAGAGATTAAAGCACATGGGATTGATGGATGTATATCGAGATGGATAGAAAACTGGTTGGGAGAGAGGAAATCTGATGAGTGGCAGAGCAGGCTTGAAGGGCCAAATGGCCTCTGTCTATTTTCTGTGTTTCTATGTTTCTATGTTAATTGAGAACTACTGATGCGACATTGGCTATCTCAGTTTCTCTGCTCCTGAAGAAACAAAGAATTAATGGATCCTTTTCAAATTGGCAGACAGTAACTAGAGAAGTGCCACAGGAATTGGTGCTGGGATCCCAGCATTCACAAAATATATTAATGATTTGGATGAGGGAACAAAATGTAACATCTCAAAGTTTGTTGATGATACCAAATTGGGCAGGAGAGTGAACTGTGACAAAGATGCAGAGATCCTTCAGAATGATCTGGACAGGTTGGATGAGTGGGCAGATCAATGGCAGATGCAGTATAATTTGGGTAAATGTGAGGTTATTCATTTTGGAAGTAAAAACGAGAAGCAGATTACTACCTGTAAATTGGGAAAGCGGAGTGTGCAGAGGGACTGTATTCCTTGTGCAGCAATCATGAAGATAAGCATGCAGGAGCAACAGGCGGTAAAGAAGGTAAATTGCATGTTGGCCTTCACTGTGAGAGGTTTTGAGTACAGGAGCAGGGATGTGTTGTTGCAACTATACAGGGCCTTGGTGAGGCCACACCTAGAATATTGTGTGCAGTTATGGTCTCCTTTTCTGAGGAAGGATATTCTTGCTCTCGAGGGGGTGCAGCGAAGGTTTAACCCGGCTGATTCTGAGGATGGTGGGGGTGATGTATGAGGAGAGATTGCCTGGGTTAGGATTATTTACACTGGAGTTCAGATGAATAAGATTTATAAAATTCTAACAGGACCAGACAGGGTAGATGCAGGGAGGATATTCCTGATGATGGAAGGGTCCAGAGCCAATGGTCGTAGTCTGAGGATCCAGGGCAGACCATTTAGAATAGAGATGAGAAGACATTTCTTTGCCCAAAGAATGATGAGCCTATGGAATTCATTATCACAGGAAGTAATTGATGCCAAAACATTGAACAATTTCAAGAGGCGGCTAGATACAGCAGTTGGGAGGAATGGGATCAAAGGTTATTAGGCAATTAAGTTGGACAGTCAGCCATGATCATGATGAGTGGCAGAGCAGGCTTGAAGGGCCAAATGGCCTCCTCCTGCTCCTATTCTCTGTGTTTTTATGTTTCTATGTTAATTGAGAACTACTGATGTGACATTGGCCATCTCAATTTCTCTGCTCCTCTCATCCACTCTAAACTGTCTCTTTCTGAACTTGCTGCACTTTGTTGTCTTAGGTCCAACACTGACATTGTCATCAAACCTGCTGGCAAGGACAGTGCTGTTGTTGTCTGGCGCACTGCCCTCTATCTCGCAGAAGCTGAGAGCCAACCCCTGGGCCACGATCTCAATACTAATATCAAACCATTGTTTCCAGGACTGTCACTGGCCCCAATCTCCTCTGGAGATCTTCCCTCCAGAGCTTCCAATGCCATAATGTCCTAAACCCGGATAGTCTGCTTCTACTTCCTTCCCAAAATCCACAATCAGGAGAGTCCCAGTGAGCCTATTGTGTCAGCCTGTTCCTACCCCACTGAGCTCATTGCCTCTTATCCATCCTCTCTCTGCTTGTCTAATCTACTCCCATCTACAAAAAATAGCACTGATGAAGAGCCATTAGCTCAAAACACTAGCTCGGTTCTTCCTCCACAGATGCTTGTCAGATCTGCTGAGATTTTCCAGTATTTTCTGTTTCTGTTTCAGATTCCAGCATCCCCAATATTTGTTTTATATAGATATATTGGGGGTGATTCTCCCTGTCCGCAGCACTGGAAACTCAAGGGGAAACCATGTAGAGGGCTCTCTGCTGGGCACCATGACCTCCAGCCACTCAATTTCCGGAGCCATCAACTCTGCGCCAGAAATCAGTGTGGAGCTGCATAAATTATTAAATGATGATTTTAATCTCATTAGTTTGCCTAGGACTGAAGTCTCCAGGCTCATTAGAGTCTCTTCCATCCCTGCCAGGAGTGTTTCACTCCAGTGGGATTTACAACAGCTTCCCACTTGTGGGGAGCTGGCAACCCAACTCCGCTGGATTGAAGGGGCCATGGTGGCCCCCAATACAATACAGGTAAGGGGGTACCTCCTGGGCACTACCAGCTTGGCAGTGCTGGCCTGGCACTCTGGCAATGCCCAAAGAAGAGGGGGGGATTGTCCTGCCAGGGTGGAGGGGGCAGGGTTAGGTACATGTTTGGGAGGCCAACAATTGGGTGGTGTGGATGTGGGGTGGGGGGGGCGGGGGTCGCCGCACAGCCAGTGATGTGGGGTCACAAAGCTGACCAGCAGTCAAGTTAGCCAGTGATCGGAAGGCCAGCAGTACAGGCCTGTTGTATATGCATCGATCTCAGCTCTGACAGATCAGCGCACGCGCAATGGCCTGCACAGCGCAATACTGCTGGCCCCTCCAGTGGGAATAAACCCCGCACCCCCTGATTTTTAATGATATACTCACTAGGGCACTCGACAGCATGGAAGTCCCGCTGAAAGAAACAGTGTGATTTACTTTTGGTTTTATGTGAATTCAACACAGATTTTTTTGGGAGAGAATCCCACTCCACTTCCCACACGACCATAGGCTGACTGGTGGTGATTCAACCTAAGGATTACCATGCCTCAGCGAAGGGGCAAGATTGAGGGCTTCATGAGTAATCTCAGCAAGTACAGGGATTAAACCCACGCTGTTGACACTACTCCACATCACAATGAGCTGCCCAACCAATTGAGCTCAGGCCAGCTTACTAAAAATGTAATTAACTTACACAATAAAAGCAGAATGGAATAAAACATTTTCAGTGGGATTTAAACCAGCTGGATTTCCCATTTTCTCATCAGGCAGGCTACAATGGTGGGTTGTCAGAGGGCAGAGTTAAATTGTGGTTGCTGTATGTTCTTTAGCCATTAAAGTTGCTTTGTGGAAGCAGTAGATGCATACGGATTTATATTCATGATCTTGGAAAGTGAGACCCCATACAAAGAGATTCATTTCTGCATTTCACTGCTGAAGAGACCAGAGTAGCCCTTTAAATTATGGATTATCACCTTAAATCAGATCATGGATGACTAATTTCAATGATGGATATCTTGTTCTATTGCGCAGGATTCTCTCAGTCTGCAGTCCAGCATTCTTAATTGGCACAGTTGATGCTTTACTCAGTGTCTTTGGGTGGCAAGTTCAGAAGTCTAAATGCCAGCTGTATCCCGTCAGCAGACAAAACCCTTTCTGCCTATTTTACCTCAACTGATCTCAGAATACCAACCTTACTCTTTTCAAAACCCTTTTTTATTGCTCATAGATTCAAAGAAGAAGCATATAAATTGGCAAGAATAAAACAATAGACCAGAGGATTAGGAGCACTTTAAAATTCAGCAAAAGTGCACCAAGAGATTGATTAAAAAAGGGAAAAAAGAATGAAAGTAGGGGACCATAAAAACTGACTATAAAAGCTTCTATTGGTATGCAAGGAGAAAAAGATTGACAAAAATGAATGTAGGCCTCTTATAACCAGAGTCTTCACGCCAAAAATGATGAATCTGTGGAATTCACTACTACAGAGAGCAGTTGAGGCCAAAATGTCGTGTGATTTTAAGATATTAGATATAGCTTTTAGGGCTAAAGGGATCAGTGTATTGAATTTGACAATCAGCCATGATCATGATGAATGGAGGGGCAGGCTCAATGGATTGAAAGGCCTACTGTTTCTAGTTTCTATGTATGTTTCTAAGTACTTTCTTAAGTAACTGGTTTCAACCATGCTTCTTGTCAACCATTCCAAAAGTTCATCATTATTAGCATAAAGAAAGACTTCGTAAATTTTTTACTTCACAATCCTGAATTTGTGTTCTTTCCTTCACATATCTGAATTTATCATTCTGGGGTTTATTTCTTCTATTTTATTTAGTATTCTGTACCTTTCTATGAAATCCCCTGTTTGAAGAGCACTGTTATATCCAGTTGTTCCTCATGAGTCATATATTTAACACCAGGGATCACTATTAGTTCTTATCTTTGCATCACCTCTGGGGATTGATGATCTTATAATGTTGGGTTGACTGGGAACATTACTCAGTCCTCCAGAAACAACACAACCGGAGTATTGTACTTCTTCTAGCAACCTGACCTCTGCTGATTTTACATTATAATCCACCATGCTATATGTTTAAAGTTTTGCCACTTCATGAATCAACTAATGGCTCTAAATTCTGTCCCCTAGTTTTCATTTTGACAAATTCCATTTCATGCATGTGTTAATTAATTTTTAATTTCAGTTGAGTAAATGCACTTGTCCATACCGAACTTTATTAACAACTAAAGAGCCCAACATTAAAGCTCTCCTGAGGTTTTTTTTGTAGGATTCAGTGAGTCTGAAATCCAACCCCCCCCTCCTGCCCCACCATCACCACCACATCCCCCCCACTCCCCACCACACCCCGGCCATTGTTTGCTGTCTAACTAGTATTGAAACTGAGAATATAGGTCATATAAGTACAGAAGGAAAGATACTCATGCAGACCCCTGGGCACCTATGCAATGTCTCTATTTTGTTCTACTTCCCTTAATGGCTGCATTTTGTTTGCTTTTCCCTTAGTCAGTTACCAGTGCAAGTTGCTATCTTACTGATTTTAGTCTAAAAAGGAATCTCTCAAACAAAACTGTATGCTGGTCTTGGTTCAGCAATATTAAGACAGCTTGTAAAAGTTATTATTTTTGTTTTTCAGGAAGATAATGATTCGTGGTTCTTTAACCTCATGAAATCTGTTATACTTATTTTATGTAAGTGCTTAACTTTCATTTCTCTAATACATTAACTGTGACTCAATTATCTGTCCTATTTTTCACTTAAAGAAAATCTTATCTTTGGTGACCTGGGGAAGTCACCAAGCTTGTTCTGACACTCCTTATGCACTACCACCTCCTCCCACATGATCCACATGGTATCTGAGATGGTCTCTGCCACAAAGCATTTCTTCAATTAATTACAGTAGGGCTTCCGACTGACATAATACTGGAGAGTTAGACACTCTCCATTCCCAGCTAAATCTTTCTTATACGAGCACACATATCAGATAAGTTAGAAAATGATCTCATATTGTCCTACATATTTATTGCGAAGTGATTTCAGTCTTGCACTTACAATAATACATGGAAGTGGGTTCCAGACCTTTGCATGAAATCTATGGATTATGTCATTCAAAGTTAACCCAAATCCATTTTCTGGACTTTTTCCTCCATTATATCAATAATTGTATTGCTCCCAATGAAAGAGTATGGATGTGTACTCGATCTGCCTCTCAGGTCCAAACATTCTTTACCTTCACATAGTCCATCCTCAACTCTTCCATCTGTTATCCTTCTAGGCAATGAACTTTCCACAGATATCAATTATACATCTATTACAACATCACAGGTATAAAAAACAAGAGAACAAGCAAACTCACAGGTTCTCACAGTTACATACATTATGAATTGTTTCTAATTTTTCTTGAAGTGACAGCTTCATTAGTTTATTTGTTATAGCTCTGTCAGATTTGCTTTGATGACTAAGTTTCTGAAGCACAGCTACTGAAATCATGCTCATTTTCCTCTGCTGATGATTTCACCATCTGTTAAGATCTTACTCCATGTTTTTCTCATTTCCCATTCTGTGATTCTCAATCTTTTTCCCACCTTGTTCATCAATGAAAAGGTTCCCATTGTCCACATTTCATATTCTCTAATTTGCCAGTTACTTTCCCTTCTTTCTAACAATTTAGATATAATCTGTGCAATCATTTCAGTTTTACTTCGCTCTTTATGGTCTGCAGGAATTGTAGTCACCTTGTTCATTTTTCTATTAATCTGTCAGCTGCTCTTTCTTAAGCATTTTACTTTGCAACTACAGCAAATGAAACAAATATCTCTCCCAACATACCTTCTTTCTAAATTAATCATTTATGTATAACTCCTCCAGTTTCATATATTGCACTTATGTTCATCCTGCAGCCGCAAAGGGGAGAAATCAATTATAAATGGGGTCATCACTTTGCTGGATATCTTCATTCCATCCATATGTATAATTCTGACTGACATCCTTTCCCATCCCATTCTTATTCCAATCTTTGTTCCTCCATGCTTTACTGACTAAGCTCACACAAACTTTATGAACAGTTTTTCACCACATTCCTGGGCAGCCTTCAATGCTACCCTAAAAGTAAATTTGAATGACTTCAGCTATCTCTTTTTACTCATATTCTACTTTTTTCCCATTCCAGTCATTTCAAATTTAGCTTAAACCCTTTTAATGCCTTTCTGAATGTTAATACATCTAATGGCTTTTATACTTTATTTGATCATTTGAAAATATGTCCATTTTCTATTCAACATATCGTGTGCCTCTTTCTGAAAGTAATTCACATATTTGAATTAAAAACAGGCAATGCTGGATAAACTCAGCAGGTTTGGCAGCATCTGTGGAGAAAAAGATTGTCTGGATGTTCCTTCTACAGAACTACTTGAATTTTTGACCTTTCTGTTTCCTCCTTCCATCCTTTTCTTCTCTGACACCCTGTCACACTGGTTAGCACTGCTGCCTCGCAGTGCCACGGACTCGGGTTCAATTCCTAACTTGGGTCACTATCTTTATGAAGTCTGCATGTCCTTCCATGTCTGTGTGGATTTCCTCTAGATGCCACAGTTTCCTCTCACAGCCTGGAAGATGTGCTGGTTAGGTGCATTTGCCATGCTACAAATTCTCCATCACTCTACCCAAACAGGCGCTGGAGTGTGGCAACTAGGGGAATTTCACAATAACTTAGTTGCAATGTTAATGTAAGCCTACTTGTGACTAATAAATAAATTTGAACTTTATCTCACCAGCTGTATATAAAGACATCTCCAAGCTTGTCATGTCAATATTGATGAAGAGTCATAATTGAAACTTTAATGCGTATTGCATCTTCGGGTGCTGATTCTTACAAGAAGAAGCAGAGAGCCTGGTTTACATCTTATTACATTTTAATTTCCACTGAAAGCTAAGGGTGGGTGGCTGAAAACAATCCCATCAATTTCCCAGCAGGTTAGTTAGATTAGAATTATTCCCACTTCATCTCCAGCATTTAATGTTTCTATTTCTTTGTCTGTCGCCCTGAGCTGTTGTTTTATAAAACAATATTATAATAACAATTTTGTACTTGCCAAATCATATATCCTAACATATTGATAATAGGAGACATCTAATTTTAACTATACTTTGTATTTTACTAAGTAGTGGCCAAATTTCAGTGACCCTCATCTCCATCACCATTGTAATTTAATTTCATGTTCAAATCCTGTTGATTTGGTTTCTTTCTCTCCTCATCTCATGTCTTTCTTAGTCATTCCACAATACTTAAACACAATAAAACAATTCATTCTTTTTCACTGCCTTGCTTCAGTGTTTACCTCCAGAGGAGTACTTGTGTTTGATTGCACTCTCGCCTGTCCCATAGAAACTACATGCCTCCAGTATCAGCTTGTCCTCCTGCCTCTTTATGGGCACCTCCAGGCCTCCCAAATATTCAAACCTCAGGTTCCAAATTCCCTTATTTCATTCCCCTTGGTAATGTTATTTGTTGTCAGTAGGTCAGTTTCCATCAAACTTAGGTGCACTTGGATTGCGCCAGTCTCCAATAAAATGGAAGGGAGATGGTGCTCGAATTGGCAGTCCATCCACCATTTTGAAAACATTAATTAGCAAGCTATTAAGCTTTCCAGCTGTCACGTGCTTGGGAGACTTGTATATTAAATGAAGTGGCAATAGAGTACAGAAAAGGCCTACCATCAGGGCCATGGCTGAAGATAGCAGCAGATTCTGTTGGGGAAGGTGGCAGCATCTGTATGATTTTTAATGACTTTAACATTTTTAGCACCTTCAATGAATCACACAGATTTGTTCTGAGAGCAGGGATTCCTGCCTTGACCGTGACATTACTCGCATTAAGCCATATAATATCCCAGCCTACAGTGCCAATTCTCAGAACCCACAAGTTATTTATTCACACCAAACTGTGATTCATATTCCTCTGTGAATGCAGCTGCAACAAAAATTCATCACTATATTATTTTTATATTCACTCAAAGTCACAAGAGCTGACTACTGTGACTTCTAAAAACAGGCATGAGAAGCTGGTCTTGATAATAACTGGAAGATTGAAGGAGAGCAAGGGGAATGCTTTGTGATTAGGAAGTAAGCTTCTTCTGCACATCTAATTGTCTCTTTAGAACATAGAACACTACAGCACAGAACAGGCCCTTCGGCCTTCGATGTTGCGCCGACCAATATAAAAAGCAATGCCCCTCCAAACTAAACCATTCCCTTCTCTTCCATATACTTATCAACTAACCTCTTAAACGCCACCAAACTTGGCGCATCTACAACTGCTGCAGGCAGGGCATTCCACTCCCGAACCACCCTTTGGGTAAAGAACCTACCTCTGATATCCGTCCTATAACTATCACCCCTTAATTTAAAGCTGTGTCCCCTCGTGCTAGCTTTCTCCATCCTAGGAAAAAGGCTATCACTGTCCACCCTATCTAAACCTCTAATCATCTTATATGTTTCGATAAGGTCCCCTCTTAGCCGCCTCCTTTCTAACGAAAACAACCTCAAATCCCTCAGCCTCTCTTCATAAGACCTGCCCTCCATACCAGGCAACATCCTGGTAAACCTCCTCTGTACCCTCTCCAATGCCTCCACATCTTTCTTATAATGTGGGGACCAGAACTGCACACAATACTCCAAGTGCGGCCGCACTAGAGTTTTGTACAGTTGCAACATGACGTTGCGGCTCCGAAATTCAATCCCCCTACCAATAAAAGCTAAGACTCCATATGCCTTCTTAACAACCTTCTCGACTTGACTGCCTACTTTCAGGGATCTATGCACATACACACCAAGATCCCTCTGTTCATCTAGACTACTAAGAATCCTACCATTTGCCCTATACTCTACACATTTATTATTTCTGCCATAGTGCATTACCTCACACTTTTCCACATTAAACTCCATTTGCCACCTCTCGGCCCAGCTCTGCAACTTGTCCAAGTCTCTCTGCAAACTATAACACCCCTCTTCACTATCTACCACTCCACCGACTTTAGTGTCATCTGCAAATTTACTAATCCATCCTTCAATACCCTCATCCAGATCATTTATAAAAATTACAAACAGCAGGGGCCCCAAAACAGACCCCTGAGGTACACCACTTGTCACCGAACTCCACGATGAATATCTCCCATCAACCACCACCCTCTGTCTTCTATCTGCTAGCCAATTCCTAACCCAATTAGCTAAATCACCCTCTATCCCATACATCTGCATTTTCTGCAGAAGTCTTCCATGGGCCACTTTATCAAACGCCTTACTAAAGTCCATATATACCACATCAACCGCCTTACCCCCATCCACCTCTTTAGTCACTTTTTCAAAAAACTCAATGAGGTTAGTAAGGCACGACCTACCCTTCACAAAACCATGCTGACTATCCCCAATCAATTCATTTCTCTCTAAATAACTATAAATCCTATCCCTAATTATTCTCTCCAATACTTTGCCCACAACAGAAGTAAATACAGAAGTAATACTTTGCCCACAACAAGAACTTTGCTGATGAGTGTCCACTAATTGGCTGCAACACACCTTATTTGGCATGTTAAAATTCTTCTCAGTATGCCTCCATCATCCTGCCATATAACATAAAATCCAGCCCCATATGAACAATAACAATACCAAGATCAACAACACTATCAATTCCGCAACCATATTTGCTGTATCAGATTGCTTGATCAAAACATGGATGAGCCATAATGTTGTTCAATACTCATCAAAACAATTAAAACTACCCCATTTGGTGACTGTCAATAATTGTTCAACATGTATTAACATGTATAATTAATTCAAATGTAATTAAATTGTTTTCCTACCCACTCTACCACTCACTATAGTATGTTCCATAACTCCATTATCCCACTCAAAGCTTGGCTTCAACCACAACCTTTCTCCTTAAACTCCTCCATTGGTCCCTCTGTAGCATTGTTTGCATTTACCTCTAATTTTTGTCCTTCATAATTGAAACCCTTAGCCATACTTTCATTATCTCTGGTCTCAACTTCTCCAATGCCCCCTTCACTAACTTACAGATCTCCACCCCGCATAAACTTTCAATTTCCAAAGCTTTTCCATCCATTTCTTGTTTTGTTAAATTGAACTCACTATTTATCTCTGTTCTTACTGACTAATATTGATTCAATGTACACCAATGCCCTGAATTCAATTAAAGTCTTTATTCTCATTTATAAATGTTTAATTGAACTTAACTCTGCATCCTGCCAAATCTTCTCGTCCCACCTGATGCTTTTTTGTCACTCTTATCAGATCTATCAAACATTAGTGCTGTCCTTCCGCTCCATGCCCATGCAGCTATCTCAACTCAGGTTTCTGTTACTACCTGATTAAATATCATTACATTGTAATATTTCTCCCCATCTTTGTAAACTACTATGCTTTTGCCTATTGCCCTTAAACCAACTTCAACCACTAAAAATTTTTCACGTTTCCTGCACAAAAATGCAATATCATTGTAATTTGTATGTTTGCTAATATAATTAAAATTGCTAGTAAGTTTTTTTTCAGATGAACACACCGAACTTAGACATGTAACACTTGGCCATAAGGAATGCACTAGTATCAACTCAGTTAGAAGAATTTAACCCTTCTTCCAAAATGGTGCTAAAGGCATCCATGAGAAATAGCTTTGAATGTATCAGTAATCAGAAATCACTAATTATATGATTATGGAATATTTCCAAAGTAAAATTGAACTTTACATTTATATAAAAGACAATGATGAATTGATTGATGTTGGCAGAGAGAGAATTGTTTTGTTTTTTGATTCTGCTAAGTAGCCAATTCACAAACTATTTGCTTTTATTACAATTTCAAATCTACCTTAGACGATTCAAAACCAAGCTGTTGGAATTCATTAAGGGTGCACAGAAGAGCCTCGTGTTAACAACTTTAAGTGCTTGGAATACTTTGATTTTAATTAAATGAGACATCAAAAGACTTTTTTTTATGAGAAATAGTGCAGACTGGCTGCTGTAGTTATCCAAGAAAAAAAGGAGCTGCTGTTAAAGTTTCATTTCCCTGAGGCGTACCAATCCTAATCTTGGTCAGCAGGATTCTTTCTGCTTCAGCAGTGATGCAATGAATTAAATTTTCAAAAGCTTTAAGATTTTCTTTGTAAGTAATGGTCAGAGGGTGCCTCCCTGTGGTGCATTTAATTTGGAAGAGTGGGTGTTGAGCCTGGACTTATTCATGGTTGACCCCTGTCAATAATAACAAATCAATACAAATTAAAATGGAAAAGAAAATTCTGAAACGAAAGCTAACTGTCTAAAAATAATTTGCCAATTGGTAAATTGGATTATCCATATTGTTTAAAGAATCTATGCATTTTTTTTCCAAATGAATGATTAGGAATTGAATTATAGACAATGTATTAAACTGTGAACAGATTATGCAATCTGGTACTGAGTAGTAGAAGCCAAATAGGAGAAAGGTTTAGTCCCTGATCTATGCTGGCTTAGCTGATCTCAGTTACACTGGCGACCCCACAGTAGCTTCGGAAGTGAAACATTGCTCAGGATCAGCCACTCCCAATTGTTATGTTGGGATCACTCCTCTGCAAGGTGATGTTGTGCAAGGATCAAAAAGAGTTCAATTCTGAAACTCAAGTACTAGATTAGAGTGTGAGTATTCATTCTGTTGGATCACACATTAAGGCTGACAACTCATCCTATATATTAAAGAGCTGATGTTGAATCTGGGTCCATTGCTCCAAACAAGTCACTCTCTGGCCTGTCAAGGAAGGAAAAAATATGAGAAACTTGTGCAAAGGTTAACAAGAAATGACTATTTTTCTGGTTCTTGTTCTCAATAGCCTGAGACTTCAGGAATTGTATCCATTTACTTACAAACTTTCACTTTTTGACTTGTCTACTATTAGTTATGAATCAGGAATGAAATATTTATGAGAGACTATTAGTCATTTCACACTGTATATCTATGGATCAAAAATATATGTTAGAGAACTTTTATTCTCCTATCATCAATCTTTGTGCAATTATTCCTACTTCATAATCAACGAATGGAATTGCCCTTAATAAAACTGTGTATTATTGAAAATGACAATAGTTTTGGAGTTTTGTCAGTTAAAGCTGCATGATTGCAACTAAAATTGAACATTGATGGCACCCCTGCACTTTGCACCTCATCTCCCCGCTGCACCCCCACTTCCCATCCTACCCTCCAACTTCAAATTCATCACTATGGGTCTTGGAAAATTCAGCCCTGCATTCTTTTCTGAAGCAAACAGTTTAAATTTATCTACTCTGTTCTATAACTTTGAATCTCCTCTTTAGAATTCTAAGTTTACAATAATCTGAGTTATTCCTCTCCATATGAGTTTAAAACCCATCTGGTTTCCCAGTCATTCAATTCACCAGAACACTATTCACAAGGCCACTTCAATTGGAGCATGTACCAAAGTTACAGCTCCCTTTGTCCCCAAATGAGGTTAAAGTCCAATCTAGCTTCCCAGTCATTTGATTCACCAGAACGCTACTTATAAGTCCACTTAAACTGAAGCTCGTACCAAAGTAACAGTTCCCTTTATCCCTAGTATGGGTGTAAATTCCCCATGAATTAAACTCCCACTTCACGTGTCACTGTTTCAGTTAATACCTTACCTTCTAATCTGTTTCTTCCTATGCCAATTTATGCATTGCTGATGTGAAAATCCAGAGGTCATTACCTACAAGTTTCATATTTTTATTTAGATGCTGGCTCTTCAGACTCCCTGAGAAGAACTTCATTCCTAGTCCTTTCTTTGTCCTTGGATCCTACATGGATCAGAACAACGCTTTCAATCCAAGTTCTTGTTCATCCATACAAATATGTCCTTAACTCTGGCACCAGGCAGGGCAACACAATCTTCAGTACTCTTGGTTGTGGGTGCAGAGAACAGTATTTAACCCTAACTACACTATTCCCCATTACTAACACATTCCTCTCACATGCCTCTGATTGAAAGGCCCCTGTACCAAAGTGTCACAGTAAATTTGCCCATCCTCCCTGTAATCTTTGTTCTCATTCACACTGGAAGTAAGTGTCTCAGGTTGTACAGCTTTCTTGTTCTAATTTATCTCATAACTTCAAATATTCTGTACCCATGTATTTGTTGTAAAAATGCAGGATCAGATCTTTAATGAAACATCACACTTCATGATCCACTAGGAGTAGAACAGACAGTGATTTAATCACAACTTTTCTACTAAATCTACCTTTGATCCCTACATTCCATGCATCCTACCACTAAATTGCACAACTATACATAGAAATGACAATACAGCATAGAGCCAGCAAAATGTGAATGAATTTCTCTCAGTCTCTCCTAAGCCCTTTTAAGTCCCATGATTATATTACCATCATAAACTCTGCCAATCATTTTATTACTATAAACACAAGTATTGATCTACATCTTCAGGATGACCAGAGACATGGATGAGTGAAATTCAGACATTCTCTCACCAACCTCTCACTTGAAAAATATCCTTGCCTTGGGTCCATTTACAAAAGGCAATTCACGCTCAGCTGAAAGCTTTTTAAATCATGTGCTAATCCCATAGGAAACCCAGAACACCGAAGTACATGGATAGTGTGAATTCTCATTCCTACGCTCTGCCAGATAGATAAAGGCAAATAGCGAAGTTTCTCTAGCTCCGCACCTGCATTCTCTTTATCAGCCAGAATCACCATCACACTCTCCTGCTCCTGACCACGAACTAAATCTAAACCATTACCCAGCTTTGGGATGTGACTGCCTCCTGGATCAAAATGTCCACATGACTCTCTCCTTCCCTGATGCAATGCAATGTCTATACCTCAGACTCCAGGTCATCATCTCTGTGCGGAAGCTCTTTCAGTTATGAACATTTCTGGTAGATGTGCTTGCCTAGGATCCCACCTCATATTGCGAGGTCCCACATGTTCCACATGCACTGCAATTTCCAATGCTGTCATCTCTAACTAAAATTGTTTTATATGTCAAATGAATTAATATTTTATGCAGTTAGTCCTCAGCATCAGTGGTTAGTTTTGCACATTTCCAAGCCATCATTAGAACTGTGTCTGCTACAGGGCATAATGAAAATTGCTACATTCATAGAATCCTACAGTGCAGAAGTAGGCCATTTGGCCTATTGAGTATGCACTGACCATAATCCCACTCAGACCCTATCCCCATAACCCCATTCATATACCCTAGCCAGTTCCCCTAACACTAAGAGGCAACTTAGCATGGCCAATCTACCTAACTCGCACATCTTGAGCTGTGGGAGGAAACCGGAGCACCTGGAGGAAACCCACACAGACATGGGGAGAATGTGCCAACTCCACACAGACCGTGACCTAAGCCTGGGCCCCTGACGCTGTGAGACAGCAGTGCTAACCACTGTGCCACCATGTTGGCCCTCCAAGCCTGCATCAACAATGCTGCCTGACAGAACTAAACTCCCCTACCCTTCCAGGGACCATATCCCTCTATTCCCATCCTATTCACGTATGTATCCAGAGGCACCTTAAAACTCAGTATTTGATCTGATTCTAGTACCTCCTTCAGCAGCGATTTCCAGGCACCACCTCCATCTGTGTAAAAAACTTACCTCACACATCTCCTTTAAAAGTTGCTCCTCGCACCTTAGACCAATGCCCCCTAGCAATTGACTCTTCCATCCTAGGAAAAAGCTTCTGACTATCCATGCTTCCATTCCTCTCATAATCTTGTAGAGGTCTATCAGGTTGCCTCTCAACCTCCGTTGTTCTAGTGAGAACAAACAAAGTTTCACCAACCTCTCCTCATAGCTAATGCCCTCCATGCCAAGCAGCATCCTGATAATTATTTTCTGTACCCTCTCCAAAGCTTCCACACCCTTCTGGTAGTGTGGCAACCAGAATTGAACACTATATTCCAAGTGCGGCCTAACTAAGAATCTATAAAACTGCAACATGACTTGCCAATTTTTAACCTCAATGCACCGGCCAATGAAGGCAAGCATGCTGTATGCCTTGTTAACTATCTTCTCCAGCTGCGAAGCCACTTTCAATGACCTGTTACCTGTACACCCAGATCTCTCTGCCTATCAATACTCTTAAGGATTCTACCATTCACTATATGTTTCCTATCTGGATTAGACCTTCCAAAATGCGTTATCTCACTTTCATCCGAATTAAACTCCATCTGCTAGCTCTTTGTCCAAGCCTCCAACTGATCTATATCCTGCTGTATCCTCTGATGGTCTTCATCGCTATCCACAAATTCACCAGTCTTTGTGTCATCTGTAAACTTACTAATCAAACCAGTCGCATTTTCTTCCAAATCATTTATATATATGACAAACAGCAAAGATGCCAGCACTGATCCCTGAGGAATGGCACTTTTCAAGTCCTTCCATTCAGAAACATACCTTTCCACTGCTACCCTCTGCCTGTGACCAAGCTAGTTCTGTATTCACTTTGCCAGCTCAACTCTGATCCCACGCAACTTCACCTTCTGCACCAGTCTGCCATGAAGGATGTTATCAAAAGCCTTACTGAAGTCCATGTAGACAACATCCACTACCCTATCCTCATCAATCATCTTCGTCACTTCCTCAAAAAGCTCAATCAAATTAGTGAAACATGATCTCCCCTTCACAAAACCATGCTGCCTCTTGCTAATATTTCCAAGTGGGAGTAAATCCTGTCTCAAAGAATCCTGTCCAATAATTTCTCTACCATTGACTTAAGGCTCACCAGCCTGTATTTGCCTGGATTATTTTTGCTACCTTTTTAAACAAAGGAACAACATTGGCTATTCTCTAATCCTCTGGGACCTCCCCTGTAACCAGTGAGGATACAAAGATTTCTCTCAAGTCCCCAGCAATTTCCTCCCTTGCCTCTCTCAAATATATCTCATCGGGAACCTCCTTTTTGATCTCAACATGACTCAAACTATCTACACAGCCTTTCCCAGATTTATCTTCCACCAAATCTTTCTCTTTGCTGAAATCTGTTGCAAAGTACTCATTTAATACCTCATCCATTTCCTTTGGTTCCATGCATAGATTCCCTACTTGTCCTTGAGTGGGTCAACTCTCTCACTATTTAGATATGTATAAAAAGCTTTGGGGTTTTCATTAATCCTGTTGGTCAATGAATTTTCATGATAGCTTTTAGTCCTCCTTACTCCTTGCTTAAATCTCTTTCTACTTTCCTTGTATTCCATACTTGCTTCATGGGTTCCCAGCCTTATAGCCTTGACAAATGCTTCCTTTTTCTCTTTGACCAGGATCACAATATCTCTCGTCATCCAAGGTTCCAAAAATTTGCCATACTTATCCTTCTTCCTTACAGGATTGTGTCGGTGCTGAATTCCTATCAACTTACACTTGAAGTCTTCACATGCCAGGTGTTGATTTGCCCTCAAACATCTGCCCCCGATTTA
Organism: Sphyrna mokarran; assembly: GCA_024679065.1. Taxonomy (NCBI): domain Eukaryota; kingdom Metazoa; phylum Chordata; class Chondrichthyes; order Carcharhiniformes; family Carcharhinidae; genus Sphyrna; species Sphyrna mokarran. Next base: position 71,898,149 of record JAGIQG010000005.1, read on the forward strand.
CATTTTTCAGTTCCTACTTAATATTGTTGTACTTAGTCTTCCCCCAGTGTCTTTCTAGTCTTGCAACCCACCGCAAGGTACACATACATTTTATAAATTACTTGCTCTGCTGTCCTTAGTTCACTATTAAATGAATAAATATTTCACTTTATCTTACAACAAAAATTAAACATAGTTTACTTTTTTTTTGATTTGTGATAACAATAGTATGCAAACTTATCCTAAACATTTTTAAAAGTTTTGTGTTAAATTATTTTGATTTACAGCCTTGTTGTCTTTCCACATTTGAAAATTGATAGCTCACTGGAGTTTGTTAATATGGGGCTATTATAAAAGATCATTATAAAATAGCAGAGGGTGTAGCAGCAAAACAAATTGATTCCATCTCTGTGTGATTCAATGCTTTGCATTAAGACCAAAATAAAAGAAGCTGTGTTTCATTTTGAATCCCAAAATACAGTAAAATAATGTTATTAAAGCTTCATGAAGTTTTGTGTGCATTTGAATGGGCATTGTGCAGATTTATGGATATAATTAGTGATCAGCTAATTGAGGTTAGACTTTTTTCCTTCATTAAAAATATCAATGAAAATGTCTTAACAAAAGGTTATATGAAACAAAATTCATTGACTCCTTCTGAAGCTAAACCCTTGGCACAATGCTGATTAGATGATTAGAAAGCACAGTAAAAGACTATTCAGGAAATGCTAGGAAAATTGCTTAAGCATCAGCTGGAGAGGAGATTGGTCAATTTATTCGACTGCACTGCACCACATCTTGCAGTAAATGCACATGCTTTCCAGATAAGTTCATCAAATGCTTAAAGGGGTCTTGTTGATGCTATCTCATCTCTTCTTTTAAAAAAGCTAAATGTACTTTGATTAGACTTAAGAACCTTTAATTCTAGAGGATTTTATTTGTTTAAATGGAAAGCACAGAAGCCCTGATTAGGAATGTAGCTGAATGCAGATAAGCACATAATGTAGCTTCTCTCTTGAAAGTCCACGGGTAACATCCTCAGCAATCAACACTTTAACAAAAAAAGCCTCAAAATGAATTATCTGAATGAAAACCTAAAACAAGGTTACATTTTTTTGCTGTTCTGATGTAGGGTCATCCAGACTCGAAATGTTGGCTCTAACCTCTCCCCACATAGGCTGTCAGACCTGCTGAGATTTTCCAGCATTTTCTGTTTTTGTTTCAGGTTCTTGCATCTGCAATATTTTGTTTTTATGTTACATTTTTTATAATCACTGACAAAAATAGGTGTGAAAGTAACACATGTCATGCTTTGCAAAATTTTGTTGACAGGCATATAAGAACTGATTTTAATCCAGTCTGATGAAAAACAAGCTGGCTAGAAGTTAAAATGCCCACACAGATTTATCCTCTTGAACCCCACTACTTTCCTATGTTTGTTGTTTTGCTCCTCTCTTCTGAACAGGGACACTTTCTGGAAGGTAGTCAGTCTGTCATTAGATTTGCAGATCTGGCTACGATGATGGTTTCATCAAGCCCAACTGCCTTGAGGCCAATCGGGTGAAATCATTGTGCCCTCCCTGTCAGATCTATCTGGTTGCTAGAGGAGCAATCATGTTGGTGGTACAATGGCACAGTGGGTAGCACTGTTGATGCAGGATCAATGGGCTGAATGGTCTTCTTGCACTTTAGGGATTCTATGATTCTAGAAGCCAGCAGCGGAGGATGTCTGAAAGGAATTACTTCGTTCAATTTCCTTGTGGGCCTTGAGGAGCACTCCTGTTTCTCATAGCCCACAGGGGAACAATACGCTTATCATACGTGCATCCATTCTGATCAGGATAAGATCCTAACACTCCCAACTAATCACTCCGTCCACTTTCAGGAGACCATTCCTATGTCCCCGCCTCCTAAAATCCCATTTATGCCCATTACAGGTAAATGGTTTCTGCCAAGTTCGGTATGGAGAATAACACAGTTTATAAAAATGAGGATTGGATGTTAAAATCTCTCAAGTCTTAATGCTGCAGAGGACCAAATGATTTCCTGTCAGCATCTTCCCCACAAACACAAGCTCAAAAAAGTCTAAATAACAGGATTATGGTTGAAAGTGTGGCAAAGGTAACATCCTCAAAAACCAATCACTCTTTATTGTTGACCGGTTATTCTAGGGGGCAGTAGCTCAATAATAATACAGGGGAAGAATGGTAGTAATAAGGGAGAGACCTTATTACTACCAGAATAGTAATAAGCAGACCAGAAGCAAGGGCAAATTTGAAAGTTTGGCTTTAATTCAAAATCCATTCCAGGCGAATGAAAGTAGGAGGCTCTGCAATAAGAACACACAGCATTTGCAGCCATTTCTACCATAGCCACACAGCACTCCCTGCTGGAAGATATTCACCCAGTCATCCTCTGTGTGTACCAGAAACCTCCCAACTACTGCTGCAATGATGTCAAATAGCCATTCTGGCTGATTTGATGCACTACTTACAATTTTTGACCACACTGATCTATTTTCCTGATACATGCCCAAGATGTATTCAGCTAGAAGGAAGGCTCAGCAATGACATAAAAAACTAAGCACCCAGCCTCCAGGTTATGGCGGTTAGGAGAGGTTGAATAAGCTAGGATTATTTTCACTGGAAAGACAGAAGCTGAGGGGAGGCCTGATAAACATCTATAAAATTATGAGAGGCATAGATTGGGTGGACAGTCAGAGGCTTTTTCCCAGGGTAGAAGTGTCAATTACAAGGTTCAAGATGAGAGGGGGAAAGTTTAAGGGAGATGTGCAGAACAAGTTTTTCATGCAGAGTGGTCAGTGCCTGGAATGCGTTGTCGGAGGAGGTAGTGGAAGCAGGCACATTAGCAACATTTAAGAGGTATCTGAATGCATAAATGAATAGGAAGTGAAGAGAGAGATATGGAACAAATAAGGGCAGAAGGGTTTTTTAGTTTAATTTGGGCATCATAAATGGCATGAAGGACATGTTCCTGTGCTGTGCCTTTGTGTTTAATTTGTTGTTCAGTAATTTAGGACAACCTCTGCTACTGAAAAGTCCCTAGAAGTATCATAGTGTGAGTTTTAAGAAGATAGGATTATAACAGCAGGAATATGTCCTATATTCCCTCAAGACTGCTCTGCCTTTCAATAAGTTCACGATTGATATTTGACCCTAAGTCTACATTCCTATTTAATCCGTTTCCTCTTATACCCTTGAAGTCCAATATTCTATTGATCTCAGCCTTGAATACACACTATGACTGAATTTCTACAGCTCTGAGAGTGAGAATTTCAAAACATCACATTCCTTTTCTCTTCTCCTCAGTCTTAAATGATTAAGACTGACCCTGAAACTATGCCTCCATTTCTATTCTCTACAGTGAGGAGAAATTGTCTCTTGACATCTATTATGTTAAACTTTCTCAGAATCAAATATCATCCAATGAGATCATCTAATTCTTCTAAACCCCAGAGACTATGCACCATACTTTTCCATCTCTGCTCCAGGAGCAACCTTTTCATCTCAGAAATCAATCTTTTAAACCTTTGCTTCATCTCCTCTAAGGGAAGTATATCCTGTCTTAGGTAAGAAGATTAAAACGATGCACAGCTTTCCAGCTGTGGTCCCACCAAAGCCCTGTACAATTGTAATAAAAATTCCTCACTGTCTACAACCCCCTTACAAAGGTAAACATGGTTTTTTTTCATTATTCATTCGTGGGACATGCTGGCTGGCCAGCATTTATTGCCATCCCTGGTTGCCAATGCATTCCAGGCACTGACCACTCTGCATGAAAAACTTGTTCTGCACATCTCCCTTAAACTTTCCCCCTCTCATCTTGAACCTTGTAATTGACACTTCTACCCTGGGAAAAAGCCTCTGACTGTCCACCCAATCTATGCCTCTCATAATTTTATAGATGTTTATCAGGCCTCCCCTCAGCTTCTGTCTTTCCAGTGAAAATAATCCTAGCTTATTCAACCTCTCCGAACCGCCATAACCTGGAGGCTGAGTGCTTAGTTTTTTATGTCATTGCTGAGCCTTCCTTCTAGCTGAATACATCTTGGGCATGTATCAGGAAAATAGATCAGTGTGGTCAAAAATTGTAAGTAGTGCATCAAATCAGCCAGAATGGCTATTTGACATCATTGCAGCAGTAGTTGGGAGGTTTCTGGTACACACAGAGGATGACTGGGTGGATATCTTCCAGCAGGGAGTGCTGTGTGGCTATGGCAGAAATGGCTGCAAATGCTGTGTGTTCTGTGTGTTGCCTTCTTGAGTCGCTGCTGTTCACATGTTGTGAGTTAATTCACAATGCTGTTAGAGAGGAAATTCTAGGATTGTGACACAGTGACTGCGAAGGAATGGCGATATATTTCCAAGTCAGGATGGTGAGTGCCTTGGAAAGGAACTTGAAGCAGATGATATTCCATTGTATCTGCTGCCCTTGTCCTTCTAGAGGGAAGTGGTTCTAGGTTTGAAAAGCACTGTCTAAAGATCTTTGGTGAATTGCTGCAGTGCATCTTGTAGATAGTATACACTGCTGCTACTGTTGGTGGTGGAGAGGTTGAATGTTTGTAGATGTGGTGCCAATCAAGTGGAATGCTTTGTCCTGTTTGGCGTCAAGTTTCTTGACACCATCCAGGCAAGTGGGGAGTATTCCATCACACTCCTGACTTGTGCTTGTAGATGGTGGATAGACTTTGAGGAGTCAGGAGATGAGTTATTCGCTGCAGTATTCCTAGCTTCTGACCTCTTCATTTCTTATAGTTCCTGCATGCTGACTGTTTCATTGGGTTGTCATTAGCTGAGGTGTGTACTGTTATACTATTAAGCAGTCTTGTAGAAGTTACCAAGAATCATTATTAATATAACTGAATTATGTATATATTTACAATAGAGATCACAGAATGGAGAGGGCTGCCTGGCCTGTCTGTATTTGTTGCTACCTACCTCTAGATTGCTGACCTAAGTTGTGAATCAAGTGATTTCTTATGTAAAGCTAAAAGTAAAATATTAAAGGTTACCTTAGTCACAAATAGGGCTTACATTAACACTGCAATGAAGTTACTATAAAATTCCCCTTGTTGCCACAATCCAGTGCCGGTTTGGGTCGATGCACCTAACCAGCATGTCTTTCAGAACATGGGAGGAAACTAGAGCACCCAGAGGAAACCCACACAGCCAGTGACCCAAGTCAGGAATCGACCTGGGTCCATGGTGCTGTGAAACAGCAGTGTGCTACTGTGCTACTGTGACACCCCTTAGTGGGATTTAAGCACTGATGGGTAATACTGTACTCAGTTGCAAGTTAATCAGTAATGAACCAATTCCTTCTATTACAGCACCACCGCCCCCCCCCCCCACTCCAATAAGTCTTTATCCTCTGGATATCCTTCTGCCTTTTTTTCTGCTTCCAGCATCTTCTTTCTCTGGAGCTTTTCATTTGATTTTTCTCAATATCCTGCTTCTTGAGTGAGGATTTTTTTGGTGCAGAAATTTGTTTTTTTTTGAGTTCTTCAGTTTTTTACACAGAGGATGTGGATTTTGATCTTCAGCTGCCACCATGTTTCGTTGAGTTGTCACTACCCATGGTGTGTTCTGCTGGACACCATTAAGTAGTCTTGTAAAAGTCCTTATTAACATGAGTGAATTACGTACATATTTACATTAAGTGCACAGGTATGGAAAGGACTCCATGCCTATCCTTATTTGTTGCTACCTTGCTCTCGACTGCTGACCTAAGCTCTGGGTCAGGTAACTTCTTACGTCACAAGTGGATAGTACTGCAGCACTACCATGTTAACTCTTAATGTGCCAGATCCTTTTACCACATTCAGCAACTCTGTGTCTTGTATCTGTCATTTAAAGGTTTTCAATACATGAAAAATATTCTGCTTTTCCCTTCTTCCTTTAAATGTAAATAATTTTACATATCCCCACATTATACTATTTCTGCCACCTTATTATCCACCCACTTAACCTGTTTTGAAGATGTTGTGGGAAGTTACTGAATTTTGCAATGTGTATTGCTGTTTCTTCACCAGGAGGATAGAGGATTTGCGACCTCACCACACAAAGTCTGCTGCTCTTATGGGGATGATGGGTGCATGTTATTTTTACAGTGCCCCTGAGTGTGCAGCACAACAGGAAGATGGAGACGAGATGAACCCTGCCAAGTTGGAGCTGGACCATGATCCTTGACAGTGCCAGGTAGCTGTTTGGCATATCAGACAAAGACCAAACAGTTCAGTTTCTCCTGTATGCCCTCCCATCAAGATCCTCACTGTGGGAAAACACTGAATCTGCCAAGTGACACATTGAATTTTAAAACCAAGCTATAAATGTGCAGTAGCCCACCTACTTCAGACACAAATTGCTGACATAAGTTGCAGAGATAAGTGTGGCCACTCAGAAGGTTGCAATTCAGTGTTGCTGAACTAATGGGGGACAAAGAAGTAGTGTTACCAAAATGGATATATATATAAGGCTTGACATTTTTAGAGTTCTCACCTTTTGGAATGTAGCATTTTTGTGCGAAGTAATAAAATTTAACCCAAACTTATTACCAGACCTTGTCTCTTATTGGAAATATGAGACCCAACCTATCTGGCATGAAGATCAAGCTACTGATAGTGGGCTTCTTGCTATCAACCACCTTCCCTTAGCCAACCTTTCCCTTCCCAATTTTCTGTTTTCAAATGCTTGAGAAATATCCCCTGCTGATTCACAGAGAGAGGAGGAGAGAGAGAAACAATGCAGCAACTGGTGAAGATACTTCACCTATCCTACTTTGTCTATTCCAATACTCACCTAAGTCCTTTACAACAGTACTTGTCTATGACCTCATCCTCCTGTCAGCTAACATTGGCCTGGTTACTGCCCACTTATGCCCAGTAATTCGCCATATGCAGGTCACAAATCTATACCAGCCTCTGCTTCGCCAGTGTGTGAGCTATTGTTGCAAGTGTCAAGTGATGAAGTATCTTCACCATTGCTGCGCTGTTTTTCTTTCTCCTCCTCTCTCTGTGCATCAGCAGCACTTATTTCTCAAGCATTTGAAAACAGAAAATTGGGAAGGGAAAGGTTGGCTAAGGAGAGGTGGTTGGAAGCAAGAAGCCCACTGTCAGCAGCTTGATCTTCATGCCAGATAAGTGGCAGAGGGTGAGCTGGGAAACAAGACAGTAACATATCTTAATGTTCACAGTAATGTCAAATGCTGCACGATGGGGAGAACTCTCTCATCCATCGGGCTTTGTTGATGCAGGCATCCTTGTCTCCCGCTGGTTCTGTGCTGCTCCCGGCAATATGGGCAACCTCGTTCAGCAAGAGATCAGTTCAGTTGTCAGTTTAACATCAGTTGTGGAGAAATTACTAAAATCTTTGTACATTAAGGTGAAAATGGCTGGGCACTTGAGCAAATACAAATTGATCAGGAGGTCAGGTTAGAAGGTAAATATGCCTAATTAAGCGAGTCGAATTTTTCAAAGGAGGTCACGCACAAATTAGACAAAGGGAGCCTATGATTATTAGTAACCTGGATTTCCAGTTATTCAATCAGATTCCACACAAAAGATCATTAATCCTGACAAACCATTGTTTCAGGACCTTCTAAGAGTCAAGAACACAGGAACTGCAAACATCAAGAATGCCTGTTCCTGGTCCCACCCTTTGTGAAATTGTTGGCATTGTAAAGGTGGGTAAAGTGTTTATCTCTTTACAAGCCTTTTGGAATCAATGCCAGAAACAGATACAGCAATGACACTGGTCAGAGAAATTGTGGTTGAGTTAAATTCATCACATCAATGCCTATTCTTTTGCTGTTATAGTCTTCCGTGCAGATCTTTATAACTTTGATATTCTCTCTTCTCCACCAGTGTCTGGGTGCTAATTATAGTGCTCATGGACAGCCAGAAGGTGAGTGCCTGCACCATCTGCCTGGAAGCAGCATCGGGATGTCTGAACCAGATTCAGGTTTACTGATTGTTGGAATTGAGGAGGTGCCAAGTCCCTGCTCACTGTAGCTTGTGGGAAATGATTCAGCTCATGCATTGATCCAGCAATTAGACCATATCTTGGGGCATGGAAGAGCTGCTACCATGGGCAGGCAGCAGAATGAAGCATTTTTTTGTGCAACTAGCAACAGCACTCCTTCCTCAACAAAAATAGAGGTCCCTTTTCTGGAAATACTCACGATTATAACTGGATTTGGAGCATCCACTGGTTGTATAATTTATGCAATGATTTTACTCTTGAAATGACAAAGACACAGGATACCAAATTTCTCATTATAAAAGCCTCCCAACTGAACATGTTGGTGTTTTGTTTAACGATTCCCATCCCCCCACTCAGCAGCTAAGGGATTATTTAAGTGCACACAAACCTCCTGGATTCCCCTCTGCTGGCCATCTGTTTATCAGGTTTATTGCAGGAAGGCAGCAATTGAAAATTGCTCTCCTAATGTGTCTCCGCCTCAGTTTATCAAAGACACCTGCTGATGCAACCTCTTGTCATTCGCCAGGTATTCCAAACACAGTCTTCCCTTTGATTCCTTTTACTTAAAGCTGAATATCTGACATTCAAGGGGATCCAGCTTGTAGACTGTCAATCATGAAGGCAGTTTAGGCAGGTTTGTAATTGAGGCTGTGTCAGCATCACTCGACATGTTCAGTTTCATGGGTCAATCAGCTGATATCAGTGCTAATCATTATTAAAGGCCAGGTCAAGCAGAAAATAAGGGCCATGGCCCTTGAAATACTCTATGTTAATAGTCTGAATTTTCTAATCAGCTAAGAAAAAGACAACCCTACTGAATAAAAAGTGCATAGAGAAGAGTTGATGAAAGGAGTTTAGGTACCTTGGGTATCGGGATGATTTCACCCTGACACAGTGCCAGAAAGGATGCATAGGCGGAAGTTTTTCCAGGCAATCTCCGTCAGTAAGAGGATCTGACATAGAGCAAGTTAAAATTCTAACAATCTGAAGACTAGCTCCATTTTATTATTGAACAATTAGGGCAAGAGGAGATGAATCTGCATACTTTGATACTAGAAGAATGTTTTAACTTAAAATGCTTGAAGGTGGTTGGTATGGCACATAAGTGGAATGCAATGAATGAAGGAGAAACTCTACTGTGTATTGTGTGGTACCATTAACATCATTAATGAATGATTCACTTCAGGGTGTTTTCTAGATTACTTCCTGAACGCATATGTAAACTAATCACCTACAGGAAATAATCTTGTCAATAATTAGGTAGCTAATTTTGGAACTAACAATTTTGTAACTCCCAAATGGATGTTGTTCCTGCTGTTTCTTATCTAGTCAGTAGTCAGCGTTATCTCACCTGAAACAGAACATTTTAATTTGATTAATGAAGCCATTCAAATGAAGTAAATGTCCGAAGTTCTGTGTATTTCTTGTCTCACAGTGGTACAAAGCAATTTTTTAATTGAAACAAAGATTCATTGTTAATCTGAAATCCTATAACCTCTGTCCAAAGTGTTTATTAGCCAACTTTACACAAAGATCTCGCACTCACAATCCATGCTGATACTTCAGTTATGTCAGAATAATGTGTTGTCTGTGTCACCTTCTTTTGGATGAGAAATGAAATGAAGACGTCTACTCTCTTGGGTAGAGTTGAAAGTTTTCTTAACAATACTTCAAGAAAAGTAGAGGAGTTCTCTTGGGAACTAGACAACAAGTATTTCTCACCCAATTTACTGTTGAAACAGGTTATCTGGTCATTTATCACGGAGCTGTTTTTGGAAACAAGTACAAGAAAAACTAGTGGGTCTAAAGGCTGACTAACTCTCTAAACTTGATGGCCTGTATCCAAGGGTCTTTAAAGAAGTGGCTGCAGCGATTGTAATCTTCCACAATTCCTTAGATTTTGGAAGATTCCAGTGGATTGTAAAACTGCAAGTCTTCCTCCATTACTCAAGAAACGGAGGAAGATCGAAAGCAGGAAACTGTACGCCAGTTAATGTAACATTTATTATTGGGAAAATGCTGGAATCCATTATTAAGGAGATAGTAACTAGACATTTAGAAAATTGTAGTAGAATCAGGCATGGTTTTGTGAAAGGGAAATTGTGTTTGACAATCTTTTGAGTTCTTTCAGCAGAGTGGATAAAGGGAAATAGTAAATGTAGTGCATTTGAATTTTCAAAAGGCATTCAATAAATTGTCACAAAAGTTTCCTGGTACAAGATAAAAGTTTATGGCATTGTGGTTGATACATATTGGCTTGGTTAGAGAATTGACTAAATACAGGAAACAGAGTTGGGATAAATGGATAATTTTCAGGTTGACAACCTGTAACTAGTGGAGTGCCAAGGAGATATGTGCTGGAGCCGCAACTATTTACAATCAATATTAATGACTTGGATGAAATGTCCAGTCATTTTGTAGCCAAATTTGTGATCATGCCAAGATAGATAAAAAAACAAGTTGTGAGGAGGCTAAAAAAATCTGCAAAGTGATTTGAATAAGTGGAGTGAGTGAGCAAAAAAATTAACAGATGGAATATATGGAAAATATGAGATTGTCTACCTTGGCAGGAAGAATAGAACAACAGAATATTTAAATGAAGAGGGGCTGCAGAATGCTGGTGTACAGCAGAAGGTGGATGCACTCGAATCTGAATCACAAAAAGTTTGTATGCAGATAACAGCTAGTAATCAGAAAGGAAAATTGAATGCTAGTCTTTATTGCAAGAAGAATGATGCATAAAAATAGGGAACTCTTGCTATGGCTGTGCAGGGTATTGGTGAGACCTCACTGGAATAGTTTATATAGTTCTGCTCTCCTTATTTAAGGAGCAATCTACTTGCATTGGAAACAGTTCAGTGAAGGTTCACTAGCCTGCCTAGGATGAGGAAAGATTGAGCAGGTTAGGCATATACTCATTTGATTGTAGAAGAATGAGAGGTGATCTTATTGAAACATATACGATCCCAAGGAGATTTGACAGGCTAGACAATGAGCATATATTTCCTCTCATGGGGGAATCCAGTACTGGGAGGCATAGCTTAAAAATGAGTGGTCTCCTATTTAAGATGGAGATAAATATCTTCTCTCAAAGGTTTGTTCACCTTATGTATCCTCTTTCATAGAGAACAGTGGAGGCTGGGTCATTGATGACATGATGTAGAGATGCTGGCGTTGGACTGGGGTAAACTCAGTAAAGTTTGACAACACCAATTTTAAATCCAACCAATTTATTTGATAATAAATACATGAGCTTTCGGTCTTTGTGGCCTTCGTCAGGCGAATGAGGTGTTCTGGTCTCCAAAAGCACACATATCAGCACAGACAGTTTACAGATTGCTGATTAGAATGGGAATCCTTACACCTAACCTGCTATTCAAGTCTTAAAGTGGCTAACGAAAGAACACTGAGCACTGAGGTTAGAGAGATGTGTATTGTCTCCAGACAGCACAGTAAGTGAGGTTTTTTGCTAACCCAGGCAAGTCATGGGGGTTACAGATAGTGTGACATGAAGCCAAGATCCCTGTTAAGATTGTCCTTATGTGTGTGGAACTTGGCTATCAGTCTCTGCTCAGCGACTCTGCGCTGTCGTGTGTTGTGAAGGACCCCTTGAAGAACATTTACCCGAAGGTCAGAGGCCGAATGCCCGTGACAGCTGAAGTGTTCGCCCACAGGAAGGGAACCGTTTTGCCTGGTGATTGTCGAGCGATGTTTATTCATCCGCTGTCGTACTGTCTGCATGGTCTCCCCAATGTACCATGCTTCAGGACATCCTTTCTTGCAACAAATTAGGTAGACAACGTTGGCCAAGTTGCAAGTGTATGTACCGTGCACCTGGTGAATGGTATTCTCACGTTTGACGATGTCGTCCATGTCAATGATCCGGCTTGTCTTGCAGAGGTTGCTGTGGCAGGGTTGTGTGGTATTGTGGTCCCTGTTCTCCTGAAGGTTGGGTAGTTTGCTGCGAACAATGATCTGTTTGAGGTTGCGTGGTTGTCTGAAAGCAAGAAGTGGGGGGGTGGGGATGGCTCCATCCCACCATCAGACTCACCATGGACTATTCTCCAGAATCAGTTGCGTTCTTGGACACACGCATCTCCATCAAGGACGGTCACCTCAGCACCTCACTGTACCGCAAACCGACAGACAACCTCACAATGCTCCACTTCTCCAGCTTCCACCCTAGACACGTTAAACAAGCCATTCCCTATGGACAAGCCCTCCGTATACACAGAATTTGCTCAGATGAGGAGGATCGTGACAGACACCTCCAGACACTGAAGGATGCCCTCATGAGAACAGGATATGGCGCTCGACTCATCGATCGACAGTTCCAACGTGCCACAGCGATAAACCACACTGACCTCCTCAGAAGACGAACACGGGACACGGTGGACAGAGTACCCTTTGTTGTCTAGTACTTCCCCGGAGTGGAGAAGCTACGACATCTTCTCCGGAGTCTTCAACATATCATTGATGACGATGAACATCTCGCTAGGGCCATCCCCACCCCCCCACTTCTTGCTTTCAGACAACCGCACAACCTCAAACAGATCATTGTTCGCAGCAAACTACCCAACCTTCAGGAGAACAGGGACCATAATACCACACAACCCTGCCACAGCAACCTCTGCAAGACATGCCGGATCATTTACATGGACGACATTGTCAAACGTGAGAATACCATTCACCAGGTACACGATACATGTTCTTGCAACTCGGCCAACGTTGTCTACTTAATACGTTGCAAGAAAGGATGTCCCAAAGCATGGTACATTGGGAAGACCATGCAGACACTACGACAGCAGATGAATGAACATCGCCCAACAATCACCAGGCAAAACAGTTCCCTTCCTGTGGGCGAACACTTCAGCAGTCACAGGCATTTGGCCTTGGACCTTTGGGTAAACGTTCTTCAAGGGGGCCTTCACGACACACGACAGCGCAGAGTCGCTAAGCAGAAACTGATAGCCAAGTTCCACACACATGAGGACAGTCTTAACAGGGATCTTGGCTTCATGTCACACTATCTGTAACCCCCATGACTTGCCTGGGTTAGCAAAAAACCTCACTTACTGTGCTGTCTGGAGACAATACACATCTCTCTAACCTCTGCTGTTAGCCACTTTAAGACTTGAATGGCAGGTTAGGTGTAAGGATTCGCATTCTAATCAGCAATCTGTAAACTGTCTGTGCTGATATGTGTGCTTTTGGAGACCAGAACACCTCATTCGCCTGACAAAGGCCACAAAGGCCGAAAGCTCGTGGATTTACTATCAAATAAATCGGTTGGATTTAAAATTGGTGTTGTCAAACTACACTCATTGATGACACGTAGGGTTGAATTGGACAAATTTTTGATCTAAAAAAGTAGAAAATGGAATTAAGGCCACAATCAGTTTGGCTGTGATTTTATTGAATGGTGGAGCAGACTTGTTGGTCTGTATGGCTGATTGCTGCTCCTATTTCCTGTGATTTGATAATCTCCCATTGCCCCCATTAAGTGCTGTCCTTTGCCTATGCATTACTAGAGTTGTGAAGGTGATTTGGAAGTTATCAAATTATGTTCATAGATAGTGCCAAGCTTCCCTCTGATTGTCTTTGAATTCAAAAGTGTATTTTTCCAACCCCCAAAGCGAAATGTACTGAGGGACCAGATATAGTATTTCTTATGTTTATATCTTTCTTTGTGATTATAGTGAAATTATAAGCCCCTCCTGGAGTACTGTGTTCAGTTTTGGTGAATTATCTGAGGAAGGATGTCCTTGCTATAGAGGGAGTACAGGGAAGGTTTACCAAGTTGACTCCTGAGTTGGCAGGTCTGTCGTATGAGGAGAGATTAAGTCTGTTAGGATTATATTCCTTGGAGTTTAGAAGAATGAGAGGAGATCTCATAGAAACATATAAAATTCTAACAGGGTTAGACAGGGTAGCTTCAAAAAAAAATGTTCCAAATGGTGGGGGAGTAGAGAACTAATGGTCATAGCTTGAGGATAAGGGGTAAACTTTTTCGAAATGAGGTGAGGAGAAATTTCTTCATCCGGAGAGTGGTGAGTCTGTGAAATTCACTACAACAGAAAGTAGTTGAGGCCAAAATGTTGTTTGATTTCAAGAAGAAATTAGAGGGAGCTTTTGGAACTAAAGGATCAAAGGATAGGGGGAAAGGGGGGATCAGGATATTGAATTTGATGATCAGCCATGATCATGAATGGCGGAGCAGGATCAGTGGCCCGCTGAGGGGAACAGGAGTCAGGTGGGGGAGGTATAGAAACAGGAATGGGGCTCAGAGTAGGAGGTTGCAGGAGTCAGGCTCGGTGGGGATCCATTCCCATTTTTAGGTGATCTATCTTTCTTCAATAGTGGGTCAGTGCTGTTTGGCATCTTTACAATATTGCACGCAGACACACTGGTAAATTATGCACCAGTAAGAAGTCCAACGCCAACATCTCCACATCCCATTATGCACCATCCAGACCTCTCACTAAATGCAGAATAAAACACCTGTGCATTGTTAATGAGGCCAAGCTATTTTGGCGTGTTTTCCTGTCAGCCGCTGCTACAGGAAACACTCCATGTTCCTGCCCCACCTCAGCACTTAGTCTCAAAACGGGAAAATTCCACCACGGATTTTTTTTTTAACCCTATCTGCACAAATCCCAGAGTGTGCAGAATAGGCCAGGTGAGAGGGGGTCTGTACTTAATGGATTCTTTAGATAGCCAGGGTTCTTTTTTGGTGACAGAAGGTACCTCTTTGGATAGGTTCTCAGAACACCTTTGGGAGATTAGATATTCTTTGGATTGTTAGAATTAAAACAGGATTATGTGCTATCTCGGTATTGTCCAAACATTGAGGAAATGTCAAGCTATGAAGGAACTACCCAGCTGTTGAGGAACTGTCAAGTAACTGCTCAGCTGTCCAGGAAGTGTCAAAACAGCTCAGGAAGCTTTCAAAAGAAATAGATGATTTGGCATAAAGGGGATAAAGGAAAGAGGGATGTGTGTGTGGCATGGGTTGGCATGAGTTGATACTAAGTTAATATTGGGGCAATAATGAAGGACATTTGTTGGCATCATGGGTATGAGGACCCATGAGGGTTGACTAGAGAGGTATAGATCAGTATAGGGGCATGAGAGCCTATGGGGTTGGATAGGAGGTCATGAGTAAGCATAGGGGTTATGAGAAGCTATGAGAGATAGGGTAGAAACATGTTGACATAGTTTGGCATGGATGCAGCATAAAGTGTGTGTGTGTGTGTGTGTGTGTGTGTGTATATGTGTGTGGCTAGAGAGGTATTTTCTATTTTCTTTACTTGTTTAAACATTGTGCTGGAGTATGGAGACAGGCATTGCACCCAATCCCTTCTGTACCCCATGGTCTACACATTTGTTCTGAGGTTGCCTGCTCCAACTTATATTTCAGCCCCCAAATCTCGCCCCAACCTCCTAACCAAAAACCTGAGCTGCAAGTGGACATTTTTAAAGGTCAGATTCACTGAGTGGAGAAATCCCCCAAATCTGCAAACCTGATCCAGGCACAAAAACCTGTGCCAGGGAGTCTAAAATGGGAACGTGTTCCTAAGCAATTCCTCATCCAGTAAGCACCACAGCTTCTGATTTACTTGTGAATAAACCAAACATCAATTTGGTAAACATCTGAGAAGCAAAGGACTATAAAGCAAGTCAATAGAATTAAGGAGTTTGTAACATGCAAGTTTATTAACTTATTTTCTTTTTCACATCATTATTGCCAAGAGGACTTATCAGGGGTGCAGCTGGCTCCCACACATTCAACATCTCAACTGCAAGTTTTTCTGCTTCCAACTCTTGCATCTTGAGTTTGACTGCAAATGGTACTCTGATTAAAAAAACAAAAATAAAAGTCAGTGAAAGGGTCCCATGAATAAGGCCAGTGAAATCTTTCCCATTGGCCTGATCTTTTCATAAAGATGATGGCTATTTGCTCAATAAAGCAAACCTACGTTCACCACTTCATCATCTCTCTGTATCCTTCAATCCATTCTGTCTTTCCAGGTCACAACTGTGTTCTCTCGAAGACATTTATACTGTGAGTTTCAATTTTATCAGGTAATTTAATCCATGCTCTATTACTGTTTGAAAAAAAGACAATTCTGCCAGACTTTCAATCTCACCTCAAGTTACTTAATTTTTAAATTGTATTCTCTGGTCATCATCATTCATCATGGTGAAAAAATTGTTTGGGTCGATTTTGACATTTGTTTTCACAAGTTCCAAAGAAAAGCAGCTGAATGCTTTTTTCACTTTCATTATAATTTAATGGATGGTAAAAGACATGTGGTTGACATTCCTCTTCTTAGGGATGGTGCTAGGAACTTAACTGGAGCAGACTGAGAGGTGGGTTTGGATCGGAGACCCCATTTGCCCCATTTTTCCATGTTGTATGGCTCCAAAACAGCCCAAAGAAGAACTAACAAAGTGATAAAGGTAATAATGGCGATTGTAGGCGTTGGCAATCTTCTGCTTCCCTTGCGGTGGAAATCCCTAATGACCAAGTCGGCATTTATTAAAATCTTAACAGCAAATTACCTCAGGGACTTCTGCCCCTTTTCCCCTGTAAGTGTCCAACTCCAGCATGACAGGAAATGCATGCTGACTGTCCCGCAACTATTTAATAATTGGTTGGAAGTGAGATTTCCATCCTTTGGAAAGAAAATCCATTTCAGAGATCAACTGACCAAACTGCAGTCTCAGGCTAACATCCAACTTCACTCATGTTTCTCTCCATGACAGACCAGATTAAAAACAGACTGAAGTGTGGGGTCTTGCAGCGGGACAGGTGGTGGCCCAGGGGATGGTGGGGGAGAGAGGTGAGGATGATGATGGCAAAGTCATTTGAGGAGGGGTCATCTGGGAGAATATGGCAGATCATGAGGAAGGTGAGGTGTCATCCAATATGGAAAGGTGAGGGAAGTTAGCCCTATCCTGCCTGAAGTCCGAGCAGGTTGACGTGGCAGGCTTCTCCTGTCCAAACCCTGAACAACTCCCACCATTCTCAAAATTGAGACTGAGCCTCAATTGAGACAAAGGTGGGCTAGCCACTGTAGACCTCATCTGCACTCTGAAAAATTGAGGACAGCTCAGCGCCAGGCAGGAGGACAGTGGGAAGGCCACCCCAGGAAGTTTACCAGCTCTCCCCTTGTAAACTTACTGGTGGGGGCCAGTGAAACTCTGCCCATAGTTACAGCAGAATCAGTCCATCAAGAGAAAGTTCTAGAACATTACAGCGCAGTACAGGCCCTTCGGCCCTGTTTCTGTCCTTAAGCTTTTCCAACTTTCTCCTCTGCATAAGTATCTGCTAACACTCACTTCTCTCAATCCAGCCTGGCACTCTTTCCTTCCAACCCAATTCAACCTGCCATTGTACCTTTGCCCCTATTCTCTATGTAAGGTAACACTTACATTCACCCCAGTTCAGATGGTAGCTCAGAGTGACTTGAAAATGAACCAGTAACAACGGTGGGTTTGGCCCACCTGTTTCTTCATAAAATAAAATGAAATAAGACTGTAAATCAAATGAAAATATGGCTCTGCAATGGCAATGTTAGTAAAGCATTGATTGAGTCCTGTCAGTCTTGTTGTTTGATATAAAATAAACAACATGGATATAAATTGACATTTTGCAAATGGACGGACAGAGGTTAAAAAATAGTAAATTTCGGAAGCAACTGCCAACCTGAGGAAATCTGTTGGGGCCAGTAAGGTGTTACAGTGTCTGCGATTCCAACACAAGTTTTGGGATCTCTGATCCACAGATTTTGGAAATGGTCTGGATGAATGAATGGCTAAGAACAACATTGATAGCTGTAAGAATAAGGTTTCACATCTGCAATGCCATGTTGACAGTTCTTGTGTTGTTGAGTCATGGGAATGTAATCTTTAGAATACACCCAACAGCATTTGAATTGCAAAGAGAGGAAATAGAATTAGTCAGAACTGACTATCAATGTCTAAGAATGTAAAATTAAATATAAGGGGGCAGGTTTTCTTCTCTGTGAAAGCACATGGAAAGTAGCCTTCGATATTCTTGTATGAAAAATAGCTATTTGAAAGTACGGAATCTGATGGCATGACATAATAATGCAATATGAATCAGTGGCCACAGGAATAAAGATTGGAAAATGAGAGGTGAAAAATCATAGATTTCTATATTAATTGAATATCTTTCTAGATTGTTTTCTTCCATTAGATAAGACACATGAGGGAGTCATTTGCAGTTTTAGATGTTTTGCTTCTGGCTACTTAACTGAAACAGGATATTAAATAATGTCAAACCACCTGAAAAGTTTGAAACAGAAATCATTACTCATCTAAATGCAGTCTGAATTCTTAAACAGAAGATCAGTTTTGTGAGTTTTGCAAGTTGTAAAATAATGAGCAAGTATGTTCTATCAAATTACGTCACTTAATAGTACAATTAAATACCTGGTTAATTTTTTTTCATTCTAATTTATTGTTTATTGAAAGAAGTTCAATAGGGTATACTTGCTGTACAATATTCTCATTATTTCACAGCATGTAAAATTTAGAAAACTTTTGTTCCCTCCAAGAACTCAGACTCACATTTCAATCTTGTGTTGAATGACCGCCAACAAAATATTGTGAAATTCAGTTGGCATCAACAATGAGATTGTTCCTACAGGTCAGTGGCCTGCTTGAGATGCCAATGAAGCAGAGGTTTGTGTTGTCATATCGAAAAAGGATCTGCTCCCACACATTGCTTATTAATCACCCTAAAGTATAAAACACAGATAAAAGAATCAGTATTGTATACAGCTATCTCCATTTTTAAACACTCAGTAAAATTTGGTTAACTGGAAAACCTAAATTGAATTGGGATGTTGTTCACGGTGCGGAACATTAGAACAAAGAACAAAGAACAAAACAGCACGGGAAACAGGCCCTTTGGCCCAACAAGCCAGCACCACCACCCCGATGTTCCCACCTCTACCCATGATCCCTGTCTATGTTTATAGATCGATGGATTGAAAACCAAATTTGAGACAATTTAGGGAGAATTTGTTCTGCCAATTAGCCTAAGAGCACATCTTTGGGATGTGGGAGGAAACCGGAGCGCCTGGAGAAAACCCACGCAAGCACGGGGAGAATGCGCAAACTCCCACAGACACAAGCCCAAATCCATGTATCTGCACAGCACAGTGATAGTCACTGAGTTGTCGTGTTGCCCATCAAATGGTCCAGGTCAAGCGTATACTAACGACGTGAAGCACTAGGATACTCTCAAAAAAGATCCAAGAGCAGCCCTCTCACGACCCATCGCGTGTATGCCCCTTGTTAGACAACATGGTGGACGAAAGCACCTGTAGGATAAAAACAAGTACATCAATATCATCATCTATTTACACACTTCCCAGGGACTCCCAAGGCTCATGATCCCTATTTTAAATCAGTTTTCTATACTCCTCCATTCCCATTCTGTTCATGTGCCCATCTAAGTATTTCTTAAATAACTCCAGAGTACCTGCCTCCACCACTTTACTTGGCAGCGCATTCCATACCCCCACCACCCTCTGTGTGAAAAAATTCCCTCTAGCATCCAAATTATACCTTACCCCCCCTCACCCTAAGCCCGTGACCCCTCATGCTATTTGAGTCCATCCTAGGAAAAAGCTTAATCCTGTTTACTCTATCTATCCCCTTCATAATCTTGTACACCTCTAACAGATCTCCTCTAAGTCTACGTCTTTCTAAGGAAAACAGTCCCAATTTGCCTAATCTCTGCCCATAACTCTGACCTTCCATACCAGGAAGCATTCTGGTAAACCTCCTCTGCACTCTCTCCAGAGTCTCCACTCTATACCCCTTCCTATAAAGGCTAGCATACTATATGCTTTCTTCACAACCTTCTCCACCTGCTCTGCCACCTTCAGAGACTTGTTCACCTGCACCCCCAGGCCCCTCTGCGTTTCTATACTCTTAATAGGTCTACCCTTTAAAAGATGTAACTCTTAACAGTCCCCATTTTCCAGATGTTCCTGAATTAGGTGCCAAGTGCCTTTGATCATGGGACCCCACACCAGATGTTTCTGATTGCCATGTACAACAATAGCGACAGGTCTGCTTGCAGCTGATTTGATATCAGCAGTGGCAGGGTAAGGCCCTCAAGTAATCATTGATTGTCCATTTCACTAGGCGGCGGGGCAGAAAGCTCAATCACAAGCCTTCCCACCCACAAGCAAGAGGTGGGGAGGTTCCAATGTAACATTATCCTGCCTAATTACATGCCCCGTTTGCAAACAAGAAGAACAAAAGTTTCCATCATTACAACTTGTATGATTCTTTTTCTTCTCCCTTTTGAGCAGCAATCATTGAATAGCAATCAGGATGCGGCTCTGTAGTTTTCTCAATTTATTTGATTTAGTTTCTCATTGCTTTAACCAGTTGAGCAGACAAGAGAATTAGTGGGAAATATGTAATCATTTTATCTATATATTCATGCTTGAATTCTTTTACTTACATTGTTTTTTTCTTGTGATGATCAATGGTTCTTTTTTTCTGGCTGCCTTTCACACTAATGGTAGGAAACATCAAATTATTGTGGTATCAATTTATTCTTTTTAAAAAAAAAATTCTCAATGGCATAATGGCTTGGTATGTTAAAGGCAAAATACTGAGGATGCTGGAATCTGAAATAAAAACAGAAAATGCTGGAAAATCTCAGCTGGTCTAACAGTACCTGTGGGGAGAGAAAAGAGCCAACATTTCGAGTCAGGATAATCCTTCATCAAAGCTGCCTAATTACATGCCCTTCTCACTTCCAGCTTGCAACCAGGAGGAGTAGAATCCTACAGTGCAGAAGGAGATCTTTCAACCCATCAAATCTGCACTGATCACAATCCCACCTGGCTTTTATCCTCATAACCCGATATAATTACCCTAGCTAGTCCCTCTGGCACTAAGAGCCAATTTAGCATGGTCAATCCACCTAACCCAGTCCATATTCGGACTGTGGGAGGATATCAGAACATGTGGAGGAAACCCAAGCAGTGCCCCAAGCTAGGAATCGAATCCAGGTTCCTGGCGTTGTGAGGCAGCAATGCTAATCACTGTGCCACCATGCTACCCTAGTAGAAGTGTCCAACATTACAATCTATATGGATATTTTTCTCCTCCTATCTGACGAATTGTCATCCTGACTTGAAACATTGGCTCTATAGTCTCTGCTAATGGCTTTGTATATGATTGATATATAGTTATCATATATTTATATATAAAAATATATAAATTACCTCAAATTTAGAATCAGCTTGATCTATTGATCAAAATCTGTAGCTGCCTTAGATTATTTTATTTGACAATCTATAAATTTGGATGTAACTGTGTATGCATGTGTTTTTGTATCAAACCACAAAAAATATTTATAAATGTTCTATTGTTAAATGATGAATGATGATATTCTATATATTCCTTTAATTCCACACACTGGATATTTCATTGTGCTTAGAAGTTAGCTGTTGTCTGGATAGCTATCAGGTGATGTTAACAATTCAGGTTCGATTCCCACACCAGCTAAACAACCTTGCCCCTCAGGTTAAATCATTATCAAATTCTCTTGCTCAAAAAAGGGGAGAGCAGTCTATAGTCTTCTGGAACCTTGGGGACTTTCATTCATTTCATAATACTGGAAACATTCCTACAAGCACTACATGTGATGTTGCTGGTGGATATATTGAGACCATCTGGTATAACTTACTAATAGCACCGAGAAATCATCAAACAACCTGATGTCCTAGCTCACCATGAGCTTTGCAATTACTTACAGTGAAAATAAGTGTTTATATAATCTGATGTAAGAGCAATTGCTTTGATATTTTATCATAAGTGTCTCAGATACTCAACTATCTCAAGTAAGAAGTATGTTGAAAGCTTTCCCTGAACGTAAATGAAACCAACCAGTTTGACATTTTGTAGTAACATCTGGTTGTTTCCTTCCTGTGTTATAAAACTGACTCAAATCTCAGATGTCCTCAGTCATTCATGTAGCTGCAGGTTTTCCCATCCAACTATTAGTCCGCAAAGCTGTGCTTCTCAATGTCTTTTCATTCAAGGACCCTCTTCAAATGGATTAATAATCAAGTACCCACCATTAAAATTGTAATATAGAATAATCAGGACATAAAAATAGTGCATGCATAGAGTGTTTTGATAATGTGTTGCCTTTTAAAATTTGCTTATTCTTATTCTGGTATCAGCAACCACAAAATGTACGCTAATACGATCCAAAATCATTTTCCTGCCAAAGGTATAGAACTTTGCAATCCTCCATCTCATCCCAAGATGACCACACATGCATATAGTCTCACCAACTACTTGGGTAATCATCGAGTCACTTTCAGCGCTCCTTCACAGACACTCCCCTCCTTGGTGAGTCGGCTGTCTCACTGCACATGTGGTGATTGCATCTCATTGCCACATCCTGATGTTTCCAGGCAAATATGTTGGGGGTGAATTTGAATATTATTAGCAAACTCAAGATTTCCCCTGGTTCTCCCATGGCCCAGCATCTCCACTCTACCTCCAGCCAGGAGTGGTTCATTCCGGCTGGATTTACAACGGTTCCCCACTAACAGGGAGCTGGTGGCTCGACTCTGCTGGAGTGAACAGAGGCAATGGAAGCTGCCCCCATGAAGTCAGGGGTAAGGAAAGCTACCTCCTGGGCAGTGCCAACCTGGCCCCTGGCATTGCCCAAAGGGCTTGGTACTGCCTACCAGGCACTGGGAAGTGTCAAGAGGTTGGGAATAGAGCCAAAAGGTCACTCCCTTTAGGCCCACCAATCAATGGGAATGTGGTGTCTCGCTGCCACTCTTCACAGGGATCGATGGCAAAGCGAAGGAAGGGAGTGATCGGGATTGCCATAGAGGAATAGTGGAAGACATCAAGGCTTGTTCGGAGAGATCTGGGAGGCCAGCGATTGGGAGTGGGGAGATCAGAGGGGCAACGATGCAGGGTCGCGGGGCTGGCAGGATCGGGAGGCTGACAGTGTGGGACTACTGGGTATGCGCCGATCTTGACACTGACCCATGTGCAATGGTCCACTCAGCGCTATGCTGTCAATCTCTCCAGTGGGAATATACCCTATCCACTGATTTTTAATGTGAATTTTGCGAGGACACTTTGCAGTGCTCAAAATGGGAAATTCATTTGGAAAATCCTGCTGAAAAAATAAACAGGATTTACTCTGCTTTTCATGCAAATTTGGCACTTACAAAACTTTTTGAGAAAACTGTCCCATTTACTTTTGTCTCAACCTCAACACCACACTGGGCATAATTACAAATTGTGCTTCTGTATTCACAATTATAAATCATTATCCATTTTGTCCTATTTGAAAATTAATATGGTGCAGCAAATTTTTGATGTTGTCAATGTCTCCCTTCCTCTATGGTAATGTATGGCAAAAATCCAACAGCCTTTGTGATTATTTCACTGACCACCGACTAAAAGTTTCTGTGGGCTTTGAGGCATGCACAGAACACAGTTGGAACTGCTATTCCAATCATCTCAAGGTTTAAAGATGGCCATTTGGCGCAACGAGTCTGTACCAACCACAATCCCACCCAGACCCTACACCCGTTACCCCACATATTTATCCTGCTAATCCCCCTGACACTAGGGTTAATTTAGCATAGCCAATCAACATAACCCACACATCTTTGGACTGCAGGAGGAAATCCAAGCACTCAGAGGAAACCCACGCATTCACAGGGAAAAACTGCAAATTCCAGACAGACAGTAATCCGAGGCTGGAATGAAACGTGGGTCCCTGATGATGTGAGGCAGCAGGATCTCATGGTTTTCGATCCCAAGAAGACCCATCAATGGCCACTGAAGTGCTTAATTGCCACCTAAGGGCCTTCTCCAAAGAAGGCAACGCAGGGTTCTTATGGTTCACCAATTGCTGATGAGGCTTAAGCCCTATGCCTACCCTATTAGCTGAATTAAGTTCCATCACTTATTTCTAACAGTGTGGCAAGCATAATAGCAAAGAAAATTTTTGTAGAATATAACTAGAAAATACGTAAGTATGCAACACTTTCTGTCGCCACCTGGAAGGGTAAGCAAATTCATAATTTTAGATACAGCGTATCATCTTGGTGGTAGAGGCGAACTCGCTGGGGTCTTTTAAGAGACTTCTGGATAAGTACATGGGATTTAATGTGATTGGGAGTTACAGATAGTTCTATGGCCTGGTAGGTATAGGTATGATCGATACAACATGTGGGCCGAAGGGCCTGTTTGTGCTGTAGCATTCTATGTTCTATGTTATACTGGAATATTGGCCAGTCATAGGAGATACCGAGTGCTGTTAGTGTCTTCAGGAGAAATGGGGCAAGTGTGGAAAATTGGCATAGAGAAAAAAGATGATCGAGGCTCCAAATGGTAAAATCTTGTATTAAAATGCTCACGGCATGAATCACATGTCAAGCTGGGAGCTGGGTCTGCCTGCTTTATGGTACTCCCAATTTTCTGGTCATTAATTTTTACCTCATTTGGTTTTTGCTCATTAAAGATCATGCAGAATCTCAGTTTGATTCATGCTGCCTGCAGCTGTTTAACAAAGACCATCATCCA
This sequence comes from Sphyrna mokarran, assembly GCA_024679065.1. NCBI lineage: Eukaryota > Metazoa > Chordata > Chondrichthyes > Carcharhiniformes > Carcharhinidae > Sphyrna > Sphyrna mokarran. The sequence goes on from JAGIQG010000005.1 coordinate 71,922,757, forward strand.
TCAGAGCAGCTTAGGCAGTGCATTATGTCCAAATGGGTATATAGAACCATCTTCCATCCTGTGGATGTATTCAATCCATTCAAGCTGTCTCTGTTTAATCAGTGCTAACACACTTGGGAGTTCTGCCTTTGAGAGAACTGCTACATTTGTCTTACTAGGAAATATAGCACAGGCAGTAAGGGAGGAAATTGTTGAATTTCTTTCCTTGATAGGTTGTCCATGTTTCACAGCTAAGTGCTGAGAACACAGGACATATAAACTATCAGCAGGGTGAAAGACAGTTGTATACTCAACATCTTTTTGGTAAAATAGCTGGAATCACAGAACCAGTGGGGGAATTTGCAGCACTGCTTCAAGGATCCCAAAAGAGAAGATGCTGGAAAATCTCAGCAGATCTGGCAGCATCTGTAAGAAGAGAAAAGAGCTGATGTTTCAACTCCAGATGACCCTTTGTCAAAGCACTTTCCCTTTTGGTTTCAGATTTCATCATCCACAGTATTTTGCTTTAGCTGCTTCAAGAATGCTTGCAAATATGGCATGAAGGCTCTAGATATCAGCTATCATACCTGGAAGTCATTAGCTGATGGCACAGGGAAAAGGACCAATGGGTTGTGATGCACCATCTCAATGGCCAGTGACTAGAGCAGTTAGACAGAAGCCACCAATTCCATTAACAATGACCCATAATGACACTTAATAGCTTCATGTGTGGTAGAACCTGCCTTTGGAGGATTGATCTCCTTAGACATTGACAGAGATGCACCAAATGAAGACGCCAAAGCTTAAATATTACATCATCTTTCAAAGATGTAAGATTGTCAGAACTTATGTCCAAATGTATCTTCCAGCCAATAATATGTTAGAGTTTTCAGCTAGTGCAGACATGAGCATTTATGTTTGCAGCCATTTAAATATTGCTCCTTCATATTCAGTAAGTCATTAGCCAACATGACTATTGTGGGTGAATAATAATAAAAAACAAAAAATAAAGAAAAGTATAATACAAAAACAGGCCCATCAGCCCTCCAAGCCTATACCAATCATGGTACCTTAACTAAACTAAAGAAAATAACCTTCTGACCTTACTTGATCCATATTCCCTCTATTCCCCCCCTATTCACGTACCCATCGAAATGCCTCTTAAATGTTGCTAATGTGCCTGCTTTTACCACCTCCTCTGGCAGTGCATTCTAAGCACCTACCTGTTTTTGAGGTAAAGGCATGTCCAGGTGCCCCTGTGCAAGTGCAGAACATGACAGGGAGGCAGATCATGCATGATCATTTTCTGGTGTTCCTCCACAGCTGCAGGGTTTGGGTGTGCGTCTATATGGTGAAAAACAATGACCACAGGGCTGGAGGCACCCAGATAATGAGCACATGAGGCAGCAAATCAGGAGCGGATAGAGCAGAGGGTCAGCTCCTTGCAGCTAAAGTGCTGCCATTAGCTCTTTTCTCCTTGAAGTTGGAGTTCAGAGTAACTGGGGCAGTGCCAATTCAGTGAAGCTGGCTGTTGGGGCAATATTTACATGGTGCAACTAAGGGAGGTAGAAACTTAAAGAAATGCCAGAGGCAGTGGCAGCTCAGTGAAGCTCACAGCTAGGGTAAAGGAAAGCCTGTGAACAGAGAGATTCAGTTCAGAGCAGCTAGGAAGCTGGGTTCATGCCAGTGATCGGGTCCCAGGGTGAGGCTTTTGAATCCAGTGCGACACCGTCTTGGAAGAAGAGATTGAGCAATGAACAGTTGTTGGGCAGTCTCAGTTGGAGCAGATATTGAGGAAAATTAGAAGAAATATCCTCCAGAGAGAGAAGCTAGAGTTCCTTGGGAGAAATTTAATGAATTTCTGTAACTCACAATGATGATTGGAATCTAGATAGGCTACTGTGAAAATCCAGGGACCTACCTCATTGTGCCCATCATTCAATATGCCTTTTGTGATATGATTGATAAAAACTTGCCTGTTAATTTATTTTACCTTGTTAATTTTGAATTTTGGAGTATAAGATAGAGAATATTGACTGTTTGCTTTGTTGACTATTGTATAGTAAAAATTCTTCTGTTTGTTTAAAACCTTGGAATTTTGTGGCGTTGTTCTCTTAACATATCAGGGATTTCAAACTCTGTCTGCATTAACAAAAAAAGTTACTAGTTGCTAACTGTATCATAACCATATTTGGGGCTCAAGTCTGGGATCACAACACAAAAGTGTACACAACATGAGGTTGCAGAAATCAGCAAGCTGTTCAGCAATTAAGTCCATGAACCAAGCCATATTTATATTCGTAGCATTTCCCAAAGAAACCATCAGCCACAGAATGTAAATTGTAGGTTTAAAACAGATCTATCAGTCACACAAGCCATACTTTGAAAATGCTGCAAAAAAATCTCATTTGCTACTAAACATGGGATAATTTAGTATTAGAAATGGAAAGGAACATGCAAGAGAGTTTGACAATTATTTGTGCATAATAAATGAACAAAAAACAATATCTATGCTTTATAAATGAAGGGAAAGCATTTGACAGATTAAAGCACAGGTGCTTAATAAATATGCTGTAGATTTGAAAATGATGAGGAATGATGAATCCCTATCATATATGCAGTAGGAGTTGATGACAAGTTAATAATGTGGACAAAGATGGATTATGAGATGTAATGTTTACTGTATGTAATCTGAATTACCTCTGAACTAATCTGGATGAACTTTAAATTGAGTTCAAGATCAACAGAGGATTGAGAAATTGCCTTAAGGTACGCAAACGATGATATATTATCAAGGTTGCTACAACTGCAAATTAGCAAAGTATAATAAAAGTGGAATGAAAAAGGCAGAGTTGCTCAACTAGCTGTTGCGGTAAAGGATAAGGTTTTAGCTGCAAGATTTTGAACTGATGACTATAAATGAAGTTCAGAGATGCATGAGGAATCTCAATAGAAGTGTCGCAAGCTCATTTGACCATTCATCCTTGTGCTACAGTGAAAAAGTCTAGTGTTCCAATGCCAAACATAAAACCCAAATCAATTAGTTACAGTGGTGCTTAAAAAGATTTAAGTTCTTCTGCATCTTATGAATTTTCATTTTTAAGTCACTAGCCATGAGGATTTATTATTGTTAATATCTACTCAAACATAGCAAATTGGCAATAGAAATGCTATCTCTATCATCTAAAATACAATTTTCTACGTAGCGTTTCTAGGCCAGCACAATTTCTAAGAATTATAATACTGAAGAAAGATGTGCTAGTTGATGTACTCTAACACATTTTAGGATGAGAAAAATTTTGATATAATTATATGTACATATAACCATAAGAATTAGGGGTAGGCAAAGTTCATTCAGCTTCTTGAGCCTGATCCATCATTCATTGAGATCATATCTAATCTGATTGTAATTTCAACCCACATTCCTGCCTCCCAATAACTATTTCTTCCCTTGTTAATCAAAAATGCTGGAAGAGTACTGTCGCTCTTCTCGTAGATATAACAATAACATCGGGAAATAGAAATATTTTGAATTGATCTAAACAAAGAAAAATAAAAACAATATATATTCAAATCAATCGCATTGAATCAAGGAACATCTATGCTGCAACTAATCGCACAAACTTAACTCTAAACCTAGAACTGAAAAGTAGATCTTGGTTAGGCCACACTGGAAGTACCGTCAAGCAGTAGAAAAAGGATTTACTAGAACGATACCAGATCTGAGAAGTTCAATCTATGAGGAAAGATTGAACAGATTAGATTTCCTCCCTTTTTTAGCTGACAGATAACCTGACACAGGTTTTAACATTATGATAAGATAAATGTACAGATCGTTTCACTTGTAGGGGAAAGCAGAACCAGGCGCTGCAAATATAATGAATCCAATAGGTAATTCAAAAGAGACTTCTTTATTCAGAGAATGGTTAGAAGCAGAAACTCACTGAGAGCAATTTTCTTATTCCTCCTGCTATGGGAATTGTGGTGGGCAGGAGGCAGATCATGCAAAAGTCCGTTGACCTTAGGTGGAATTTTCCAGTTTTGGGGTGAGCATGAGCAGAAACTTCTAACTACTATCCAGACTAAGGTGAATAAGTGCATTTAAGGGGAAGCCAGATAAGCACATGAGGAGTCAATTTTCAATTCATAATATATTGGTCATGGTTAGATGAAAAATGATGGAGGTAGTTTATACAGAGCATTAACGTTGGCATAGACTAATTCGGTCAACTAGTCAGTTTCAATGCTATAAATTCTATGCACAAGATTAAAGTAACCTGCATCACCAGCAAGAGGAGGACATGAAAAAGAATTAATACATATTATCAGCCTGCAGAAAAAAAATGCAGGCACTACTATAAGGAAGGCTTCCACCAGCAAGAAATGAAGGAAAAAAAGAAACAGCAGAAACGTTGAGTACAATTATATGATATAAAATCAATATACTGCTGGAATTTGAAACAAAAATAGAAAATGCTGGAAAATCTCAACAGGTCTCACAGCAGTGGAGAGAGAATAGAACCAATATTTTGAGAGATGCTCTGACGAAGGGGCACCCTGACTCAAAACATTGGCTCTATTTCTCTCTCCGTAGATGCTGTCAGACCTGCTGAGATTTTCCAGGATTTTTTGATTTTGTGTTAACTTTTTTTATCTTCTGCAATAATCTATCATGTGCCCGTTTATCAAATGCCAACTCCTCAGATTATTAACTTACAAGATCTGCTATTAGTTTGGACCCTAGGTCCTCAGGCTCTCTCAGCAGAATCTCATTCCTTGTTCTAACCAGGTTGTTAGTTCCCATGTGGGTCATGCCTAATAGATTCTGGCTGACTCAGATCAAATGGAGCTACTGGGCTGGATTTTCCAACCTTGCCCATGCCTGGGGTTTTCCGGTTCCTCAGACATGAACAGAGGTTTAGCTGACTACCAAATTCTCCATTCTCACTGGCAGCAGTGGCAGGGCTTGAACAGCTGGAGAATTCTACCACTATTTCTGGTGGCTTTAGAACTAAATCCGTTAAGCAAAAAAAGTGAGAGATTTTACATACCAGAAGGTGAGTCAGAAAGATTGTGAGGTTGTACATGGTGCAATAGTTCTGCAGGAAGCAATGTGGGTAGCTGTAATTTCATGAGTTGTATCTTTGTCGCAACTCTTTAAGAAATTAATCCTTTTGAATGAAATACAATTTATTTGTTAATTTATATTAATTTTAAATTAAATATTGATTTTGATTCGTGTGAAAGTAAAATTTACAAAAAATAAAATTTTGTCTGGCATTTTTTCACTTGAGTGCTGTTTATTAGTTCATTCTTATGGTTCATGTATTCCCATGAGGATCATTATATATAAACCCATTCCTTTCTATATAAACCAAGTCTCTGAGCAAATGTTTCTCTATGTTAAAAAGCCTATATAAATTCAAGCTGATATTGTATCTAATATTGTTTTTCTATGTATTTGAGGAAAGATCGTATAATATAATTTCTTCAATAGAAGTGAATGCAGCTGAATCAATTATTTTCTTTTCTAAAAAGAAATACATGCAGCCAAACTTCAACTGGGGGAAATGATAACATTTACTGGGAAATCGAATGAGGTCTATCTCTATCATCAGTGACACTGCAAGATTATGAAAGAGTAATACTGGATTCCAGCTGAGCTCTTACAGATTAATATCAAAGGTTTGTGAATTCAGTTCAAAAATCAAGACTGTTTATGTTGCAACACTGGAAGAAAGCAATATTGTAACGTATACTTTTTGTCAGCAGTACACTGACAGTGTAATATAGATTAAAGTCATTTTCCCATACCAGTGGTGTCTCTTAAAGTACTTGGCAAGGTTTCCCTCTGTAACCTTCCACCAGGGAATTGTATCACAATGCGTACAGCCAATGGTCACATGAAGTAAAAGAGTTACCAAGATTTCTAATTTCACCCTTATTTAATGTGGTATATGAACCCAAAACGGTTGAAGTGATATCACAAAGTCCCCTCTCCATAATTTTAACAGGATTATAAACCTGTTAAAAAAAATGAGTTGAAGCCATTGATAAAGTGGTAAAGCAAGGAATTCCATACAGATTAAGCTTCCATACACTTTAATTTCAAGTCCAATATGTTTTGACTCCTGCCTGGAGAATTTCATTGACCACCAACAGGACTGCTTGACTCCTATCTTAATTTTAAATTTCCCAATGTGTAGTTTTGTTGATGAAATGTATATTTTAATAAATAATAGTCATAGCTATTATTGAAGAAGATGCAAAATTTTGCAAATTTCTGTGTCAAATATTTAAATTTTCTGTAGTAAAAATTTCAATAAAATACAGTAACATACCTGTGGTTCAGCATCAGTTTGGTTAAACCAGTTGTGGAAGTCTGAGTTGAGCTATTGAATGTGGCAGGGCTTAACACCTGCCAAGATGTCGTTGGGTAGTCCATGTCTGAAATCAACAACTGTGCCTTGTGGCCAAATGAAAGACATATTAATCTCTTCAGGTTAAATACCTTGCTATGCATACATTTTAAAATTTTTTGATCATTGCGTTGTCAACTTTCCACTATTTGTCCATCAAGAATTATTCTACCTTAAGGCAAAATTGTTCTTACTGCCTGATGAAAGATATATGCAGTCACATATCTATACACAATATATATCTATAATGGGTTTTTTCAAATAATTCATCAAAGATCAGCAGCTGATAAATTGGCAATGAGCTTGCCAAAATTGTAATCTTTTCAATAAAGCTATCCACAAGCATTCATTTTTCTCAGTTTTTACACAGAAAAATTAAGAACCAACCTGTCTCACTCAATCTCTTTCTCTTTCAAGTTACCTTGAAATTTCAAGTCTTTCCTGTGGAGAAAGTGGGAGTGAATTTGAGCCTGTGACTACAGTGAGACAGGGTCAACGTACCAATGTATATGAGACAGGAAGGAATATTTCTGGCCTCCCACCTCATTTTTTTGGAGGAATGCTTGATGGGCTGCTAAACATAGGCACCTAAAGAAAGTTATCATTAGCCATACAGAAACCCACCACACTTGCAACTTTTCAAGTAGATTTTCTAATCACCAAAAGTGGCGTGTGCTATTAAGCTTTGCCCTGGTTCTTCAATGCAATAAGAATGCTGCTGTAACATGAGAAGACTGAAAAAAATGGAGGAAGGCAACGACAGTAGGATGTCAGGTTCAGAATTTTTTATCTGTGCTGAGATATGCAGCTGATTTGGTCTGCCTTAAGAGAGGCGACAGCGAATGCCCTTGACAACAAGTCAACATTTTACTGAGTGTGACATCTTCAAGGAGCTCTTTAAAATAAAAGTCAGTGAAAATCAGGGAGAAAAGATCTCCACTGGTTGAAGTCACACTTAGACAAAGGACGACGTTGTAGTTTTTGGAGGTCAATCATCACAGCAGGGCATGGCTGCAGGAGTTACTCGTGATGGTGTCTTAGGACCAATCATTTTCAGCTGCTTCATCAATGATCTTTCCTCCGACATAAGGTCAGTATTGAGGATATTCCCTGATGGTTGCACAATGATCAGTATCACTTGCAGCTCCTCAGATACTGAAACAGTCCGTGCCAACATGCAGCAAGATAAGACCAACATTTAGGCTTGGGTTGATTATAGAACATAGGACATTGCAGCGCAGTACAGGCCCTTTGGACCTTGATGCTACGCCCAGCAGTAGAACCAATCTAATGACCCTCCAAGTTAAGCTGTTCCAATATTATCCATATGTCTATCCAATGACCATTTGATGCCCTTGAAGTTGGCAAGTCCACACTGCTGCAGGCACGGCATCCCACGCCCTTACTACCTCTGAGATCTGTCCTATATTTATCACCCCTCAATTTCAAGCTATGTCCCCTCGTGTTAGTCAACACCATCCGAGTAAAGAGATTCTCACTGTCTACCCTATCTAATCTTCTGATCATCTTGCATGCCTCAATTAAGTCACCTCTTAACTGTCTTTTCTCTAATAAAAACAAACTCAAGTCCCTTAGCCTTTCCTCATAAGACCTTTCCATCATACAGTGCAATATCCTGGTAAATCTCCTCTGTACCCTTTCCAATGCTTCCACATCTTTCCTATAATGTGGCAACCAGAACTGTATGCAATACTCCAAGTGCAGCCACACCAGAGTTTTGTACAGCTGCAACATGATCTTATGTTTCCAAAACTCAATCCCTCTACCAGTAAAAGCTAACACACCGTAAGCCTTTTTAACAACCCTATCAACCTGGGTGCCAACTTTCAGAGATCTATGCAAATGAATAAGATCCCTCTGCTCATCCTCACTACCAAGAGTTTTTCCATTAGCCCAATACTCCGTAATCCTGTTACTCCTTTCAAAGTGAATCACCTCACACCTTTCCACATTAAACTCCATTATATTGGCAAGTAATATTCAGATGCATACTAATGCCAGGGAATGACCATCTTCAACAAGAGAGGTTGTAACCTCTCATAGAATCATAGAATTGTTACAGTGCAGAAAGAGGCAATTCAGTCCATTATGTCTATACCAACTCTCTGAATGAGCAGCATCCTTCGCGCCATTCCCCTGCCTTCTTCCCGTAAAATTCTTTGTTTTCAGGGAACAGTCTAATTCAGTTTTGAATGCTTTGACTGATTCTGCTTTCACTACACTATCAGATAGTGCATTCCAGATCTTAATCAGTCGCTACTAGAAGAAGTTATTCTCATATTGCTTTTGCATTTTTTGCCAATTACTAAACCCATGCCCCCTCATACTCAATTCTTTTACAAGTGGGAACAATTTCTCCCTATTTACCTTATCTTGAGCCCTCGTGATTTTGAAAGCCTCCATAACATTTCCTCTTGTTTTTTTCTCCAGGAAAACAATCTTAATTTCTCCAAGATATCCTCTGATATAACTGAAGTTCCTCATCTCTGAAAACATTCTTTTTTTGCACACCCCCTAAAGCCTCCACATTCTTCCCAGAGCTGCATGCAGTACTCCAGCTGAGACCAAGTTAGTGTCTTACACAAGTTCAACTTCACCTCCTTGTTCTTAGATCCTATGTAAGTATTGATAAAGTTTAAGCTGCTGAATGATTTATTAATCACCCTCTCAATCTCTCCTACTGCCTTCAATGGATTTTTAACTGTTAACCAATCCTTTTAGAATTGTATCCTTTATTTTATGACATGGCATCTTCATTGTTGATAATGAAGGATTCACCTTCACTGAGCCCCTCACTGTCAACATCCTAAGGTTTACCATTGATCAGAAAATGAACTGGGCTAGCCATATAAGTACTGCGGCACAAGAGCAGGTCAGAGGCTAGGAATCCTGTGGCAAATAACTCTCTTCCTAATTCCCCAAAGCTTGTCCACCACCTACAAGACAATTTAGGAGTGTGATAGAATATTTTGATTTTATGTGACTTGATTTATTATTGTCACATGTATTAACTTGTGCAGCCAAACTCCCCTCCAATTTGATTTTCAAGTATGCTGACAACACCACTGTAGTGGGTCGGATCTCAAACAATGATGAGATAGAGTACAGGAATAAGATAGTGATTCTGGTGATCTGGTGCAGCAATAATAATCTCTCCCTCAATGTCAACAAAACGAAGGAGATTGCCATTGACTTCAGGAAGCAAAAAGAAGAATATGCCCCTTTCTATATCAAAGGGGACGAAGTAGAAAAAGTCGAGAGCCTGAAGTTTTTAGGTGTTCATATCACCAACAATCTGTCCTGGTACCCCCATGCCAACATTATGGTTAAGAAAGCTGACCATGCCTCCACTTTCTCAGAAGACTAAGGAAATTTGGCTTGTCAGCTATGACTGTCACCAACTTTTACAGATGCACCATAGAAAGCATTCTTTCTTTTTGTATCACAGCTTGGTATGGTTCTGTTCTGCCCAAAGCCGCAAGGTACCACAAAAGGTCATGAATGTAGCCCAATCCATCACGCAACCAATCTCCCATCCATTGACTCTGTCTACACTTCCCACTGCCTTGGCAAAACAGCCAGTATAATCAAGGGCCCCATGCAACCTGGACATTCTCTCTTCCACCTTCTTCTTTCAGGAAAAAGATACAAAAGCTGAGGTTACATATCAACCAATTCAAGAACTGCTTCTCCCTTGTTGCTGTCAGACTTTGGAATGGGCTTACCTTGCATTAAGTTGATCTTTCTCTATGACTGCAACACTACATTCTGCACTCTCTCGTTTTCTTCTCTACAAACAGTATGTTTTGTCTGTATAGCGTGCTAGAAACATACTTTTTACTTTATATTAATACATGTGACAATAGTAAATCAAATCAAATCAAATCAAATAAAGTGGGAAATAAATTCTGGCCTAGCCAGTGATGTCCACATCCCATAAATCCATATGATTTTTTAAAATGCATCTGTTTTTAAAAATCCATGTGTTCTTTTTCTGCTCATGTGAAGTAACATAAATATTTTCCTTGCTGTAATTGGTTTTAATTGTCACCCCTACCCACCCATCGGTGTTAAATTTCATGTTACTGGTTCTGCAGTGCATTTCATTTAGACTTCAGATCCAGAAAAGTGGTCGACTTTATAGCATCAAAAATCAAGTGACTGATAGCAGCCATTTTTCGATCAGTACCTTTACCAGTATTTTTTTTAAAAAGGGTTTTCTTTAAACAGTTCAATATGTCTGTAGTTAGAAGGTTAAGTCCTAGATAGGTCTCACTAACTCACATTTCATTGTGACAATGCCGATATCCGAAGAACAAATAAAACAATACTGTTCTTAGTCTGCTGAAGTAAAATGCCCAGTTGTTCCTGATTGCTACAAATACTTGAACTGTGCTTTGATGTGGTAAAAATATCCAAGGCCCTTCACAGAAACACGAGCACACAAAATTTAATAATGGGCTACCTGAAGTGTTACTAGAACAGGAGGCTAAAAGATTGGTTAATGAAATAGATTTTCAAAGAGCACTCTAAAGCAGAGAGATCTAGATGGAAATGTCAAAGCTGAGGGTCGCGATAACGGGTGATAAGGCAATCATGAGCAAAAGAAAAATAGAGCTGCAGAAGTAAAGGAGGAATGCTATTCTCATGCAGTTAAAAGGGGTTTTGATGATTAGAGCAACAAAGACGAAGAAAATCACAAAATAAAAGTTTAAAGTTTATTAATCACAAGTAAGGCTTACATTAACACTGCAATAAAGTTACTGTGAAACTCCCCAACTCGCCACACACCAGTGCCTTTTCGGGCCAATGTACTTAACGAGCACATCTTTCAGAATGTGAAGAAAACTAGAGCACCCAAAAGAAACCAATGCAGACACAGGGAGAAAGTATAGACTCTACTTAGTGTCTCCAGCTGGGAATCAAACCCAAATATTAGAAAATAATGAGAATTTGAAGTTTAAGGCATCAGATTGCTTTACAATGATCTCTCTCAAAAGTGAAAGGTGAAACTTGGTACTTCTCCGGAGTCAAACAGTCTACTGATCTTCAATTGTTAGATTTTCATATAGCTGCTTCTACATATTACCCAAACATATCAGTGATATTGAAATTGCCCCTGATGTGAGTCATTGTCTTCAAAAGAAAACTGGAAACAATAACCTAACTATATATTTACACACACTCTCCCAGTTCCAGTTTATTCCAATTTCATAGTTGAATGTAGGAAAAATTGTAAATAATAAAAACAAAATACAACAGTTGCTGGATATTTGAAATAAGAACCTAAAGTGTTTGAAAAATTCAACAGGTGCGGCAGTACCTGGGGAGAGGGAAACAGTGTTTTTTATCCCCAGTATGACTCTTACCCAAGACTGAAATGTTGTGATAATTATCAATTATCCAGTTGAATTATGATAAAGGATGATTGGGCATTAACAGTGTGGCAGTGTTTTGTTTCACTGAATTAATGCTCACCTGTGTCATTTTCACAAGTAGCTACTGTCAAAATTAGCCAAGTGAACAATCAACATGACATTAAAACAGGAGTTCAAAAGCAAATATTTTTAGTTCTTATCTGCTAGGTATTTAATGGCCGTAATTCCACCTCTTACACTTTCCTTCCATTATTATAGTTTTACAAAAAAAGCTCTAATTTTTTTTTAATGTAAAATAATCAAGGAACACTGGCAAATATTTGCTTCATCCATTCTTTGGAAAACCACAACAGAGGATACCAATAGTCAATGAATAATGGCAATTGCATTGAGAGGTGGATTGTGACAATATGACTGTATGTTTTGCTCAGTCAGTGCACATTGTAAAATAATCTCAATATATCTTTGCTGTCCAAAATAAAATATGATGTAAAATTATTAGTAGATGTATTAACTATGGCAGTAACTTGGTTGTTTTACTCACGGCAGCAAAGTGATTAATGGAATTCAAGTATGGTTTTAGTTGAAGATTTAACACCTGCACTGGCACAGTGGATTGAATGGCCTCCTTCTGTGCTACGACCCTTTCTGATCTATGTCACAATATGAACGTGAGGAGAAAGTGAACAGCCCCACTGTCAAAAAATTAGCTGGGAAACTCAATGCGCAGAGTTTTGCTATTCTCACTCTTCATGGAATCTTTACAGTGAAGAAGGAGGCCATTCTACCCATCAAGTCTGCACCACCTAGGCCCTATCCCAGTAACCCTACACATTTACCCTGTTTATCCCCCAAACAGTAGGGTCAATTTAGCATGGCCGTCAGTCTAACCCACACATCTTTGGAGTGCAGGAGCAAACTGGAGCATCCAGAGGAAACCCATACAGATGGGGGGGGGGAATGTGCAAACTCCAAAGAGACAATGGTCCAAAGCTGGAATTGAACCCAGGTCCTTGGTACTGTGAGGCAGCAGAGCTAGCCACTGTGCCACCATGCCATGCATAGCACCTGAATGGCAATCACGTACATGTTTCAGGAATTAATAGGGAATTACCAGAGGAATACTGAAGCTGTCAGATACCAGTGTCAGGCCACAAGCTATAATATAACAAATATATAGCATGCTTTCTTGCAGGTATGTATTTCTACTTTAATCTATTTGTCACTAAAACAATTGCTAAGAAAATTTTAAAATTCTGCAGCATCTTCTTTTTGAGATTTTGTTGCATCTGGGCAAAACTGGATCATCCTTGCTAGTACAGAAAGGATTTTGAACTGGTGTATAATCTTATCTAGCTGTATGGATATCTGTGTAGGCGTACTGACTTAAATTGGTTTCATGCTACAAGCTTTGTAGGTAGCAGAGATTGTCAGATTTAACACTAGCCTTGACAAAACATTACTTACATCTGTAACGAATTTGTATTTTTTATTTGTTGCTTTTTTTCCAATTTAACCACAGTTATGTTGTCATTCATCTCCCTCTTTAATTATAGTTCAGCATTGATAGTATACAAATCCACCGTCAGACAAATCCAAATTAAAAGTCTAGATAAATTTAACCTTTAATACTGTATGAATGGATACAATTAGTACTTTTAACAACCAAGCAATTTTTATTTTTTTTAAATATATAAACACTGCCCCGCAGAGAGCTGTGTTTGATTTGTTGGTCAAATAGATTGCAAAGCGTTAATCTTTGTCAAATTAGGTAATGGCTTGTTTATTTATCTGCCTGAGCTGCAAGTGAAATCTGCTGCTCTTGTTTTTTCAATCTTATCAGGGACATGAGCATTGCCAGCTAAGCTAGCATTTATAGCCCATCCCTAATTTCTCTTGCACTGAGGGGCTTACTAGGCCATTCTAGAGTGCATTTAAGAGTCAAACACATTGCTGTAGATCAGGAGTCACACCAGACCAGGTAAGGATGGCAGATTTCCTTCAGATAGGTCTAAGTTGCATTGCAGCTTTGCAGATCTGTAGATTAACAGCACTGTTGAAAAGTCATTATTCTTTCTCAGATGCACTTTAATTCTGCAGACCCTAGAACATAGAACATAGAACATAGAACATTACAGCACAGAACAGGCCCTTCGGCCTTCGATGTTGTGCCGACCAAAATAAAAAGCAATGCCCCTCCAAACTAAACCATTCCCTTCTCTTCCATATACTTATCAATTAACCTCTTAAACGCCACCAAACTTGGCGCATCTACAACAGCTGCAGGCAGGGCATTCCACTCCCTAATCACTCTTTGAGTAAAGAACCTACCTCTGATATCCGTCCTATAACTCATACCCCTTAATTTAAAGCTGTGTCCCCTCGTGCTAGCTTTCTCCATCCTAGGAAAAAGGCTATCACTGTCCACCCTATCTAAACCTCTAATCATCTTATATGCTTCAATAAGAATATTGTTTCTGTTTCACTGTTTCACTGTCTCTTTCTGTTTCACTGTTTGACAGTGGGTATTTTGGGGAGTTGGTACAGTGATGGAAGCCAGGGACAGTGCTGGAAGCCATAAGTGATGACAGATTGGGTGACGTCTTCATTTGTAAATTGTGGATGGTTATTTAATGTTATTTGTTCTGGCTCATGAACATCTCCTTCAATGCCTTCACTAGGAGCACTGTGGTTGCTATGTACGAATTCTTCACTTCAACCCATCGTGAGAAGTAGTGCATCCCAATGAAGAAGGATCTGCAACTGAATATGAATAAATTGGTGCTCAATCATTCCCATGGCTCATTGGGCATAGTGAGGATATGCTGCTTTCTCTGGTCCTCTTGTGTAGCACCTGGCAGTATGTTATCATGTCTCCAATTGCTTGGTGAAATGTTTGGCCATTACACTGTGGATTGAGTGCATATCTTGTGTTTGGTAATGCTCAGGTGTTGCCAATGATTTGAATGATTTTCGGCTGAAAGGAGGGTGGAATGACTAGTTGCTCATTGTACACCAACAGACCATTGATGCTAGGCTTCTGCTGTTCAAGCCAAGTCTTCATGTTGCCCTACTGCTCAGTCTCTGTTTGGTCATATTTATTGACAATAATGTCAGATGAGAACACACTCCTCATCACATATTTGTTCCAGATGGATTTACTGGAGGTTTCCTTGAAACCAGGTGGTGTTTCCTCACCAATAGGGAGTATGATTCAAGTCCTTCTATCAGGTTGGCATCATGTTTCATTGAAAGGTCTATAGTGATCTGGGAAAGTGTGTCCATCACTTTTTTTCCCTAAATGTATACCACCTTGTATGTGAATTTCCTGAGATATAGAAGGAATCTCTGGATTCTTGAGTCTCTTTCTCATCTAGCAGTGAGACCAGTGGCTTATGATGGATTTCAGTGGTAACCTTTAGATCAATGATGTAGTCCAAAAATTTCCTGCATGGCCATGTGACTGTGAGAGCTTCTTTATTGATCACAGTGTATTATGTTTCTAAATCCAATAGTTCTCTGGATGCGCAATCCACTGGTCAGTAACATCTGCATGGTTGTTCCTGAAATAAGGCTGCTCCAAGGTATGTGGATGAAACTGCCACTGTTAAGGTTGGGCAGTGAGTCAGGCCAGGATGCCAATTGAAAGTAATGCTTTAATACAACCCAAATGCTTGTCTTGATGTGTGTCCCAGCACCATGCCTGTAATGGCAAGACTGGCCCATGAGGAGCATTTATGTTGGTTAGAATTACATTTCCTAGAGTTTAGAAGAATGAGGGGGGAATCTCATAGAAATCTATAAAATTCTAAAAGGGTTAGACAGTGTTGATGCAGGAAGGATGTCTCTGATTGGTACAGGAATCCAGAACCAATGGTCATAGCCTAAGGATACAGGATAAACCATTTAGGACAGAGATGAAGAGAAACTTCATCACTCAGAGGATGGTCAGCCTGTAGAATTTGTTATCAAAGAAAGTATTTGAGACAAAAACATTGATTGTTTTCAAGAAGCAGTTAGATGTAACTGTTGAGGCTAAAGGGATCAAAGGAAATGGGGTAGGGGGTGTGAGGGAGGGTGATGGGAAACAGACTATTGAGTTGGATGACCTGCCATGAATAAGGAGCACCCTAAAAGGACCAAATTGCCTACCCCTAATCTTATTCTATATTTCTATGAGACAGACTTTTCAGCTTAAAAGGAAACATTCTTGGTTGTAGATGATGAACAAAGTCTCTCAGATTTGTTTGTATGAACCGTGTCACTTGCAAAGTACCTTTTACTGAGAGTTTGATGCTGTCTGCTCCATACAGCTGTGTAGTGAGTGGCATCAGCCATTGGGTCACCAGCCATGGTTCCTTATTCAGAAGGACCATAAACACCGTCTCCAATTAAAGTTTATGAGATGACCATGAACCAAGATGTCAATGTTCCAGAACGAAAATCTCTGATCTTTAACCTCACCCCAGAAACTTGGTCTCTGCTTATCATGGTATCTCTGGGAGGCAAGAGAGGAGATTGCAGAGCCTCTGGCTCTGATCTTCAGGTCCTCGTTGGTTACGGGTGTGGTTCCAGAGGACTGGAGGATAGCAAATGTGGTCCCATTGTTTAAGAAGGGGAAGAGAGACCTTCCAGGGAATTATAGGCCAGTGAGTCTTACTTCTGTTGTGGGCAAGGTATTGGAGAGAATTATTAGTGATAGGATTTATAGTTATTTAGAGAGAAATGAATTGATTGGGGATAGTCAGCATGGTTTCGTGAAGGGTAGGTCATGCCTTACTAACCTCATTGAGTTTTTTGAGAAAGTGACCAGAGAGGTGGATGGGGGTAAGGCGGTTGATGTAGTATATATGGACTTTAGTAAGGCGTTTGATAAGGTGGCCCATGGAAGACTTCTACAGAAAATGCAGATGTGTGGAATAGAGGGTGATTTAGCTAATTGGATTAGGAATTGGCTGGCAGATAGAAGACAGAGGGTGGTGGTTGATGGGAGATATTCATCGTGGAGTTCGGTGACAAGTGGTGTGCCTCAGGGGTCTGTTTTGGGGCCCCTGCTGTTTGTAATTTTTATAAATGATCTGGATGAGGGTATTGAGGGATGGATCAGTAAATTTGCAGATGACACTAAAGTCGGTGGAGTGGTAGATAGTGAAGAGGGGTGTTATAGTTTGCAGAGTGACTTGGACAAGTTGCAGAGCTGGGCCGAGAGGTGGCAAATGGAGTTTAATGTGGAAAAGTGTGAGGTAATGCACTTTGGCAGGAACAATAAATGTGTAGAGTATAGGGCTAATGGTAGGGCTCTTAATAGTGTTGAGGAACAGAAGGATCTTGGTGTATGTGTCAATAGATCCCTGAAAGTAGGCAGTCAAGTGGATAAAGTTGTTAAGAAGGCATATGGAGTCTTAGCTTTTATTGGTAGGGGGATTGAATTTAGGAGCCGCAGCATCATGTTGCAACTGTACAAAACTCTAGTGCGGCCGCACTTGGAGTATTGTGTGCAGTTCTGGTCCCCACATTATAAGAAAGATGTGGAGGCATTGGAGAGGGTACAGAGGAGGTTTACCAGGATGTTGCCTGGTATGGAGGGCAGGTCCTATGAAGAGAGGTTGAAGGATTTGAGGTTGTTTTCGTTAGAAAGGAGGCGGCTAAGAGGGGATCTTATTGAAGCATATAAGATGATTAGAGGTTTAGATAGGGTGGACAGTGATAGCCTTTTTCCTAGGATGGAGAAAGCTAGCACGAGGGGACACAGCTTTAAATTAAGGGGTATGAGTTATAGGACGGATATCAGAGGTAGGTTCTTTACTCAAAGAGTGATTAGGGAGTGGAATGCCCTGCCTGCAGCTGTTGTAGATGCGCCAAGTTTGGTGGCGTTTAAGAGGTTAATTGATAAGTATATGGAAGAGAAGGGAATGGTTTAGTTTGGAGGGGCATTGCTTTTTATTTTGGTCGGCACAACATCGAAGGCCGAAGGGCCTGTTCTGTGCTGTAATGTTCTATGTTCTATGTTCTATGTATCTTGACCTTTGGAATCATCTTGAATCATCTGTGCATCCATTTGTAATCACTTTGTACAGCTTCCCATAGTGTCTGTGCGATTGCAATTGAAACACTATGCTGAGATTGCTGGGCATTGATCATGCCTCCGGAGTTGCTTGGCTCCATGCTGCTGGAATGGTCATCCACCCTCTAGTGGTTGCTGAGTGCATTGCTTCCCTTGGCATGGAGTGTCCTTGTCCTCTGCTGGTTTATGAGCTTGGACATTGGGGGCTTTCTTTCACCATAAAAGTGAATCTATGCTGTAAGTGGATTTTGGATTGCCTGGCAATCTGAATGCCTATTCCAAGAGTCAAGTCTTCCTAAGCTTGAAGTATAACTGATAGTGCATCATCAGCCACTCTGACAACAATTCTGTCCCTGATTTGCTCTGATTTCAGGGTCACCATAATCATAGCCTTCAGTCACTCTGTTCAGTTCATTAATGAAGGACTCATCAAACTTTCCTGGATGTGGACATGTTTGTTAAAATTTATTCTTTCAAGGTCCTTGTTACTGCCCATATTAGAATATTTGTCAAATGATTTTAAAACTTTGTCAAATTGTGCTGAGAGTTCATTGATTCCTTGCCTAGCTATTATAGGATTGGCTTTTGGACTGATTGAATAAAGTAGGATGTTAACCTGTTCAGTTTCTGTCTTTATGTCTAGACCTGAAACAATCCTGTATTTAAGGAATTCTTTTTTTCTAAAGTCCCCAATTTTGTGACTAGTCAGGGCCTTGGAATGAGCTCAAACTAGTCTGGTAAGGTAGATTTTTAATCCACAGTCATTTAAAATTATAGGTGTGTTTAGCTTTAAAATGCCAACGGGAAATCCTTGATGATGTTTCTCGAGCAAGTCAGTTTTGACAGACTCCTGCTGTAATGGCAGACATAATAAAATTTTAGCAGCAGCTCCCAGGATCAAACTTACCTTGAGTCTCTCCCAGAGTTTTTAGTCATGAAACTGTTGATTCCCAGTTTTTGAGCATGTTTTCTCACACCAATTGGGACTTTGAGAAGTTTACAGTGCATTTTAAAATGGCAAATCTGGCTGCTGATGGCTTAACATATTTTCAAGTTAGTTTGGAAATTAATGTTTTTATCTCAGCCTTGATCTTCTGTCTCCACACTCTCTGATGTTAAAGATGGGCTTCCATTGGATTCAGCTGACTCTTGATTTGATTTGATTTGATTTATTATTATCACATGTATTGAGATATCATGAAAAGTATTGTTTCTTGCACACTAATCCGATAAAAGATACCATTCATAGAGTACATAAGGGAAAAGGAAAGGAGACAGTGCAGAATATAGTAAAAAAGCAAATTACTGCGGATGCTGGAATCTGAAACCAAAACAGAAAATGCTGGAAAATCTCAGCAAGTCTGGTAGCATCCGTAAGGAAAGAAAAGAGCTGACATTGTGTCTAAGTGACACTTTGGCAAACCAGAATATGGCATTACATGACATGGTGTGTCGATAAAGTTCAGCTTAATGTATGCTTTTACATCATTGAAACATAGAAATTAGGAATTTACCAGGATGCTGCCTGGTTTGGAGGGTAGGTCTTATGAGGAAAAGTTGAGGAAGCTAGGGCTTTTCTCTTTAGAGCAAAGGAGGATGACAAGCAATTTAATAGAGGTAAGATGATGAGGGGGATAGATAAAGTGTACGTTTAGAAACTATTTCCTCGGGTAGATGTAGCTGTTATTAGGAGGCATAACTATAAGGTTCATGGTGGAAGATATAGGAGGGATGTCTGAGGTAGATTCTTTACTCAGAGAGTGGTTGGGGTATGGAATGCACTGCCTGCTGTGATAGTAGAGTTGGACACTTTAGGAACTTTCAAGCAATTATTGGATAGGCACATGGAGCACACTAGAATGAAAGGGAGTGGGATAGCTTGATCTTGGTTTCAGACAAATCTCAGCACAACGAAGGGCCTGTATTGTGCTGTACTGTTCTATATTCTACGTTTAACAGGGGTTGGCCCTTCAAACCTGCTCCAACATTCATTTTGATCATGGTTGATCATCAAATTCAATAGCCTGATCCCCCCTCCCCCCATCTTCCTTGATCCCTTTAGCCCTTAGAGCTACATCTAATTTCAGAAACATTTTGGCCTTAACTACATTCTGTGCTAGTGAATACCAAATATTCACCGCTCCCTGGGTGAAGAAATTTATTTTCACCTCAGTTCTAAAAGTTTTACTTTTTATCCTTAAATTACGACCCCTAGTTCTGCACTCCCCACTATCGGGAACATTCTTTCTGAATCTACCCTGTTTAAGCTATTAGAATTTTATAAATTTCTATGAGATTCCCTCTCACTCTTCTAAACTCCAGTGAATATAATCCTAAATGACTTAATCTCTCCTCATATGACAGACCTGCCATCCTAGGAATCAGCCTAGTAAACATTCACTGTACTCCCTCTATAACAAGGACATTCTTCCTCAGATAAGGGCACCAAAACTGCACACAATATTCCAGGTGTGGCTTTACCAACACTCCATACAATTGCAGAAAAACATTCTTATCCCTATACTCAAATACTCTTGCTATGAAGACAACATACCATTTGCCTTCTTTACTGCTTGTTGTACCTGCATATTTACTTTCAGCAAATGATGCACAAGAAGTCCAAAGTCTCACTGAATATGCATCTCTCTTAATTTACATCCAATCAAGTAATAATAACCTATTCTCCAATTATTGCTATCAAGATGGATAACCTCACATTTATCCATATTATGCTGCATCTGCCATTCATATACCCACACACTTACCCAAATCTCGCTGAAGAATTTCTGCATCCTCCTCAGAATTTACCCAACTTTGTATCATCTGCAAATTTGGAGATAATACATTCAGTTCCCTCTTCCAAATCGTTAATATATAATATGAATAGTTGGAATTCTAGCACAGAAGTCTGCAAAATCCCATTAGTCACTGACCACCAATCAAAAAAGATTCATTTATGCCAACTCTTTGTATCCTATTTGCAAACCAGCTTCCCATCCATCTCAAGACATTATCTGCAATTCCATATGCTAGTCTGTCATATGAGACCTTGTTGAAAGCTTTCTGAAAAATCTAAATAAACCACTTCCAGTGGTTCTTCTCAGTTGACTCTGTGTGTCACATGCTGTGGGCGATACTGTACCCAATCCCCACGTTGATCCTTTCTGTGTCAGGCTCTTATCCTACAGTTTCTTCAAAGGAGCCACAGGCTAAGAATTTGAGATCTGCAGTGACCTTGGCTGTAAAGAAGACAAAGTTTTATGAAATGAGGTACACAACTCTTGTCACGGCCTTCTTAGAGAAGCAAAGCCTTAAGTGCTGCTCTTCAGTGAGCTGCATATATTTCTAGAGCCTATAAAATTCACTGGCAGTCAAAGAATTCCTCTGAACACATCCCCTTCTATTTGTCCTCTCTACAGTTTCAACGCTGTTTATTGCTTCATTTTACCACTGAAGCCCTTCCACATGCCAGGGTGAGATTGCTCGAAGGACCCCCAATGTGTGAATGGCAGAAAGCCCAGAACAGTCCACAATATCCCACAGCAACAACTGGCATTCTGAAATTTCCTAATGTAAAATCTCACCAGACAATTAAAAATAATCTTCTTTCACTCTATTTTAACCATGTTGCCATCAATATCAGACAGAAACCCACAGAAATTCATTCTGGCTCATCTTACTCGGATTAGACAAGTTTGTAGTCAATATAGAATCTCTGGCCTATTTCTTCCCCAAATAGGATTCTAGGGCAAAATGATACAGTTATTTCTTTTTAAAAAAAAGACTTACAGCAGTTGGATGTTTCTCACTCCATTTGCTTTCCAAACAGTTGGTCCTTTGAATATATTTAAGCTGCCACGGATGTGACCTCACAGTGAGACATGACATCACAGAACAGAGTCAACAGATTCAGTTTCCAGAAATACAAAAGATGCAAACTCAATCTCATCTCCTTTTTCAGTTAATTTGAATGTAATTAGGGTGGCCACAATCCTGCAACATTTGTCTATTTACTCCACAGAATTGTCAATGCAATTGATGTCCAGAAATGGAGCTGCAGTAAGAGAATTGGCGCTGTGCTGATTTAAGTGAGTTAATAAATATTTATGTCGCTGAATGAACAGTTAAACTGCATTCTCCTTCTGATGTGCTAATCACTCAGATCATATCCCGCAGTCGTCATTATTATAAGGGATTTATACTTGTATATTTTTCTGACCAGCCCTACTCTTCAAAGTGAGTGATGCTTGTGTTGGAGAAAACAACATACCCTTTCCACTATGGATATCAAATTTCCCAGTTTAATCCATAACATGGACCAAATGCAAATTAAAACTTTCTCCGACCTTTTGCAACATGGACAAGAATATTCCTCAGAACTGCTCCCTGTCCACTGTAACTTGAATGGATATGCAAGGAAACTATTTGGACCTAGTGCCAGGCATTAATAAATTCATAAGAATGGTTTAGAGTGGCTTATTCCCTGTTTTGTTCTCCCATATCTTATTGAAAAGAGGATATGTAAATACATACACATTTACTAATTAGGAGGAGGAATAAGCCACTCGCCCCCTCAAACCTGCTCCATCATTGAATAAGATCATGATTGATCTGATTGTAAGTTCAACCCCACATTCCTGCCCACCCATCCCCATGACCTTTCACCCCTTGTTAAATAAGAATCTATACAGCTCTATCTTAAAAATATTCAAAGACTTTGCTTCCAATGACTTTTGAGGGAAAGAGTTTGAGAGACTCACAAGCCTCTGAGAAAAGATTTTTCCTCTTTCTGATCTTAAATAGATTACCCCTTATTTTTAAACAATGAGCCCTAGTTCTAGATTCTCCAACAAGAGGAAACATCCTTTCCACATCCATCTTGTCAAGACCCCTCAGAATCTTAAAGACTTTCTTAAAATCACCTCTTCCTCTTCTAAATGTGAGAAGGTAAAGGATATACTGGAGGAGCAGCTTCCACGTTTGCTCTAGCCCAATGTTTTTGTTATTTATGGTTACGAGAGCAAAGACTGCTGGGAGAATAGGAAAATTGGCAACAATACTGTTGTACAGGAGACCATTCAAGTCAGGGGAATAGAAAGGAATGTGCTTATGGTGGAGGATAATAGTCATGATGTTGGCCATGGTTTTCCAAAGCCCTAATTAGTAGTCCCATGAGCTTTCCTTGTGGCTGAAGAAGAACATGGAACAGGATGGGAAGAATCCAATTGTTGTGTCCACGTTGAAATCAACAATAGAAGCATGAATAGGTCCTATTGATGGAGTTGGAAGCAATGGGAACTTTGAGGATATATGGAGGGGGAATAGGGAAAATGAGGGGACATGGAGTGTGGGTGAGGGGTTACAAGAAGAACGTTGGAGATACTCTGGGCTGATACTCCAGTAAACTGAGATAGTCTTTCTAGCCAGTCTGCCTCATCATCCACATTCATCTCATGCTGCTTCAGAGGTCAGAAAATCCAACCTTGCTCACCCACATTTCCAGGAGGAGACAATATGACAGGTGATGTGCTCGGGTTTCTAAATCAGGAAATGGCTTAACTCATGTTTCCCAAGCCCAACACATAAACCCATCTCCGGATCTCCTATGATCTTGCCATCTTCAAATAATCTATATTTTAAACTCAACTGTGGCATCTTCTGATCATAACTTCTTGCTTTAACTCATTTCCTCTCTTTTGTTCTTTTTCATCTTAGTGCATCTTTTACTATGAGAATTAGAATTCCACCTTGGCTTTTCAGCTTAAAAATAATCAGCAAATTTGATGCATATTGAATGTCAATATTAAATTATTTATTTCAGCATTATCCAGTGAAACTCTCCAAAATAAACTAATTAGCTATCCTCTGTATATTCAGCACTTGACTAGACACCATTGTCGCTTAACCAGTCATGTTCTATAAACCAGCAAAATGATATTTAGATTGTACTTTTGTACAACCCTGCTATCATAAGGATACAGCTGCACCACAACAAATCTGATCTGAAGAGAGAATCTCACTTCATTTTAAGTATCATGATCCCACCCCGCCCCCTCCCCCACTCCATCCCATAACACAACATACTTGGCTAGCTTTCTTGCTGCATTTAAGACAATGCTTCAATCAACTCCTTCCAACCACCGCCTCCCCCCCCCCCCCCCACCAATCTCCCCAACCCTTCCCACTATCATCATCATCATTAGCCCTCTCCTCAGGTAATCCACACTGAACCCGCACTGCTCCATCTGGAACTTCCCTTTTCCTTTAATGCCTTTGAGCGGTTTATGAACTGTGAAATTCTCCAGTTCATCTTTTTCTCAACTGCAATCATTTCTCCTCCCAAATCTCTAAGTTAATCTAATCATAATCACAAATGACATCCCACATGACTGTGGTTGTGGTGAACCATCCCACATGGTGATTAATATCATTAATATTCAGAAGGCTGAAGCCATTGTCTTCAGTCCTGGTTACTCTCTCCAATCCTAACCATCGATTCCACCAAACAATTGCCAAATACAACACTTTGTCTCCCAACCTAATTTCACATGTTTACTAGGGGCAGGAAAACAGGAAAGTGAATTGTAAACCCTCCTCTGTGCACCTATTTTGTGCACAATTGAATTTATAGGCCTATGTTTGCATTACATTCTGTGCACGCAACCTTTATACAGGTTTTAACCCATTTCAATTACTTCAACAGCTCTAGTACGCCTTCAAGTGGTCAGTTATAAAGTACTGTTTGGTGACTTTTCCAACTCTTTCCATCACCTTCCTCTGCATTGGTGAGGACTTCATTGAAATACAAAAAGAAAATTAAATAAATCTACACTCAGTCCCAAGATATAATATAATAAATACTGAACAACAAGACTCTCATGGAATCAGTCCCACACAATCTATTCAGTTATATCTTACAAAGAAAAATTATCAAGCTAAAACCCTCAGGAAATTTAATGGTGTGAACATGTTAGGATGAAAAGCAATTGAGTATTGAGGCTCAGAGCTCCAGGTCACTCTGGCACAGAGAAACAAAGCCTGTGTGTTATATATATCAGAAAGTTACAAAGTTAAGGTTTTGTTATCATATTTGCTCCCATTAATGCATTATTATCAGAACAGTGCAAAAGGACCGTTTTCATTTCTTATCGGCACTACAATTTCATTTGGCTGTTACTCGAAAAATTGCTTTCATTGAAAAAAAGTTGCTTTTTGATGAAAAAGCTTCCTAGTGATACAGTGGCTAGGAGTTTGGCACAACTAGAGTTATGCAGTAACATATGCTTTTTGCATCTCAAAATGTGTATCTGGGAATGAAGCAAGATGATTTATTTTGCATTTCAATTCTGAATCTTCTGAGAATTTCAAACTGCTTATGCAATATTTAACAGCAAATTTTATTTTTGTGTCTGCATTTTCTTTTAAAGTGTATTAGTGTCACAAGTAAGCTTACGTTAATGCTGCAATGAAGTTACTCTGAAAATCCCTTAGTCGTCACATTC
Source organism: Sphyrna mokarran (assembly GCA_024679065.1). Lineage (NCBI taxonomy): Eukaryota > Metazoa > Chordata > Chondrichthyes > Carcharhiniformes > Carcharhinidae > Sphyrna > Sphyrna mokarran. The sequence goes on from JAGIQG010000005.1 coordinate 71,948,120, forward strand.
TAGTGCCTGTTTGGGTACACTGAGAGGCAATTTCTTCAGCATGGACAATGCACCTAAACTTTCGGACTGGGAGAGGAAACGGAACATCCAGAGGAAACTCACACAGACATGTTGAGAACATGCGAACTCCACACAGACAGTGACCCCAAGCAGGAATCAAACCCGGGTCCTAGAATTGTGAGGCAGCAGTGCTAACCACTGTGCCACTGTGGTGTCCCCTGTATTTTCTTTTCAAATACAGCTCATTTACTGGAGCTTTCCATTGATTATTGATGACATGCATCATCAGACAAGCAGAGAGACAGGAACCTAAGATAAAATTAATTGGTAGGCAAATCTCATTGCCAATCTACAGACAACAAGATTCCACAAACATCAGTGAGAGAATGGATCAGATCATCTACTTATACTGGAATAGTGTTTGGCCTGGGAATATTTTCAGCCCAACACATCTTCAATGATTTAAGCTTAATGATAAAAACACTCTAGTAACTGATAAATAAAACACAAGCAGTTTTAAATTAAAGTTTCTGTCATGATGCTGCCAATTCTTTGCAGAGTCTTATTAAAGGACTATTCTCAGTGCAAGAGGAAAGTAACCTGGCTCCAGGGATGATATATCTCATAATGGACATTCAGTACCCTGTCCATTTTCAGTGGCAGTTTTGTTAGGCTGATACCTGAATCAGGTATGTATTTAGTATTTAGTAGGTGTTTAGCACTGATGTTGATTGATAAGTCAATCTGACTTACCAACAGAACATGCATGAGTTGAACTAAAATCAGAGATACAATTCTTTACATCCTCTGGTATCCTTATTAATGCCCCAAAGTGGGGGAAGAATTGAGTTAATTCGGCAGCATAGTCCAGAGTGTAAAGTTTTCCCAATCATAGAATCCTACAGTGCAGGAGGAGGCCATTCAGCCCACTTAGTCTGCACCGGCCACAATCTCATCCAAGTGCTATCCCCATAACCCCATTCATTTACCTAGCTTGTCTCCTGTCACTAAGGGGCACTTTAGCATGGCCAATCCACCTAACCCACCTCTCTTTGGATCATGAGAAGAAACCAGAGCACCTGGAGGAAACCCATGCAGACAAGGTGAGAATGTGCAAACTCCACTCAGTGACCCAAGCCAGGACTAGCCACTGTGCCACTGTGCCATCCTATCCTTATAAATGATTTCTCTAATCCTCTAAGCGACCTTGGAATCAAGTCTTCATTCAACTGATTAAACATTTTCAAGTATTTAATTCACTTGTGGATTCCCCTGCTTCCCAGCTCCCTTTTCCCTCATCATAATATGGACAATCTGGATGGGCTATGTGTCAGCTGTTTCACTTTTCGTATGATCATCCATAAAACTAAAACTGATAGTGGCCTTGCCAGAATTGATTAAACTTAGGAATAATTTTTAAAAGCCTGAAATCAAGTTCAAGAGCTCTTTCTATTTTCAAAAATAGAAAATGCTAGAAAATCTCAGCAGGTCTACTGTATCCGTGGAGAGAGAATAGAGCTAATATTTTGAGTCCGGATCTAACAGAACATTAGTTCTATTCTCTCTCCATGGATGCTGTCAGACCTGCTGAGATTTTCTAGGAATTTCTGTTTCTGTTTCAGATTCCAGCATCTGCAGTATTTTGCCTTTCACTGTTTCTTTCTTCCTGCCTCTCATTATAATGGCTTGTCAAAAAATATTTTGATGCCATCTTCATAAGTTAATATTGCAAGATATCAAGAGCCATAATTAGAAGTGACCATTGGCACCAAGAATTTTAGCACCTTGCACAAAATAATGAGAGAAATACATTCATTTAGCCTTTGTAACAAATACGAATTTTGCAACAATAGTGTGTTCTTTGATTACTCAGCTGTTACCATGTGATCTAAAAACGAGTAAGTAGAAATAATAAATTGCCAAATAGTTCCATTGTGAGGATAGTGAAAGGTCACTAAATATGGTAATTAATTTTTGGTTTATGAGCAATAGGACAAAGTTCATGAGGCTGTAAATTTATCTTTGAAATGCTTTTCCCATCACATACATACATCAGATAGACAATCATATGCCATAAATCCAAGTTACTGTTATTTTCTGCATCGAGCATAAAGTTCTACAATTTTCTTTCTATTGAATGCAATATTTATTGTAGCATAAATTGAGATCCCACAATGGACTTGGGAACTGTATTTCAATTTCGAGCTACACATAATTTAAAAGGATTGCTAGAAGCTGTTGAGAAAATGGCCTATGTTTTGTTTGCTTGTGGAAAGGAGGAAAAGGAGAGTTTGTAATGAGTCTACAAAAAACATTCCACCAGCTGCCTGCATGAGGTGACCACCCACTGTGTGTCCCAAATGAAAATCAACTGCTTCCAGTCTTGTTTCAGGAAGTGCATTATCTAAAATTCTCTTCAGTACTCTGCTGACTTGATGGCAAAACTAAGAACCATTGGCTGACCCTCACTTTGAGGATGATGTTTGCTTTGTGTTATGAGTTTCTGCTGGGGCCTTGGGGCTGAACATCCAATTTTCAACCCACAAATCTATGAGCAGATATTCCATGAGATAGTGGGATCTGGAGTGCATTCCTTACTTCATTTCCTTTTCTTCTTTACACGGTTCTATGCATGATGCAGTCCGATGGACAAGTTGTCACCAATTTTGAGTGATTTGTAGCAAGCTCTCATCCAATCATTGATGTCAATGCTGTCACGCTTCAAGTATTTGAAGCATTTTCTTGTCCTCCCCTGGAACATTAACCACTTGAGAGTTGAGAGAACAGGAGCTAGCAGGAGAGAAGTTTATCTAACACCCAGACATAGTGTCCAGTTATGAAAATAGATTTTACAATAGTTTTACTTGAATGCTTATGGAGTTGGTTTCAAGACGGGCACCAGCATTTGTTCAAAAATTCTCCCACTCAATCCAGAGGATGTGGGGGAGGCATGACTGATGCAATTTCTTTAGTGCTCTTAAGAGTCACTGATTCACAGTCCAGGTCTCACTGCAGTTCATGAGTATGGTGACAGAATTTGCTCTGTACAGGAGTTTTGTTGACTTGCAAAGCTCTTTATTGTCAAGCACTCACTGCCATAGTTTGTTGAAGGTGGAACTGGTTCATCTGACCTAATGTTAGATCTCCTTGACAATGGTGGCCTATTGATAGAGGTGGCTGCCAAGGTATGGGAAGTACTTAGAATTTTCCAGAGTCTCTCCTTCAACATATCTGGAAGATAGAATATTTGATTCACTAGTTGTGGGTTGGCATGTGAACTTTGTTCTGGCAAAATTCAAGGGCAGGCAGAGTATCTTGTATCAGAATTGAAGAGATTGCAAGCAGCTTGCAAATCAGATGGAGAGCAGGTAATGTACAGTCATCCACAAACTGAAAATCATGGATACCATTGTGGTTAGTTTAAGAACTAACCACAACTTAGTGGCAAGAAGGCTTTTGACTTTAAAGAGTTTTCAATCCAGAAGGTACTAAATGCTTACAAGAGAGGGAATTTGATGATGTGAATACCCATTGCCAAGTAGATTGCAAATACGAAGAGGGCTATCACTCAACCTTGCTTGAGACTGGTATGAATTTTGTAGGGGACTGTTTCAGATCTCTTTTCAAAGCATTTGCAATCATATCATCATGAAGTTGTTGCAAAATTGTAATTAAGTTTCTTGGACATCCACACATTTGGAGAAGAATCCACATGGCCTTATTTTTTTTACTGAGTCAGATGTTCTGGTCAGGTCAATTAATGCAATGAAGAGCTTCTGGTATTGTTCTGAAGAACACCAGACAAAACAAACCATAATGGATAAAGTTCAATTTTAATGAAGTGCAGTTTAATTTCTTCTACTAGTAACATACTTAGTAGAACAAATAGTAGGAATGATTAGAACAGACCTCCCAAGATATGTCTTACTAATTTTCTAAAGGTACAGTGGTTATAAGGATTTACCACTTCTTGGATTAGGTACATCACTAAACAGATAAAATTAGATGTATATATATTTGCCTCCTTCCTCATCTACTTTTTTTCCATGCTTCTTCCTACTCACTTGTTGTTTGTGATTGACTCCGGCATACTGTTTCAAGGAATTAACAACACTCCAATCCTTTACACAAGTGAAAAATTATCAATTTGCAGATGTGTATATCAAGTACTTTCTAACTATCTTACTTAGAAATCTACTGCTGATACAGTATGAGTGGCCATGTATGGATAAAGGTGCTCAAGATTACTCAGAGATCCAGGATAGTTCCAGTTTCTGTTGCAGTGCCTGATGACTTAGATCGCAGAGTCCAAATCACAAATGAGCATTCCTTTTGAGTTAGGACAGTCCACATGAGTCAAGTATGCTGACAGATTTACACCACCACTTCTGAGGAGGAATTCACTTTACAAGTCTATAGACTGAAATAAGATGATTGTGTATTCTATCAAAAGCTTAATTAAAATAGTCCAGGATATTTTGATTTTTAAAATTGTGTTCACCTGTATCAATTCAATTCATTTTTTTCAAGTACCTTGATGTTTTAAAGTTATTTCAGAAAAAATGTTTAAAAAAAGCAATCTGCAATTAGTTTAAGAAGGAAAGATGCCTCCAGCAGATTCAATTTGTCAGCCTGAAGCAACTGGTTTGCAACTTTATCTGATCCTTCTTAGACTCTAATAGGAACGCAAGCTGATATGTTTGCAATTTATGTAATTTCTGACTGATGTTTCAAATGAAACTTTGTATCTCAAATTTAATATTGTTTGGTTACCTTGTGACAAGTTGTGATTGGAAGGAGTAGTTGAATTCCTTCTGTACAAGAGCAGCAGCGTGAAAGGTTAACCTAAAAGAGGGCAATTCCAGAAGGATAGGATCATCTTTCAAGTAAGCTTTTTAAATTTTGAGGATGTGTTGCCCTTATCCACTTTTGCTGTCCTCTCCCATCATTTCCTGTTTGGGTCCTCATGGTTTCTGGCTCACAACACTGACACCATAATCAAAGTCACCAACTGACATCCTGTATTATTGTGACCACAGCTCATCAATCCTTCTGCACTTTCACCATGATTGACAACTGAATTCTAGGAATACTATATACATTCTTGGATGTCGTCAGTGTTTAAAACAAAAGGCTAATCCCATACGCGCTGAAAGATCCTTCCAGCAAAGGTAAAGTATTTTGAGGTTCTCGGAGAGGCAGCTGTCCTTAATTAACACTCTGATCCCAACCTGACAGAGGCTCCAGCACATCAGACTGATGAATGTGTCATGGTGCTTGAGCAAGATAACTTAAAACACCTCAGAACCCAATGATTTCAAAGTGTGTGTCCCCACCCCCCATCACTCTGAAAAGTGATCACATTAAACTCTGAAAAGAGGAAAGGAATGAAGCATGTAATTAAAAGTCTTTTTTCCCTCAAACTAATTAAAACCTGGTAATTATTGTCACTGACACAGATGTATTCAATTGAATAGTACCTGAACTTGCTCACGAATCATCTTGACAGGTTACTTTGAAATTTCCTTTGTGATATTTTAAAGTTGCTTTAATAATATGAACATGTATTTATTATGGACTACAAGGATGAACCTACTATGCTGAATTGTAATCTTTTGGATAATGAAAGTAATTCTGCTGTAGCATTCTAAGCAAAACTGAGGTATTGAGATACATGTTGGACAGGATTTTCTGGCTGCGCTCACCCCGGAACTGGAAAATCCCACCTGAGGTCCACAGACCTTTCCGTATTTCACCCTTCACCCGCTACAAATTCTATGGCAGATGGAATGGAAAAAATTGTCTCATTGTGTACACTGCACCTATGATAGATTAGATTACACTGATTTATGTTTAAGGTTTCTTTTTTTTGTACTTCTGTCTGAAATCCAGCTGGTTTGTAGCAAATATATCTGAAAATAAAGGGGTGAAGCATTTGATAGCAGTGATAAAAGTTTTGATTTGCCTATTTGGAAGCTTTTTTTTACAGCAGTTAATTTTGTAGACCTTGGTCTCTGCTGACTATAATTACTGCTGTTCTTCCTTATTCAAGGCTCTCCTGCCCTTTTGAGGTCCTTCATTAATACTTTGCAAGCTCTCATGGGTGTCCCCAGAGCAGAACTGAAGCACCATCATATTTCCCTCCTTTGTGCAGCTTATTTTGGCAGATGGGATCCAAATGTGAGTATTTGGTTATCTTTGCTGAAATCATCACTATTTAATCTTGAGAAGATATTAATTATGTTATCTATGTTAAATAATGTAGTGTTAGCTTCTGCATTTCTATCTCCAGAACAATGTTTGATGCTTCTGGTAGATGGATAATAAATTAAATATCACAAATCTGAATTCATATGGTTTGGGGTCTTGTTTTGTGATTTTTGCGGTCAATGGTTTTGAAAAGTAATCACATTTGAGTGGCATGCTTTATATGAAAGTGGATTCACACAAATTTTGGAATTTTTTCTTAGAGACACATATTGCTGCCTTTAATAAAAGAAGGCTAGTCACTTCACCACTTGATGTTAAACACTTAAAGCTGATTTTCTCTCCAATATATAACTCACCTGATTTGACGGGATGAGTCCCATAATGTGGGGTAGGAGGGACAATTGGTGGATTTGGTTGAAGGTGAAAATTGGTGCTGTAAATGAAAAATAGCCCTGAGGTGCTTATGTATTCGTGACCAAGCAATGAAAATAGGCTTTCACAATGGCACAAGACACTGGTTAATTGATTATCTCTGGAGTGTGAGCATATATGTGTGATCCTGCTTGTTTTATAAGTACATTTCAGGAAGTATTAACATAATGATGAAAATAAGATGTGTAAACTGCATTACAAGAGAATAATGACAGAGTCAAAATTTGTAATATTTATTTATCAACATCTTTGAACTATGAGACAGCCAATCTGAGCAAATTTAAACATCTTATTAAACTCCAGTATAAATAATAAATCCAAATCCAATTTTATGACGTATGAGGATAAGAAGGTTTGTCTGAATCTTTAATACAATATTTCTCACAAATTAAAAGGAATTTTGTGCTAATTAATCCTGTATCCCATTGTCTTCCACCGTTTCTCCATCATGATTCTCCTTAGCACAGTACCTCAATGTTCCTGACCTCCATCCCAAACTACTTCTTGTATGTATGCAATCTTTAATTCTTCAACAGCCTCCTGGATTCTACAACAATTCCTGCACAGTCAGACACTAAATTGTTAATGAGCCAAACTTCTAAAGGGCTCAATGTTTGCAATAATAAAGTCATTTTGGCTAACCTTGAATCCCACTGGATTGTCAGTCAAGTTCAATGCTGTGACACACACACACATAATTTTCTAATTGACTGTAAGTTTCAAATCTAACATCCAGTCCATCAACAACACTAATCCCATCACCTCCATCTTATCTATCATCCAGCTCTGACAAAGGGTCATTCAGACTTAAAACATTGGCTCTAGTCTCTCTCCACAGATGCTATCAGACATGCTAAGCTTCTCCAGCTTTTCTTGTTTTGTTCCTATCATCTACATTTTTAAGTCACATTATTACCACTGAAGGCCTTATTCATACATTTGTCAGCTCCAGATTTGACTTTTCCAAGGTAATTGCTGCTGACATCCCAAATTCCAGGCTTCAACTGATTCAGAACTTTAGCACTATTTGACTTCCAAAATATTCATTCTTGCTCTCAAGGATGATTATGGATGGGCAATAAATGCTAACCTTGCCAGCAACACTCACAACCCATGAACAAATTTTTAAAGTCTCTCCCTAGGCCCTTCCCTATCTCTCCATTGTTCATTGTCATTGTTCACACCTATGACCCTTCTGCTTTTCAAAATCCTATCTTCCATTTTGTTCTCACAATCGCAATATCATTCTTCGCCTTCAAGAAACTCTTAAAATCCATCTCTTGAGCTATTCCCTCAGACATCTTGCCAAGCTTCCTCCTACACTGGCTTTGGTCTGAATGCAATTATGAGATATTTGGGAACATTACATTATGTTAACATGCAATATAAACTAAGTTGTTGCACTAATAAAATTTTTAACACCAAAATCCAAATTAAAATGAAGTTAAAGTTCCTCAGCATTTCCAGTCTACTCCTACCAAACTCCAGTAGACTATGGAATTCCTGTAGTAAAAGGCCATTTGATCCATCAATCTGCATCCACTCTCTGAAAGAGCATCTGACCAAGCCCATGCCCCACTTTATTCCTGTGCATTTACTATAACTAATCCTCCTAACGTACACATCTTTGGACAGTAAGGGCTAATTAACACTGCCAATCCACCTAACCAGCGCATCTTTGGACTGTGGGAGGAGACCAGAGAACCCAGAGTATACCAACAAAAACACAGGGAGTTCTGGCCAGAACTTTCCATTCACCTGACGAAGGGGGAAACCCCAAAAGCTTGTGAGTTTACTGTCAAATAAATCGGTTGGACTTAAACTTCTTACTGTGTTTACCCCAGTCCAATACTGGCATCTCCACATCATTCTTGACAAAACCAATGTTACAAAGGGTATAGGAACATTGGGAGTGCCTACACCTTTAAACTAGAATGTTAGCAAATCAGATCAGTGGAAAGGAGTATTATTGTTAATTGGGACCAGTTTGGAAGTTCAGATTGTGTTGTAATTCAATTTTTATGATTCTGTTTAATGTGGCCTCTTCAAGAGACACTTCACCTGCTTCTTGAATTCCTATGGGGCATTATTATCACACCTTGTGGCATTCTGGGAATTACCATAGACCAGAACTGAACTGGGCTAGCCATATAAATACTATGGCTACCAAAGTAGGTCAGAGACTGAGAATTTGACAGTGAGTAACTCACCTCCTGACGCCTGTCCACTATCTACAAGGCACAAGTTAGGAGTGTGATGGAATGCTCTCTATGTGACTAGAGGAGTGCAGCTCCAACAATCCTCAAGGAAATCAATTCTATTTAGGACAAAACAATCGACTTGAACGGCTCCCCCATTCACTATCTTAAACATTCATTCTCTCCATATCTTTACACATAAGAAGCAACGTGTACCATTTACATTATGCAAAACAATAACTTGCCAAAGCAGTTTTGACAGCACCTTCCAAACTTGCAATCTCAACCAGCTAGAAGGGCAAGGGCAGCAGATGCATGGGAATACCAGCTTCTGCAACCTCCCCTTCAAGCCACACATCATGCTTACTTGGAACTATGTCACCATTCCTTCACTCCTACTGGAGCTTCTTTCATAACAGCACTATGGGTGCACTTATACCATTTGGACTGTAGCAGTTCAAGAAGGCAGCTCACTCTCATCTTCTCAAGGGAAATTAGGAATGGGCAATGAATGCTGACCTAGCTGGTGAAGACCTAATTCTGCAAGTAAATATCTTAAACACGTACAGAGATAAGAAGAGTATTTTTTCTCAGAGGATTGTGCACCTTTCGAATGCTTTGCCTCTGATGACAATGATAGCGGAATCATTGAATAATCTTAAGACAGAAGTAGATGGATCCTTGTTAGGCAAGGGAACCAAATAATTGTCTAGAGTAGATGGGAATGTGGGACTCAAAACACAGAATGACCAGCCATGATCTGATTGAATGTTATGTAGGCTCGAGGGGCCAAATGGCGTACTTCTGCTCCTATTTTTTATATTCGTATGTACAGCCACCACCAATGTTGAAACCAAACGACTTCCACTAACCCCATTCACATCAGCAATTTTATAATAATTAGAAGAATGCTAACAATAAGAAATAATTCTAAACTGACTAACATTTAGTAGCACAATGCAAACAAATTATTTTTTGTAGATAATCTGAAACAAATTGTCAGGGTTGGAACTTTAAAACAGAAATGTAATTCAGTGCAATGATAGATGTTTTGCAACAACTGACCTCCAGAGGGCGAAGATAGTCCATAGCACTGAAAGAATTTAGCAGAAAATGTTTTTACCGTGGATGATCTGAAATAGTCAGGTGATGAACATCTGATTAGATTATCTTGGGGCACACAATGAATCTTTCAGTTCTGAGTGCCTCTGTCTGTTTTCTCTTTGTTGCCATATGATTCAAGTCAGTTATATATAAGCTCAGGAAAGATCGCAAATATCCTATTTGAGTCATTAGTAATAGTTTAAAAATGACTTTCATTTAATCAGAAATTTTGGATATGCTTTGATTCTTGGTTAAGTATCAAGAATCCTTTTTCTAACGTTGTCGATTATTTTCTAATTTTTCAAAGGATAGGTTTTGATGGTTAAACCTTTTGTCTTTACTGCTGGCAACTAATCTGACTGGTTTGTCCACCATTTGTAGAACCTGCTCAATTCCATTGCATTAATCTGTCTGGAATAATCTGTCTGGAGTGGTGTGCCTCAGGGGTCTGTTTTGGGGCCCCTGCTGTTTGTAATTTTTATAAATGATCTGGATGAGGGTATTGAGGGATGGATCAGTAAATTTGCAGATGACACTAAAGTTGGTGGAGTGGTAGATAGTGAAGAGGGGTGTTATAGTTTACAGAGTGACTTGGACAAGTTGCAGAGCTGGGCCGAGAGGTGGCAAATGGAGTTTAATGTGGAAAAGTGTGAGGTAATGCACTTTGGCAGGAACAATAAATGTGTAGAGTATAGGGCTAATGGTAGGGCTCTTAATAGTGTTGAGGAACAGAAGGATCTTGGTGTATGTGTCAATAGATCCCTGAAAGTAGGCAGTCAAGTGGATAAAGTTGTTAAGAAGGCATATGGAGTCTTAGCTTTTATTGGTAGGGGGATTGAATTTAGGAGCCGCAGCATCATGTTGCAACTGTACAAAACTCTAGTGCGGCCGCACTTGGAGTATTGTGTGCAGTTCTGGTCGCCACATTATAAGAAAGATGTGGAGGCATTGGAGAGGGTACAGAGGAGGTTTACCAGGATGTTGCCTGGTATGGAGGGCAGGTCTTATGAAGAGAGGCTGAGGGATTTGAGGTTGTTTTCGTTAGAAAGGAGGCGGCTAAGAGGAGACCTTATTGAAACATATAAGATGATTAGAGGTTTAGATAGGGTGGACAGTGATAGCCTTTTTCCTAGGATGGAGAAAGCTAGCACGAGGGGACACAGCTTTAAATTAAGGGGTATGAGTTATAGGACGGATATCAGAGGTAGGTTCTTTACTCAAAGAGTGATTAGGGAGTGGAATGCCCTGCCTGCAGCTGTTGTAGATGCGCCAAGTTTGGTGGCGTTTAAGAGGTTAATTGATAAGTATATGGAAGAGAAGGGAATGGTTTAGTTTGGAGGGGCATTGCTTTTTATTTTGGTCGGCACAACATCGAAGGCCGAAGGGCCTGTTCTGTGCTGTAATGTTCTATGTTCTAAAAATCAAGCATTTTCTGCATCAGGTCCAGCTCCACCCAGACAGTAAAGAAAATAAAAATTATCTAGTGGTATTGATGAGATATCTCACCAAAGTAGCATTGTGAGGACAACATTGTCCTCAATTGACTTCCACATACTTATACATATCAGCTTTTGGATATTGATCAAAAGCAAGAACCCAGCCTATCTTCTCCACAACACCCACTTTTCCAGGGAAAAGTGGGAAATCTCTCTCTTTCCCTCAGAGAGATTGCATCTTATTGCAGATATCCTGGAGGCGAAATCAGACAGTTTGATGTAAAACCAGCGATTTTTCCTGTGTGTGTGGTTTAGTTACTCAACAGATAAATTGTTGGAAGCAAGAACACGCAAGTTTTTATTCTGAATCATTTGCCAGGAGGCTCCTGAGAGAGACAAAACACAGGAAATCGAACAGCAAGTCTCCCTTGCGAATCTCTTTATGACTAGGTCAGGAACTGAGTTGGCAGTGGTTTAGGAGAGTCACTGACATGATACCTTCTCTACTGTCCATGAGGAGAAAGGGGCACTGGAGCGAGAGAGGAAAATACATTTTTCAAAAAAAAAGTTTAAAAGAGAAAGTAAGAAAAAAGAAATAAGAGCAGACATATGTCATTCAGCTTCAATCTACACTGCTATTCAATACAATTATGACTAATCTTCTGCCTCAACACAGTTAATTCCATTGACTACAATGGTTGCACAAAACTGGCAGCCAATCCAATACTGACAATTTGTACCAGTCTCTGAAATGAATTTTTACCGTCGGGATTTTTTAAATGGAATGAAATAACATGAGATGCTCAGAGGAGAAGTTATCAAAGAAGTAAGGAGACAAGAGAGAGATATGATTTAATGATGAGAGCTTTAACAGCACTACAGTTGTTTCAGCAGGGCTAACAGCATTACAAATATTCAGATGGGTAAGTTTCAATAAGGAAATGATAACAATGTGATTCTCTAAATTAAGCTCAGGGGTGGCCAACCTTTACTTAGAAGTGAGAGCATGCTGAAGGGAGATGTGGAGAGAGATAGCAATATCTGATCTAGTGCAGAACCCAGAAGGTCAGAGCCGGAAGCAAAGCAAGGTATAGGAGAATATCGGTAAGATTATTACTTAGGAGCATTGATGTACAGAAGGGTCTGGATGTACAGGTCCACAGATTCCTAAAAATGGCAACATAGGTGGATCAAAAAAGACATAAAGTATGCTTGCCGTCATCAACTGGAGCATTAAACATAAAAGTTGGCAACTTATGTTACAGCTGTATAAGACTTTAGAACATAGAACATTACAGCGCAGAACAGACCCTTCGGCCTTCGACGTTGCACCGACCAATTAAGAAAAAGCAATGACCCTCTAACCTAAACCATTCCCTTTTCATCCATAAACTTATCTACTAACCTCTTAAATGCCACCAAACATGGCGCATCTACAACTGCAGCAGGCAGGGCATTCCATACCCTTACCACCCTCTGGGTAAAGAATTACATTTGGAATATGTTGCATGCAGTCTAGTACAAAGAAGGTTCATGAGGATGTTGCCTGGTCTGGAAGGCTTTTAGTATGAGGTGAGCTGAGATAAACTCAAATCATTTTCACTGGAAAAACACAGGCTGCGACCTGATAATGGTCTACAAAATTATGCAGCAAAGGGAGGGTGGATAGTCCGAGGCTTTTTTCCAGAGTGGAAAGGTCAATTACAAGTGGGCATAGGTTCAAGATGAGAGGGGGCAAGTTGAGGGGAGACGTGCAAGGAAAGTTTTTTTATAAAGAGTGGTGGGTGACTGGATTGCACTGCCAATGGAGTTGATGCAAACAGACACATTAACAACGCCTATCTTGATATAAATATGAATGGGAGGTGAACAGAAGGATATAAACCATATATGGATAATAAAGAGGGCACTGAAATAAGGATTGAGAATCGGTGCAAGCTTGCTGGGCCAAAGGGCTTGTTCCTGTGCTCCGTTGTTCTTTGTTAGGTGCACAGAACGGGAAGAGAATAGAATAGGGAAATTAAAGTTTCTGTTTCTTAGGAGGCGGTGCTTGGTACCTTAATCAACTTTTCAAAGATTCTAAGAAACACATACAGAAGCTGTAGGATCATTTAAGAGGGAGTCAAGCCTGAGAGGGTGGCAGGACAGTAGGGAACACAATGAATGCTGAAGGATAGAGATTTGTGAAGATAGAATAAATAAAGGCTGGAAAAAAGAAAGAGGTGTGATATTGGAAAGGATAAAGAGAAAAGAGGAAAAGGAAAGAAAATGGTGAAATAAAAGTCATAGAGGTTTACAACATGGAAACAGGCCCTTTGCTCCGGCTTGTCCATGCTGCCCTTTTTGTTAAACCCCTCAATTAATCCCAAATGCCCACATTTGGTCCATATCCCTCTATACCCGTCTTACCCATGTATCTATCTAAATGCTACCACTACTAACTCTGGTAGCTTGTTCCAGACACTCACTATCCTGTATGAAAAAAACTGCCCTTCTGGAAACTTTTGTACGTCTTTCCTCGCAACTTAAACCTATGCCTTCTAGGTTTAGGCTCCCCTGCCTTTGGGAAAAGATATTAACTATCTAGCTGATCTGTGCCCCTCATTATTTTATAGACTTCTCAACCTTCTTGGCTCCAGAGAAAAAAGTCCCAGTCTAGCCAGCCTCTCCTTTATAACTCAAGCCATCAAGTCCTAGTAGCATCCTAGTAAATCTTTTCTGCACTCTCTCTAGTTTAATAATATCCTTTCTATAATAGGGTGACCAGAACTGTACACAGTATTCCAAGTGTGGTCTTATCAATGTTTTGTACAACTTCAAAAAGATGTCCCAATCCCTGCATTCAATGTTCTGACCAATGAAACCAAGCATGCCAAACTTACTATGCCTCCTATATTCTCATCCAAATCATTAATATAAATGACAAATAACAGTGGACCCAGCACTGATCTCTGAGGCATATCATTGGTCACAGGCTTCCAGTTTGAAAAACAACCCTCTACAACCACCCTCTGGCTTCTGTCAAGAAACCAATTTTGTATTCATTTAGCTACCTCTCCCTGGATCCTGTGAGATTTAATTTTATGCAACAACGTACCATGTCCTACCTTGTCAAAGGCCTTGCTAAAGTCCATATAGACAACATCAACTGCACCGCCCTCATCTACCTTCTTGGTTACCCCTTCAAAAAACTCAGTCAAATTTGTGAGACATGATTTTTCACTCACAAAGCCATGCTGATTGTCCCTAATCAGTCCTTGCGTCTCAAAATGCCTATAAATCCTGTCTCTCAAAATACCTTTCAACAACTTACCCACCATAGATATGAGGCTCACTGGCCTGTAGTTCCCAGGTTTTTCCCTGTAACCTTTTTTAAACAGAGGTACAACATTTGGCACTCTCCAAACTTCAGGCACCTCACCCGTGACTATCGATGATTCAAATATCATCAAAGTAATGGGCTTGGATCCAGAGCAGGAGCATGTGAATGGACACTTGATAATGAGGTTATATAGATGTGGTTACAGTCAGTGAACAAGCTGTTGTCTAAGTGCCAAGATAGTTAATGGCTGAGGTAATACGTCAGAGAAAAATTGAGATGTGAATTCCAAGAACAAGAAGTGTTTCCTCGGGCAATATTGAATAACTGTTTGCTGTGTACAAGAGTTGATGATTAGTCAAAAGCAAGGCATGTTATTCAAGCATAGAATCGTAGTATCATACAGCACAGAAGAGGCCCTTCAGTCCATCGAGTCTACACTGACACATTAGAAAAACCTGAAGTCTCACCTAATCCCATCTGCCAGCACTTGGCCCATAGCCCTGAATATTATGAAGTGCTAAATGCTCATCCAGATACTATATAAAGACATGAGGCACCCTCCCAAGCAGCGTATTCCAGACCACATCATCACGTTTTGCTTCACATCCTCCTTAATCCTGCTTCCCTTCACCTTGAACCTATATAACCTCATGACTGACTCTTCAACTAAGGAGAACAGCTGCTCCTTATCCACTCTGTCTATGTCTTTCATAATCTCATACACCTCAATCAGGTCACCCCTCAGTCTTCTCTGTTCCAATGAAAACAATCTAAGTCTATGCAACCTTTCTTCATAACTTAAATGTTCCATCCCAGGCAGCATCCTGGTGAATCTCCTCTGCACCTCCTACTATACAATCACATCTTTCCTATAATATGGTGACCAGAACTGCAGACAGTTCTCTAGCTGTGACCTCACCGAAGTTCTATACAACTCCAACATGACCTCCCTACTTATGTAATCTATGCCTCAAATGATAAAGGCAAGTGTCCATATGCCTTTTTCACTAGCCTGCTTCCATCTTCAGAGATCTATGAAGAAACATGCCATAGTCCCTTTGCTCCACAGAACTTCCTAGTGTCCGACCATTTATTGAGTATTTCCTTGTCAAACTACTCCTTCCAAAATATATTATCTCACACTTTTCAGAGTTGAATTCCATCTGCCACTTATCTGCCCATTTAACCATTCCAGCTATATCTTCTTGTAGTCCAAGACAATCTGCCTCATTGTTAACCACCCAACCAATCTTTGTGTCATTCACAAACTTACTAATCGTACCCACTACATAGTCATTTCTGTCATTCATATAAATAATGAATAAATACTAGGGAAACCAACATAGATCCTTGTGATAAACTACTGGACACTGGCTTCCAGTCACTAAAGCAGTCTTCTGTCATCACCATATGTCTCCTACAAATGAGCTTATTTTGAATCCATTATATCAAATTATCCTGTATCCCTTGTGAATGTATTTTCTTTACATGGCTCCCATGTGGGACTTTGTCAAAGTCTTTGCTGAAATCCATATAAACTACATCAACTACACTACCTTTGTCTATACACCTGGACACTTTCTCAAAAGATTCAATCAAATTTGTTAGGTATGACCTCCCTCTGATGAAGCCAAGCTAACTATTAAGCTTTGATCAAGCTTTGCCTCTCCAAATGGATATAAATGTTCTACTTCAGAAGTTTCTCAAATATTTTCCCTACCACTGACGTGAGGCTCCCTGGTCTATAGCACCAAGTATATCTCTACAACCTTTCTTAAAGAGTGGAACAGTATTAGCTGTTCTTTAATCATCTGGCACGTCTCCTGTGTAAACACAATAAGAAGTCTTATCCCAGTCCAATGCTGGCATCTCTATATCATGACCTCCCCTGTGGCCAGAGGGGAATTGAAAATTTGGGTGAGAGCCCCTGAAATCCCCTCCCTCGCCTCCCACAGCAATATAGGGCACAATTCAGCAGGACATGAAGATTTATCCACTTTTAAGGCTGCCAACACTTCCAATACCTGGTTTTGCTTCTGTCAATTTGTTCAAGAACCTCATAGTCTCTCCCTGAATTCCATACCATCACCATCATTGTCTTGGGTGAAAACAGATACGAAGTATTCATTCAATACTCTACCAATGTCCCCTGGTTCCACTCACAAATTGCCCCATGGTCCTAATGGACTCTACTCTTTCCCTGGTTACTGCTTCTGATTTATATATTTGTACAAAATCTTTGGATTTTCCATTCTTTTACCATCCAGAGCTTTCTCATATCCCTTCTTTGCATTCCTAGATCCACCTTGTAATTTCTATATCTTACTAAGGACTCCACTGATTTGCTCCCCTTATACTTTTTAAAAGCCTTTCTTAAAAGTTTAAAATTTAAAGTTTATTTTATTAGTGTCACAAGTAGGCTTATATTAACACTACAATGAAGTTACTGTGAAGTTCCCAGTAACAGAGTCAAACTCTGCAACCAATTGATTGACACACAACTTTTAATCTTTGCCACTTTAAATCTTGAAAACTTTGATATGCTTTTTATTCCATTCCATTAATTTTCTTTTGAGGAGATGGAATGAGTAGTAAATTACTAATTTTCTCAGACAACTGCCACATTTAAACCAGTCATCACAGCAGCCACTCTGAACAAAGATCACTTCTGCTTTGGGCATTAGATATGAATGTAAATTCATCCTACGGCATTTCATATTGGCTATCCTATCATTGGAACTATCATGAAGCCAACTTTTTAACTGTAATTATCATAATATGGCCAACTCTTCTGTAAAAATGACATAAAGCATTTGGAGTCAGGTTAGAAAAGTTTTCAGTTGCCATGCATTGTTCAGATTTCAGATGCATCCTTTCCTGATGTGTCACAGCTTGATATAGCTCCTGCTTGACCAAGACCACAAGAAACTACAAAGGGTTGTGAATGTAGCCCAGTCTATTACGCAAATTAGCCTCCCATCCATTTACTTTGTTTATAATTTCCACTGCCTTGAAAAAACAGATAGCATGGTTAAGGACTCCATGTACCCTTCTTCCATCAGGAAAAAGATACAAAAGTCTGAAAGCACATATCAACTGTCTCAAGAACAGCTTCCTCCCTGTTGCCATCAGACTTTTGAATGGTCTTATCATATATTAAGGTGATCTTTCTCTTCACCTTACTGGTAACTATAACACTACATTCTGCACCCCATGGCTTCCTTCCACCCTGTAAACTCTATGAATGGTACGTTTTCTGTATAGTGCACAAGAAACAATGCTTTTCACTGCATCCCAATGCATGTAACAATAATAAATCAAATCACATCAATCAATTTCACCAACTGGACAATAAAGCAGAGCCTGGCAATAGAATTCAGCACTCCTGGCTTGCCACTACAATGATATTTATTGTATATCATTGTGAGGGCATAAAGAGATATACCACTTTGTGTTATGATACATTAAGTAACTGATAAAAACAATTCTCACGTCCTGTGGCTATAACGATTGGAACTATTTTAACTGTTTATTTTAAGTTTAATGGTTCTCGTTTGGCAATGTGGTTGCTGGAAGAATATATGCTGTTTTGTAAACAAAGGGAAGTTAGACTTGAAGTTGTGCATTATCTGTTATTGTTCCCATATGCAATGAAAATATTATCCCACAAGCTGAACAAAGAAAGCCATGGCATAAATCAAGCTAGATTTGATCTCCCACAGTGTAAGCAACCATTTAGAGTGCTAGTAGCAAGACAGAAATAGCATGATTGAAAACATAATGTGGCTTGAACTGGGTGAAAAGCTAGGAGTTTGGTGAGTGAGGGAATGAGTCAATCTCATTCTAAAAATCTAGACTGGTCTGTATTTTGACACATAACTGAAATTTACTACATAAGTAAAGTAAAGATATTCCAGCCTTAAGCAGAGGTAAGGAAGCTCTACTTAAGTAACTCTACCAAAGTAATGAGTTAGTTAGTTAACTAATCTAATCTGGTTTCTGCAATTACAGGAGACCTGATTATTCTGAGTTTCTGTACTTCCTGTAGTGTAAGTACAGGAGTCTGAGCACAGCTTTCATAGGAAGTGTGCCTTGAAGTAAGTGAGAAGCTAGGAGTTTGAAGAGTCAGTGAGGGAGCTTGATGAATGGGTGAGGGAGTTTGGTAAATGGGTGAGCGAGTTTGATGAGTGAGTGAGGGAGTTTGGTGAGTAGGTGAGGGAGTTTGGTGTGTGAGTGAGGGAGTTTGGTGAGTGAGGGAGTTTGGTGAGTGAGGGAGTTTGGTGAGTGAGTGAGAGAGTTAGCGACTGAGTGAGGGAGTTTGGTGAGTAGGTGAGACAGTTTGGTTTGTGAGTGTGTTTGGTGGGTGGGTGAGGGAGGGAGTTTGGTGGGTGGGGTGGTGAGGAGGAGTTTGGTGGGTGGGTGAGGGAGGGAGTTGGTGGGTGGGGAGGGAGGGAGTTTGGTGGGTGGGGGGGAGTGAGGTATTTTGGTGGTGGGTGGGGGGGGGGAGGGAGTTTGGTGGGTGGGTGAGGGAGGGAGTTTGGTGGGTGGGTGAGGGAAGGAGTTTGATGACATCGCAGAGGGGGAAGGGGGAGGTGCTCCTTTCTTTTTCTGCCATTTTCACGTTTCAGTATTTGACACTTACATTGGTACAGTAGGTGAGGGAGTTTGGTGAGTGGGTGAGGGAGTTTGGTGAGTGACAGAGTTTGGTGACATCATGGAGGAGGAGGGGGAGGTGCTTCTTTCTTTTTCTACCATTTTCGCGCTCCTGTGTTTGACATTTACATTGGTACAGAAGAAGATGCTGATGGGTGAGTAACTGGCAAACTGTTCCACTTATAATAAATCATTTTAACAGTCAAGATATGGCAGGATAGATCAACCAATTGGAATGTGCATCAAGTGGAATGTAGATGGTGGGTTATGGACACAGTTGTATACTAGACAAACACTTGTACCGGAATTGTTTCCAGTTGCAAAAGGAATAATGCAGTGGCTAAAATCATCGTGGAGAACAATATAGATAACAAGGTTCGGGATGGGGGGGTGGTGGTGTCACACAGCAGGTTAGGAGCATATAGGCAGAAATGGAATGGGTGACCACCAGGCAGATCAAGAGGTCTAGGCAATAGTCCATGAGTGCCCTGATTCTGTCTCATTTGCCAACCAGTTTTCTATATTGGATACTGGTGAGAGCAATGGTTCAGAGGAGTGGAGAAACAGCCAAGGACATGGTACCATGGGAGACTCAACTGTACAGAAAGAGATAAAGAAGAGTGGAAGGGCATTAGTGAAATGGGATAGTTGGGAAAACAGACAGGTGTTTTTGCGGAATTAGAAGTGACTTCAGGATGATATGTTGTCTCCTTGGTGCCAGTATCAAAGACGTCACAGAGCAGCTGCAGGACATTTTTCGAGAGATGAACAACCAAAAGTTCTGGCCCACAGTGATATCAATGACATTGGTAGGTAGAGGGATGAGGTCCTGAAAGCAGATTTAGAAAAGAAATTAAAAAGCAACATTTAAAAGCAATAATCTAGGATTGCTCCCAGTGCCAGATGCTAATGAGGATATGAATAGGAAAATTAAGTGATTAAACACATAGAATCATGGCCTTCTTCTGCACTGTAGAATTCTATTTGGCCCATCGAGTCCTACCTTTATGTTAAATAACCCAGGCTCTATCCCTATAAGCCCAATAATCCCCCTAACCTACATAACTTGGGACACTTAGCATATTCAATCCACCCAGCCTGCACATCTTTGGATTAGATCATAGTCATAGACTCATAGAGGTTTACAGCATGGACACAGGCCCTTCAGCCCAACTTGTCCATGCCACCCTTTTTTTTTGAAACCCGTAAGCTAATCCCAATTGTCCACATTTGGCCCATATCCCTCTATAACATCATATCCCTGTAACAATTTAAATGCTTTTTAAAAGACAAAATTTTACCTGCTCCTATTACTACCTCTGACAGCTTGTTCCAAACACTCACTATCCTCTGTGAGAAAAAACTGCCCCTCTGGATACTTGTATATCTCTCCCTTCTCACCTTAAACCTATGCCCTCTAATTTTAGACTCCCCCATCTTTGGGAAAAGATATTGACTATCTTGCTGATCTGTGCCCATCATTATTTTACAGACTCCTATAAAATCACCCCTCAGTCTCCTACCCTCCAGAGAAAAAAGATTGTGGGAGGAAACCGGAGCACGGCAAGGTGGGTGCAGATGGGATATTTTTCCAGGGTGATGAGTCTAGAATCAGGGGACACAGCCTCCTAATAAAGAGCTGATCATTTCTTCACATGGAGGGTGGTGAATCTTTTGAATTTTCTATCCTTGAGGACTGTGGTAAGTTCAATCATTGAGCATATTCATGACAGACATTCATTGGTTTTTGATACTAATGATATCAAGAGATAAGGGGATAATGGGGAAAATGGAATAGAGGTGGATTTTTAACAATGTATTTATGGGATATGACCACCACTGACTAGCTAGCATTTATTGCCCATCACAAGTTGCCCTTCAGAAGGTGGTGATGAGCTGCCTTCTTGAAGCATTGCAATCCCTGAGGTTTGGTACACCCCCAGTGCTGTTAGTGAAGGAATTCCATGATTTTGACCCAACAACAGTGAAGGAGTGATATACTTGCAAGTCGGAATGATTAACTATTATTCGTTTTATTAGCGAGGCAGGCCAAATTGCTGACTCTTGCTTCTATTTCCTACGTTCCTATGTTCACTCCTACTTCCGTGGTGTACATCATTAAGCAAATATTGATTTTTTTTTTCTGAGGAGGAGGGAGGGAGTTTGTAATTGATATAAAATTCTTCAAACCACATTGTAGGAGGAAGGAAACAAATTCTATCTTTATCAAAATCATATTTCTTTTCCAAGACTCGATTATTAGCAGTTCTCATGTGCACAACTGTTGTTACAAAGTCTCACATGCGATTAAGTATTAGGAAGAGAGGAACGTGCACAATGTCAAAGCTGATTCATGTCAGCATTGAATTATATACATTCTTTCCTGTGCCATATGTTATGTTCACTATATAGTTATGGTTCAATGCATACATAAACATCTGTTGAACACATCCACAGATTGGCATCATCAAAAAAGACCAACAATTCTTCACTTCTCTTAATGTTAACAGAAAGGTTAAAGTAACAAGGTACATTAAACCTTCTAAGAAAGTGATGCTTGTCACAGATTGAACTAAACACAGCAAGGTATTGTCAACATTGGTCTCTGCTCTGCTAATCTCATAAACCCCTTAAAAGGTCCTTTGGAGCAATGGCATCCAATGCCGGCTGTCAATCCAAGTTCAAAGCTGACACTGCTCTTCAAGTATGCACAATTCCTCCATCATCTGGTGAATAGATGATTGTGTGTGAAGGTTTACAACTAAATATGTTGCAAAGGCCTTTGCTTAAAGGCATTCATGTTTTAAAATACCCAAGTGTATTCAAAGAGTTCACAAAGTAAGGGTTAAAGGAAACCACTAGCTTTTTCACCTTTGTTCAATCCGATCAAAAAGCACATAGAATCCAGGTCAAATAACACATGAATTATTTTCAATGAATCTATGTACCTCCAGCTTTCAATACCTGTTAAGTTGCTTGAGACGAGATAGCCCGGTTATAAAAGTACAAAATTTTCAAATGGAATGTATGCTTGATGGGAATATTTAACTTTAGAAAGATTAATATGTAGAACATGCAAAAGTGCACGAGTTGCTTGGATTTTCAGTGCAAGTTTAGGAGGGCTTCCAGATGTGGTTGGTCTGAGGTGGTGGCTTGTACGTGGTCAAAAAAGAATTTGGGTTAATTTCTGATCCCCAGGATAATCTCAGAGCAGCAAACAGCTTAGACAAAGATAAGGAAATTATGTTACAGTTACAGGAAATTGTACAGTCAGCACTAGTTGTGCCAAAGGTCTTTAAGATGGATATACAACCAGGAAAAATATTTGGGGTAGAAGACTTTACAGAAGTTTGCTGTTACCAGAGAATTGAAGGTAGAGTTAGGCCAATAAGAACATCAAGGTCACTACATTTGTCAGAGCAAATGAAAGATAAATCAGAATTGGAGAAGGCACTGAGGGTCAGTTGTCTCATCACTGGTTAGTGTAATACTCAGCAGAAAACTAGATAGTTGTGGCTGCTGGAGAGATCAACTATCTCTATCCAAAAATATCACCACAGGAATTTGTCAGACAGTGTTCTTGCTCAATCATCATTGGCTGCTTCATCAATGATCTTCCCTCCATCATGAAGTCACCAGTGGAATTGTTTGCTGATTGCACAATGTTCAATACCATTTGTGATTCCTCAAGTACTGGGCAGTTCATGTCCAAATGCACCAAGACTTGGACAACATTCAGGCTTCTTGCTGATAAGTGACAAGTAACTATTTTTCTTTAATCTTTCATATCACGTGGACATCGCTGACAAAGTCAGCATGTGTTGCCTGTCCGTAATTGCTCTTCAACTGAGTAGCTTGCAAGGCCATTTCAAAGGTAATTAAATTTTACAACAATCGACGATAGTTTCATGGTCACAGTTACTGAGATTAACTTATATTTCAGATTTATGAATTGAACTTAAATTTCACCAGCTTCCATAGTGAGATTCGATGCTATGTTACCAGAATAATGGCACGGGCCTCTGAATTACTAAGCCAGCAATATTACCGCTATGCCACTGCCTCCTGAAGTGCCAGGCAACCATCTTTAACAATAGAGAATCTAAGCATTTTTCCTGTTACATTCAATGGCATTATCATCATTAAATCATTGACTGGCAACATTCTGGGGGTTAGCATTGACCAAAAACTGAACTGGAAAGCTACATAAATACTGTAGCTACCAGAGCAGGTGAGAGCTGAAAATTTTGTCAGGTAACTCACCACAATTCCCAAAAACTTGCCACCATTGACAAGACACAGACTAGAATGGGATGGCATAGAACAAAGATCAAAGAACAAAACAGCATGGGAAACAGGCCCTTCGGCCCAACGAGCCCACGCCGCCACCCCGATGTTCCCATCTCTACCCGTGATCCCTGTCTATGTTTATAGATCTATGGATTAAAAACCAAATTTGAGACAATTTAGGGAGGATTTGTTTTGCCAATTAGCCTAAGAGCACATTTTTGGAATGTGGGAGGAAACCGGAGCACCCAGAGAAAATCCATGCAAGCACAGGGAGAATGCGCAAACCCCCACAGACACAGGCCCAAATCCATGTATTTGCACAGCACAGCGATAATCATGTTGCTCATCAAATGGTCCAGGTCAAGCATACACTAACGACGTGAAGCACTAGAATACTCTCAAAAAAAAATCCAAGAGCTGCCCTCTCACGACCCATCACATATATTGGGGAGGTTCAGAACAGGATCGGTAACCAGACTTAGTTATTTTATTTCGTTTAAACACAACTAGCTGTCGTGAACTAGAAGCAACACCCAATAGGCAAAAGAAGTTGATTCAATAATAACTTTCAAAAGGGAATTAGATAAGTACTTAAGAGTATTGCTAGTGATAGGGATTGGGACTAGCTAGATTTTTTTCAAACAGCTGGCAGTGACTCAAAGGGCAGAATGGCCTCCTTCTTTACTGTATTTCAACATTGCAAAATAGAATCAATAATAAATATTAGTAAAAATATATGTCACTAATATAAATAGTATTAATAATACATCATTAATATAATTAATAGATGTTGGTAATATAACTAATATAATAATAAAGAGGCAAATCCCCAGCCGGGTCTAGTTGAGTGGCTGCAGCCTGGGCCTGGATTCCCGCTCCCCACCGCCTGTGTACTTCTGGTTCCCGGACTCCCCTGGCCTGTTGATCGCCATCACCATTCCAGACTGAGGGTGAGAAGCTTCTACTCTCCACCTAAATGAGTGCAGCTTCAACAATGCTCAAGAATCTCAGCACCATCCAGGACAAAGTGAGTTTCTTGATTGGCACTCATACACCCACTTAAACCTTCACTCCCTTCAGGGAATAATTTTATTGGCTTGTCACAGCCTGGTAGGTTTTTCAAGATTTTGTAGATGATATGCCTTGGGGACAATTTTGAATGACAGCAGGAGCCACTCTGTTGGAATGGTCTTAAGCTTAGGCATCACTGTTTTGCTGCACATTTACCATCTTTGTGTGATGACTATATCAATAAAAGTTATTTATTTAATCCTGTCTGGGGGCTATGACACTTTTAGTTTTCTGAAATGTATCTTACAATATCTTACAAATTGGCCTTTGACCTTTCAGTACCATTTGGGCTCAAATCCAAAATAGAGGGAGAGACCCAAAGTCAGAGGAAAACAGATAAGTAGCAATGTCAAAGTTACAGAAATGAAAATAAAATTTAACTTAAATTAATGAAATTAGAAGAGAGGGTAATTAGAGAAGAGAGAATGGCGAAAAAGGTAAGAAAGGACAAGTAAAGTTAAAATTGTTTTCTTTCATTCAATGCTGTGGGTTAATTGTTTATTTTTGCATTGTAGGATTAACTATTTAGTAACCAATGCCTAATATTAACTTTATTACTGTAATATCAGAGTTTATTTTATCACCACATCTTGTGATATGATAATTTGAAAAATACTGGATCCAATCCCCTGAATAAGCCCACAAACCAAAGATGAATCAAGGCAAAAATGTGGAGCTTAGGCAGCTTTGATAGTGGATGAAATGCTGAAGGAAAAGACTGTATTCTTCAAATAAATAACAATTTGGCTTTAATTGATATTAATAAAGTTTCACAGTGCAGCAGAATCAATACTCCTACATAGAGTGTTTCTTATTAAAATAGCAGGATATCTCCTCTTGAATAAAAATAATATTTTCTTTTGAATCATTATTTTCTGAAGATGTAGAGTTTCTGATAGATGGTGTGAAATGTTCCTTAAAATAATATTTGATTTAGTCCTGTTCAATTAAATTTCATTTGTGAAGATGCAGAGCAGGAGTGGGATTCTCCCAAAAAATTCTAAGTGTCGAATTCCCGCAAAAACTGGAGTAAATAAGGCTGCTTTTTTTTTCAGAGGGATTTTCAAAAAGAATCTCTCACACTCTGTGCACTGCAGAGTGCACTACCGTGATTCACTGCAGAAACTAGTGAGTGAGGCCTATGTCTGCTGGAAAGGTCGACAGCATAACGTTGAATGGGCCACTGCATATGCTAATCTATCAGCGCTGAGATCAGCACATATGCAGTGGCTTCTGTCTGCTTGCGACCTCTGAATCACCGGCCTTCCCACCTTCCAAGACGTGATTACTGGGCCCCTGAACATGCCAAGGCTTGGCCCCAGCCCTCCATCCTCCTGACCTGCCTTGATCTTCCACCCACCAAGCCCTCCCCCCGCCACAGCCCCAATCTCCCATCCTCCTCCCCCTAACAGCAGTCTTAACCATCCAGCCCTAACAGCCCCTCCCACCCCCAGCAGGCTACCTCACCTTCCCCACCCAATCACTGGTCTCCCTCCCTCCCTCCCTCCCCCATTGATTCCAACTGCAGATTCGCAGCAGGAACCCTGCACCCCAATCGATCTCCCCACTAAAAGGCCCTGCCCCTGCAGGACCTACCTACTCCCCCTTGGCACTGCCGCATGCCTGATGGGCACTGCCAGTTTGTTCTTCAGACAGTGCCAGTGGGCTCATGCTGGTACTGGCAGCCTGGCAATAATGATATGAAGATGCCGGCGTTGGACTGAGGTAAAACACAAAGAAATCCTACGACACCGGTTTAAAGTCCAAACAGGTTTATTTGTAGTAAACGCTTTTGGGACAGCCTGTCCCTTTGTCAGGTCAGAACTCTTAGCCACCTGATGAAGGGACAGGTTATCCCAAAAGCTTGCGGCATTTGCTACAAATAAACATGTTTGGACTTTAAACTGGTATTGTAGGATTTCTTTGCGCTTAGCCTGGCAATGACCAGGGTTCACCATCCCAGTGTCTAACTCTCTGGGGGGGCCTCAATTGTTCCCCCCCATTCACTCCAGCAGGATTAGACCATAGTAAGCCCCATTGGAGTGAACCACTCCTAGAAGAAGGAGAGGATAGAGGGCCTGATGATTTCAGTCCCAGACCATTTATGGGATGCTAACTGCAATTATACAGCTCTGTGTCACTGAGCTGATGCAAAGCTGATACTGCCGGAAATCTGGCAGTGGGAGATATAAGCAGGCCATGACGCCCAGTGGGGAGCCCGTGTAACGGCCTCTCCTGGAGTGTCCTGGCCCATTGCACTGAAAAAGCAGCACAGCAGGATGGGAGATTTATTCCCATAGCCTCTCACAGCTCTACAATTTTTTTTAGAGTAATTTAGAATCATGGGTATAGGCTCTTGCATATTGTTGTCTGCTTTAATGAGAATGACTTGCTACATAAGATGGTAACTACACATTTGTCATTTGTTACAAGTTGAATAGTAATGGGTTTTTTTCACTCAAATCTTTCTTAACAAACATTTAATATGTGTGATTAACATGGATCACTAACTTAACCATCTTTCAATGGCCTAACATATATTGTCCATTTATTTTGTTCTATTTGAATTTCACTACTGTCACTATTTGCGGTAATAGTTTAAATTATTGAGTCAAGGTTTCTAGAACCAGGTGTTCAAAATCTGCTCAAAATATCAATTTGAATCAAAGATCCTCTTTATCATGCCAGTAAAAAATATGTTTTAGATTTGAACATTGCATGTAAAATTCCAAGTATATCAAGCTTCCTGATATTAAGATGACTGACCATGATAGAACAGTTTTATAATTGACAATATTATTTTAGAACATAAAGTCAGATTTGGAGGTATCTACCATCAGTAAAAATGCAGGCAAGCCCAAAAATGCTGCCAATGTATTGCTAATGAGTTGGGAACTATTTCAACTGGGACTCCATAGCATTGCAAATCCAATGAGCTACTGCAAAATTATTGCATCTCCTTCACCAGTGCAACAGTACTCTTAGCTATACTCAATTAGGATGGATAATCAAGACAAATCCATATTGTAGCCTACTTGCAAATTAAATGTTTTTAAAAATATTTCTATGAACTGTACTAGTTATTGAAAGTATTGCTTCCTTTAAATACACTACCAACAATGAATAACGTAATGGAAATTGATGCAAATCTGTAGGTTCTGGACGTCCCAGAGTGCACAGTTTTGAGGGATATCATTTACACTAAAGAGACTAAACATTTAACTTCTTCAGTTAACCAGAATTAGGATTGGGCATTGATGTTTCTGATCTGTGCTGAGGGATATGCTATTATCCTTTTGATATGGTACAGAGTTACAGCTCTCTGAGTTATCAGAAAATAGCAGAAGAGTTTAACTACTTTCCTTCGTGAAAACATAATTAAAAAATGCTGACAAGAATTGATTATGTTGATTTAACCAAGCCATTTGATCTGACCGTAAGCACAGAACTGGAAGACATAAACTCCATAAGATTATGTAGGATTACAGCATATAAACAGGCCATTCAGCCCATCAGTCCAGCCAGTATTTATGCTTCATTTGAGCTCTACAATCTTTCGTCAACTAAAACTATCATCATAAACCTCTATTTTCTTTTCCATTAGCAAGTTGCTTTAGATAAAGGACATTTCCTTTAAATTGCCTATTGGATTCCTTAATGGCTATCATACATTACTGGACTCTAGTTATGCCTTTTCCTACAAAATGAATGGTTATTTAATCATTCACAGGATATGAACATTGCTGGCTAGGTTAGCATTTATTGTCCATTCCTAATTGCCCTGAGAAAGTGATTGTAAGTCATCTTTTTGAATCTCTTGCAGTCCAGTGGTATTGGTACATCCATGGTGCTGTTAGGAAGGAAGTTCCAGGTTGTTGACCAACTGACAGTGAAGGAACTGTCTATTGCTCCAAGTTAGGATTGTTTGAGTTTTGAAATGCAATCCCTGTTACATGTCTTATCTGACTTGCAGTAGTCATGCGACCTCTGTCATGAGGGTCTCATTGCATTCAGTGCAATAAAGACACTATACTAGAAACAGTGTAGTCTTTGAACTCATAACAAGATTGGTGTGTGACTTGGAGGGGAACTTGCAGGTGATGGTGTTAGCATGCATCTGCTGCCTTTTGTATCTATTCTTACAAAATACTTTTAAAGACCTCTTACTGATGGTCAGTTCCTCAGTCTTCTCTTTCAAGGGAAAAGACCCATGGGACAGAATTTTCCCATCCTACCCCCTACGATTCCCATGGCAGGACCATGCAAATGTCCATCGACCTCGGGTGGGACTTTCTGATCTTGGGGCGAGCGCAGCTAGAAAATCCCACTTATCCTGTCCTGGTGTGCATGCCCATGCATTCCTGGTTTCCTCTTTATAAATATTCTCTGAATCACATCCAGTGCTTTTATATCCATTTTATAATTTTTTTAATTCATTCACAGGACGTGGTCATCACTAGTTGACCAGCATTTATTGTCCATCCCTAATTCCTTGAGGGTAATCAAGAGTCAACCACGTGGCTGTGGCTCTGGAATCACACACAGGCAAGGCCAAGTAAGGATGGAAATTCCCTTTCCTAAAGGACATTAGTTTAGGTGGGTTTTTCCAACAATGAACTATGGTTTTATGATCATCAGTGGACTATTAATTCCAGGTTTTTTTTTATTGAATTCAAATTCTGCTATCTGCTGTGGTGGGATTTGTACCCAGGTTCCCAGAACATTAGTTAAGTTTAATAGTCTCATGATAATACTACTAGGCCATCGCTTTTCCAGTGAGGTAACCAGAATTGCATACAGGACTCTGCATGGTCAAAATAAAATTTGATAAAGATTTAGCATAAATTCCCTACTTCTTACATCTGTCCCTCTAAAATATAGTGCATGGTTTATATTTTTGTGGCTTTGCTAACCTGTAGCATAACTTTTAGTGATTAATGTATTTGCACTCAGATCCCTTTATTCCTCTACCCCACTGAGACTCTCATTTTCCACATAGTAAGTGACCTCTTCTTTCAAACAAAATGTACCACCTCACAATTATCTGTGTTGAATTTCATTTTCCAATTATTCGGCAATTCTGTAAGTTTATTCTGCCAACTACAGCAAGATGAGCTCCAGACATGTGTTTGATAAAGTACCTCATCATGGTGTAATTGAGATTACAGGTCCAGAGGCAGAATGGATATGAAATTGGTGAAAGCACTGAAGCCAAAGATATTGGTGAGCCATTGTTTTCCAGTTTCCAATGAAGTATAGAATGGTGTCACCGGAGATCAGTGTTCAGATCACTGTTTTTTTGCAATATGTTAACAACATGAACTTGAGCAAATAGGGCATAATTCGGAAAATTGTAACAGGTTTCAAGATGACAACATCAAGCATGGCAGTGGTGGGGGAGAGGGGTTAAAATCAAGCCAATGTAACTTTATTTTCCTGTTGTCTAATATTGGAATAGATACAATGAATTAGCTTTTTGTAGATTAGTTAATCTGGAAGAAGTAGAGAAACCAGCCCTGAAATCTTGAACAAAATATCCATCTATCTCTTTTGCAATGTAGTAATGACATATATTAATATATCAGAAAATTTATATGAGATTTCAGCTCTGGGAGTCACCAAACTTGCATCTTCACAATTAAGTCTCAAATAAGCACAGTTTTCTGGCTATATTTACCACTTGACAAGTGCTGAACAGTAGGTCCTTTTCCTGAATTCATTCCTTGATCAAAGGACATTGATGATGATATTGTTGTCTCAACTAAAAACAGATGTTGGACAGAAACATAATTATGTTATGAAGTTTTGTGTGTTTTATTTTTTGAATCATTGAGCAAACAGCAATTCAAATAAGCATCTGTGGAGATATTTTTCAGGTTCAGGTGGCCTCCCAATCATTTTGATGAACTGTCAGAATTAATTAACTTTTCAGCAGCTAATTAAGCTGGTCCCTGATTCAAGCTTTTGTTTCTGAGCAACATGATGAAGCCCTGGAGCAAAGGCCTGACATACCACAGATATGCAAACTTTAGTCAAAGGGAGTGTTGATGACATTTGAAAGCCAGCTTGTGATGGGAGAGAAACTGTGTCACTATAGTAAAAACGCTGGAATTACAAGTGAGATTTATGCTTTTAAAAGAAAAGGCTCCTATCATTTGTGTTTGAATGGCTACATCATTAAGAGCTAATGCTCTTGTTGGATAATTTACTTAATCAAAAATGTTCACATCTTCTAACACCCAGTGTTTCAGAACATAACTATCTATTTTTCCCTTGCATTGTAAATCATTCCTTGATATATTTAAGAGTGGTAACGTTGCATAGATTTATTCATTAATGGGTTTACAACATTTTTACTCTGAAGGTCTAATCTGTCACAATTAGGTAACCAGTTTTAAATATTTGAAAATGACTTTTTTTTAAAAAAGTACCATATACTGTTTTCATTGATGTACACTAGCCAGTTACTTAGAAAATTAATTTTGTTTTTGATTAAAAAGTGTCCATTGCATCCAAAAAATAGATTAATTTTAACAGCCTCTTTGGAGATTTGCAAACATGGCTCATTTTGTAACTGCGAGCAATATTTTCTATTTATTAGTGTCACGCATCATTAAATTATAGAAACCCTACAGTGCAGAAGGATTGCTGTTCAGCCAACAGGGTCCATACCAACAACAGTTCCACCTAGGCTCTATCCCTGTAGGCTTACTTCATTGCAATGAAAATACTTTGAAAATCCCCTAGTCACCACACTCCAGCGCCTGTTCGGGTACAGTAAGGGAGAATATGTATGGCCAATTAATCTTAGATGCTCATCTTTGGACTTTGGGAGGAACACAGAAAGAAGTTGCACAAGACCAGTTTAAAGTCCAGTTTATTTGGTAGCAAACACTAGTAGCTTTCGGAGCACTACTCTTTTATCAGGTAAGTGGGAGATCTCCTGTTGGACTTGTATTGTGAGACTTTTTACTGTGTTTACCCAGTCCAACGCCGGCATCTCCACATCATGACTGCTGTGGGAGGAAACCAGAGCACCCAGAGAAAAACCTGGGGAGAATGTGCAGACTCTGCATAGACAGTGACCTAAGTCGGGATCGAATCTAGGTCCCTGACAGAGGGCTAACCACTGTGCCACCATGCCACCTTGTATTTTACATGTATTTTAAACCAGCACAATAGTTAATGAAAACTTACTGTGCATTGAAAATAACTCTTGCTTGAAACTCTTCAATCTTTTATGTTGACTTGTTGATTCTGAACAGGTCATGCTGCAACCAGCATGCAAGCAACTCATGTAACCTAGCAGAAACTGCACCCTATAAAGGGATTTCTTAGGGTTAAAGTCATTCAGTTTTCACTCACCAATTATGACTGTTTGTACACCACTTGCAAATAGAACACTTTTTAAACAGCATAGTTCACCACAGCAGAATATTCTATAATAAAGCCTGGACTCATATGGTAAAACTTGATCCACACCTCACTCAAAGCTGCTTAAAAAAAAGTCTAAGGATTAAATAAATGTGCTTTCAACGTGTTTGATCTTGAAGTTATTTGAAATTAACCTAGAAGAGATCAAATCTTGGAATGTGCATGTGTATAAACTGACAGAGATCTTGTCACTTCTCATTCTGAGCTCCATGATTATGATCACTGTATGCATTCAAAACGAACAAATTAGAAAATAAAAGTGTTTGCATCTTCAAAACTATGCAGGCAAAAAGAACACCGGAAAAAGGATGTTTAAGGACTGATTTTGGAATCACAAAAGTATTTGGTATAATTGTGAAGATGCAAATAGATGAGAATTTCATCCCTTTTAAATATTAAAACACGTACAAGACCTTGGGAATATTTTTTCTTATTTTCCATTTTTTGATTCCGTGTTGTAAGACTAATGGCATCATCGGTGAGGCCAGAAGTGCCAGAACGATGAATTGGAGCTGAGGTGACGTAGTCTCTAAGCTAATGACTGATATTTTCACAGATGTCAATTTAGGACGAACACTTAAACTGAAGCTTGTGAGCTGGGATTAGCGGCTGTGCTTCGGGTTCCAGACAGTAAAACCTTATTTATATTGCTTGGCTCCAGCCTGGCTAAAACTTTGGTGTTGGGCCCATTTCAAAAAAATAGATTGTGTTTAAAGGCGAGAATCCATATTTTCTGAACATTTAAAATAAAGCCAGGTAGATTTACAAAGTGTTCAGAGGATCCAAAGAGAACTTTGTGAATCAGGTTTTAACTGCACCAAATTTACAGTCTTTGGGAATAATTGTAATTTTGACCGATAGTGTAAAATGGAAAATATTGATTCATCCAATTCCAATATCCGTTGCCACAAAGTCAGTGGACTTTCCAAACAATCCAGATTGTTGTCAAACCATAGTGAGTGAGATTATCAAGTCCCTCTTACACTGCCAAGCTGAGCTGAACTTTGTTTGCCATTTCAGAGTAAAGGCATTCTTATCTCTTTCATGCTGTGAAATTTAGAGATTCTAGGCAGTGATGTTGTGATATTGTCACTGCATTAGTAATCCAGAGACATCAGATAAGATCTGGGAATCTGAGTTCAAATCATACCACAGCAGATGGTGATATTTGAATTCAATAAATAATCTTAAATTAAGTCTAACGATGATCATGAAAACCATTGTTGTCATAAAAATTCAGCTGTTTAACTAATGTCCCTTAGGGAAAGAAATCTGTGTCCTTACCATGTCGAGCCTACATGTGACTCGAAATCCATAACAGTGTGGTTGACTGTCAAGTACACTCTGAAATGGAGGGCTGTTAGGGATGGGCAATAAATGCTGATCCTGCCAGTGATGCCTACATTCTGTAAATGAATTTTTAAAAAATCTATTGCTTAAGTTAAGAAAAATATCTTTTAAAAAGTTGATAACAATAGTTTCTTGCAATTTACTTGATCTTTTAAAATAAGTTAATTGGTAAGAATCTTCTTTGCCTGCAGGTAGGCAGAAATGTCATGTGGAACTATCTGATGACATCCTGGTCAATATTTATTCCTCAGCCAAACTCACTAACAAGTTAACCTAACATTATCACATTGCTGTTTTTGTGACCTCGCTGTGTGCTAATCAAGTCTCCTGCTTCTTAAATTATAACAATGATTAGATTCCAAAAGTACTTCATTGGCATTTTGAGGATGCAAAAAGTGCTTTATAAAAAATTACTTCTTTAGTTTTTCTTTCTTTATCATATACTCAGTGACCAGATGGTTAAATCTACAGATCCTGCAGCCAGATTGTAAAGTGCTGTTGACATGGCTTTTTCATATATATAATTTATGGTTCTACTCATTAAAAGCAATCTTTTCTGAAGGTGATCTCATTCCAAAAAGTGCTCCAGGTCCAATTTCCTCGCACAGTAAAATTTATCATTGTTCATGAACAATAACGAAGTTTCAAAAGTACCCATTGTAATTATCCTGAAATTTCACAATTAAATCATTAAAACATTGTGGGAAATTGCCATAAGCTCAATGTAAGAAATTACAGTATTTTCAAAAACTCAATCCAAGTGAGAAACTGGGAAAATGTGCTTTCTGACATTTATTAAGCATAATATTAGTATTATCCTTCTGAAAACACATGGTTTATAGACCAGTCTTTGTACTAGTGCATTGTACATTTGCAACCACTTGTGGATAGTTTTAAGTTGACCATTTGTTCAGTGTAGGGCTTGCTCACAGTGAAATTATACATTTTAAGGCAGCACAACTTTCTGACAACTCTTAAGCTATAACTCCTTGGGCAAGAGAATATTGAGAGGAGATTTTATAGATATATTCAAAACCATGAAGGGTGTGGACAGAGTTGATACAGAGAAACTGTTGGTAGAACATTCAAGGAACAGAAGAATTTAAACATATTTAAGGTAATCAGCAAATGAAACTATGGCAACATGAGGCAAAATATTTTCACACAGTGAGTGGTTGGATCTAAAATATACTGCCTGAGACTGATGGAGGCAGAGTCAATTGAGACTTTCAAAAATGTATCAATTGGATCATTATCTGAAAGGAAACTTTGAAGGGACTGGAAGATTCCACCAGTGGTCAATGGTGTACCATTTCTAGTGCCAGAAAACTTGTTGTTGTTGGCTGGGGAGGCAGGGTGGTGGGAGAGGGTGGAGTGGTGGGAGGGAGGACGGGTGGTTGAAACCCTGCCCTATAATTCTGTGTTCAACATGAGTTGAGTGGAAAGGCTACAGATTAGACCAAAACTCAGATGTATGAGGTATCAGCTGTACTTCAGGACTTCCATCGGGCCTAATAAGGCACAGAGGCACCAACTGATGGTTCAGGAGACAACAAAGATGCACAAACTTAAGATCATCCAAGATATCTGCTCTCCTCTAATTCTGGCTTCTTGTATAAATCAGATTTTAATCTGTCCACTATGGTGGCCACACCTTCAGTTGCAAAGGCCTCAGTATCTGAAATCTTTCTCCCTCCACTCTCAGCTTCTCTTTCACCTCTTTGACCAAGCTTTCGATTGTATATTATCTGTCCATTATCTCCTTATGTGTCTGGATATAATTTTGTTATATAATGCTCTGTGAAGTGCCTTGGAATGTTTCATTACATTAAAGACACAACATGAATATATTGTTTGTTGTTGACATGGAAAAAGTGCTTTTTCCAGGTTGAAAACAGGACACAACACCACTTCTGTGGCCAGCAGTCCTGGGGCAGCATTGGCCAATTCAGAGGTTGCCAGTAGGGCTGCCATTGAATTGGACAGCGGTCCACTTCCAGATGCTATTGGCAGTGTCAGAGAGCCACCAGCTCAGCAGTGGCATTGCTGGCAGTGGCCATTGCTGTAGCTGCAAGGAGAAGACACACCCAAAAGTTAGAGAAGTAGGTCAGACATAATGGAGCATGCCCAATTAACGAGGCCACATGAATGAAAGGCACAATACAATACAATCCTGCAGAGGACAGCTCTTACTGGCTTTGGAGCAGTATTGATCGCCTGCCTTAGTAGTCTGCACCCCTCTGGCTAGAGCAACAAGGCTCCTGAAATGCCAGTGCTCTGTTTAAGTCCTTCAACTGTGAGAAATTGCTGCATCCTTAATTGGACAGTGAGTACAGAGGCGGCTAATTCGGAAACAGTTTCCAGAAGGATTGTGCTCCCACTCTCAATTCCAGCAAGTGCAAGCTCATGAATCCTATTGATTCCCAACATCAAGATGCTGAAGCCCATGGACATTTCAGCATCGTTCTCCAATCTATTTTTTGACTGAGAGGCAGTTAATAGGTCAAGCAGGACCAGGCATACCATCACTTCAAATAGAACCTGCCTTGGGGAGCAGGGTGGGGAAAGGAGCAGGGGTGGTCAGAGTTTGGACTTCTGAAGCCACCAGTTGCAGTATTTTTGTTATAATTGTCTTGTCAAAGAGAACTAAAGGCGAAAGAGTAGATGTTTTCTGGGTTCGGGCGCTGACATTCTTTAATGGGTCAATACATGACAGCTGTAATTTGAGCCCTCCTCCAGCAGATACCTGGTACATGAGCACCCATCCATGCTCTACCAATGATTAGTCTGTTGCTGGCCCCAATCAACATTGAAAGCAGGACCTAGAGAGTTTTTGCCACATCTCTTTTCCTTCATGCAGAATATAAATTAGGTGAATGGAATCATTTAATTAAATGTGTTTCAGGATAATTGAGAGCAACTGTTTTGACCATTGATCATTCCCAGTTATTAGGCCTATTTAATTTATAATCTGAACAAGATAAAAATGCATGATTTCCTCCACGCAAGACAACACTCTATACTATAATTCAGAATAACTTTAGGGCTTGGATTTAATGGAAGGATGTGTGGAATTATGGCATTTGTAATGCAGGGGAAAAGTCTGAGTGAATTGAAAGCAAATTGCACTGAAAAGAATAACAGACATAAATCAAAGCATAAGTTCAGCAGAAAAACGCCTGTACGTTAACTGTTCCATATCATAATGAACTTTGATGCTACTATATTATGTCCCTTCAAAAGAAAACAAATCACAACATAAAATAAAAAACATTGCAGTTTGTTTGTTGGATTCAAGAACTTTGTAAAAGTTTTGTTCCAAATGGAGAGGTTGAACAACCTTAAGTAAATAAATGTATTAGAATCATACAATCATTATAAAATCCCTACAGTTCAGAAGGAGGCCATTTGGTCCATCAAGTCTATACAATAACAATCTCACCCAGGCCCTATCCCAGTAACCTCTCATATTTACCTTGCTAAACCCCCTGCCACTAAGGAGCAATTTAGCATTGCCAATAAATCTAATCTGCACATATTTAGAGCGTGGGAGGAAACCCATGCAGACACACGGAGAATGTTCAAATTCCACATAGTCACCCAAGGCCGGAATTGAACCCGGGTCACTGGTGCTATGAGGCAGCAGTACTAACCACTATGCCACCTATTGATTGAATGAATATATTTATGTTTTACAATGTAAATATTTGCCTCACATTCCTTTTCATGTGCTTCCAGGTAAAAGATAGAGCAAAGAACCTCTGAAAGCATTCTCCTATTTTTGTTCATTTTAGTTTATTTGGAATTAGCTGCTGGCCATCGTAACATCAACAGGTCACAGGGAGTCACTGACATCTAGCAAGATGATAGGGAATGACTGCCAGACCAATGATAGGAGATGGCAGTAGTGCAACAAGACTTAATGACTGTTGTGTCTGCAGTCCCTACCTGAATGGCTTTTCTTCTGCTTTGTTCCATTCACTTTATTCAAGTGGTGAAACAATAGCTTTTCAGTTGCATTTATCTCCAGCGACAATGCCTTATTATTATTCCTCAGAGAAACATTATGAATTAAATGGCACTCGCCCAATTGTACTTAAAAATGGGACTGGTTTCAAGAACCAAGGTGATGTAATACCATAACGTTACTATTAATTTCCTCCACTTCTCATGCTGTGGCACAGATGCCAAGAGCTTGCCAGTAATTCACAAAAGTGAACATTCTTCAGGACAGTCCTAAACAGTGAGTTCATAGACTATTCAGTGAGTGACATCCTGCTTATCCCTTTATCCATATTCCTATGGTTTCCACAGGAGTGATTGGATTCCCTCTAAAGTGCCAGATTTTGCTGTTGCCTAGAGAAAGTGAGCATTAGGGCTGTATCTGTCTGTCCCATACAAATAAGCTATTGTCACATTGACTGTTTACAATCTGTTGAGATTCATACAGAAGACTCTAGTGGGCACATTCTAAATGAACCATTTAGGATAATATCCCGCCATTTTCAGGCATATTTCCACATGTGATGCAATGAACATTATATTTCATTTTATTAACTGTCTTCATGAACAATCCTGTAAAACAGTAGAATCCTGCTGTTATTGAGTTGCACCCTAAAGCATGTTCCTATCGCACAAGTTTATCTTCAATGTGACTGCTAACTGTGCATAAAAGGAAGCTTTCGAACAAAAGATTAATTGCTGTTAGATGATGAATAGAATAGCAGCCATTTTAACATCCATTGATTTCAGTGGTTACTGTTATGATGATAAGTAGTTATGATATCAGTTGACTCAAATCATAGTTGAGAGTTGGAAACATGCAGAGTTTACAACTGAATTTTACCCAGACTATTAGGGGCAGGTTGGGAAAGCTGGTAAAGTTGTTGGTGGGTACATCATGCCATTTTGCCAGCAGCAGAGAGGTGATGGATAGCCATCCAGCCAGAACCTAATTGAACAACTTAAGTGATCAATTAATGGCTCCGACCCCTCCCCACCTATCTGTGTGGGCATTTGACCAGGTGCACTATAGCAGGGTCTGTAGGGGCTTCCCAATTGCTCCCTCTTCCTCTACTCTTGTCCCTTGCTGCCCATCTCTCCAGGCAGACTGCAGTTTATACTGTTGGTTCAAAGTGTGAGGACTCTCACAAAGCATGGAACAATGACCCCACCCCCCAACATCTCATCACCTCTCCTTAGAGGAGCTTGTCACTTGGGGCAGCTGCTGCCTTCAGAAGCAGTGTCATTCTCCACTTTAGACTTCGGTGATAGTCTCCCTCTTGCCTACAGCAGACACAGCCCTCTATCTAATGTCCATCTATCAAGTTCCACGGAACAAGAGTTCCTACTAAAGTCTCATCATTGAATTGACACAAGAACTTTTTTGTATTGTTCAATAATTCAATCAGAAATTAGATCATTTTACCAATCTATTTTTTCTTATTGGACTGTAAAGATTTATGCAAGACCATAATACATAGCAGCAGAATTAGGCCAGTTGGCCCATCGAGTCTGCTCTGCTATTCAATCATGGCTGATGTTTTTCTCATCCCCACTCTCCTGCCTTTTTTCCATAACCCCTGATCCCTGGTCCTAATCAGGGACCTATCTCTGTCTTAAAGACACTCAATGACCTGACCGCCATAGCCTTCTATGGCAAAGAGTTCCATATCTCAAGATGATGTCAGGTCAATTTCAGTTTTAACAAATGAGGTGGAAATCCAGTAGTTCTGTTGCAGATGCATTGTAATTTTATTGAAGAACTGATTTGTTCAGGCTGCTGTAATAGGAAACTGTGGGCTTAATTGTCCCAAGTCTCTATCAGCAGCTTCAGATGTGTTTGGGGGGAGTGGGGAGGAGGTTTGGAATAATTCAGCAGGAGACCCAAATTCGGTTTTATGTCAGTGTGAATACCCTATGGGATCTCCTCACTGGTAACCAGTGGTAACAAGCATGGCAGATCAGGAAACCCGCTGGAGGCTGGCATGAATCTCATTTGCATCTCTCTAATTGAATACCTGAGCAGAATCTCCTCCTGCCAATTCCAGACTGTCCACTGTGCCAATGGGTAAACATACTGGTGCAAAACACACGGATCAACGTGGCTTGCTGATGTCAGGACTCACCTGAACAAAATCTGGGCTGGAGTTCAGGATGGAGGCCACAGCAGCCCTGAATCCCAGACTCCAGAGCAGTTGGAGCATCTGGAGTTAAACCTTCTAGACTCCATATCCTCAGAATGTTCCTGATGCCTGGATAGGATAGCAGCCTATGCACCATCCAGGTTTGCCCGCCACAGAATATGATGCAAAACCTCCAGCTGCATAATTAATGAGGTCTGAGCTGAAAAGTTTGGCATGCTTTCCTACTGGCCTCCGCAGTGGGAAATACTCCATGTTCCTGCCACCACCACGGGACTTGGGGTTGAATTCTCCAGCCTTTTCGGCCAGCAGGATTTTCCAGTTTTGTCGAAGTCATTTTGAGTCACTGACAGCAGCAAATATGTGAAAAGCTGAACAATGGTTATCTCGGTGGTTCTGCAGAAACACCCAAACATTTCACGCTTTAGGTAATATGAAACATGAAAGAAGTCATGCCAAGGAAGGACAAAGATTGCCCATTTGAGGTAGTTCTTCCGCATGCCTTTTACCTAATCCTCACACCAAGGAAACTCTCAAGCAGAATTCTTCCATCCCGGTACTAAGGGTGGAATTATATAGCCCTCCGCAGCAAGTTTTCTTGTGGTAGACGTGGCTCATTATTGGCGACACAGACGAGGAATGTAAGTCACCTTCGACATCAACAGGATCTAAGTATCCTACTGGTGGCTGCGGTGAGATGTTTAATTCCAGCCTTAGTACTGGGATGGAAGAATTTTGCTTGTGTGTTCCCTTGGTGTGAGGATTAGATAAAAGGAAGAACTACCTCAAGTGGGCAACCTTTGTCTTTCCTTGGCATGACTTCTTTCATGTTTTGTATTACATAAAGCATGAAATGCTGTGATTGGGTGCCTCTGCAGAACCACCAAAATAAGCAAGCATTGTTCAGGCTTTCACATATCTTAGTGTAACCATGTATTGATTTGGTATTAATCCAGGGCCAATCAATCAATCTGGCCCTTAAAAGAACAGAAAACAATTTGCATTTGGAAAGCTTTAATAGTTTTCTCCTGTGTTTTAAAATTACAACATTTTTTACACAGTAAATATCAAGTATTTTTGTCATGGTTTTGTGGCTTAAGGTTCTGAATAAACAAACCTCGTTAACCCATCACAAATCTTTAATGGAATGTCAAAGACAAATTCTGGTCAATCTGATTTTCTGATTTTTTTTTGTCACTGGAATGGTCTATAGCAGTCACAAATGAAACCATACTGCATGATTGTACATCCAGTTCTCCTGTATATCAAAAAATCTAAGCATAAACACTTAACAATTCTTCAGTCTGAGAATACCGAAATATTGATGTGATTCATGTCACTAGTGAAAAGTATTAGAAATACACAGCAAGTCAGGATCTGAGATCAAAAAACATTTTGATGTCCACCAGATCTCCTTTTTCCAGCATTTTTTATTTTTCTTTGTTTTCTAGCATGTGCATTATTTCTTTTTATCACCTTCCAGGACTAAAATTGATGCTCAGAAAACTGGGCAAGCTGACTCTTATTTGTGCGCACTTTGTCTCGGCTCCCACCAATTTCAATGGTGAGATCCTAGGAGAATAGTAACATTCAGAATAAGCATTTCCTTTTGTATATCTTTATCCAAGAGAAGATCAAGTCTTGGCCAACTAACCTTTGGTGTATTGCATTCATACATCCTGATTTGGTCATTTATAAAGCTTTGTTGATGCGATAAAACGTTTTCTACAAGGACTTTCCAATCAACAGCAATAAACAAGTTGGAAACCAAAGGCACATTCATGAGTATTTCTCTGAAAATCACTATTCAACCTCTTTGAGGCTTTTGTTCCCTCAAGTGTTGTGTATCCTGCAAAACATGAAAATTCACAATAAACTTTAACACATAAAATAACAGGATTTTATCCCTGAGGCACCAGTTCAGATTTGCCACTGGAAAATAAATCTACAAACTTGTTAAATAAGGTAAATTCCTTGATGAATTAAGGCTGAGATCATTTAATGGATACTGGTAACAATTCATTCTTCTGTTATTAAGGAGGACAAATTGGCTTGAATACTTGGAGAAGTTCTTTCAAACACTTATTGAAATTAAGGTTCTTTACTCCAGTTGCAGCTCTGGAGAAGCACCCAGAGCTGAGGATAATTATAGTTCCAGTCACAAACAGCTGGTGGATGCTGAAAGCACCATCATATCTTCCAAACCATTGCCATATCAAAATTGCAGTCCTAGATGACATATTAGTAATAGCGATTCAAACTTCTAGTGGCAGGAATGTCTGGCTGGCCATTCATCCAAATCTCCCGAATTATTCGTTCTCTCTCTTCCAACCTCTGTGCCCGTTCCAGTTCTTCTGCTGAGGTAAAAACGTTCATGTTTAAAGTTCTCTCAAAGCGGCGGTGCCGTCTGGCAGATAGATCGGAAGTAGTATCAGAGTTATCATCATCACTGTCATCGTCATCATTACTATCCTCCTCATTTGCAGCCTTGACCGTTGATTTCCTAAAATCTGTCCGGCAGGATATCCTCACTACCAAAGCACACAGTGTTAGAATCAGTCCAATGCACACCCCAGACACGAAATACAAAGCGGTCTTCTCAGGATTCTCTGTAAAGGAAACAGAATCAGTTTAAGTTTTTCAATTGCTTTAAATAGGAATGTGGTGCATCCTCCTTAAAAGCTTGTATGTCCATCCTTTTTGTACAACCCAATTCTTTTATTCAGTTATCAGAAGATCAGGAGAGCACAGCTCATCACTTCTCAACAGATGCTATCAACGAAGTGCATTAATGTATACGTTTGGGTAAAAGAATGTTCGCTGCTTTCTATCTCCTTACTTTTTGTCTGTTCCCTCCAATTTAATGACTGAAATGTTTCACATACCCCTATATCCACTTCTAAGCATTTTCCGAAAATGGTCTTCCAGTTGATAATTGATGCATAACAGCTGTTCCCATTGTTAATGGTCTTGGAGACAGCAGTTAAAATTGATATCTTTAAGCAACTTATTTA
This sequence comes from Sphyrna mokarran, assembly GCA_024679065.1. Taxonomy (NCBI): domain Eukaryota; kingdom Metazoa; phylum Chordata; class Chondrichthyes; order Carcharhiniformes; family Carcharhinidae; genus Sphyrna; species Sphyrna mokarran. The sequence continues at coordinate 71,990,777 of JAGIQG010000005.1, forward strand.
ATTTTCATCTAAATTGCAACAGTTAATAAGAGTGGCTTCATTTAAATTCCACTTGATCTGCATCCTTGCTGAGCCCCAGTCCATGCTGACCTAATTCAAGCAGCCCAGGAATTCCTATTATTTCCAATGGCATAATATAAATTCCAGTCCTCAATACAAAAAATAAATAACTCCTTAACAGTTCAAATGTCACTCTATCCTTCTTAGTTGCAAGCTGTAATTGGCGCCAACCTTTGCATGTTTGCTGAAAGGCTTATGTGCCCTTCAAGTTATTGGTTAGATAAAACTTTTACTTATTTTGCCATTCACTGAAGCTCAGGCCGTCACTCTTGTTGACAAATTTATTGAGTCACTGTTATGAGTATTTTCAAATTTTCCTTTTATTTGAATCAATGGTAACCTAAGTGATAGAAAAGGCTTCTACAGATAAGCTTCAGTTTCATTATTTATAGTAGTTAATATTTAACGCATCTAACAATTCATCAATCAAAATGAAATACTCCTCATTGTAGCCAAGTGTCTTGCCATGCTGCCTTGTTAATCTTTAACTGCCTCAGCCCAAATGTATTCTATAGCTTGTAGCCCAGTGTGGTCCTTAAATATCACAGGGCACTGAAAATTACACCCGGGAACAAATTCATTTGCATTTTAATTAACAAAAATAAGAGAACATCTATCAAGACAAGTTCATGAGTATGGATAGATAATTAAACATATTTATTTCCTCTGAGCAGTTTCTTTTTGTGCTCTGACTAAATTTATTTCATTTACGAATTTGTTTTTTTTGCTGAAGCCTCAGATTCTAAACAAATATTGTGTTGTACATGCTTGCTTAGCCAAGCTATCTATAGATTCACCGATAGATTTGCTTGTGTTCAGTTACCATGTAAAAATTGATTAAACCACTTGATTAATGCATAGCCATGGGAGAAGTCAGTTGCCAATGAGAGGGCACTTATAGCTACCCACCCACTATATTTAACTGTACTTTTACTGATTGTCAAAGCTTTACAGTAAAATGTAGAGCACCATCTAATCAAATCACAAAACTATAAATAACTGTCAACTTTTAAGTGACTCCATGTGCACTATTTCAGGATTAATCCTTTTGTCAACTTGCACTCAAAAATTAAGTTAAAGATCCAACATTTCTTTTAAAGGCCAATGGCTGATTTAAAATTTATTTTTTGGAATAAAAAAATTAAAAACAAACGTTCAGGTCTGCAAGTTCCCTGTGTGGACTTGAGAAAGTGTCCTTTTCTATCAATGAATCCAGTTACATGTCAAAATGAATGTTTTTCTAAATGGATACTATGCCATTAGCCATTTGTCCAAAATTGGGAAATTTTTTTGTGTTTACCAGTCTTTTATTGTGAAGTTGAAGGTCGATTTCGAAGGAGAAAATAACTATAATACACATTGTTAGATGTAATCAGTTTACAACCCAACAAGGTATGCAACTTGGCAAAACAGGACATTTAATTATTAACTATTGCTTGCAGATGGGCATGGCTATATTGTATTAAGTAACTTTTTGTACAAAATGTAACTTCAGGATTCATGTACCAGTTCTGCACCAAAATAAAAAGTGTACTGTTAATAAAATTGAGCAAATGTAGTTTATTTAGGATTTTTTGTAGATTGCATTGCAAATATATTACTAATTATGAAGTAATTACAGAAGCAGTGCTCAATATTCATTTGCCTTTTGTTCATTATTCCTGAGTTAGCCAACAGCCACTTTTTTAATTCATTCATGGGGTGTGGGCTTCTCTGGCTGGACCCACATTTATTCCCTATTCCTAATTGCCCTTGAGAAGATCGTGGTGAGTCATCTTCTTGAACTGCTGCAGGTCATGTGGTGTAAGTACACCCACAGTGCTATTAGGAACAGAGTTCCAGGATTTTGATCCAAAAAACAGTGAAAGAACAGCAATATTTTTCCAAGTCAGGGTAGTGAATGACTTGAAGGGGAACTTCTAGGTGTTGGTAATCCCAATCACCAGCTTCCTTTGGTAGATGATATTGGTCGTGGATTTGATAGGTGCTATCAAAGGAGCCTTGGTGAGTTTCTGCAGTGCATCCAGTAGATGATACACACTGTTATCGCTGTGCGTCAGTAGTGGAGGGAGTGAATGTTTGTGGATGGGGTGCCATGGTGGCAATGTAGTTAGCATAGTATCACAGGACCATAAAATCCCTACAGTGCAGAAGGAAGCCATTCAGCCCATCGAGTCTGCACCGAACACAATCACACCGAGGCCTATTCCTGCAACCCCCACATAGTTACCCTGCTAATTCCCTGACACTAATTTAGCATGGTCAATCAACCTACCCGTACGTCTTTGGACTATGGAAGGAAGAACTCAGTAAGAATTTAGCAACACCAATTTTAAATCCAACCGATTTATTTGATAGTAAATTTGCGAGCTTTCGACACTCTGTCTGTTTTGATATGTGTGCTATTGCAGACCAGAACACTGCATTTACCTGACAAAGACACAGAGTGTCGAAAGCTCGCAAATTTACTATCAAATAAATCGGTTGGATTTAAAATTGGTGTTGCTAAATTCTTACTGAGTTCTTACTACCCAAGTCCAACGCTGGCATCTCGACATCATGACTACGGAAGGAAGCCAGAGCACCCAGAGGAAACCATGCAGGCACAAGGAGAATGTGCAAACTCCACACAGACAGTAACCCAAGGCCAGAATTGAACCTGGATCCCTAACTCTGTGAGGCAGCAGTGCTAACCACTGTGCCACTCCACAGCAATAGCATTACTGCCTTACAATGCCAGAGACCAGAGTTTAATTCTGGCCTTGCTGATTGTGTGGAGTTTGCATATTTTTTTGAGTAGTCCCATTGTTCCTGATAGTTTAACAACAACTTGAGATGCAAAGAAGAACCTTTATAATATTTAATGTGTTTGGGCCACAATTGTGCGTGTCAACAATCCATTTCCTTCCTTATTCATTATATAACTTTTCTGTCCTTTTCGATTAGTAATACTCAACAATAAAAACTATGTCAATTTATCATTTCAGCATAACTTTCCACATGATCAAAATTATTGTCAATCATATTCCAGCAAAACATATCAGCATGACTGATAAAATAATCCAAATCATATTACAAGCAGAACCATAAAGTAGCTCCAAAAGCTATTTTCTGTCAGATTCACCACAATCACCCACGCTTCCCCCATCAACTTAAAATTCATGATCATTATAAGGGAGACAAACAAGGTCCATGCTGATAAGATATGGTATTGCACCCTATTTTGGGCTTGATCTTAGCCAAAAGGGCAAGAAATGTTGGCTCTGTTCTGTCTCCACAACAAACAATTAGATAGTATTCACATTTCCCACAATATCTCCGGAATTACAATTCACTCAACTCATTGTATTTTCCTGAGCAGATCAATTCTTAGGAGCCATTGTTCACCTAATGTAATAAAAACAGAAAATTATGAAAATACACTGCAGTTCTGGTGGCATCTGTGAAGAGAGAAAGCAGAGCTAATGTTTGAGATCCATGACCTTTGACCAGAACCTCTGCAAATGGTGTGAATGCTGCAGGAGATTGGGTAAAATAATTATGACAGAAACAAACAGGAAAGAAAGGTCATTCAAAATGTTGGAGATCTGAAACAAAAATAGAAGGTGCTGGAAAAACTCAAGAGATCTGGCAGCATCTGTGGAGAGAGAAATGGGGTTAATGTTTTGAGTTCCGTATGGCCTTTTTTTGGAAAAAGAGATCTTCCACTGAGGAACAGTCTCCAGGTTTATCTTTCGTGCCTATGTATTAAGGATCATCTGGGCAGAGGACAGGGATGGTCGCACGTGCACAAGACTGATTGCCCGATTTGCCTTCCATTGATATAAATGAGGGAGGGAGACACAAGGCCCTGTTCCAAGAACGTGATCCTATCCTTCAGACTCAGCTCCTCCTCCAGGCATTGCTTAATTCTGAAGTGGTAAGGATAAAATTGTACCCAGCATTCCCTAAGGATAGCACAATCAAGCCTGTGAGCCTAGCACACAGAGCATCACAGGTGACATTCCCATACCCCATATTCGTTCACGAGATGTGGGCATCACTGGCAATACCAGTATTTATTGCCAACCCATATTGCCCTTGAGAATATAATGATGAGCCACCTTTTTGAATTGCTGTAGTTCATGTAATATAGCTATACCCACACTGTTAGTTAGGCAGCTCCAGGATTATGACCCAGCAACAGTAAAGGAATAGTGATATATTTACAAGTCAGGGTGGAATCTAACTTGAAGGGGAATGTGCAGGTCGTAGTGTCCCAATATGCCTGCTGTCTCTGTCTTTCCAGATCCAAACTCCAATCCAGATGCGGCCCACTGCAGGAAAAGACCCTGTTCTAGATGGTATATTGAGAGTTTGGAAGACTCTGTGAAAGAAGCCTCGCAGATCTTGTAGATGGTACCCACTGCTGTCTCTATGCAATGGCAGTGGACGAAGTGAATGTTTAAGGTAGTGGTTTGGCTGCCAATCAAGCAGGCTATTTTGATATGGGGTGATGTCAAACAAACATCTGCTAGCCTGTTAATGGCCTGTTGAATTCAATTGATAGCATCCTCACTCTTGACCATTTTTTGTTGTTATTCGTCTCAGTATTGGAATGTATTTTCAATTTTAGTTTTAGCTTTGATTAAACAGGTATTTCTTTAATGTAACCGCTATAAAAATGCCTGCTTAGATTCACAATTATAACAAATAATTAATTCTATCATATCATTAGGGTCTGCTTTTTTCCATCTGTTTAATGACATCCTTTTCAATTGCACGACAGATGAATTTTTCCACATTATTATACCTGTCCATATTTCGGCATCTATTAAAGGTGCTGAACTATTTCAGAAGCTCACTAGGTCATGAATATTCAGAGAGATTTATAAATTACAACACCCACATCTTTTTTCCACTTGAGAGATTTAAGTTCCTAGTGGTGCATGGTGGACACATACGTTGTATTAAATGACCTGAGTATTAATATTACAGTTAAATTTTAGGAAAACCAAAACTTGGCTCCCAGAAATTCTACTTCTTGCAGTTCCTGTCCAGCCATAGTCTAAGAATAAGTCAAACATCTCCACCACTGACACTCAGTAATAGCAGTGTATACTATCTAAAGATGCACTGCAGCAATTTCCCAAAGATCCTTACACAGCACCTTCCAAACCCATTACCATTCAAGAACAGCTTCTTCCCTGCTATCAGATTTTTGAATGGACCTATCTCACATTGATCTTTCACTACACCCTAGCTATGACTGTAACACTATATTTTGCACACTCTCCTTTTCTTCTCTATGAATGGTATGCTTTGTCTGTATAGCATGCAAGAAAACAATACTTTTCACTGTAAATTAATACATGTGACAATCATAAATCAATTCAAATCAAAATTATTTAGAAGGTCAAGGGCAGCAGATATATAGGAACAACACCATCTGCAAGTTCCTCTCCAAATCACTCACCATCCTGACTTGGAAATATATTGCTATTCCTTCACAATACCTAGGTCAAAATCTTGGAATTCCCTCCCAAATGGCATTGATGGTCAACCAACAGTGCATGGGCTGCAGCAATTCAAGAAGGCAGCTCACCACCATCTTCTGAAGGATAACTAGGGGTAGGCAATAAATGCTGCAGCCACTGATGCCCATATCCCGCAAATGAATTTTTTAACAAATTGAACTGTTCACAATTTTATCAACATATTCAATGTCAAACTGATTTTCTAATCCCAAAACCTCTCCATCACAAAACTGCCACCTCCATAACATCATCCATGTCCAGTCTATTATAGGTCATCTGCAATTGCCACATACATGCCTTTATTATTACCTGTTACTCCTGGCTAGGTACTTGTTTTTCATCATTGATTAACATCAGTCTATTTAAAATGGTGCCTCCAATGTGCCAGGGGCAGTGCTGAGGCATTGGGGCCTGAATGTATGCTGTAACAGGGTGGCTTTCCAGGTATCTGATGGGGGGTGAAATGGATCGAGCAGGGGTGGATTAGGAAGGCAGTTTTATTGGGGGGAAGTCAAGGAACTTTATGGGTGCCACGTCAGGAAGCGAAACCCATCAAAAGGGCCCCAATATTGGTGACATGTGTCATGGAGGTGGGGCGGGGTGAGGGAACATACTGCCAATGAGGTTAGGGGAGATTCTGATGTCTGTGGGAGAGAGGGATGGGGTCTCCCAGTGCACTGAGAGTTTGGGTCACCCTTGTGAAATGGCATCTACGCTCTGAAGCTGAGCTCATCAATGTGTTGGACCTAGTCCCCCAGTCCCATTGCGAAACTCCAAACTCACTAAAAGTGACTGTGTGGGAAGATTATGGTGCAAAACATGCCTGAGACATTGGCACAAATTGCTCCATTACTGTCACCATTATGGTACATAGAAATTTTTTGGGAGAATCCCACCCAACGTTTCAAGTTTGGATGACTCTTCATTGGAGCTATTTATCTTGTTGCCAAACACAGCTGTTTGTGTCATTTTTATTACTAGTTTTAACCTTTTCACCAAATTAACCATTAATATGTTATGTTAAAAAATGATTATGCAAGAAAATGTGTGACAGTAATGTCACCAGGTATTTAACATTTAATTTTAGTGGCTAGGTATGAGGAGGAATGCATTAGCTACAGTATAAATATTGTTACCACAGGAATAGAATATAAAGTAAGAACATTTTCTGACAGTCATATGGGATGTTGGTGAGACCGTATCTGGAGTGGTGTATAGTTTTGGTCTGCTTATATAAGAAAGGAAATAAATAGTTTGAAGTACTTCAGAGAAGGTTCACATAACTGATATCTGTGTTGAAGAGGATCTTATGAAGAAAGATTGACATATTCAGCCTGTACCCACTGTAGTTTAGAAGAATGAGAGATGATCTTTTTGAAACACAAAATCATCTGGAGGTTTTCCTATCATCTTCATGGAAAATCTAGTGGCTGTTGTGGTGGTGGGGATAGGGCGAGTGATCGGGCCTTCATCTGCATCCCATTAATGCGATGCAAATGAAGTTTATGCCAGCCTTTGGTGACTTTTCCAAATCATCTTTGGGGACATTAGCAGAAGGATCCATTGTAAATGCACACCAATGTGAAACCGGTTTCTGGGCCTTCTACCACCTGCTAATGAAATCAATGGCAGTGGGTGGTACCTTGAGAGAATTCTGCTCATTGTTAAGTAGAGAAGGAAGAAGATGAATGCTAACAAACCTTATTGAGTTTTTTGAAAAGGTGACCAAAAAGGTGGACAAGGGTAAGACAGTTGATGTAGTGTACATGGATTTTAGCAAGGCGTTTGATAAGGTTCCCCATGGAAGACTACTGCAGAAAATGCAGAGCATGGGATTGGGGGAGATTTAGCAATTTGGATTAGGAATTGGCTAGCTGATAGAAGACAGAAGGTGGTGGTTGATGGGATATATCCAACCTGGAGTTTAGTTACTAGTGCTGTACCTCAGGGATCTGTTTTGGGGCCACTGTTGTTTGTTGTTTTTATAAATGACCTGGATGAGGGTGTAGAGGGATGGGTTAGTAAATTTGCTGATGACACCAAAGTCAGAGGAGTTGTAGACAGTGAGGATGGACATTACAGTTTGCAGAGGGACATAGATAAGTTGCAGAGCTGGGCCGAGAAGTGGCAAATGGAGTTTAATGTGGAAAAGTGTGAGGTGATTCACTTTGGTAAGAGTAATATGTGTACAGAATATAGGGCTAATGGTGGAACACTCAGTAGTGTAGATGAGCAGAGAGATCTCGGTGTACAGGTGCATAGATCTCTGAAAGTTGGTACGCAAGTTGATAGGGTTATTAAAAAGGCGTTTAGTGTGTTAGCATTTATTGGTAGAGGGATTGAATTTCGGAGCCGAGATGTTATGTTGCAACTGTACAAAACTCTGGTGCAGCCGCACTTGGAGTATTGTGTACAGTTTTGGTCGCCACATTATAAGAAAGATGTGGAGGCATTGGAAAGGGTGCAGAGGAGGTTTACCAGGATGTTGCCTGGTATGATGGGTAGGTCTTATGAGGAAAGGCTAAGGGACTTGAAGTTATTTTCATGAGAGAAGGCGGCTAAGAGATGACTTAATTGAGACATATAAGATGATCAGAGGGTTAGATAGGGTGGATAGTGAGAGCCTTTTTCCTCGGATGGAGATGGATAGCACGAGGGTACATAGCTTTAAATTAAGGAGTGGTAGTTAGAGGACAGATGCTAGAGGTGGGTTCTTTACTCAGAGGGTAGTAAAGGTGTAGAATGCCCTGCCTGCAGCAGTTGTGGACTCGTCAAGTTTAAGGGTGTTCAAATGGGCAGTGGATAGGCATATGGATAGCGTTGGAATAGTTTAGGATAGAGGGTCATAAAATTGGTTACATTGGTCGATGCAACATCGAGGGCCGAAGGGCCTGAACTGTGCTGTAATGTTCTATGTTCTATGTTCTAACATTCACCTCCTCCTGGCTCAACTTTAAAATAGGCTTTTTTTTATGCTGACATCTCATTCCTGCTCCATCCAGGTTTGTCCAGTTCCTCTGCGGGATCTTAAAACAGGTATCTTCTGCTTAATTTGAGCATGTGAGGGCTCTAACACCTATTTTAGATGGCCATTCTACAGCTGAAAAAATGCCCAACTCAATACCAAGTCAGAACTGTAAGATAAAAATAAAGTAGTGCAGATGCTGGAATCTGAAACAAAAACAGAAAATGATGGAAAATCACAGCAGGTCTGACTGCATCTATGGAGAGAAAATAGAGCCAACATTTCGAGTCCAGATGATCTTTTGTCAGAACATTTCTGACCCCCCTCACCTCTTCATCGGTTTCGATTGTAGATGGAAAAAGGCCCACTGTGTGCATTTACAATGGATCCTTCTGCTAGTGCTCACCAAGATGGTTTGGAAAAGCCACCGAAGGCAGATATTCTAATAAAGAGTCATCTTGACTCAAAACGTTCACTCTATTCTCTCCTTACAGATCTATCAGACCTATAAGACATTCTTCACATAAAGGTTAAAGCAGATACTTTTGTTTCAGATACAGGATAGATGTTGATCTCTAAATGAACATTATCTCACACTTATTATTAAGGACAACATGGACAAGTATTCAATCCTTCCATATCTTTGTTTATCCATAGCCCTTGTTTCTTCCAATTGCATAACTCTAATTAAATTCTACGTTCCACTGATAGAAACCTTTTATAATCTCCTTCCTTTATCTCATTACCAACAGCAAAATTTTCAACTGATCAGGACCCAATCTCTGGAACGCTTTCCAATAGTGTCTTTACCTTTCCATGTGTCCCTCCTTTAAAAGATTTCACAGAATCCATCTCTTTAATAAAGCCTTCAAATCTAACCTCTTTCTTCTTAGGTATGCATTCACCTTCCTGATGATTATCTATGACACGCTGAATGAAATTGCAAGTTGCCTTATTTTAAGAAAGGAATGTTTCTTCTATGACTGTTATTAGTTTTTACATAAAGTAGTAAAACAGAGTTGGAAGCATTGACCGACCTGTGATATAAGAATAGGTTTCCAAAATGTTGCTTAATAATGCCATTTCAGTCTGAATACTCCTCGTTTCAAGAAGTTGTTTGTCAATCTCATCCAGAGGAGCCGGTAGGGGCTTAGCATCCATTGGATAATCAAAGGCTGATCTTCCTTTTTTCTTTTCTTCTGCATTCATAACAAAGCATCAAGTTAAATATTGAGCAGTACACAGCATTTAAGGCAATGATATGAAACAATCTTAGTTATGGAAATTATAAAATCATGATGTACTTACAATCAAATTTCAAACAATAATTTTAAAGCATACAGAAAAGAAAACATTCATACACAGCAGATGAGTGTCAGGGCTGCAGTCTACTACGTGTGACTATGTGGGCCAGTCATAGACAGCAGTGGGAAGTTGTGCGTGGAGCCTGAAGAGATTGGAGAGGCACTGAATAAATATTTCTCTTCGGTATTCACGCAGGGTGATGTAAATGTAGTTATGGAGAACACTGAGGTACAGGGTAGCAAACTGGAAGGTATCGAAGTAGATAGGGAGGATGTGCTAGATATGCTCGAGGGTTTGAAGTTGGATAAGTCCCCTGGGCCGGACGGGATTTACCCTAGGATTCTCTGGGAGGCAAAGAGGAGATTGCAGAGCCTCTGGCTCTGATCTTCAGGTCGTCGTTGGTTACGGGTGTGGTTCCGGAGGACTGGAGGATAGCGAATGTGGTCCCGTTGTTCAAGAAGGGGAAGTGAGACCTTCCAGGGAATTATAGGCCAGTGAGTCTTACTTCTGTTGTGGGAAAGGTATTGGAGAGAATTATTAGGGATAGGATTTATAGTTATTTAGAGAGAAATGAATTGATTGGGGATAGTCAGCATGGTTTCGTGAAGGGTAGGTCATGCCTAACTAACCTCATTGAGTTTTTTGAGAAAGTGACCAGAGAGGTGGATGGGGGTAGGGCGGTTGATGTAGTATATATGGACTTTAGTAAGGCGTTTGATAAGGTGGCCCATGGAAGACTTCTGCAGAAAATGCAGATGTATGGGATAGAGGGTTATTTAGCTAATTGGATTAGGAATTGGCTAGCAGATAGAAGACAGAGGGTGGTGATTGATGGGAGATATTCATCGTGGAGTTCGGTTACAAGTGGTGTACCTCAGGGGTCTGTTTTGGGGCCCCTGCTGTTTGTAATTTTTATAAATGATCTGGATGAGGGTATTGACGGATGGATTAGTAAATTTGCAGATGACACTAAAGTCGGTGGAGTGGTAGATAGTGAAGAGGGGTGTTATAGTTGGCAGAGAGACTTGGACAAGTTGCAGAGCTGGGCCGAGAGGTGGCAAATGGAGTTTAATGTGGAAAAGTGTGGGGTAATGCACTATGGCAGAAATAATAAATGTGTAGAGTATAGGGCTAATGGTAGGATTCTTAGTAGTCTTGATGAACAGAGGGATCTTGGTGTGTATGTGCATAGATCCCTGAAAGTAGGCAGTCAAGTCGAGAAGGTTGTTAAGAAGACATATGGAGTCTTAGCTTTTATTGGTAGTGGGATTGAATTTCGGAGCCGCAACGTCATGTTGCAACTGTACAAAACTCTAGTGCGGCCGCACTTGGAGTATTGTGTGCAGTTCTGGTCTCCACATTATAAGAAAGATGTGGAGGCATTGGAGAGGGTACAGAGGAGGTTTACCAGGATGTTGCCTTGTATGGAGGGCAGGTCTTATGAAGAGAGGCTGAGGGATTTGAGGTTGTTTTCGTTAGAAAGGAGGCGGCTAAGAGGGGACCTAATAGAAACATATAAGATGATTAGAGGTTTAGATAGGGTGGACAGTGATAGCCTTTTTCCTAGGAATGGAGAAAGCTAGCACAAGGGGACACAGCTTTAAATTAAGGGGTGATAGTTATAGGACGGATATCAGAGGTAGGTTCTTTACCCAAAGGGTGGTTCGGGAGTGGAATGCCCTGCCTGCAGCAGTTGTAGATGCGCCAAGTTTGGTGGCGTTTAAGAGGTTAGTTTATAAGTATATGGAAGAGAAGGGAATGGTTTAGTTTGGAGGGGCATTGCTTTTTATATTGGTCGGCACAACATCGAAGGCCGAAGGGCCTGTTCTGTGCTGTAATGTTCTATGTTCTATGTATATAATGTGACTATTTCTAGACTTTAGACCAAATACATTAAACCATTGTTCACCACTTCACCAGAAGTAAAAGATGGAGCTGATGGATTTTACTGCTAACTTCAAAGGCTTTTTTATTATATTTATTCAAGACAAGATATAACTTCTTCTCACAAGTCATAGATAAGGACTGTTAATAATTTAATTTAAATTTGCTGAGGGCTGTCAATGCTCCTGTGAAAGAGGCATTGAGCTTTTATCAGTTACTTCCCAAGCTTTGTTTCCAGGTGTTCAATTTTGATATCTTCCAAACAGGATATCCAGGAAATCCTGAGTTTCTGCTATTAAAATTCTGTCATTCAGTTGTTTCAAAAGATTAGAAAAATCAACGTTTTTGCATTTCAGGTTTTAAATAAAGTTAAATACAATGGAGCCAAAGATCAGCAGTCCTTCTAACTCACCCTCATTCTACCTCTGTGTCATCAGAGGAGGGTAAGATGTTAGGCCAGGACACTGATGCTGTTTCTGGCTTTATTCTTTGTGATTCTATGTGATCCATCTACCTCATACAAGACTAGTGGCATGGATCAGGACGGCATCATGAATTCCCAAAACAGAAATTCTCACATGTTCAGCTTCCCAATCTAAACAGCAAACTGTTCCTGGTTTCTCACTTTGGATTTTTTTGGAAGAATTCACCAAAAAGAGATTTAGTAATGAAATTTACTATTGATTCAATTTAGAGACAGCATTGTTAGGGTTGGCACTAGGCTTTAAAAAGTGATCATCCAGACCCTATATATACATATATATACACACACATGCATATACATACACATGCATACATATTGACTCTCAGGTGGGAAGGTGGCTTAATGAATGAGAGGTTTAGTAAATTTTAACAGTTGAGCCTCTTGGACAATACTCTGGCGACTTTCCAACCAAGTCAACCAAAGACCACCTGTAAAAGGCTCCAAGTACACAAGTATCGACTTCAACAGTATAATCACCTAGGAAAAGATATGAGGAGCAGCATGTTTAAAGCTTAACACGCATAAGACGAAGAACATTCAGATGATAATGATCACAGACAGGCATGACATTACTGCACCAGTATATTCCTAAACTACAATGACATGAGAGAAATTGTCATTGAAGAATTGAAAGAAACAATACTCTCAGTATCTTATTGAAGGGTATGGAACAACTAAAGATGTAATCAATTATTAATTCAGAAGTCTGGTTTGAAGAAATTTGATGAATGTGGAAGAAATCATTTGCAGATGAGTGGATGATAATAAACATAAATGCTTATTAATATAAAAAAGCTACGAAATGGAGAGCCTCTGAACTTTGTGATAATGCGGATTAGCCATCAACTACAAATAAAGTTTTCTCAGAGGAAAGTTGATAGTAATCAGCAATGTTTTATGTTAATGACTTGCATAGAGTTACATAGAACATAGAACATTACAGCACAGAACAGGCCCTTCGGCCTTCGATGTTGCGCCGACCAATATAAAAAGCAATGCCCCTCCAAACTAAACCATTCCCTTTCTCTTCCATATACTTATCAACTAACCTCTTAAACGCCACCAAACTTGGCGCATCTACAACTGCTGCAGGCAGGGCATTCCACTCCCGAACCACCCTTTGGGTAAAGAACCTACCTCTGACATCCGTCCTATAACTATCACCCCTTAATTTAAAGCTGTGTCCCCTTGCGCTAGCTTTCTCCATCCTAGGAAAAAGGCTATTGCAGAGGGACTTAGACAAGTTGCAGAGCTGGGCCGAGAGGTGGCAAATGGAGTTTAATGTGGAAAAGTGTGAGGTAATGCACTATGGCAGAAATAATAAATGTGTAGAGTATAGGGCTAATGGTAGGATTCTTAGTAGTCTTGATGAACAGAGAGATCTTGGTGTGTATGTGCATAGATCCCTGAAAGTAGGCAGTCAAGTCGAGAAGGTTGTTAAGAAGGCATATGGAGTCTTAGCTTTTATTGGTAGGGGGATTGAATTTCGGAGCCGCAACGTCATGTTGCAACTGTACAAAACTCTAGTGCGGCCGCACTTGGAGTATTGTGTGCAGTTCTGGTCCCCGCATTATAAGAAAGATGTGGAGGCTTTGGAGAGGGTACAGAGGAGGTTTACCATGAGGTTGCACATGACTTGTTGAGGACTCTAACATTGTGCATTCTTTTTCTTGTTACTTTTAAGAATGGAGATTAAGCTACCAATCAAGAACTAAGTAGAACATAATGTATACTTTGAAAGCTGCGTTTTTTTCCCGTTACCTATTTGTGCATTAAAATCTTATATCTGCATCTATTTCCTGTCAAGTTTTTTCCCATTATCAATTCCTATAATGGAAACTGTACATGTAAAGTTGATACATTGCACATCAATAGAGACACAGTAACACATCAGATTCATATTTCACAGCAAGTCATTCTGTACTGAAATTCATATGATCTATTCATAGCAGATCTATTTTTTGCTTCCCATACTTCTGCAAATTCTGCTGTTTAGTTATAAATATTAAATCAGTGTTACACAAAGTAGGGACAGAACTTCTGATTTCAATAGGGGGATGAGATTCTCAGGTCTATGACAGGCTGTTGCCAGCAAGATGGAAAACTTTTTGTTCCAACCAAAACTCCAATGACTTTCAACAGCATTGGCAAATTCCAGCCACAAATAAGGAATAGAAGATATAGACTCCAACACAGCTGACATCTTGTTCAATTATCTCCAACTTTCTAACTTCTAATCTGTCCAAAAACTGCACTTGATTTTAACTTGTGTATGTGCAATTTAACATGTCTACTGTATCTCTGCACATGTCCTGGGTATGAAACATTTTTGATTATACCTACGTTTAAAATGTAACGGCTTTCTTCCATCCCAGTCCTGAAACTAATTCCCCACCACTTCCACAAATTACATTTTGAAAATGTTTCATAGGAGAATGCAGAGCAGGTAATATTTTGTCTAGATATGGTCATTATGTGCTGGATTTTATTGGATGCTGTATTCCCCACCACCCTGTGTCCACAAAAGCCAATTGAAAACCATTAATTGGCCACTTAATGATTTGGGTCCAAGGGCAAATGAGTTGCCTCACTCTTCCTAAACTCCCTGTGAAGGGGAAGACTGGTTGGGAAGGCTACTCCCAGCACTTTACAAGCCCTCTGCTTTAAACAGGCCAGTGGGAAACTGTAAAATGAAGCCTCTTTAGTAGTATCTTACTTTCCCTAATGTTTCCCTGAATATTAAATCTATTGAAATTATGCTTTTTCCTTGGTAACTGTCATATTAAAACAAAGTAAACTTTACAAAATGCACATTGCATTAACATTATTACATCTATCCACAGCAATGTCCAGTCTTTTAATGCCTCCATTAAAGTTTCTCTTGAACAATTCAGCCTCTCCCAAATAACTGGGATTGAGTTTGGTGTTTTGTTCCCAGAACACTTGTTGGCAGAAGGCAGCTCAGGTACACACAAATTTTCCAGAATGCACCAGCAGCTTTTAAATTCACTTATTATTTTTTGAAAATAAAAAATGTGTTACTTTATTTGTAGTTGAGGGCCTTGTATTCTTTCATTTCAATTTAGTGATGTTGGACTCAAGTCCTCCATTTAAAAGGGACTATTCTGTATGGGTGAACATTAAAGATCTCTATGCCAACAAACTCTGCAACTGTAAATAATTCAACAAATGGCATTTAATAAATAAAATTGGAAGCTTTTATCCATAAGTTTTATTCCCATATAAAAATAATGCAAAATAACTTACCTGGCAAAGATGCTTCTGTTATAAAGGATAACACATCATGGGGAAAGACACCATCACCTATAATGTTTGGATCATAAGGTTTGGGGTGCGGTGGAAAATTAGGGTGATGAATTCCTTTATAATGAGTTGGCTTAGGGTTGGTCTCATCCAGTAGTTTCTTAGGCACTGTAACACAGAGTAAATTGTGTTGCATTGAGTCACAATTAAAGCTGTAGAAAATTGATCACATGGAAACCATATCCGTTTGTAAGCCTTAATTTACTTAATTAAAACCATAAATCCAATGTTGCTCTCCCCATTATGCATCCTGCCATTCACAGAAACACAAAGCTCTGGGTAAAAACCATGGTAACACAGTATCATATAGACAAACTAACAGTGGATATAATCCAACTAATATGCTTCATAATATTGGGTTTTAGAAAAAGCCCAAAATTGACTTAAATTTGCATTAAGATTAAGTGGAATGTATTACTAAATTTGTTGTTGTAGGTTAGAGCAAACATCTGAATATTTGACACTGATTTCAAACAGATCAATGCTTCGAGTAAAATAGGGGATAAAGGAAGTCAAATAAATATATTAAGCATTAATCTGTTATTGCAGTCAGCAACAATTTCTAATCTTCTTTATTGTCAGTTTATCACAATCCTATGAGCTGCCAAAATTTCCAACTTAAAATGTTTATTTGTATAACATTTATCAATTTATTATAATGAGCCAAGTTTGTACAACAATTGCCCCTGATCATCACCTGATGACAGTGGCAGACGTGCATATCGAGAGAGTATAGGATTGGACTTCATGATACCACTACAGGATCAAAAAGTCTGGCACTTTCTGACAAGGTTCACACTAGAATAATTGGAACTCGTGAAGTTGTCTGCATAAGCTGCTACAAATAATTTTCTGATTGCTTGATTTTTAAAATAAGCATTATGGAGTAACATTGAGCAAGGCTTCATGCTACAAGTCCACATTCCAAAAGTCAGCTCTGGCATCTTCAGGTACAAGGGAAGAAGGCAGAAAATTAGAATTTTGGAGAAACTTGTCTTTTCTGCACAGAGTGATGGTTGAAGTGAGAAAACCATCATGTATCTCACCAGCGTTTTAGCCGTGTTTTCTCATCACACTGTGCATCGACAGTATGCAAAAAAAAAAATGCAGATGTGGGCCATGCCATCACACTGGTGGGGCAGAACCAGATAAAACCATCAGTAAGGAATCCAGCACCCTTTCATAGATAAGTTCCAAAATTGCAGCAAAAAATCTTTTGTCTTGTAGCAATTCAGATAGTGAGACAACCAACAAATCAATGACCAGGAAAGAAAAATGTTCCAACACAGATATAAGTTTCTACTTTATACAGAGAAAAGCAAATTATATTGCAATGCCTGTAAAAGTTGCTGCTGAAAATTAAAATATTGTGCAAATATTTTTAATGATTTAAAAATGATTTCAAATTTGCAAAATGTTAAGTTTGCCAACTGCTTTGTTTCTGAATTTCGAGATTCATTTTATTATTTTTGCTTTGTGGTCCTTATACATCTTACAGCATTCCCTAACTAGGAGCAAAGCAAGTCAGCAATTCCTAGGTAGTCATGTGACACTCTTCAATTCTCAGATATTAGCTCTATTGATTTTGGCAGAAACTGTTTTTTTTGAACATACCAATTAAAAATGCAATATAGACATTCCAGGATGTGGATATACATCAAGGGTCTCTGCCTTCCCCCGAGGCATGTTTCTCAGCAGAAGGGCTCAGCCCACTGGTTGGCTGGTGGCGGGAGCTTCTTGTCTCGTTGCTGTCAAATGGGGTTTCCCATTGAATCCACCCCATTCTGCAAGGAACCCCATCAGTGTGCTGGGTGCGGCGGGGTGGGGGAGGTGGATAAGTGGAGGGGGAATGTGGGAAAATTCCACCATGAGGTTTTACCTATAAAGATTATACATTCAAATGTGAAAATACATGTGTAATGTAGAATATAACTGGAAATGAGTTTACAATTTGCTCTTTACAATTGTGGTGTTTTAAGTGGTCACATGTGATTTGTGTTCAGGGCAGTGGGCCACATTTTATCCCACATTTGTCACCTAAAAACAAAGATCCCCTTATCTTTGTTGGGGCCATTCCTTACTCTCCTCCCCTTCTTCTGCCTCCAATGAGGTGGGTGCAGCCAACCAGGAGATTTCCCAGCTCTACACACCCATCTCAAGATGAAATTCCATGCCCATGTGCCTGGGTGTCAGGTAAGGACAGAATTGAACTTTGTTGTGATAGCAAAAATCATTATTTAGATTTATAAATGAAGAATTGCCACAGAGCAACCAAAACCCTTAAAAGGAATGAATACCTCAGGCAAGAAGGCACAAAAATGAAGGTGGATAAAAGAGAGAGGCAGGTAAAAGAAAAAAAGTCTTCTATTTGCAAGCTCCACTGCTCCATAACAATCTCATTTCAGATGCAAAGTAAAGAATGCTATAATTCTTTCTTATTTTGAAAAATATGCATAGTAGAATAAAGTATGTAAAACAATGCCTTTGAAAAGAAACCAAAACCTGCTTTAGTTCTTGCAGGTACTATGATGTTCTACTTACTGTGCTCCTTATACATTATTTATTTGCCTCCTCTTTGAAGGTGAAATTAACCATCATCATAAACTAAGAACAATTTTTCAGGTATTTTGCATCTTGGTAATCAACTAAATGTTTTTTTTTAATAGTCAAAATGTTGATTTCAAATACACAAAGGAAGTGAGAAAATCCAGGCGTTGGTTTTGGATACAGCTTCAGAATTTTTTCATTGAATCCAAATAAGCCTTTGAGTTCGCCTCCAATTTTTAAAACATCAGTTGATCTTCTAGTTGAATTGTAAGAGTGAACTGTGATTCAGGTTATGACTCAGCTTATATTTAATTTTATGGCAATCAGGGCTCCACATGGCTTGATTTAGATTGGTTTGACAGGAAACCAGTCATTACCTGCAAATGGATTGGGTTTTAACAGAAATAAACTCACTGATTAAGACTTAGGTCAGATTTACATGGGAGACCATTTTACAGATCAATTTGTTGAGAAGTTAGTCACTTCCTGGATGTTGTTTAGACTCATGACAGCCCAACAAGTATTCAACAATAATCTTTACTTTGAATTTGACTTGGGTTTACTGTGGTGAGAATCTGGTTGCCAAGGTACTGCATACCACAGTATAGTTTAAATAATGGTATGGAGCTATGAAATGTAGGAATAGGATTTTTTTTTAAAATGCATTCAAGATTTGTCATTTAAATAATAGCTGATTTAATGTCATGTTAATCATGATAATGAGGCACTGATACTGCTGAAATCCAAAATTAAACTTGTAGGAAATTAAAGCAATAAATAATGGCAATTTTCCCTTTTAAGGAACAATCAACCGGGTAAGTCTAGTATGCAGATTCATTTCAGGAGCTGATTGCAGCCATGACATTGCAATCCTCTGCATAGTTTTAATGTAAATAAACAAATTACGTTTATCCCAAACTGGTGAATGGGCATCTTTACATTTGTCATGGAAATAAAACAAAAATGATCATCAGACGAGTATCCAGAGTAGACTGAAATTGAGAAAAGAAGGGTAATTAACAACATGCCCCTATCAAGATAGATTGATCCATTATACTCCTCCATGGAGTACTGGACACATTGGACATTACTTCCAAGCAAATTAAATAGGGAGGAGGCAAAGCACAAGGCTTTGCTCCTGAATATGTGTGGAACCCAAACTTATAATCTGATTTGCAATTTCACAGTCTCAAGCACACTCAACTCCAAATCATTCAGTGAGCTTGTGGAATTGGTAAAGTCATATTTCTAGCCTAAGTCATCAGTCATTATCATACTCCAAAGAAATAAGTTTAAATCAAGGGAAAGAGCCCCAGATGAACCAATTGCAAGTTTTTTCACTAAATTGAAATAGATTTTGAGATATTGCGATTTTGGAGTCATTTTGAAAGATATGTAATGAGACAGATTAATCTGTGGGATGGCTAACGAGATGATTCAACTGAGATTATTTGTAGAGGTCAATATTAATTTTAAAAGAACAATGGAGATAGTGCAGGCAATGCAAAGCACTGAAAAAAATGCACAAAGATTACATTGTAATCTGTACAGTGTACAGATTTACAAAACAGCACCATTCAGAAGTTAGCCTACAATTAGAGTTGCACCAAAACTGAATAAGTAGCTGTGGAGTCGGAAACGTGTTAAGCCACAAATAAGGCAGAAGGTTTAGAAGAGGCAATCAATTAGTGAAGTTTGAAGTGGAATCTTACTGATGTGGAAGTAACCACTCCACTGAATGCTATAGGTATAAGGAAGCTGGGTCTTTCCATTGTCAGAGGAGAGGCCACTTAAGGCAAAGGTGCAGACCCAAGTCAAGTTACTGAATATCCGATTAAATAATGTGCCACCAAGAAACATTATGGAAGAGTCCAGCACCAACTGTTTAAATATTCACTCATTGTTTAATATAAAAGTGGGCAAGATACTCCAATGACTGTTATGCTGTGGGTAAACGGAAAACCTCTTAAGATGGAAGTTGATACAGGGGCACCAACTACTATACTAATTAAGTATACACATCAGTATACTTGAGAGAAGGTGTTCAACCATTGAATTTGAAGATGACTGTATCCAAGTTAACAACTTACACTGGAGAAGTAATAAAAATGGTGGGCTTCACAATGGTACCTGTAAATGAAGGGCAACTGCCTGCCCAATTCTCAGTGATTATTTTGACAGGCGAATGACCAAGCCTTCTCAGCCATGAATGACTTAAAGGAATCAAATTAAATTAGACCAAGGTTTTCCACATGCAGGAAGGAGGACTGCTCGAACAGAAGGAGAAATGAGAGAGTATCTTCAATGATGAGTTAGAAAAAATAAAAGGTCTGCAGGCAAAGATTTATGTGGACCCAGATGTGACCCCCTGACTCTTTAAGGTGTGACCAATATCATATGCTTTATGAGAGAAACTAGAAATTGAATTAAAGAGATTGGAGAACTGGGCATTATTCAGTTCAATTCTCAAAATGAACAGCACCCATAGTTCCCTTATGGAAACCAGACAAGACAGTCCATCTTTGTGTTAATAGTTAACAGAGCTGACACGTTGGATAAATATCCAACCTTGAAGACCTGTATGCAGAATTGGCTGGAGGTGAATTTTATACAAAGTTGAATACGATTCACGCACATCAACAACTTGAATTAGTCAACACTTCCCAAGATTATATCAAAATAAACACACACAAAGGGCCCAGTTTTACCATTGTGTTGCACCCGTTCCCAGGCACAAAAACTTGATAAATTTGGGTGTGAGGCAAATACTGTGATCTGCGCCCACATCCGCACTGATTCCCATTTTACCAAGACCTGAAAATGGACATGACCCGGACTGCGCCCAAAATGGCGTGATGTCAATTTAAATTCATTTGCATGCATTTAAATTGATTTTTCGACTGGGCACCCAAACTTAGCCACGTTTCCCCCTTTACCATTGCATTTGCCCATCCAGATTCAGTGCAAAAGAGATATGCCCAGCAAAGGTCTATTTTGGGTGATCCAGCTTCTGAAGAAGTAAATTCAGAGCTTCCAGCGGCTCTCTAACTCAGATCGATGGTGGGGAGTGGGGGGGAGAAGGAAACAGGACAGATCATTCTGTAATGGAGGCGCCCGATTGTTCTCTGATGGTGGGGGAGGGGGAGAAGGGAGGCCAGATCATTCTCTGTTGGGAGCAGGGGTAGAGGAGAAGGGCCAGATTGTTATTCGTGGGGAGGGAAAAGGTGAAGGGAGGCCAGAACATTCTCTGGTAGGGGATGGGTGGGGGGGCAGTGGGTGGGAAGCCAGTAGCAGGAGGGAGGCCAGATTGGATCTCTGTTACAAGGGTGGTGGGATTGCTGCCACTCTGCGGGCAATCGGGCAAGTGGAGCAGGGGGCTGCGATCTATCTGGGTAGCGAGGGGGGTGGCGAATAAGGGAGATTGTTATGTTAGGACAATGTCTGTGGGGGCCCCTGTTCCTGGGCCACTTTATCCACTTCTGCGGCCCGGGTGTGATGTGGCAGGGACTGTTTTTCAAATTTGTTTTTGCTGCACAAGCACAGCTGAAGACTCTGATCGGAGCATTTCAGGCACAATAAGCCCTGCCTCCAGCACAATTCAAACTCGCGTCTTTTTTTTCAGGCTGAGTGAGTACGGGGATGCTGGAGAACATGGTTTACATTCAGATCTGAATTACACCCAGATTCAGCACTTAGAATCAGAATGGTAAAATCGAGCCCAAAGAGTTGTTCCAATACATTCCTCCATTTTTTGGCATGTTTTCAGCATGTGCAATTTTCTAGGCAATAACAGAACGATCGGGTGCCCCCATCACAGAATGATCTGTCCCCTCCTCCTTCTCCCCCCAACTGATCTGAGTTAGAGAGCCGCTGGGAGCTCTGAATTTACTTCTTCAGAAGCTGGACCACTCAAAACAGACCTTTGCCAAGCGTGTTTGTTTTGCACTGAATCTGGATGGGCAAATGCAACGGTAAAGGGAGAAATGCGGGTAAGTTTGGGTGCCCAGTCGAAAAGTCAATTTAAATGCATGAATTTAAATTGACATCACGCCCATTTTGGGCACAGTCCGGGGTCATGTCCATTTTCAGGGGCTGTCATGAGTTGTGGTATACCTTGATGATGTTCTGGATCGGCAGAAGCCAAACAACTAGCTAATTTAGAGGAGGTGCTGAAGAGATTTCAAAGGCTGAGTTCGCTTCAAGAAGGAGAAATGTACTTTTTAAGCTACTGAGGTAACCTATCTGGGCTAGCATATAGATTACACCCCCATGCAAGACAAGATCAGAGCCACAAAGGTGAGACTGGCCCCCCAAAACATATCTGAGTTCAAGTCATTTTTGGAAATTTGTCGATGTTATTGCCCCCCCTGCCAATTTTTGCATATTCTGCTAAAGAAACATCAGCACTGGTCTTGGAATTCTCCCCAGAAAGAAGCTTCCAACAGCATAAAACAATTGCTGTTTTCTTCATACTTATTAGTACATTTCAACCTATGTAAGGAATTGGTATTAACCTATGATGCGTCTCCATTTGGCTTTAGTGTGGTGTTGTTCCATGAGATGGACGACGACTCTAAAAGGCCAACAGGCTGTATCTCAAAAATCTTCTCAAAAACTGAAAAAGGCTACTCACAAATTGAGAAAGGAAGGTTTTCAATTTTCTTTGGTGTCAAGAAGTTTCACTAGAGTATTCCATCAATCACAACAATAGGAATTCAACGATGTATGTTACTTCTGATAAAACATGGGCCCAATCTAGGGACCCAACTGGACAGAACACCAAAATTCCTCACCTACAAGGCGTCATGAATGACCAAGTTAACTGACATGAATCCTGACTTGCCTTTTGATTGCTTTGGCTGCCCTCTACCCTTCCAACAAATTAGGAAGCTCAGGCCGGAATTTTACTAGCATGCCAGTCCTGATTCCGAGGACGGTCTCGGTTCGGAGAACAGCATTCTCCATTGGCCTCGGGCAGGATCGCACGAAACTTGGACAGACGTGCCGGTAAAATTCTGCCTTCAGTCTCATTCATTAACAGCTCTGTTAGGGGACTCCCATTGTTGCATATAGAGTGGTCTGGCAGCCAAGAAGGAAGTTTGAGATTCTGGCCTCCAGGGTTCCTCCTGACTATTTAAAAATGAAAAAAAACTTACCGAATGATTTTAAGTGCAATCAACATAATTTGAGGCTAAGATTAATATGAGCTCATCAGCAAGCTGCATGATATGCTTTTGGAGTAGCATTCAAAATCCAGCTAATGCATTATAGGCTTTGTATTACACAATATGGCAGTAGTATTCATACTGACTGAACAAATAGACTTTTTGCTAGACAGGAAGAATATTCATGGTGATGCACTTAATGATTCAGTCAACCACAGTTTTAATTTTAACAAACCAGTCATTACGCTGCTGCTGACTTTCTGTAATACTAACTTTTTATTTCTTATTATTCTTCCTTTGGAAATGCACAAAATTGGTGCCACTATACAAACTTGTTTATTTCATTAAGCCGAGCTAGAACCAGCACATATAATTGCAATCAGAAATCATTCAGATGAGGAACTGCTATAATTATGAATAGATGTACAGTAAATATCCTGATACTCCAGTAGTAAAAGTCAAATGTTAACGCCCAAAGTGAACCACAATTAGTATTTTCCAATTACTGCTACAAAAAAACAAAAAGTATTGGAAAAATATAGTGGATTCATTGGATATAGGTTAATATTCTAGATGGGAAGCTTCAATCAGAATTCAAAATGGTTAACAGAAACATAAGAAAAAGAACAAAGAAAGTCTGTGCTTCTTTAGCAGAAAGTCCAAGCCTGTGCCAATCATAATGCCATAATGAAAAAAAAGCCTTCTGCCCTTATCCAGACTGTATCCCTTTATTCCCTTGTGTACCCATCCAGATAGGCTCTTACATGATGAAATATTAACCTTTCTGATTTTCTGATTCTTCAGACCTTGGGGGCTGGCTGAGTGCAAAACACACTTACTTTATCAAAGTTTCAGATTGAGGGCGTTTGAATGCCAGATGTCATTTACATGCTTACCCAAAACAGCCAGAAAGCAACAGCTGGCTACTGGGTGGCAAAACACATGTGGATTACCGAAGGTTTCCAGCCAGCATGAAGGAACAAATTTCTGACAAGCAATTGTAGAGAGGAGAGGAATATTTGGGACAGTAATATGATAGGGAAAGGAGATGGAGGACTGAGAGGCATGGGAGGCTTCGACACTCCTTGTGGATGGAGTTCAGAAGGTCACTGTTCCTACAAGTCTCACAAAAGAAAGTTTTACACTTAACTTAAATCCACAAACCTGCTTCAGTTTGGGGGAAAGCTTCACTGCTCAGGCCCCAGTTAAAGTGCAAATTGGGGTCCTGCAATTTAAAATAGGAGATGGATATGTTACTAAAAGGATGAATTTCAAATTGATAGGCAACCTGCTCATTTTCTAACTGCTATCAAGCATAGTTCCAACTGAGTCACAAAAATTAAGTCAGAAGTTGTCAGTTTCTAGAAATGTGTTTAAATGATAGATTTTACAATACTTTTCATATGTTTATTGCACATTATCAATAATCTGTAAACACATAAAACAAAGAGAGCTGGTGAGAGCTGAATGAAGGTGAAATGGGGATCACAAGGTGGGATGGGGGTGTCGCTGTTTGGGGAGGGAGGAGCAGGGCATTATAAGGAAAGCTGAGGTGTGTGGTTCTCCATGTTGTCTCCTTTGGGGAAAGGCCAATCAGATTAAGTGCCAAAATGACCCAGTGGTAGGCCAATCCTGGCTGGGTCAAGGACCTCCAAGCGCAGCTGGCCAATCAGAGGCCCTCACTCTCCATTGTAGATAATACTACCAATGGGGGTGGCAGCTATCAGCAATCCCTCCCCAGAGGCCCAGGATCAGTGAAGGGCACCATGTAGGAGGTGAATGTGGGTGGGATGGGGATCACAAGCAGGTTAAGGCATTGTAAGATAGGTTGGAGTATGGTTCTCAATGACCCCACCCTCTTGCCTTCCTAATGACATGTTCTTCAATCAAGCAATGAGTTTCTGTCAGTGAGGAACACCTTGGGAACCCATAAATAAACCTAACAAACATTTGTTTTTTGGACACCCAGTATAGCAAATGTCTCACCAACAACTGGTTGAAAACCAAAAGCGGTGGGATAAGGCCTTTAAGTTACCTCAATTGGCATCCCTCTTTCCCAATGTAAGATATTTTCCTTGAAATTCAAAATTCTGCATACTTAATAGACTGCTATTGTGGCAATGAAAGTGTCAGCCATTATTTACAATTTCATTGGGATATACGTGAACAGGGAAACAAACAAATGGAATTTTCCATTTTAAGACAAGATGCAATGGTGGGTGGGATAGTCAATATGCTTTCTGAAGCAAGTGGACAATTCTGCTCTATGTATCTCCTTTACTCTATCATTGAAGAATCCTTAATAAGCAGCCTAACGAGGAAATATCCATTAGAATTTTGATTTCATTGTCAAATAAGGTATAGAAAGTAAATAAAAGGAGGGACAGAAAGAATAGGATTGAGTGAGACATAAAGGAGAAGAAAAGAAAAATAATTTTAAAAATCTCCAACAATAATTAAAATTTGAAGGAATATGAAACACCATATATTCAAGTGAATTTTCAGTGCTGGAAAAACTGAGTGGATAAGCTGTCTCTGCCTCCTCACTATCACTACTCCCTAGAAGAGCAGCAGATACCTTTCTATACCACCAGCTGAAGGTTCCCCTCCAAGTCACTGGCTTGGAAATTTTTCTTCACTGTCACTGGGTCAATGTCCTGGAACTCCTTCGCTAACAGCACAGTCACATTTTATTCTACCTGAAGCCCACTCCAACTCTATTCTATGTTCTATGTTCCAGAACCTACCTGAGGGTCACTACCAGTGAGAGAGATGGCCCAAAATTGAAGGCTTTGCTTGGAAGAGTTACCTGTGAAGGCACAAGCTGGAGTGCTGGTCATGCCAAGTATGTTGATGAGAACCAAACAATCATTGGACATCTTGCCTTAGGCTTCTTTTGGTCATGCAGCACCAAGTCAAAACCTGGATAGGGATCTAGACTAATTTATACTTCTAGATCACTTGCTGTTTTAAATACCTAAGTAAATTATTGTTCAGGGGCCTATGCTACAAATTGATCTATAACAGAAGTATGACTGCAACAATGGAAGGTGGGCTGTTTCTGTTTAAGTCATTACCTCCTGGGTACATGAGCAATGCTGAGCTACTGCTGATTTGAGCCATATGTTAGCTATTACCATCGAGTTTCCTTCAAAGCTGGAAGTGGAGTAAATTCCCAGGCTGCACTATATTTAGCCTCCAGTTACAATATGCGTTTATGTTGAGAAAAGTAACTGAAGTGGGGAAGGGGATATTTGCTGTTAAATTATCCCCATTTTTAAATTTAAGGAACCTTTCAGATTACAATAGGAAATAACCCTTTAAGCAGTTCATTTCCTTTGCAGCTTTGTAAGAACAGGCACCTGTTTCCTATTACATTTCATCTGTCACAGTGGCTTTCTGTACTTTTGTTACTGTTCTAATATTGTCATCAGAAAAATGCATACAGATGCACATACAGAATTTTTGAACTGAGATAACTGCCTCAAGAAAATTTTTGGAAAACATTTCCTCCTTCTTGTCATCTTGAAATTCAGCATCTCAAAGTTAGATAATATGACCTAATGCAGGAAAATATTGTTCAATGTTCACAAAGTTACTTTTCATGCTTTCCAAAGAGTGACAGAATTTTCTGTGAAGTATGGTTAGAAAGCTTTCAAAAACTCCAATGATTAGATGCTCTTTATGTTCTGTCTATTTTCACCTGAGGGAAACTGCAAAGCTTCTTCATGACAAACAAAATGATGAAATATCAGCAAAATGCCAGCTTCCTGCTGGATATGTAGGCAGGCAAGCTGATAAAAGTTTTCCAGATGCCCTTTGCCACCCCAAAACCTTTGCAATTTTAAGAGAGTAGAGGGAGAAGCCTTGCCCCAATTAAAATTATTGGCCACTTAAGTACAGCTTCTTTCCTGGCCACAGTTTTGAGGCAGGTAGTGGGAGGTCAGGGACTGGGGAGGCCTAGCAGGTTATGCTGCTCAGGTCCTGGGTGGGAAAGGAGGAGATATCTCCCACCTTGACCCCCTTTCCCAATCTGGATCTCTTCCCATCGTAGCCAGGTATTCCATTGCTTTTCCAATCTGTTTCCTCCCTCCCATGAGTCTCGCCTCCAAGAGACTAAAACAATCTTGAAACCTGCAATATGTATTTATTATTTATTTATTTGCTTCACAAGGAGGCCAACTTCAATACTGCAACGAAGCTACAGTGAAAATGCCTCTGTCACCATGCATGGGGCTCCCAGTACTTAGACTCACAGGACTGCATGTAGTTTTAGCAATGGCTACTGGCTCCAGAGGCTTTTCTGGGACCTCATAGTTGCTGACCAATCAGATTAGCTGGCAGACCTGTTGGGGTGGGATTTCCAGGAAATGTTAAATGACTTTGGAGCTGTTGTCACCAGCAGGAATACATTCCTGGACTTGGACAAGTTGCAGAGCTGGGCCGAGAGGTGGCAAATGGAGTTTAATGTGGAAAAGTGTGAGGTAATGCACTTTGGCAGGAACAATAAATGTGTAGAGTATAGGGCTAATGGTAGGGCTCTTAATAGTGTTGAGGAACAGAAGGATCTTAGTGTATGTGTCAATAGATCCCTGAAAGTAGGCAGTCAAGTGGATAAAGTTGTTAAGAAGGCATATGGAGTCTTAGCTTTTATTGGTAGGGGGATTGAATTTAGGAGCCGCAGCATCATGTTGCAACTGTACAAAACTCTAGTGCGGCCGCACTTGGAGTATTGTGTGCAGTTCTGGTCCCCACATTATAAGAAAGATGTGGAGGCATTGGAGAGGGTACAGAGGAGGTTTACCAGGATGTTGCCTGGTATGGAGGGCAGGTCCTATGAAGAGAGGTTGAAGGATTTGAGGTTGTTTTCGTTAGAAAGGAGGCGGCTAAGAGGGGATCTTATTGAAGCATATAAGATGATTAGAGGTTTAGATAGGGTGGACAGTGATAGCCTTTTTCCTAGGATGGAGAAAGCTAGCACGAGGGGACACAGCTTTAAATTAAGGGGTATGAGTTATAGGACGGATATCAGAGGTAGGTTCTTTACTCAAAGAGTGATTAGGGAGTGGAATGCCCTGCCTGCAGCTGTTGTAGATGCGCCAAGTTTGGTGGCGTTTAAGAGGTTAATTGATAAGTATATGGAAGAGAAGGGAATGGTTTAGTTTGGAGGGGCATTGCTTTTTATTTTGGTCGGCACAACATCGAGGGCCGAAGGGCCTGTTCTGTGCTGTAATGTTCTATGTTCTATGTTCTATTACTCACCAATTTTTTTGCCTACTTAAACAAGACCAAGGGCAGAACTTTCCCAAGCCCCCAACAATAGCAGAAAGTAGCATGAAAGTCAAATCAATTTCACTCCAGTGTGAATTCACAGCAAGATCTTCATTAGTGCCACCTTGGCAGGCGGGATAATCCACTAGAACCCGGCTTAAGTCTCATTTGCATCCTATCAATGGAATTCAAATGAGGGCCCAACTGCCACAACAAGTTCTCTGTAGTGCTAATAGGAAACATAGTTGGCATGCAGGTGTTGGAACTCATCTGAACAATGTCTGGGGCTGCCTCTGGAGTTTGGGATGGAGGCCACTCACAACTCTGGGCTATGGAACACCACAGCAGTGGGCCTGGGATGCATCTGCATGTGAATCTTCCAGATTCAATATCCTGGAGGGGGATCCATCTTCCAGCCCTGGTGTGTTCCTGGAGATCCATCTCCATTCTCAGGAGGTCCTCACAATGCTCCCAGAAATCTACCTTCACTTTCAGAAGATTCATCTTTTTTCAATAATGTTTGGCAACATTACAATATGGCGCCCAGACATAATGATGGACTATGCAACATCTAGGTCTCCCCCATCACTGAGTACAGCGTGAAACACCTCCGTGCATAATTAGTGAAGTCGGGGCTGAATGATTTAATGTGTTTTTCTCCTTGGTCGTCGCAGCAGGAAACATTCCATGTTCCTGCCCCGCTATGGCACATAGTCTGAAAATGTGAGGATTCTACCCATGGATTATGCTGGTGTTGTACAATCCAATGCTACCAGACCGACTGTCTTGCTCCATTCAGAATCTGATTATCATCCATAGCTGTAAACTCAGCAAATAATCCTGGTTCAGAAAGTATACAAAGCATAATCATGCTTGAAACTAAGGCCAACACATGAATATTGATTGTTACAAGAGACACCGAGAATTAAGTAGGATTGACAGCAAGGCAGAAGCAGCAAGTGTAAATTTTGTTGGCATCAATAATCACAGAAGTAAAAATACTGACATATTTTGGGGGGGGGGGTTTATTCTCTTGAACTACTTGGAAGGAAAACATTTGAGAAACTGAATCATGACTAAGAGCTGTAAAAGAACTTTAATTTTATCCAATAGCTATAATCGCATTTAAAGAAGCTAATATTAACTTAATTTAAAATATTGAGAAACAACAATCGCCACTTATGCCAGAAAAGTTCTCCAATCCAAAACATAAATGAAAATAATGCATGTGATTATAACTTTTCTATAGCTCTTAGGGCTAAAGGAATCATGGGATATGAGGGAGGGAAGGTGGGATTAGAATATTAAATTTGATGATCAGCCGTGATCATAATAAATGGTGGAGCAGGCTTGAAGGGTTGAATAGCTCACTCCTGCTTCTATTTTCTATGTTGCTATGACATCAATCTTCTATGTGAAAGAATGTTTTACTATGTGTTGATGTTTTTCATGTAAAATGCTACCTCAATGAAGATAAACCATATCAGTACCAAGTTTTAAACAACAACTGTTGCAGTTTTCCATGGCTTTATTTAACTGTTCATACCACAACTCAATTACCTGTGTTTCCCAGACCAATGCTAAACATTCTTTACGATCTCTGGAGTTAAAAGTATTTTTGTATAGAACATTGGCAAACAAGAACATTACTGTCATTTGAAAGAAGTATTCCCACTCCCACACAAATTTCTATTCCATCAGTAGTGTAAACATTGACTCAAAGTATGGTGAAAACTTGACTGAAACTGTTTCATTGGAACAATGTGATAAAAAGCAGCATTAGAATCATACAGCATGAAAGCTGGCCCTTCAGCCCTATGAGCCTATGGAAAGAGCCTGAAAAGAGCTGTCCAATTTATCTCACTCCCCTGCTCTTTCCCCATAGCCCTGCAATTTTGTTTTGACCTGATCATTTTGCCTCCTTACTGTGCCAAGAATAGTGCAGATAAAAGGGATTTTATCAGTATGACATAAAAATAATCTTATCAAGTTTTGGCTTACAATTCAGCGAGTTTAACCTTTCATGTACATTAGTCATTGGACAAAACAATGCAATCCCAGACAAATCAATCACTCCTTTCAGACAATTGTCCAACACAGATTCTGTCTGCAATGTTACTATGTACTTATCAAATTCTGTTATAATAACATAAAGATAAGAACTAAGGTTCCCCACCCGCCCCCATACACTTAGTTGTGTTGCAAAGCTTAGACCTCCAAATATAATTACTTGATCTACTAAATGTTCAAAAAAAAGCAACCCTAAATTAGCAGTTGAACATATTTTATGCAAAACATATTTCTTTATGAGTCAGAGTTGTGGTAAATTGTACAGACAAACTGCATGAACTTGCATCTGACCACAGTGATGAATAAAGGGTAGATTGTTAATGTTAGAAAATAGAACTCAGCATAACATGGCAATTCATGACAAAATATTTGTTTGTGATTTGTTTTATAATTTTTCAAATACGCAAAGTTCTCACACAAAGCAGAGGAACTGTAATTTTTCTGAACTGCAATTTAAAGACAATTATTCATTATCTACTGTGAGTTGAAGGGATATGGAGATTTGTTTTATTAAAACACTGCATCAATAAGAAGTTTATATTTGTGGTTTTTGAGAGGTGGAGCTGAGTGTTATGTATATTTATGTGCTGTATGCATTGAAATAAAATCTTGCCTTTATAAATATTGCCTTTATGAAGATGGCCCAAACCACATCATAACCTACTATATACTTTTACTGTCAAACTCCAAAACAGTCCTATGCCTTGCCTCCTGACTGTCGTTGACCATCACAGTTGTCTCTTGATCACAATGTTTGCATAAAAACCATCACAAAATAAACATTGCAAACCAAATTTATAAATGAAATCCTGCCATGTTGCAGACAAAACTAATCGCTCTTATACATTCCCTAAATACCCTCTTTTAGTATGTATGACCTAGCAGTCCAATGCATTGCCACCCTAGTGGAAGGCTGCTGACTTTCAGTGGGGGTTATTGCAGTTGGCCTTAGAAGATGATCTCAAGCAGCTCTGAACTAGAAAGCTCAGTTGTGGATTGCACTATCACATCACAGACGACAGCACTCTGGATTGACCGGCTGATAGGCAACATCAGGGGCATTATTGGTGGAAAGGCAATAACAAAATCAGGAATGTTATCTTTGGGAAACAACAAGTTTGTGCTCCACAAAACCACTGCGACTTGCCACGGCAGCCTTGTGGCAATCATAATAACCTTTTGGAGGACAATTGCTGGACTTCTGTGATACCCTATTGCACACTATCTTTGACAGTCATGTTGGGAGCAGCCTGAGCTTGCACGACAGCAAGCAGACTTTTTATGGGTTATCTGAGTTTCACTGTAGAAATCAAAGTCCTGGTGTTTGCTTGTTGTATAGCACTAGAAGCTGAAACATTCGCCTGATACTGCATCATGGCTGAATCTACATGTGCTGATAGATACTATTAAGAAGTAGCTCCAAGGTCAATGCAAAGCTTGTGCCAAGTTGAACTCTTCTGTTCTCCCTGACTGAGCAATGCCTCTTGGATAGGCATTTCAGTATTTCAATGCTTGCAACGTGAATACTCATCAGATTTCTTTTGCATTCAGCGCAAAGTCCTCATCTAAGTTCTCTTCAGCCAAATCTATGTCTGACCTCATCCTGGTATGAGCTGGCACCTTTATCACTTTTAGTTCCTACTCTGACTGCAGGCCCCTGATGCCTAGTATCTCCCCACAGGGAATCCCAGTTGTATAAAGTATCCTCTAATATACATACAGTTTCTATATCTGAATTGCCAGCTGCAAGTGTGAAATCTAATAACAGTTTGATTTCATCATCACTCTTAGTGTTCTTCCACTGCCTGGTCAAGTTGCACAAGAATTAAGGCACAAGAATAATGTTATGGCGAGGAGTTGAAGCAGTGGAGAAGATTAACTAAGAAGTGTATGTTTTTATCATCTGCAGTTTGTGATGAGAAGAGATTAGAGGATGAGGGGAACTTGGAATATGAGAAGATGATTAGATATCCTCATATCTAATATGGTAATGATGCAGTTGGCAGCAGATAGCATTTAAAGATGCATTCATTGATTCTGACCATGTGAGGTATTGAATTTCTTGAAGGATTGCATCTGGGCCCTCAGGGCTTAATTCCAGGCGTTAACCCCTATGAATATCTAGTTCCACTGTTTTCAGAACTTGTGACCCCTGGTTTCTTGCAAATGCAGATCATCACCTTTCTTTCCCACGTTTCTGCTAATGTTCCAGTGCAGCATCTTGGACCTTGTGGCCTACACTCTCCTGTGCTGGGCCACTCTAACTTTTCCCATGTCAGAATCACTTTCTCTATGATTTCCAGCACCTGCTTCTGCCACAATACATCTTTATGAGGTGCAGGGTAATTTTAAAAACCTCATGTTTTGATTATAACCTTAACACTGAGTCCATTAATTTCATACCATGAACTCCATCCGACATATTGAACGTTTTTGTTGGTCTCATTCTGATTTTGATTTTCATGTTTTTGTTTTCATTATTCTACCATTCACCCTCACTCTGAACACTCTGTTTCTTTACTACAGTTATTATTATTCACTTTATATTTTGTTCTATGACATCTTTGTTACTTACCCTCTCCTGGTCTCTAACGTACTCCAGGATTTCTCTTTTGTTTTTCCTCCCCTCCCCCTTCCTGATGCATGAAACAGCATGATAAATTTCTACCCTCCTTCAGTTCTGAAGAAGAATCATATTTGGCTTGAACTATTAACGTTTCTTTTCTCCACAGGTACTGCCTGACTTGCTGAGTATTTCCAGCATTTTCAGTTTTTATTCAGATTTCCAGCACCCGCAGTGTTTTGCTTTTATTTTTAAGCAATGTGTCTGCCAGCCTTAAGTGGTGCTAATTACTCATGATGTTCTG
Organism: Sphyrna mokarran; assembly: GCA_024679065.1. Classification (NCBI taxonomy): domain Eukaryota; kingdom Metazoa; phylum Chordata; class Chondrichthyes; order Carcharhiniformes; family Carcharhinidae; genus Sphyrna; species Sphyrna mokarran. Next base: position 72,024,235 of record JAGIQG010000005.1, read on the forward strand.
TTTCTCAGGCATCTAACTAATCAACAGCATGGCTAAGTGCTGGCGCAGTTTTGAAATGGCAAGCAACAAAACCAGGTCATATTGTTTGCATTACAGTCAATGATTGCAGGTGAAACACGCATCATGATCTCTGTGCATGTCATGGGGGCCAATGGACTTCCACTGTTGTGGCAAGTAATGGATAAACAGCTACAACAAAAGCAGGTGCTTGTTTAAAAGTGCAAAAAGGTCTCAGAGACTGAAGATATCCAGTAATTTCTAGCTTGTGTTTAATATTTGCATTTATTGCCCTGAGCAATATTGGCATGCTGATGGTTCCCAATAAATGGGAACATTTATCCAATCCATGACAAATATAATTTTGTTCTTAATCAATTGCAGGTACGAGACTGTTCCTTGCTGGGAGCAATTACAGCAAGATACTTTGTGTGATTACAATGTGCCTCCCTCTTTATTAAAACAGGACCAGGACTATTTAATGAAATTTGATTATGTATTGCAACCTACTCTGGAACAGATGTTTAAACTAATCAGCAATTCCACATGGCCAATGTTATATCCTGCTATTGGGAAACACGATGGTTTCTTCAGACTTGATTTCATTTGGACCCAAGCATTACCCCCTAAAAATAAATTTCATGCAACCCAAATTTTCATGATATGCAAATTGAACAGTAAGGATAGTTGAGCAGTCAACTGCATAGTACAATTTGCTTTAGGATATCTCTCTACATAACTGTTCAATAAACAATCCCACCATCAACTTTATAGTAAGATACTTTCAAAAAAATCCTTTCTTCGGAATCCTCGGTATAAATAGTAATTAATGTTACTGACTCGATCATTTGTTGATATCTATATATCTTGTCATTAGTATCATGACCTTGAAGACTCTATTTTTCAAATATATGAGCAGAACATGTGAAATAATATTATTCACTAAACGTATTGCAGGTTTCAAGTTTAATTTGATAACATACTTATGACAGGCATTCTGCAGTTTCACATAACGGAAGCGAGGTATTTATTTCAAAGCTCTGTTTTATGTCATCCTCTGTTGAGAGCGGAAATAGGCAATAATAACTTGCCCTGACAGCCATTCTCTTTTTCGTTGTCAACAGCAGAAGTTTCTCAAATATGTCAAACAAAATAAAGCATATGGAAGTCAACAGCATAGCAAAATGTTCTGCTTGGTATTCATAGCAAAGGTTTCTTAAATAAATAAACATACCATCTCTGATGGCTTAGAATGTAAATACGAAGGGATAATCTTTCACCTTCCTGCTTGGGGCATAAAACTAGTGTTGCAGATCAGCTGCCTATTATTAAAACTGTCCAATATCTGCAACACTCAGCTATACACCAAGCAGAAATGTAAGAACCTGGCCCTTGGTGTAATAAGAATATTAGAAAGCAGGAAGGACAACAGGGTTGATCCCCTGTTTCTGGTGAGTTAGCTGGTCACTGGCAGAATTAGGCAGGCAAAAAACAAATGGCATTCCCATTGCTGACTTCTCGGAAAAGGATTGTGTAGGCACTGGATAGATTGGCCATCTGAATGGTGTATTACAGGGCTGTCATCATCCATCATCAATTGTTACCAGCCTATGCTACCTCTTCAGGAAAGAAAGCATGCTGGCATTTTCAAACCCAAAGCAGCTAAACTAGATCAAAAATTTACAAAAGCAAAATACTGCAGATGCTGAAATCTGAAACTAAAAACAAAAAATGCTGGAAATATGCAGCAAGTCAGGAGCATCTGTGGAGAGAAATATGATACTTCATTACATTTGATGATAGTTAATGTTTCAGATCAATGACCTTTGTTCCTGTCTTTCTAGATGTGTTTAATCTGCTGAACTTCAGCATTTTCTGCCTTTTTGATCAAAAGTTTGTTTTCTATGCCATTTAATTTGCAGACTGTTCCAGTTTGTCTCCTATCTTAGGATACTTTTTTTATTCTATGGGGCTAATTGCTGTTTTCTTCTTCTCCTCAGACATAAGAAAACAGCAACATGCTTCTATGCCTCAATCAACATTCTTCTGAGCCAGCCATTAAATGGCAGTAAGAATGACACAGGGATTCTCTTAAATTTCCCTTCCCATTCTGGGGTGTACCTGACCCTTGACTATGGATACTCTCGGAAGTGGAGCTGGAAATTCATTGCTATAAGGCAGTTGCAAGTGTAACCCCGGACCCTACTACACCAAGGCCCCAACTGTTGCTGCACCAATAAGCTACACTATCTTGTTTTCACTTCTGTGATTTTCTTACAAGAAAAAGTATATATTTCAACAGACAAAGTTGCTTACAGGTTAGAAATAACTATGGTCCTGCTATTGTTTCTAGACTGCCACCCATCACAGCATTTCTTAAATAAAATAATACATTTCCAGTCCAAAGTAATGATATGGATAGTATTTTGATTCCTTTTTGTGGATTATAATTGAGTTTTTGTCAATTTGTACTTAGGTATTTTCATAATTTTTAACGTTTTGTTGTTTACATGAGTGTTATTAGCCATCTTTATGAAGCAATTTCTTCACTGCAGCCTGTTTATGACTTAATCCTTTATTTATAATAATCTGATGGGACACTGCATTAAGAATAGATATCCTACCTGGCTACAGCATAGGCAGAACTGTTTTAATGAGCAATCCAGCTCACTGCAAATATAAATCTAAATGAAATTAATAATTTAGCATTGCACTTTTCAGTTGCTGCAGCTCAAAAATAGAAACAAATTATTCCAGAATAAGATGCTGGCAATAGCCATAAGGGCTAAATGGACTTTATATTGCTTGAAAAAGTCTAACTGGCATCTCCAACACAAACATGAGCCCAGAAGCAAACTATAATTATGAGTTTGTGCTTAACTTTGATGAATTTCAGTAAGCAACTCTTTTTCATGGAAGTATGTACAATAAACTAAGAACAGTCCCCAGCAACATAGAGCAAAATGTTTAGGAACCACCATTCCACCATCCAGTAACAATTATACGCCTTGAAGAAATCAAAAAATTGGAAATGCATCAAATAGCAAGAGCACAAGGCAAACACACCTAAGTGCCAGACAAGTAGCAACATGCACACAATTCTCCAAACTATCCCAATCTTTACCTGCCAAGGAATCAGAGAAATTAAAACAACGGTACCTCTTTACTGATGAGATGAAAAAGTCAGATGCATCAAGTAGGCTTAAATGTATTCCTGCTCCTCAGAGTTTTTTAGATGAGCAGAGTTACAGTTACAAGATTAGTTTCTTGATCAAGGGCAGTCTGGATTCCAAAATCAAAATTCAGTGGTAAATCCAGTTTTCTCCCATTACTGCTCATTGACAGAAGGGACAGAGCAGCACACAAAGCGACGGCTTGTTGTAAGCATGCAGGAAGTGAACAGCATCTGCTTTCCTATTTAAGCACAAGAGCATCTGTGTTAAAAAGCAGGCGCGCATTGCAGCCACAAGGAGCAGCCCACCTTCAGGATGACTTCAGCAGCACAGACGTTACTCCAGTTAAAGCATTCAGTGGAAAGCAGTTCAGTCAGAGGAGGAACGTGCTGCAATTTCCTTCAGCTTCAGACACTGACAGGATTAGAACATGAACCAGCAATCTTTACTTGTACAGAAGAAGATCTATGACTGACCGAGTGGCCAGTTTGGGCTAGCCAGATTCTATAATTAATATATCTTTTAATCTTTCCCTCCTGCTCCCTAGCAATTCTACATCCTGCAATGCAGCTAGAAGAGGAATGTGATATGGAGAGAGCAAGGAGAGATTGAGGTACACCTACAGCCCCAGACAAATTGAAATCTGTGCAAAACACAAGAGAGGGAGTTCATGGACAGAAACAGGAAATGACACCGAAAATTTTCAATACTCCAATATAAACTTTGGCTCCCTGACATGGATCTTTTTTTAAACTGCACAGTCACAAAAACTGCTGACTGAAGTCAGGGCAGGAAACTCAGCACAACATATTTAATTGAAAGGGGAGGAAGTAAAAAGAGAGCTCGTAATATGGTTTTATCTTTATGACTGTGAACAACAGATTAATGTTATGGTTTACAACTAGTTTAGGAAAGTACACAGCATTACCAAATTTCCCTTTCAGTTCAATACTACCACCAGTGTGTCGTGTGTACCAATAATATATTTTATTTGTACTCATCAATAAATCCATGATCTGTTTTCCAATCAAAGTAACACATTTGTATCAATAGCATCCCTGAAGTTTCAAATCCGCCCAGCAGTTCATGGCAAAAATGTTACAGGTCATACATTGGAAACACTCAGTTCATTCATACCTCAAACAAATGCTCAATTCTATGTGAAACAGCATACCTATATGCTTCATTTGCTTCCTTCAAAGACACACTACCCTTATTTTCTTTGGCAGACCTAGACACTTGTGACAAACTGACTTCTACAATAAAATAGAACTGATCTGTGCACATTATCACAATGCTCAATGCCTACAAAAGGCTCCTTATTCAATATGTAGCAAGGAAATCTGTTTTTTTAATATTCTTTGAAAATATAGTTCTCACATGCTCTTGCTTTCTCTTCTTATTTTTGCAGTTCAAACGTTTTGAAGCAGCTTGAAGATTTTCAACAAACTAGTTTGTAGAGGAGAATTAGTGCCATCTACATTGTTAGTGGTTTCTAAGATCCTGTCTCTACGGACCAACAAAAGACACCCCAAACTCTTTTATGTAGGAGAAACAAACATTATTTATATTTTCTTTTTGAAGGTTTGATTACTTATGCCAATAGCCTAACATTTTCATATAAAGATAATTATATAGATTTTCTTAGTGTAGAGTCTTTGATGCCTTGGGAAGAAATGCTGAAACCATTATTACTTGCAACATTAATAGTTCATCTGTTGTTTTATTTTCCTTGTTTCAGTGCTTGCCAACATAGCTGAAACTCCCACACTAACACAACACTCTGGTTACACATCTACCAAATGGACTGCATTGGTTCAAGAAGGTGGCAGTGGCAATTAGAGATGAGCAGTAAATGCTGGTCTTGCCAGCAAAGCCCACATCCCATGAAAGAATAAACAAATTTGAGACTATTCTAAGATGTAGCAGTGTTACCCATAATGAAGTGTATAGGGGTCAAAGATGAGGGAGAGAAGATGTTGCGCATGCTCCTTATATATGGGAACTTACTCCAACAGAGAGATATGTTTCATTGGTGATTAAGTGCATGAGCATGGAAAAACTGACAGATCCTGTTACATATGATACCTTGTTAGCCTGGCACCATGATAATCTTAGGGCCTTGGAAACAGCAAGGATTTGCCATGAAAGAAAAGGCATTTGAACGGTGCAAAGTGAACATCAAGCTAGAAGCAATTGTGATTATTTGGTATACATAGGCATGGTTCTAATGCTTTTATATCTTCTTTGGATAAACTTAATCAGTTCTTATTTCCTGCCTTGTTGAAGCAATTATTGGCACTTTTTCAAAAGCCCAAGATCATAAAGACTTTAAAAGGATCGTGGTTCGAGTCTTAATATCTGTTTTACAGAGATGGAGTCATGTCTGATTAAACTTTAACAATGAATATATGTTTTTTTTAAATAGATTGGACTGAAGAAGTTTTCCACTTACCTCAAAAGTTAATGTCTGAGTTGTCAACAGCATTGTGACTGAAAATCCTTCAACTATTATTTCACTGAGAATATTCCATATCGGTTCACACTAGGGACATATGGCTAAGTTCGCGAAATCCAGTTCAAATCACTATTTTCTTTTTGAAAAATAGACTTTGAATGGAATAAATTGGATTACACTGAAATAAAATAAAATGGAAGGCAAAAGAACAAACTTGAATTTCTCCGACCAACAGTCCAAAAGTTATACCAAATTATAATGATATACTGGTTAACTGATACAATTACGTCCTACATATTTATGTAGCTGTGTCAGCAGCATGTTTAGCAAACAATAGTTGCATTACAAACTTCCCAATTCACCCTAAACAAACAAAACTGAGTACCATTATAAAATGACAAATCTCTTCCTGGGATTAAAAGAATCAGCTAGGGAAGGAAAAGAAAGACTCGGAAATATTCAAGGTCAGTTATATCCATGTAAACATCTTCCAGTTTTACAAGTAAAGGATTCAGCTTTAATTGAGTTCCTGTTTCCCCACACAGTTGGAACAGTATAACCAGGTGGTTCACATTCAGCTCAAAATAACTGCAGTTAAGCTAATAAGTATTATTCACAGATGACAAGATGATTAGCTAACTACAATAGGCATGTTATGGAGTGGATCCAGACTACTGAAATACCTTTTAATTCTGAATTCAAAAAATTGCTAACCTTCATTGCAGAATTGTAGGAAATGTGTTCAGTGTGCATTATCTTCAATCTTAAATAACATAGCTACAAAAACTGTTTTATTCTAAAACATTAGACAACCACATTATAACCCCAAACCCAAGTCCAAATTAGGCAAACTATGTCCAGGATACTAACAATGCTGGAGTATAATTAGCCTTGACAAAATGTTGCTGAGGTATCTACTGGTACTCTCTGTGATAGTTCCTTTCTTTTCCTGTATATGTGTTGGGTTCCTGAATTACTGACAGCAAGGACTTTCAACAAAAGTAACTAAACAGTTCGTGGAATAACTCCTGCCCTCTGTTTATGTGAGCTGTTTTGTATATGCAACATCACATTCTCACATGACCACTTGATCTACATCTTCCTGCTTAGTTAAAACACTCAATGGCATGAGAGGTAACAGTGTGAGCGTTAGCAAACTACATACAAACCATTGTTAACATACAAGTTAAACAAGATAATAATGCATAACTATTTACATATTTCTCATATGACTGGAAAAAATTCACTGTGTCAGCAAGGGCAGGTACTGTTGTGGTAGATTTCGCACTTGTGGAGTGCAGCAAATTATGTTGAAGAAGAAGCATAGTAGTCTGTGAGATCCTGTGCACATTTTTCTAGAAGATAATTGACTGAGTCAAATGTCCATCAAACTGTTTGACTATGAATATAGGGGGAATTGTTTGGTTGTGGATATACGGGGCTATTCATGATATGCTCAAAATTCCATTTGTGCGTAAAGTTCTGAAATTCCATGGAAATGAATGGGTGAGCATTGTCTATCATGTGTCTCTGTGAGATGTTGCGTCTGAGAAAGTATCTCTTGAGTTTGCTGATGACTGATACTTGTCATGTTGGATAGGTAGTTGGGTATGGGGAGAAGGTGGAAATGTAGCATTGTGATAGAATATCAGACTTGATTATAATGAATAGCATACTACTATGGAATACAATCAACTAAGACTATGGGAGTAATCTTATCAAAAAAATTCTAAGTAATGAACAGTGTGAAAACAGGAGAGAATTACACCCATGTTTTTCAGCAAACTCTCTGATGCAATCATACAGCACTTAGTGCCAAAAAATAGGCAAAGTGTGGTTCACGCCAGTACAGGGAATGGACTGAGTTTATTCTCGCTGGGAAATTGGTTGATTGCAAAGAAAGCTATTGTGCATGTGCCTTGATCTCTCAGTGTTCTGTGTACAGATCTGTCAATCTCACTAATCCCCCAGATATCAGCTGGATAATATGTTATATTTTGCTCTGGTGTCATCTTCATCTTCATCTTGCGTCATTGCAAATTATGTTGAAGAAGAAGAATGCTGACAAACATTCACACAACGAGATGACTAATATTGAGCTATACATTAATAAAGTATGAACTAAATGTGAAAGAGTAATTTTTCATTCTTGTTCTACTGTTATTTCTCCATAAATGTCATTAAGGAAGCACATTCAAAAATGAAAATTTAAGTAGATAATTTTTTGACTTTAAGTTGCTTCTGTTTAATCCATTTCCGTGGTACAGTTTCTTGTACTTGTTTGCAGTTTCTCCTATTCTACAATGCAAGAGATGTGTGGGTTGTGCAAAGATACAATACGATACTCACAATGTTCCATTAAACTGCATTTACAGCAAATTTAATTTCCATCAGTTCAATGAACTCTTCTCCGCGCTGTTCATTCCAAAACATGCAATTCCAAAACATCCGCCTGTGAGTGATCAGTGGAAGCAACAACCCTCTGCTGCCATCAGCAACATGAAAGCTGGTCAGTCTTCAATGGATGGGAGCCTCAGGAAGGTGAATGAATTGGAGATCAGCCAAGCAGCTAAACGGATCTCATCATTTTCTGTGACTTTGTCCACACTCTTGCAATAGAGTGTTGTTGGAGACTCTGCAGCTTAGCTGCTTTGACTGATCTCCAATTCATTCACCTTCCTGAGGCTCCTATCCATGGAGGACTGACCAGCTTTCATGTAGCTGGTGGTAGCAAAGAGTGGTTGCTTCCACTGATCACTTACAGGCTGATGATCTGAATTGCATGTTTTGGAATGAACAGTGCAGAGAAGAGTTCACCGAACTGATGGAAATTAAGTTTGCTGTTAATGTTATGAATGCACAGGTTAATGGAACAAGACATTGTGAGTATTGTATTGTATCATTGCACAACCCGCACATCTCTTGCATTGTACAATAGGAGAAAATGCAAGTAATTACAGCAAACTGAACCATGGAAATGGATTAAACAAATGCAACTTAAAAGTTAAAAAATGATTGGTTAAAATTTTCATTTTTAATGTGCTTCCTTAATGACATTGTATGGAAAAATAACATTAGAACGAGAGTGAAAAATTATTCTTTCATCATTTAGTTTATAATTTATTAATATACAGCTCAATATTAATTATATTATTGTGCAAATGTTTGTCAGCATTCTTCTTCCCTTTCAATTCGGGTTTGCTAATCCTTGTGCTCAACTATATATTCTATGCATCCATAATGCGAGGTTTGTGATGGGAGCAGGGTTACTTGCTCTAAACGTTGGGCAGAATATTTCCTTCGAGCTCTTGAACCCCCTGTTCAGGCTCAAATATAGGGCAGAAACTACTACTATGAGGAAAATAGTCGTTCATCTGTGACTCACTATCCAATTCAGATCAACAGGCTGAATCTCAAAGAGACCTTCCAGCTTGAAAGAAGCAGCAAACTGCATTGAACGGTCAGCAAAGCAAAGGGCACTTCAGAATGCAGCTGCCTGTCTCCCAATTCTTAAATTCTAAAATTAAAAAAGTTGTTTTGAAGCCAGGCCACTTTTGTTGCTTGGCAAGTAGAAGGCATGGAGTAGGCCAGAGGCCCCAGGCTGCTACTATATAGGTAGGAAGGGCTGCTAGACCTGCCTGAAGTGCTAGTTCTGCAATTTGTCACTGTGTTTCTATCTCCGCGCAATTGATCTGGAGGTCAACTGGAACAATGCAGTCAGTCAATGTCCCTTATCTACACGATGCACAATTCAAACTTGTATTGAAATCTCAAAAGGGATCCTTCACAAAACAAATCCATAAAATACTGCATTATAAATATTCACTTACTGACACATAGGATGAACAGCAAATCATGTATTTGTGCACCACTGTATGTGCTCTTTAAATGTGCAACATATAAAGATTAAGCCTGTCAGCCAGAGTGATTGCTCAACAGAAGAGGGCAGATACAAACAGGGAAATGGCCAATCATTTCATCACGTATAAAGAAGCTACATTAGATTTGATTGCTTATGGAAGCATAGAAGGAACATAGAGCACTGACTTGACCCATTAATATAACTCTGCTCTTGTTATATATTCTTCAGCGATTCACCTACTTATAGGTAAACATACAACCCCAAAACTAGCTTAAATAGTATAGTGAACAGCAAGCACTGTTTGAAGGTATATTTTACAGATATTCACTCTTCTGTTGTAGATCTAAAAGAAAAATCTGTTACTACAAACAATGGTTCCAAGCAACCAAGGGTGGCACAGTGGTTTGCAATGCTGCCTCAAAGTGCCTGACACCTAAGTTCAATTCCGGCCTTGGGTGACTGTTCTCCCTGTGTCTACATGGGTTTCCTCCCACACTTCAAAGATGCACAGATTAGGTGGACTGGCCATGCTAAGTTGCCCCTTAGTATCCCAGAATATGTATGTTAGGGAGACAAGCCATAGTAAAATGTGTGGGGTTGCAGAGAAAGGATGAGGGAAGAGAACCTGGATCAGGTACATTGTCGGACAGTTGGTGCAGACTCAATGGGCCAAATGGTCTTCTTCTGCACTGCAGGGATTCTATGATTCTATGAAACCAACACTACAAAAATCAGCATCAGTCACACAACAGTTACAAACAGGTATCTGCATAGATGCTGGAGAATTTAGATAGAGAGCTTTGGGAGATACTACTGGATAAATCACAGTATGCTGCAAAGGGAACACATCCTGGTGCAATGGAGGAGTGCAGCCAACCTGCTTCTGTTTCAGTTGCTGTGTCCAAAGATTCAGATTTCACAATGCTTTAATTATATTTATAAGGAGATTTACAATCATCCATTGAAGGTATTGTAATCCTACCAAATTACCACATGTTTGATTATGAGTGTAAAAGAATCAATAAACAGCACTGCAGTCATGCAGGAGTTGTCATCCACCATGGACCACGTGGCAACTTCAGGGACATCTGTAGTAGCACCCCAGCAATAGATTAGGTCCTAAAATTAATAGGAATACTTATAAAAATTCAAACTGCTGTTTTGAAAACGAATGTGTCCAATATATAATAAGAATCATAAGAACAAGGAGCAGGAGTAGGCAATTCAACTCCTTGAGTCTGCTCTACCATTCAATGTGATCGTGACTTGTCTTAACTCAATCTCTACTCCCTCTCCTGCCCATTCACTATAGCCCTTCAAACCTTTACTAACTAAACATTTGTCCACTTCTTTCTTAAATTTACTCAATGTCCCAGCATCCAACACAAGCAGGTAGTTCTCTTCAACTGTGTTTTAAATCCACCACCCCTTATCCTAAAACCATGACTTCTTGTTCTAGATTGCCGGACAAGCAGAAGGATCCTCTCCATGTCTACTTTGTTGATCCCGCTTATTATCTTGTACACCTCAGTTTGACCTCCTCTCATTCTTCTAAACTCCAGGCAGTATAGACCAAAATTGCCTAACCTCTCTTCATAAGATTCCTCTCTGGAATCAATCTAGTGAACTTCCTCTGAACCTCCAATGCATCTACATCCCTCATCAAGTAAGGAGACCAAAACTGTACACAATATTCTAACTGCAATCTCACTAATGCTTTGTACAGTAATAATCACACTTCATTACCTTTAATGTCTATTCCTTTAGCAATAAATGCCAAGATTCCAGCACACTTTTACATGTTGAGAATTTGGATGCAGAGAATGTTGTTACTCTTATACAAATAATCTCATGTCTGCTGCTACACAGATCAGTATAACGTGAAGTCCAGCAACAAGGCTTTGCTGAAGAAGGTATAGAAGAGGCTTTTGCTATCTCCCTGATGATATTGCATCTAGATCCTAGAAGAATGTATTAGTTATATAGCAATCTTCAGAGCCACTCACAATAATCTGTGGATCCAGCACAAGCAATGAATCCACTTTGTGGAGGAGTCATATACTAAAGTTTAGAAATTATAAAAAATATGCCACACTAACAGCAAACATCATGGGAAAATACAATAACATCACTGACACATGGTACACATTTTGGTGATAAACTGATCATATTGTCCAGAGAATTTGTTTCTGATTGTGTGGAAGAAAGCCCTCGAAAAATGAAGGATGGGTATCATCTCTACCTAAAGAAGTGCAAAGGACAACGTTTCAGAAGATAGTCAAAGTCATTAGTAGCAGGATTACTTAAAGGTGCAGCTCAGGCACCAGCACCAGGATTCTTGACCTAGCATTTGCTCAGGCAAGAGACATTTAACACAATAATAGGAAAGAATCATCAAAGAACATAGCTTCACTGTTGGAGGTTATGAGATGTAACTCTGGAAGAAATTGTCTTCTGGGAATGGATTCATAGAATGCACTGGATGCATAGATTATTGTGAATGGCTCCAATGATTGCTGTATAAGTAATACATTCTTCTAAAGGGAGATTGCTTTGCTAAAGTTGAGAGTTTTTATATGGACACTATAACATTTCAATAGATCAACCTGAAACTTTAAATCTGTTTTCCTCTCCACTGATGCTGCCAGACCAACTGAGTATTTCTGCTTGAACAGTTAGAATATTGCATACAGTTTTGTTCGCCGCATTGTAAGAAAGATGTGAAGGCATTGGAAAGGGTGCAGAGGAAGTTTACCAGGATGTTGCCTGGTATGATGAGAAGGTCTTACGAGGAAAGGCTGAGGGACTTGAGGTTATTTTCATTAGAGAGAAGAAGGTTAAGAGGTGACCTAATTGAGGCATACAAGATGATCAGAGGGTTAGATAGGGTGGACAGTGAGAGCCTTTTTCCTCGGATGGTGATGATTAACATGAGGGGACATAGCTTTAAATAAAGGAGTGGCAGTTATAGGACGGATGTCAGAGGTAGGTTCTTTACTCAGAGGGTAGTATGGGTGTGGAATGCCCTACCTGCAACAGTTGTGGACTCGCCAACTTTGAGGGCATTCAAATGGTCAGTGGATAGGCACATGGGTAACATTGGAATAGTTCAGGTTAGAGGGTCATTAGATTGGTTCCACTGGTCGGTGCAGCATCGAGAGCCGAAGGGCCTGTTCTGCGCTGTAATGTTCTATGTTCTATTTTAAGCATTTTCTGTTTTTATTCCTTCATTCTGGAATTTGATGCACATGATTTTCATTTCAGAATTCATGCATAAGGCACAGCCCCAAGTTTTAAATGATTTAACTGTGGGAGTATTCATTATGCTCAAGAGATGAACAATGGATTTGTGTGTATATAGGAGTGGAGATTTTAGAGTCAAGGAGAGGGAATTGCAGGCCTTTAAAGAAGACATTAGCTCTAAGGCGTGCATGGTTAATTGCAAATTGAAAAATATTCTAGCAGTATTTGATCAACTCAAAAATCTTTACTTCAATGAGATTTCCATTTAAGAACTGTTGGATTTCTTGTCATAGAAGTCAAATGTTTTGCATCACACTTGAATCCCCATAACTATACAAATAAAACTGCAATGTGTATCTTCAATCCCAAAATATAGTCATACTTCTTATCCTTACGACATAAGGCCAGAGTCATAGCTCCCTCCCAAATTAAGATCCATTGATTGGAAGTAAATAACAACATCACCAACAACAGTCATGTAAGATTTAGAAATATTCTTTAAAATGCACAAAATTCAGTTAAAAGGGCAAGTAATGTTTATTTAGCCACTTTTGTTGTGTTTTCCGTGATTTTTTGATTTAAATTTAGATTCAGAAGATCCTTCAGATTTCACAAAATTGAAATTTTCTCTGACAAACCCTAATCTAATTTCATTCAGTGAAGATATTCTCAATTTTCATTTGCAATTAAAAAGCAAATAAATCAATGGCATAAATTAATTTGATGGAAAAATGTAATTTTCAGAGGTGAAAGGATCACTTGATTTTAACCTATTCGCAGTTTCAAATCTAAAGGATATATTGTGTAAAGTGCTTTGTGGGTGGCCATGTCCTGACTTTCAGTACGTGTTGTTTTCATCTGATTAATAGCACATTTAAGTCATAAAATGTCATTAGACATTCTGATGTGGATGACTTCTAATGTGGAGTGAAGTGGTTTGGCATTCTAAAAATTAAATGCACACAGAACAGATGTGATCCAACATCTGTTTGAAAAGGCAAACATCATTCATTTTGCAAAGAATAAAGAAAGATATGAATGTTGCAATAATTGTAGTAACTGAGCTTTTGCACAATCGCAATACATGATTAATAATATTAAAATCATAGAGCGAAAATGTAAAATATATTCACAGTATATTAACATATTTACATCAAAGAAAGAAAATCATAGGATGGTTACAGCACTGAAGGAGGCCATTCGGCCCATTATTTGCATGGCAGTTCTCTGTGTCAGCTATCAGCTGATCTCACTACCCCACCCTTTCCTCATAGCGTGGAAAAGAAAATTCCATTGAAAATTTTGTTTACAGTGTATGCATAAGTCTGAATTCAACGGAATAGATGTATGGAATAGATCTTTGGAAGATGCCAGCAAAAGGCACAACTGATTTAAAAGAAAGAATTTATTGAGCTTTTCTGCTGGAGTGCTTCATTCAGTTGCCAATGAGAGGGAGGTAGTGGCTTTTGTAACTCACTAGTTGCACTGGTAAATTAAGGGAGTTAGTGTGTTAAAATAAGGAATGTTAATGGTTTTGCTCTACTAGGAAGAGTTGCATTAAAATGAGTCAAGATTAAGAGAATCAGTGCTACCATAAGAATTTTGTGCGTTGCCAACTCTATTTTGAAGTTGGATGTAATTCTAAAATGTTTTAGAACATAGAACATAGAACAATACAGCACAATCAGGCCCTTCAGCCCACGAGTTGCACCAATCACCAATCCACAGACCTATCTATAACCCCCTATCCTATTCGTTCCCATATACTCATCCAGAAGTTTTTTTAAAAGACCCGAGCGAGTTCGCCTCTACCACCTCCGACGGCAGCCGATTCCATTCACTCGCCACCCTCTGAGTGAAAAACTTACCCCTAACATCCCCTCTGTATTTGGTTCCCTGCACCTTAAATTTGTGTCCTCTCGTAGTGACCATTTTAGCTCGGGGAAATAGCCTCTGAGAGTCCACCCTATCTATTCCTCTCAACATTTTATAAACGTCTATCAGGTCGCCTCTCAACCTACGTCTCTCCAGCTCCCTCAACCTATCTTCATAAGGCATGCCTCCCAATCCAGGCAACATCCTTGTAAATCTCCTCTGCACTCTTTCAATAGCTTCTACATCCTTCCTATAGTGAGGCGACCAGAACTGCGCACAGTACTCCAAGTGAGGTCTGACAAGAGTCTTATAAAGCTGCATCAGTACCTCCTGACTCCTAAACTCAATTCCTTGGTTAATGAAGGCCAGTACACCATATGCCTTTTTGACCACTTCCTCCACCTGCGAGGCCGATTTAAGAGTCCTATGGACCCAGATCCCAAGATCCCTCTGCTCTACAACACAGCTAAGACTCCTACCCTTGATATTGTACTCCTTCATCCCATTATTCTTGCCAAAATGGACCGCTACACATTTATCCACGTTGAAGTCCATCTGCCACTTCTCCGCCCAGTCTTGCATCCTGTCTGTGTCCTGCTGCAACTTTTTATATCCCTCCAGACCATCCACAACACCACCGACCTTTGTATCGTCGGCGAACTTACTAACCCATCCCTCCACTTCCTCATCCAGGTCATTTATGAAAATGACAAACAGCAGGGGTCCCAGAACACTGGGGCACTCCACTGGTGACCGACCTCCATGCAGAAAAAGACCCATCCACAACCACTCTCTGCCTTCTGCCAGCAAGCCAGTCCTGGATCCACAAGGCCAAAGCCCCTTGGATCCCATGCCCTCTCACCTTCTCAAGAAGTCTTGCATGGGGGACCTTATCAAACGCCTTGCTAAAGTCCATGTACACCACGTCCACCGCTCTTCCTTCATCAATGTGTTCAGTCACATTTTCGAAGAACTCAACTAGGCTCATAAGGCACAACCTGCCCTTGACAAAACCATGCTGACTATTTCTGATCAGTCTAAACTTCTCCAAATGTTCATAAATCTTGTCCCTCAGAAGCCTCTCCATCAGCTTCCCAACCACTGAAGTCAGACTCACCGATAGGTAATTTCCTAGACTATCCTTGTTCCCTTTCTTAAAAATAGGAACCACATCCACAATCCTCCAATCCTCTCCCGTTTTCATGGACGACGCAAAGATCATCACCAGGGGCTTTGCAATCACTTCCCTCACTTCCCACAATAACCTGGGGTATATCCCATCTGGTCCCGGCAACTTGTCTACCTTGATAGAATTTAACAGATCTAACACATCCTCTTTTATGCTAATGATATTAATATATTTAAAGATATGAACCCATCACAGACCAGCATGAGGTTTGACATACCCCAAATATGCCACTGACTCTATGTCTCAAACCATGATCAAGAAATTGAGATTTTATAGCTTACCAAAATTAAATCACTCCCTCAAACCGTATTTCCCAGTTTTGAAGGCTCCATAAAATCCATTCCCTACATATTACTCATCTATTATTCAAACTGAAATTAAAAAAGATAAATTCTTCTGATTTTCCATTTGATACACATTGAATAAAGAGTGCAAGGACTTACACTTAAGGGAAATGTTTATTAAATAAACAGTGAAGTCAGACTGGTATAAGTGGATTCAAAAACCCACGAATAGCCCAAAACAGATCAGAATCCCATTAAGTCTTGCTTGTTACTACTAGCTTGGTACTACCAAGTACTATTTACTTGGTACTACATTAGCTATGACTGTTAACACTACATTCTGCACTCTCTCATTTCCTTTTCTATGAACGGTATGTTTGTCTGTATAGCGCACAAGAAACAATACTTTTCACTATATGTTAATATATGTGACAATAATAAATATCAAATCAAATCAAATCACATCGAAATAAGGGAGTTGCAATTCTGAAAAACAAGTAACTTAGAAATGCTTTCTTAATGACTGCTCAGCTTACGTGCAGAGTTAAATTGTGATATTCTGTCAACAACATGTGATTCTTGTAGAATCTATCCACACTTCTTCCAAGCTGTTCCACAGAAAAATCATATTGGACTTGAGACATTAACTTTGCTTCTCTCTTTGCAAATGCTGCCAGACCTGTTTCTTTGAAGCTCTATTGAATCACATTAACAAATATCAAAACCTCACAACACAAGATTTTGACTTTGTATGATTGTGTAAAATAACGGAAAGCAACGCTAGTGGTCCGATTTTACCATCCAATTGCACCCATTTTTGGGCAAAAAAACTTGGTAAAGTCAGGCATGAGGCAAGTAGCACAATCTGTGCCCGCCTCTGGCTTCTCCTATTGAGCCAATGTCTAATCCAATTTACTACCTCCCCATATATACCTAACGACTGAACCTTCCTAACTAACCTCCCATGACAGACCTTGCCAATGGCCTTGCTGAAATCCAGGTTGACAACATCCACCATCTTCCCTTCATCCACTTTCCCGGTAACCTCCTCGAAAAACTTGAAAAACTCTAATAGATTTAACAACTCTAATAGATCAGTGAGGGGGAAGGGGGGACTCTGCTGCCACTCTGCCTGTGATCAATGAGGGGGAAGAGGGGCCTGCAATCAGTCTGGGTAGCAGAGGGGATAGGGGAATAATGGGTCAGTAATGTTGGAGGGGGAGGGGGGGGCAATATCCGTGGGGACTGGGGGAGGCATTATTCGGTCCAGACGGGATGTGGCATGGGAGCTGCATTCTATGATTCTTTTTCTGTGCATGCGCAGAAGGCACCGATCAGAGCTGCAGGGTTTCAGGCACTTTAAACCCCGCCCACAGGCTTCTGCAGTGCAATTCAAATTGCTGATATTTTTCAGGCAGAATGTGTATTCAGAACGGGTCTAAAAATCAGATTTGAAACACTCCCAGCTTTAAGTCAGTCCAGCACTTAAAATCAAAATGGTAAACTAGAGCCCTACATCTCTCCAGTTTTATTTCAATTGAAGTCCTATGTGGAACCAACAAAGCAACAATTTATTTATTATTAGTGTCACAAATAGGCTTACATTAATAATGCAATGTGAAAATCCTCTAGTCGCCACACTCCAGCACCTATTCAGGCATACTAAGGGAGAATTTAGCATGGCCAGTACACCTAACCTGCATATTTTTGGACTGCCTGAAGGAACTGGAGTAAGTACTGTTTGCAGTCATTTAATTTTATATTTCCTCAGACTGTGCCAATCTGGCACTCCATTCCATATTTTTTTTTCTCACCGTCTCTCCTTTGTATACTTGGCTGAAACAATTGCAACAACAGAACATTGTGTCAAATTATGGGCAGGGTGCTGATGAGGGACCAAGTTAATGATTGATTGGCTAAACTGAAGAATGTGTCCTCTGGGAATGTGATGACTCGTTTTATTATTTTTTAACAACTTAAATTTCCTGAAATGATTCCAGAGTCTGTAAAATTCCTTTAACATTTTGGGGATACTGTAAACTGAAATGTGAATCAAAAACTGCAAAATGCAGGAAATGCACAACAGATCAATCAGTACCTGAAAGAGAATTTTTTTTTACCTGAATCAACTTCCACTGAAGGGCATGTGCAAAAAAAATTCCTTTGTGCATTCCAGAATTGTTTGTTTTTAATGTTCTTTAATCTTATTCCCAGCATCTCTTCTTCCTTGATCTGCACACCTTTCCCATTACTTTAGATTCTACATAACATTTATTTTCAACAAACAAATCTTTGTGCATGATTTTTACATTGCTGCAAACGAACCTCTGTGCATTGCTGTCTCAGTTTTAAAGTCCATGCTACAAGTTATGGAATATGGGTGTGCTGAGTTCCAAATTCTCTCTAAATAAGCCCAATAAAGCAGGAAACGTAGGATTGGAAAAGTAGGCCATTCGGTCCTATGAGCCTACTCTGTCACTCAATAAAATCATGACTAATCTGGCCGCAGAGTCATGGTGGAAGGTTGTGCTTCAACTCCATCTTCCTGTCCCCCAATACCCTTGACTCCCTTTATCTATCAAAAATTTTAAATAAATCCAATGAGCTGGTCTCCACTACTTCCTGGGAAGAGAATTTCACATATTCACAACCATCCTAAAGGAAGAATTTCACCTGATTAGAAGTTTCTGAGCCTCCTTAGGAAGCTGAAATCTTTGAAACCCTCTATACTGTATTGAAAATATTCGATCTGTCAATTTCAAAGTTTCAGCTTGCTAGGGACTGTAGGCACTGAGTAGAAAGAGGGAGTGTTATATTAAAAGCAATCCACAGCATTTCCCTTCGCACCCACCCTTCTTCCCCCCAGCTATAGACTGTCTCCTATCTCTGACCATGTCTTTCCTACTGTGGGGACTTGTCTGCCAACTGAAAACCTTCAATCAGCATGGGAGAGGGGCTTTAATGTACCCTCTACTCTCTTAATTAGCTCAATCAGCTACTCATCTGCTGCTGGTAGGCTATTGCTGCTCCGAGAAGTGCCCTGGCCTCTTGGAAAATGGATGAGAATTTAGACTATGCCAAGGAAACTACACATGGCCAGAAGCAGCAGAAGATTCTGGGTTTGCCCAACTTCATTCCCACCTCCACTTCATCATAGAAACCCAGCCCCAGCTCTCTTCACTTACTTTAATTAACCTAACAACTATAAATCAATAACATGTTCAAGAACACATTTCTGTAAGTTTACAGGTCATTGATTTACTGTCAGTTTTTACATCTGGGAATGGTGCCAAAACCAGAAGAGCTGCAAAATACTGTAAAAGTGTCTAAAATGTGTTTTTTGCTAGTTCACCTTATCAGGTCTCAAACAATAATTATAACTCAACTCTGGAGCACATTTGATTGAGCAATTCTCCTCACAAGGTCCTGACACACAGCACATCAAACACAGGTAATATTCAGATTTGAACTTCATTATTGATTTTCTCTGCTCCTGTCTTAAAGCTGCTAACTCATACTTGGACAAGGCTCCAAAGGAACAGCAGGCTATTTCATTAAGCAGAGAACACAACAGAGCCAAGTCCTCACTCACATATCTAACAAAGATCACTAGATGGTAATCAAGAGTGGGAACATTGGCTGATTTCCCCTCACCACATCATGATTCTACATCCAGTCTAAACCACTTAAGAGACAATATCTTTTTGATTTAAGTGAGGCTTGTTTTGTTTACTTATAAATTCATGGGAAACAGTTTGGAAGAGCTGGCTCACAGACTAGTCATGCAATAACCTGATGCAGTCATATTCACAAAATATCACCACCTGGAAGTTCCCTCCAAGCCACCCACCATCGTGACTTGGAAATATATCATCATTCCTTCACTGTCTCTGAATCAACATCCTGGAACTCCTTTTCTAACAGTACTGTGGGTGTACCTAAACCGCATGGATTGCAACAGTTCAATGAAGGCAGCTCACCACCACTTTCTCAAGAGTAATTAGGGATAAGCAACACCGATATTCCAGGATTTAAAAAAAATCAGTTGAACCATAGTTGTGCCAATGCAGTTACCCTCGTGCATCCTTTCAAGAAGTTGGTAATGTTAGCTTTCCTAGTGATTCTGAATGAATATAAATAACTGTCTCTCTCTTCTGGTCCCAAGCTCTGATGACCAGGGACTTCCATGTTAATCTTGTTCTAGAGGCGTGGATCTTTTTTTTGGTAGTACAGTCATCTGATTTGCAACATTCTCAAAAGGCCATTCTTTGTCTACCTCAGTCTCTTTCACTATTCATCTACCCTTCAGCATCAGACTTTCTAAATGATGACTTCTTATTACGTGAACAAGAAATTCCAACTGCCTCTTCCTGATTTTGGTCAGCAAACTTCTTTTGGTCTCAGATCTTACTAGCACCTCTTTATTGGTAATGTGACTTATCCAAGATATCTTCATTATTTGCCTCAAAATTTCAGTCTCAATTCTTTCCTGTATTGCTTCACTGATCATGCAATATGTGTCAAAGTTGATGTGAGTGAGCATTCCACAATCTTCAGCTTTGTTTTCATGGCTAATTTTGCATTGATTGGAATCTTTTTCATTTTTTGAAATGCACCTTTGGCCATTCCAATGCTTCATCTTACTTTTCAGCCACACTTTCTGTCCAATGTCAACATACTTCCTAGGTATTAAAATTTATAAATGACTATGTCACCAAAGATTTCTAGCCAGAAATTCCTGTTTGCAAAACAATGGATTATCAAAAATGGCAGAAGTGTTGTCTTTTTTTAAATTTGCAATAATTTTGCTTTGGAATACTTTCAAAATGATATCTGTAGATTACAAGTTCAAACTTATTGAGGGGCAATTTTCTCATTAAAAATATGGAGTGTCTCTATGCCATCCACAAGTTGAAGCATTTTAAAATAGGTCTACAAAGATTCAGGAGCTGACCTGGAATCAGTTGAGAGTACCTGAATACTTAGAAGGGGGTTAACAAGGGATAGAGAGGTATATTATAGATGGTAACAACAAGAAATCCAAATAACTATGCCCACTGTGTATGTTTGGAGTGTGTAAGAATAGATAGATCTGTTAAAGGATAAGTGATTAAAAATATTAGCTGATCAAAAAATGCAAACGTGTTAAATTGATGCTTTACTTCTGTCTGCAAACAAAGACTGCAAACAAATTTCAAATCAAATCCAATCATATCACATTTTGATCTTAAATATAATGATTTCAAATTATCTAGGAGTTAGAAATACCTTCCTGCTGTATGTCAGCCGGAACTGCATAGTAACTGGTGGGAATTTAGACATGACAGTTCCAGTCCAGTCTATTAACCGATGGCTCCTGGGGCAAACAGAACCTTTGACCACTGCATACAGAAGCTTATGACATTGAAAGGAATGGGGACAACTGGAGGTATGTTACACTTGGGAATATCAAGGATTTTCCTTGATCCTGGTATCCTATCACCCAGCAATCTGGATGCACAGATAAGACACATCAGTTAAGAGCTATAAATCAGGTTCATGAGAGTTTCCAGCGTACGGCAGTACTTCTGAGAGTGTAGCCCCACAAGTTATCATCCAGAGTAAATTTCCTACAACCTCTCCAGAAGTGAGTAGCTAAGGTGTGCTTGTACTGTCACTGAGGTCCACCAACTTTATTATAATTATAATGTCCTCATCCAGACCTCAAAATTCAAGCAGATTCAGAAGAAGTACTCAGCAGGGCCTTTTCCATATATACTTACAGTGACCAAGTGCAATCTTAGTTTTTCAGTGTCTCTTTTAAGTCTAATTATATTTCATGCTTGGATAAGCTGCCAAAGGAACTCTTTTACATTGCCCAAGTAAGCAATCTTCACATGCAAATGTTGATACTGAGGGAATTGTTCATCTTGCCCGCCATGGGAATCGTAATGGGCAGGGCGGAAGATTAGGGCTCCGTTGACCTCAGGCGAGGTTTTCCAGTTTTGGGTGAGTATGGCCGGAAAACTCCACCATAAGAAATAGCAGGCTAGCAGACTTTTCAATCTTCTTGCATGTACTTATGCTCCTGATATGTCAATGGATACTTTATTAGGAACACTGATCCTATGGGAAGCTTACCAAAATGATTATTCTTCATGTTTGTATCTGAACCATGAAACTTGGCAAGCTATTTATTTGTGTGGGTGATAGATCACAAAAACAGAAGTCTGTTACAGTATTACAGAGTCTTTACAGAGCATAAGGAGGCCATTCAGAACATCAGTCTGCACTGGTTCACTGAAGGAGCATTCTATCTAATCTCACTCGCCTGCCTCTTCACTATAATCTTGCACATTAATTTCTTTTCAGTTGGCAATCCAATTCCCTTTGGAATACCATGATTGGACCAACTCACTACTATTTCAGGAAATTTGTTCCGAACTCCAAATACCTACTAAGTGAAATATTTTTCCTCACAATATTTCTACTCCTTTTGCCATTATTTTTATTCTGTGCCCTTTAGTTCTTGATGCCTTCTTGAGTGGGAACAGTTTCTCAATATTTACCCTGTCCATCCCCACAAGATCTCGCATACCTCTAACAAATCTCTTCTCAACCTCTTTTCCCCAGAAAATAGGAAGGTGAACATCTCATCAGGAGGATGAGAGGTTATAAGGATAGGTGGGGAAGTGGAGTTGAGGTTATAGCCAGATCAGTCACGATATTATTAAATGATGAGGCAGGCTTGAGGGATCAAGTGGCCTAGTCCTGCTCCAAACTTACATGTTCATATGTAGGCACTCTGGTCTCTTACACACAGAGTCTCTTCAGTTGAGGAGCAGTAGTGATGTACTCCCTTGGTACTACTGGCCTAGATCTTCTTGCAACATGCCATGACTTTGCTAACTTCAACAGAATCAGCAGCATTGGCCTCAGGAAATTCAGCGCCAATGATGGGTCATCGTGACTAGAAACATTGGTTCTATTCCCTCTCCACAGATGCTATCAGACCTACTGAGTTTCTCCAGCACTTTTTGTTTTTGTTTAAAACCCAGCATCCACAGTATGTTGCCTTTACCTAGTTGAGGTACTTGATGGACTGCAATTGATAAAGACACAGTGTTGGATAGGTTGGCCATAAATTGAAGGCTACCAGAACCAGATGAGATGCATCTAAAGATATGGAGGGAAGTAAGAGTGGAACTTTGAAGGCACTATAATCTCCTAATCCTTTACAGATACAGTAGGCTGCGGAATTGCTGACGTTAAACTTTTGTTCAAGAAAGGGTATAAGGATAAATCCTGCAACTAGAGGCCAGTCAGTTTAACCCTTAGGGTGGGGAGACATTTAGAAAGGATTGTTCAGGACAAAATGAACAGCCATTTTGTTAAATGTTAATTAACGAAGGAAAGCACAGATTGATTAAGGGCAAATATTGGTTAACTAACTTGCTCAAGTTTTAATGAAGCAATAAAGTAGGTGGATGAAAGTAAAATAGTGCAAGCAGACTTCCAAAATAATTTTTGTTCAAAGTTAGAGGTGATGAAATAAAGGATTGTGACATAGTTACAAAATTTACTAAGTGACGGGAAGCAAAGTCGTGATTGGTCATTTCTACCAATAGCAGGAAAGTTTAAAGTGGGGGTTCCATTGATGTCAGTGTTTCTTGATAGACATCAATGAGATAGACATTTGTGTTCAAAAACTGCGGATAACACAAATCTTAGAAGCATTGTGAACTGTGAGAAGGATAATGCTAAAGTTCATAAAAAGATATAGATATATTAGCAGAATGGCTGGTGTAAATTAATGCAAACAGATATAAAGTAATTCATTTTGATAAATAGAGGAGAAGCAATATGAAAAAACAGTACAATTCTAAAGGAGATGCAGGAGCAGGAGGACATGGGTGTATATGTATATAAAGCATTGAAGTTTGCAGAGTAGGTTGAGAGCACAGTTAATTAAGCATACAGGATCTTGAGGTTAATCAATAAGGGCACAGAGTACTAAATAAGTTATGATAAACCTATTTAAAACACTGGTTGCTTAAAGTGGAGTAGTGTGTCTAGCTCTAGGCAACACATCTTAGGAAAGATGTGATGACATTAGAGGATGAAGACAGATTCATGAGAATGATTCTACAGATGAGAAACATCAGTCACATTGGAGAGGCTGGGGCTGCTGTCCATGGAGAAGGGAACAATGAGGAAAGATTGAGGATTTCAAAATCATGAGAAACTGTTCCGATTGTTGGAGGATCAAGGATGAAAGGACACTGATACACTTAATGGGGTAGCACGGTGGCGCAGTGGTTAGCACTGCTGCCTCACAGCACCAGGGACCAAGGTTCAATTCCCTGCTTGGGTCACTGTCTGCATAGAGTTTGCATTTTCTCCCCATGTCTGTGTAGGTTTCCTCCATGTGCTCCAGTTTCCTCCCACAGTCCAAAGTGCTGGTTAGGTGCATTGGGCATGGTAAATTCTCCCTCAGTGTACCAAACAAACAACTAGTGGGTTTTCACAATCATTGTAGCCTACTTGTGAATAATAACTAAACTTTACTTTCAGCTGTTATTAATATTGTAACAGGACATTGTGCATATTGAATTAATCTCAATGCCCAATAAGCTTATTCAAAGGATTTGCATAAATCAGGTAATAAAGAACAAAAAACAAAGAACAAAACAGCACAGGAAACAGGCCCTTCAGCCCAACGAGCCCGCGCCGCCGCCCCGATGTTCCCACCTCTATCCGTGATCCCTGTCAATGTTTATAGATCTATTGATAATATTGGTAATATTGATAATAAATGTGCATCAGCTGAATTCTGTACAACTGCCTTTCTTGAATACTCAAACATGATCTGTTATTAAGTGAAATCAAAAATGAAGAATAGTTCACTGTGACTTTGTTTAGGGAGTGTGATTGCAGCATGCTGTGGCCAGCAATGGGCGAGAAGACTGGATGGTCATGGGCTCAAGCCTTTTTAAGCCACAGATCCTGCAGGTGATTCTCCCATCCTGCTGAGCTATAAAAATAGCTGGGAGAATCTCTCAGTAGGCAAAGAACAAGATTCATGCATGCATTCCCGGATTTCCGGTGACATGTGCTCCATGCTGGAAATTGGCAGGAAAAAGTGATTATAGTTTCAAGCTATTAGCGGACTGGGAACTGAAGTCTCCAGGCCCACTAGCCTCTTCCAGCCTGGGATTACAGTAGCTCCCCACTTTTGGGGAACTAGTGATCCAACCCTGCTGGAGTGATGGAGGCAGTCGGGATCCCCAGGGGGTCGGGTAAGAGGGGAATGGTACTCTTGGCAGTTCCAGCCTATGCCCCGTGGCACTAGCCAAACTGCCAATGCCCAGGGGGCACTTTGGCACTGCCCAGTCATGGGGCAGTGTCAATGGGTGGGGCATCCCTCTGCCTCTCTACATAGGGATTGGTTGGGGAAGGAGGGAGACCACCTATCAGGGTGAGCTCAGTGGGGGGATGGGGGGAGGGGCTGTCAACCTGACTGGGGAGGGGACAGCATTTGCGGGAGGGGGGGGCGGGGGGGGGGGGGGGGGTGGTGGTTGGCACAGCAGGGGTGAGGGTTAATGTCGGGTGTGGGGGTTACAGTTGGGGGGGCTAGAGATCACAGCAGGCCATGTTGGATCAGGGCTGGGCCTAGGAATGATCATGTGGACAGCAATCAGGCTGTGGAGGGCGGACAGCCAATTTGTGGTGTTGGCGGGGCTGGTCAGAATGCAGGAGACCATCAGTGTGGGGCCACTGTGCACGTGCTGATCTAGGCACTGACAGATCACAGCATGTGCGATGGCCCGCTCAGCATGCTGGTTTCAGTCTCTCCAGCAGGAATAGGCAGCATCCCCCGAAATTAAATGATATTCACACTTGTGTGCACAAGAGTATGAAAAATTCTTCTCTAAACTCCCACCAAAAAAAATTGGTGTGAATTACTCCAGTTTTCACGCAAATTCGAAACTTTGAATTTTTTTTCAGAAAATACCGCCCCAGAAATATAATCTGGAGGCAAGTCTCACACTCAAATTAGCTGAGAGCAGACTGGAGAAGTAAGAGGCTGCCTCGAGGGATATGTGGGAACAATTGTGGGAACAACACATTCATTCTCCTCTTAACCTACAAAGAAACCAAAAAAGATGAAAAATACATACATTCCTGTGCCTCTTTTGCCCACAATCCTTGCCTAATCCAACACTAAACATCACTGTGATGAATGGCAGTAAAAATCACACCAGGACCTAAATTATGCCAACAAAACCTGATATTTAAATATTTAAAAATACTCATACCTTTTTTGAGCCACAGATATTTCCTCAGGACCAGAAAGGCAGCATGTACAAATGTTTCAGAAATGTTGCAGGAAGTGCCCAGCTGTGATTATAACCAACCTCCTGCCATTTACTTACCAGACAAGCAGGTTAGAATTGAATCATAAGTCTCCCTATGTGACCATACTTCTATCAATGAAATTAAAGTTATGGTTCAGTTGCCTTAAAAATATTTTGTTATCTGTATCTTGTGTTCTTCAGACTAACAAGCATTGCTTGCATTCCATATTCAAGTACAACTTACATATAACTGATCCCATTTCAATAAAATACTGCATCAAAAGGACGCATACCCCCATTCTTTCCTGAACACATGAGAAGGAAGGCGTTTCAGTAAACCATAGTGAATCACAAGAGAAACTTCATCCTTTGTGAAAGAACATTAAGTAACTCAGTAATGCAATGTCAAAAGTCTTTGATCTGTGAAGGTTAAGAAATCTATGCTCCTATGGTTGAGTTAACGACACTCAGAGTTTTACTCAACATTGTGACTTCAAGCAGCATCCACATTGAGGGAATTCATTGATTGGCAATAGAAGAATTTCTCCGCCTACACAGAAAATGTGCTGGCAGTCAAACTTGCGGAATATTTTAACTCCACATTTCTGGAATGTTGAGCCACTTGTGAAAGAAATCTTTTCAAATCATTCAGTATCGATTGATTTTCCCAAGTCCCCTTCTACTCTAAAGCATAATAAAGCCCTTTGTATAGCAAAAGAACAGCAACTTAATTTGCTGCATGAATTGCGGGAATAAGTCAAGATGAATTATTGGTGTCAATAACAAAGACAGACTCTATGACAATGAGGAGTTTCTACTTTTAGCTTGATAGGACCCCTGGTTGCAGCTCAGCTTTGTATAGAGCTCTGTAATTACGCTCTTTCTTTCTTTTAAATTCAATGGAGTAATGTTTGTTCTTTTTAACATTTTTAATTACTTTTAGCAACCACTAAAACCTTGGTCTTTAACATCTCGGCTGATCTTTCTGCTTTGAAATAGTAATTAAGAGTTCAATCAAATTAAAGAAGAAAAAGAGCTGTGTGTAACATGGGGCAAGACTTCCCGTGTACAGCATGTGTAGCAAAACGAGAGATGCATTTTCTTCCATGCAACTTTTCTGATTGGAGAATGAATAAATCTCCAGCCAGAATTCTTGCACCTGGCAGTTATCCATTGCCCACCGCAGTTCAATAAAACCAAAAGTAAAAATATTCAGACATCACCAATCTCAATCTGACTTGCTGTGGCAGTTGACATGACGGGCCTTTTAGAGTAGATCTTCTTGGTGATTCCAGGAGTTGAATCTAGCTAAAAACTCACTGTTGAAGTGAAAAAAATATTTGTTTCATCTGACATGCCTTGTTTAAATACCAACTCATGCTTGCGTACAATTCCAGAAGCTCACATCACTCTTCAATAGAAAGAAACTCATAAAAGATATATTGCCTGGCTGAATTGATATCACCAAATTTACATCATCATCCAAACTCAAAATTACTCCTATTGAATTTTGCCAGGCTATTTATCCATGGAGAACATCAAATTAACCGACTCTTAACCAATATCTAAATATATGCACAGTACAATTAATTCAATGGTTATGATTTGAAGTAGAACTCCCAATTGATTTTTCCATAGTCGAGCCTAAATTGTATAATTTCTAACTGACAATCCAGTTGGAACTAGTGTGTTAAGCAAAATGCAGAAATCCAGTTCACTATCTTTTCATTCCATATCACCTAGTTGCATATTTATAGAGTCATAGAGGTTACAGCATGAAAACAGATCCTTTGCCTCAAAGTGTCCATGCCACTCTTTTTTTTAAAAGCTCCTAAGCTAATCACTCACATTTGGCCCAAAACCCTCTATACCCATCATACCAATGTAACTATCTAAATGATTTTTAAAAGATAAAATTGTACCCGCCTCTATTACTACCTCTGGCAGCTTGTTCCAGATACTCACCACCCTCTGTGTGAAAAGATTGCCCCTCTGGACACTTTTGTATCTCTCCCCTCTCACCTTAAACCTATGCCCCCTGGCTTTAGATTCCCCTACCTTTAGGAAAAGATATTGACTATTTACCTTGTCAATGCTCTTCAATATTTTATAGACCTCTATAAGGTCACCCTTCAACCTCCTACGGTCCAGAGGAAAAAGTTCCAGTCTATTCAGCCTCTCATAGAACATAGAACATAGAACAATACAGCACAGAACAGGCCCTTCGGCCTTCGATGTTGTGCCGACCAAAATAAAAAGCAATGCCCCTCCTAACTAAACCATTCCCTTCTCATCCATATACTTATCAACTAACCTCTTAAACGCCACCAAACTTGGCGCATCTACAACAGCTGCAGGCAGGGCATTCCACTCCCTAATCACTCTTTGAGTAAAGAACCTACCTCTGATATCCGTCCTATAACTCATACCCCTTAATTTAAAGTTGTGTCCCCTCGTGCTAGCACTTTAGCTCTCCTTACAACTCAATTCATCAAGTCTTGATAGCATCCTAATATATCTTTTCTGCACTCCTTCTAGTTTAATAATATCCTTTCTATAATAGGATGACCAGAATTGCATACAGTATTCCAAGTCTGACCTTACCAATGTCTTGTACAATTTCAACAAGACATCCCAACTTCTGTATTCAATGTCCTGGCCATTGAAACCAAGCATGCCGAATGCCTTCTTCAAGACTCTGTCCACCTGTGACTCCACTTTCAAGGAGCTATGCACATGTACCCCCAGATCTCTTTGTTCTGTAACTCTCCCCAGTGCCCTACCATTAATTGAGTAAGTCCTGCCTTGGTCCAATCTACCCAAATGCATTACCTCGCATTTATCTAAATTAAACTCCATCTGCCATTCGTCAGACCACTGGCCCAATTGATCAAGATCCCACTGCAATTGGAGATAACCTTCCTCACTGTCCACCAGGCCACCAAATTTGGTGTCATCTGCAACTTACTAACTATGCCGCCTATATTCTCATCCAAATTATTAATATAAATGACAAATAACAGTGGACCCAAGGCTGATCCCTGAGGCACACCACTAGTAACAGGCCTCCAGTTTGAAAAACAATTTTCTACAACCACCCTCTGGCTTCTGTCAAGAAGCCAATTTTTGTGTCCATTTAGGATACCTCACCCTGGATCCCATGAGCTTTAACTTTATGCAACAACCTACCATATGGTACCTTGTCAAAGGCCTTAATAATGCTTTCACCAGCTGAACCATTCCCAGAATTGCAGCACCCATCCAACACAATAGAATTTGTATCATTAGATCAAAAAGACAAAATGGCATAGTTCTATACTAAGGGCATTCATTTTTTGATCAGACATTCATTCCTTTTGCAAGTAACAAGATGCAAATTGCCTCATCAATGCCACACCAATGTCACTGCAGAATCAATCAATTTTACAAATGATTCAGTTCTTGTAAAGAGACATAACAACATCCCAAATCATGTTACTACTTTAAATTTCTTCATTCACGCCACATGGGCATCTCTAGCATAGTCAAGCTTTATTGACCATCCCAAATTACTTTTGGGAAAATAGTAGTGAGCCACCTTACTCAACTGGAGTAGTCTATCTGGTATATGAACAATACTTTCAGGGAGGGAGGGAGTTCCAGGATTTTGACCCATAAACAGTGAACAAACAGCAATACAACTCAGAATACTGAGTGACTTGAAGGAGAACTTGGAGGTGACGATTTCAATGTATTCACTACACTTGTCTTCAAAGATGATAGAAGGAAGATGCTGAGTAGGAAGCCATAATAAGTTGCTGCAGTGTATCTTGTGTATGGTACACACTGCAACCAGAGTGTGCCAATGTTGAAAGAAGTGAAAATTTAGCATGATGGATGGGGTGCTAATCAAGTGGGCTGATCTTTCCTGGATGTTGTTCAGCTTCTTGAGTGTTGTTGAGGCTGTACTCATCCAAGAAGATGGATAATATTAGTTCACACTCCCACCTTGTAAATGATAGAAAGAATTTCTTGAGTAAGCTAGTTCAAAAAGGTAGCTCATTACCACTGCCGGGGTGACGATAAATGCTGGCCTTGCCCGCAATGTACACATTCCAGTTACTAATTTTAAAAAATAACTCCTTACAAGAGAACAAATAAGAAAAATATAGAAAAAAAGATTAGTATAAGGTAATATTATTTTCCAATTTGTTAAATGAATAAATCATTGTTTACTGTGCCATCTGAACATTCTGACCTTTTTTATTCATTCTTGGAATTTGGGCTTCCAGGGCTAAGCCAGCATTTATTGCTCATCCCCAACTGCCCTTGAGAAGGTGCCTGTTAACTCCCAGCTTCCTCTCTCCTGGCAATTATTGTTTATACAAATGTATCATATTTGCTCATGTTACAACTTCAAAGAGAAGGATATTACCTCCCTTGAACCGATCAGCCGCACAATTGTTTTCTCAGCTGGATCAGTACATGGAGCAGCCGGCAGTTCCTAATCAGAGGAATGACTGACATTCCATCTCCTGCTGTCTGTCAAATGATCCCTGGCAGCTGGCCTTGCCTGCACTAATTCAGCTTACTGAAAAGAGAGAAGAGGAGTGGGTTGACAGTGAGAAACAGGTAAGCTGCTATCAGCACTAAGCCACGTCTTTACTTACCAAAAACAGTGCTTGCTTTTCCCAGTACCTCAAACTGCTACTCCAAAGCTGAAAGCTGCATTGTGCGAAGGCAATAAAACTATCCATCCGGTTAGGGGGCAAACTTCAGTCAGCACAGAGAGATAGTTAATGAGTTAACAAAGTCTAGATCAACTTTTCCCATGGGATCATGTTTTAGTATCTTATTGTTGGCATAGGAGTTATCACATATAAGCAGAAGCTTGCTGTGCTTTTAAAGTAGATGCCTTGAAAACAGTTAGCATTCTGCTACTTCCTAGGTAGATGCAAGTGTTTCCTTTATCACAAAGAGTCACCCTATGATCTTCAAAGATTAAGTGGCTGCAATATATACCAAGATGAGAAGGCCAAGAACAGAATGTGGATAAAGAGAACACAGGTGGGCTGTGTTATGATTAATCGCTTCCCAGAAAATGTACAGGTAATTTTATCCTGCACATTACAAGCAAGCCATTCATTTGTACTTTATAACAACCAACATCAAAGATCACAAAGTCACGCCACTTTTACACTGACTGTTTTTTTTATTCCAGTCAACTCCTTACAGGGTGAAATCAATTATCCTGCACTCCTACAGTGTGCTTAATGGGAGCACAGGGTGGAGATAAAAGTATGACACTGTAGTCCGTTACTTAACCTTCAATCCCTTTGAACACACTTCTCTAATGGAAGCGTGGGTCAGTGATTTTAGTGTTCTGATTCTACACACATTGCACCATGAGGTTTGGGAACCTCCGCTCACTGTCACAGATGCTAAAAGCATTCATGTAGCATTTTTGAGTACCAAAGCATGAGTAGTCTAGACAGAACAGAGAGAAACTGTTCTCTTTGACAGAGGGATCAAAAACTAAAAGACACCGGTAATCAAGAAAAGAACCAAAGGCCACACATAACTCTTTTTGATGATACATCAAGTGGTTAGGATATAAAGCACTTGTCTCAAAGTGTGGCAGAGGCAGATTCAAATGTAACTTTCAGAAAGGGATTGGATTAGCAATTGAAGATGAAAGATTATGGGAAAAGAGCAGGGGAAAGGACTAGTTGAATTGTTCTTGAAGAGATCAGATACAGACTTGATGGACTCCTTCTGTGCTGTCACTATTTCCATGATTCACATCACTGTCTTGTGGGATGAGGAAATATTGCCCTATGCCACTGAATTCACAATCTCAGAAACGCTGCTGGATGGAGCTGCAGAACTGAAGGACAGAATTCTGCCCGAACGAAACTGTGGAATTTAGAAAGAGAATCATTCTCATCACAATCTCTAATGGCTAGCCACGGGCAGCACTAGGACAAGCATTCTGCTTGACCTCTAGGCTACAGATGATGCATTGGGTGACACAAATACTACGGTGAACAAATGGAAAATAGAGTAACCTTCTTCACATTGTGGAACCCAGAAGCTGACATGAGCCCCATTAGAAGTAACAGAGATTTGTCAGTTATTGCTGTCTCTTCTAAAAGTGCATTATTACTTACTGATTCCAACTCAGTTCTCAATAAAGTGTTGATGAAATCCATAAAGTGACCTTTCCTCTCCATGTTGTAAATCTAACAAATAAGAAACTGCGCCTGAAATGGCCCCCTGTTCCAGCCACAGGCTTCTCACACTCTGCCCCTGCAGAGATTAGTTTCATTTTTAAAATGTGTTATCGATTCAGGATCTCAAAGTGATGGAGTTGCACGTCTTCTTCCAGACCATTTCGAGCCTCCCACAGTTACCATTCACATCCCTCTGATCATCCTGGAACATCACAATGTAGGGGTAGACCTTCCTCCAATTATTCTCTCAACTTCCCCAATAACTCTGGATCCATTGTCACTGACATTCCTGCCCTCTCCTTGAGCCAATCACCATAGATGTGTCCATCCCCATGTTGACTTCACCCCTTCATGTTATGACCAGAGTCGCCTACCATGAGAGCTCCCAACCTTTATTATACTTTCCCCATTTCACGACTGCAGATGCCACTACCCCACTTAAAGCCCAGTACTGAGCTGCTACTAGATGACCACTGAGTACAAGACAATGACCATGACCTACACATCACGCTGTGTCTGATAGCACGCTCCTTGGAACTGCATCATAATGTGTGTGCTATGCATAGCCATGCAGCATGGCTCACAAAGTCCCAGGGCTGTCTTTAATCTCTGGACCAACCTGTTGGCCTCAATCCTGGGACACCGAAGACACCCACTGTGAGCAGCCCCATGGGACATCTGAAGCACTTACATCTGGTTACTTCCTGGGCATGACTATCTCCTTCCTTGGGGGCTGTCCTTATTTTTGCATTTCTGATGGGTTTTGTTCCCCAATGTTCAAAACCTTTTATAAACCCTGTCAACATCACACCAGTGGCGGGGGAGGGGGGGGGGGCTTTCCTCCTAGGAAACCCGCTGTGTACAAGTTAATGCATTAGTATGCATTTACGTCATTGCATGACAGGGACCTGTTACTTCATTGGAAGGAAGAAGGGATAATCAAGTAGGGAAATCCCATCGGTGTGAAAGCCATTTGGGAACTCTTGCTCAATTCCCTGCCAAAAAAATCAAGAATGGAAAATTCACCCCGTCCCCTTTGTGTATTCAGGAATATGCAACTGCTAATGATAGTGGGCAGAATAAGGTAATCAATCTCACACAGTTTTGACAAAGGTATTGACACAACATGAAAACTTGTGTACACCATCATTTCCTGGGACTCATACAGTGTAAAAGAAACCTCACACCATGTGTGTGGCATTCCAATCGTATGTGTCTCCAAGAGATTCGGGAGCATTGGGACACGATGGTTAGGATGAGCATTATACCATCAAATTTGAATCAACTTCTATTCCCTGGATCTGCAGGAAAATTGGGGTCAGTTTCAGCTTTCCATTCTGTCATTAAAAACAATGTTTCTTTTAGCCTGAGATGGAGAACTTCTGACTTTGAGTTGACATCAGATAATCACCTACAACTCAGAATTTGGATCCAAATTTGCACATGTATGATAATGGTCAGAACTCTCCAACCTCATTCATGGCTGGGATTATCCTAGGCCTGCTGCAGTGAATGGAGGGTCACTGCAGTTAAGTGCTGGAAGCAGTAGCGGGCATACCAGACTAGAGAATTCCAGTCAATATAACTCACAGGCCAAACATATAGTCCTGATTCTTTTTCTTTGCCTCGCTAGCTTACATTTAGATAATAATCATTTTACTATGGTTTAACCTAACAAGAAATGCATTGACACAACATAGCACAGCACATGCTTTGCCAGCATTACTGTATTGCAGACTTGTGTGCAATTCCCCTGATAATAAGCTTCCAACCTCAAAATAGCTCCTGAAGAGATGGAGCTTTCACTGGGAAAGAAACAAATATGAGGAGGAGAGTCAATCTTGAATACTCTCATACATTGGACCCTCTGAGTCAAAAGGTTATCGGTTCAAGTCCTGCACCTGGACTTCAGCACAAAAATATGATACTTGCAGCTCTGGGAGAGGTCTTTTGGATAAGATATTAAACTGTAGCTCGATCTACCCTATCAGGTGGAAGTAAATGACCTTGGGAGAGCTGAGGGTTTATATTGATCTCAGAAAGTCCTATGTTAATCTCTCATTCTAGGACTTGTGACTACAGAAAGAGCGTTCACAGTGTAGTTCAATAGTTTTGTTACTCAGCTTGCAATCTTTTCAACACTTCACAATCTTCTCTAAAAGAAGGAAAGAGTTACAAAACTGCAAAACAAAAATAAACAATCAGATCCGGTCATTATCACAATGTTGGTTTGTGGGAGTTTGCTATGCACAAAATTAGCTGTCTCATTTCCTACATTCTTACAGTGCTTACGCTTCAAAAGCACTTAGTAAATCACTTTGGGATATGCTAAGGTTGTGAAGTGAAGCGGTGCAGAAACCCACACAGACACTGTGAGAAAGTGCAAAGTCCACACAGACAATGATCTGAGTCTGGAATTGAACCAGGCATGGTGAGCAACTGTGCTATCCACTGTGCCACTATGTCATCTTTTGTTTAGATCTGGATAGTGATTAAACCTGGAATGTTTGGGTACAACCTCTGCTGTACCATTTGGCCCATCTAGGCAACAGAGAGGAAGAATGTGTAGGAGCATAGTGGTGAAGGTGGTGGTGGCTAGTACCTCCAAGTGAATTGGTCTTTCAGAGACTCAACAGAAACACAACGGGCCAAAGAAAATTCTGTGCTATGACAGGCTCTAGTGAAAGGAGTTCTACCAACTAAGCTGCAATACCTCTCTTATTGCTGTTGATTGAGGAGTAAAAATTAACACAGATGCCAAGGATAACTCTCTCTCCTGCTTATCTTTAAAAGAGTGTCATGAGGACAGGGGTGGAGGGGGTGCAGATGGGATCTCAGCTTAAAACCTTTCCACAAGCATGATGTCTCTGACAGCAAAGTACTACTTTAAGGCCACAGTGGAGTCTTAGTTAACATTTTTGTTTCAAGCCTAGAAGTGGGAATTGAACCCCAACCTCTGACTCAGAAGCAAGAATGCTCCCAATAGAGCTACATTTGACACTATTTTCCAGCTGGGTGCAACTGTTTAATGGTCACAACGTGCGTGCTGTTGGCCTCTCTCAAAACCAAAGTAGCTCTAGTTATGAGGGTTTCAACCTGGTTGTAGTAGATGACAATTTTACGAACACTAAAGAGCATCGCTATGAATGAAGGCTCCGGGAACATAGCCAAAGTTGCTAACTACTCTTGTTTTGAGAAAACTGTCCTCTTTTCAAGTGATCATTCCTGAAACTTTTGAACAGATTTTTTGTTTGGGCTGTGGGGGTGCTTAAATCAGCTCACAAGCCCTTCAGTTACATATTTCATTATTGTATCACAGCTCTTCAAATGTTCTTGGGTGATTTGAGATTTCAAGCTGGTGTACAATGTGTATGGCCATGCTTTTTGGAGTGGGTTCACTGCTGCATGGCCACTTCCACGTAACCAGTGTGCAACCTGGACTGAAATCGCTTGTCGTGTCTCTCCAATCTGTAGTCATATCCAGAAAGAGCAAAGACTACAATCATCTGGGTGGCCTAATGTTTATAGCTTGTTTCTTTTCCTGCTGTATTGTGCTGGAACCAATGTACGGTACAATAAAGAAAGACAAGGCCCTGTGTCACTATCAAGTAATAACCATTAAACTCTTTCCAAAGCAAACTGAAATAACGGTGTTTATCTTTACCCACTGTACCTCTGTTTTAATGGCATATTACATATTAACTTCCAATACATTGCTTGATCAGCAGTGCATTCTGGCCTTCATTTCACAGGTGAGCAAGTTACTCCAGTTTTTCTCACAACTTCTAAGACACAACTGAATGTTAATTTGAGAATACGCAATTTTTTTAGAATTTAACTTACTTCCTGACTGCAGGTCCGAATCTGGAATTAGGCTTGCAGCTGCTTTGAAACCTATGTAAGTCAGATAGAATGATGTGTGTAGCATTCCCTGATCCTCCAGTAAATTGAACAATCCAAAAAACATATAATCAATGAGATCATTTCACTGCAAAAATATTACTGCACAAGAAAATAATCACGTAGTCCTTATTTCTAAGCCTAATTATCATGTGCATCCAAATGATGGATCTATTACTATCTGCTACAAGGTATCTTCCAAATGACAGTGCTATTCTAGTAGGATGTAATGCAACTTCTATCCACTCCTTCAATCTGGCTACTATCTTAGACCATTTTCCTGACTCAGGAAGGGTTAAATAGATGACTGGCTCCCAGTGAAGGTCTTGTAGCCAACAGGAAACCCCAATAATTAATGCTTGGTTGCAAAATCCCATTGGTGTTACTGCAGGACTGCAACAGAGAAAAAGCAGACAAGTACGCACAGTGCAGAAGATCTGGAGATGGGTGGATGTGCAGCCTTGACATAGATTAAAAGCTGCACACATTGAAGGTCAGAGGGACTTTAAGGGTGTTATTATTGCTTCCCAGCACTAATTGCTACCTTCCCCATGATGGCTCTACAAACACTAACAGCAAACATACGGAAAATCAGCTGGGAGCCATGCAACCCTTAACCATTCCTCTTCAATTGAGACCCAGCAGTGAAAATATAAAATTGCTTTCCTTGCATCTGCAATTGTATGAGGCATTGGCAATTCTCCTAAAAAACCTCGCCACCAAGACTAAAACTGGCGGGTAGTCCTCTTCCACCCTAAGTAAAGTCAACTTACATAGATTCAGCACTCTGCAGTCCAGCTTAGATAGTATGATGACCTCCAAGAATACTGAGTCATTGGTAGCATCAAGGCTATTCCAGATACCCTGTTTCTGCCATGGGTGATTAAATAGACTGATTCTCACCCTGTGGATCTCTGGACTTATGGCACATATCATCCCATCTGATTGTTGGATCCAAAGTGCAGGAGTTGCTTCCTATTCTTTCTTTCTCTGCTGCTACTCTGCCTCATCATTAGGACAACAAGGATCTTGAGTTCATGTCACACTATATGTTACCCCCACAGTTTGCCTGGGCTTGCAAAATCTTACTAACTGTCCTGAAAGGAGACAATATACATCTTTTTAACCTGTGCTTAACTCTTTCTCCACTCACATTGTCCATACCTTTAAGACTTGATTACCTGTCTTCTCCACATTGTCATTAGTGTTTCATGATTCAAATGTGATGCAGCTTGAGGGGCAAGTTATTGTTATTCCGAATAATTGGTAGCATTCGCTATCCAGTTATCAAGGTCAATATTGTTAAACTTCAAGTAGAGTTTCAGAGAGTCTTTAAAGTGTTTTCTTTACCACCCTCTGGTACGTTGGCCATTGGGAGAATCTCGAAGAGGAGATGGTTTACGGCCATCTGCGCACACACACTATCCAGTCCATCAAAACTAATTTTGTAGTAATATTGTCTGAATGCTTGTAGAGCTGGCTTGAAGGATATTACTAGCTATTGACTGATTATCCTCCATTGGATCCAAGAATGCGGCAGAGACACTGTGAACATAATTCCTCTCGCACTGTCATGTGTCACTGATCCTCGGTTCAGTCTCACCGCAGTACAGAGCGTGCTGATGACATAAGAACATAAGAAATAGGAGCAGGAATAGGCCATCCAGCCCCTCGAGCCTGCCCTGCCATTCAATAAGATCATGGTTGATCTGTAGTGGTTCAGTGCCACTTTTCCGCTTTCTCCCCGTAATCCTTAATTCCCCTGTCAATTAAAAACCTATCCACCCTTGACTTGAACATAGTGAGGAAGCCTCCACCACTTCATCAGGCAGAGAATTCCAAAGATTCACCACCCTTTGCGTGAAGAAACCCCTCCGCAACTCCGATCTGAACCGCACCCCCCCTAATCTTGAGGATGTGACAACTGCTCTGAACTAAGACTTCTGTTGATATGCTCATATCTTTATTATCAAACATTCACTGGTGTAATTCAAAGAGAGCTGAACTAGTGCTGCTGATCTATTCACTGGAGTGCTCCGTGACTGAACGAGAATGCTCTGGAGTTGAGCAAAATAGGAAGTTCAAGGGATAAGTTGAGAAACTGAGTGCAGAGCTGAAGAGTTTAGTGAGAGGGGAGACTAGTCAGAAAAAAAACAAATAAAAAAATAAATAAAATGGGAATGCAGAGCCAGGCAATTATATAGTAAGTGGTTCTATAATCAAGGGTATGGATAGTGTCCTTTGCAAGCAAGATTGAGTGTCCGGTTAGTTTAACGTCTGTAGTTAGAAAAATGCTAGAATCCGTCATCAAAGAAAAAATAGCGAGGCACTAGAAAAGAATGGTTTGATCAAGGAGACACAGCACTGATTCGTTAAGGGGAAGTCGTGTTTAACAAATTTATTGGATTTCTCTGAGGATGTAACTAGTGCGGTCAACAGAGAGGAACCGGTGGATGTGGTGTTTTAAGATTTCCAAAAAGCGTTTGCTAAGGTGCCTCACAAAAGGTTAGGGTGCACTGGGTTGGGAATAAGGTGTTAACATGGATAGAGGATTGTTGTCTAATAGGAAACAGAGAGTTGGAATCAATGGGTGCTTTTCTGGTTGGTGGTTGGTGACTAGTGGAGTGCTGCAGAGATTGGTGTTGGGGCATCAACTGTCTACCATTTACATAAATGATCTGGAGGAGGGGGCTGAGTGTAGGGTAACGAAATTTGCTGATGACACAAAGATGAGTGGAAAAGCAAATTGCGTGGAGGGTGTGGAAAGTCTGCAGAGAGATCTGGATAGAGCGAATGGGTGAGTGGCAGATGGAGTATAATGTTAGCAAGTGTGAAGTTATCCATTTTGGTAGAAATAATAGTAGGAGGAGTTATTATTTAAAAGACGAAAAGCTGCAGCATGCTACAGAGCAGAGGGACCTGGGGATCCTTGTTCACGAACCGCAAAAACCCAGTCTGCAGGTGCAGCAGGTAATCAAGAAGGTGAATGGAATTTTGGCTTTTATAGCAAAGGGGATAGAATATAAAAGCAGGGAGGTCTTGCTGCACTGTACAGGGTACTAGTGAGACTGCAGCTAGAGTACCATGTGCAGTTTTGGTCGCCGCACTTGCAGAAGGATATATTTGGCCTTGGAGGGAGTGCAGAGAAGGCTCACTAGGCTGATACCGGAGATGAGGGGGTTAGCCTATGAAGAGAATTTGAATAGACTGGGTCTGTACTCGTTGGAGTTTAGAAGGCTGAGGGGGGATCTTATAGAGACATATAAGATAATGAAGGGGATAAATAGAGTAGAGGTAGAAAGATTCTTCCCGCTTAGAAAGGATAGCAGGATTAGAGAGCACAGCCTCAAAATAAATTGGGGGGGCAGTTTAGATCAGAGTTGAGGAGGAACTTCTTCACTCAAAGGGTGGTGAATCTTTGGAATTGAAGTGGTAGAGGCCACTTCGCTGAATATATTTAAGTCACAGGTAGATAGATTTCTGATAGACAAGGAAATTAAGGGTTATGGGGAGAAAGCAGGAAAATGGAACTGATCCACTTCAATCAGCCATGATTTTGCTGAATGGCGGGGCAGGCTCAAAGGGCTAGATGGCCCACTCCTGCTCTTCTTTCTTATGTTCTTATGTCCCATGTGGTGTGTTAACTACCTTGGTAGCATGGTGAGAGATAACTTCAACCAGCTTGAAAGAATCTTGGAGAGGGAGGGGAGGATCCACTTATGGTGGTCCATATTAGGATCAACAACATTGGCAAGAGGTCCTGTTTGGGGAATATCAGGAATTCAGACCAAAATTTAAGAACAAGACTTCAAAGGTTTTAATCTCTGGATTATTGCCTGATCCACATGTAAATTGGCATAGCAATAAGAAAATTGGGGAAGTGAATACATGCTAATGGTTTGGGAAGGAGACATTTCATGGGGAACTGACTCAGTATTGGATCTGTGCTATTGGGATGGGCTCCACCTGAACAGATCTGGGACCAATGACTTAGTGAAAAGGCTAAACAGCGTGTCACAATGACTTTAAACTAGTAAATTGGGAGGCGGGGGAAAGAATCAATACAGTATCCAAAATAACTAATGGGATAGATAGATAGTCATAGATAGCAGTGGGAAGTTGTGCGTGGAGCCTGAAGAGATTGGCGAGGCACTGAATAAATATTTCTCTTCGGTATTCACGCAGAGTGCTGGAAATGTAGCTGTGGAGAGCACTGAGGTACAGGGTTGCAAATTGGGGAGTATTGTAGTAGATAGGGAGGATGTGTTAGAAATTCTCGAGGGTTTGAAGTTGGATAAGTCCCCTGGGCCGGACGGGATTTACCCTAGGATTCTCTGGGAGGCAAGAGAGGAGATTGCAGAGCCTCTGGCTCTGATCTTCAGGTCCTCGTTGGTTACGGGTGTGGTTCCGGAGGACTGGAGGATAGCGAATGTGGTCCCATTGTTTAAGAAGGGGAAGAGAGACCTTCCTGGGAATTATAGGCCAGTGAGTCTTACTTCTGTTGTGGGCAAGGTATTGGAGAGAATTATTAGGGATAGGATTTATAGTTATTTAGAGAGAAATGAATTGATTGGGGATAGTCAGCATGGTTTCGTGAAGGGTAGGTCATGCCTTACTAACCTCATTGAGTTTTTTGAGAAAGTGACCAGAGAGGTGGATGGGGGTAAGGCGGTTGATGTAGTATATATGGACTTTAGTAAGGCTTTTGATAAGGTGGCCCATGGAAGACTTCTACAGAAAATGCAGATGTGTGGAATAGAGGGTGATTTAGCTAATTGGATTAGAAATTGGCTGGCAGATAGAAGACAGAGGGTGGTGGTTGATGGGAGATTTTCATCGTGGAGTTCGGTGACGAGTGGTGTGCCTCAGGGGTCTGTTTTGGGGCCCCTGCTGTTTGTAATTTTTATAAATGATCTGGATGAGGGTATTGAGGGATGGATCAGTAAATTTGCA
This sequence comes from Sphyrna mokarran, assembly GCA_024679065.1. Classification (NCBI taxonomy): domain Eukaryota; kingdom Metazoa; phylum Chordata; class Chondrichthyes; order Carcharhiniformes; family Carcharhinidae; genus Sphyrna; species Sphyrna mokarran. The sequence continues at coordinate 72,065,718 of JAGIQG010000005.1, forward strand.
GATGACACTAAAGTTGGTGGAGTGGTAGATAGTGAAGAGGGGTGTTATAGTTTACAGAGTGACTTGGACAAGTTGCAGAGCTGGGCCGAGAGGTGGCAAATGGAGTTTAATGTGGAAAAGTGTGAGGTAATGCACTTTGGCAGGAACAATAAATGTGTAGAGTATAGGGCTAATGGTAGGGCTCTTAATAGTGTTGAGGAACAGAAGGATCTTGGTGTATGTGTCAATAGATCCCTGAAAGTAGGCAGTCAAGTGGATAAAGTTGTTAAGAAGGCATATGGAGTCTTAGCTTTTATTGGTAGGGGGATTGAATTTAGGAGCCGCAGCATCATGTTGCAACTGTACAAAACTCTAGTGCGGCCGCACTTGGAGTATTGTGTGCAGTTCTGGTCCCCACATTATAAGAAAGATGTGGAGGCATTGGAGAGGGTACAGAGGAGGTTTACCAGGATGTTGCCTGGTATGGAGGGCAGGTCCTATGAAGAGAGGTTGAAGGATTTGAGGTTGTTTTCGTTAGAAAGGAGGCGGCTAAGAGGGGATCTTATTGAAGCATATAAGATGATTAGAGGTTTAGATAGGGTGGACAGTGATAGCCTTTTTCCTAGGATGGAGAAAGCTAGCACGAGGGGACACAGCTTTAAATTAAGGGGTATGAGTTATAGGACGGATATCAGAGGTAGGTTCTTTACTCAAAGAGTGATTAGGGAGTGGAATGCCCTGCCTGCAGCTGTTGTAGATGCGCCAAGTTTGGTGGCGTTTAAGAGGTTAGTTGATAAGTATATGGATGAGAAGGGAATGGTTTAGTTAGGAGGGGCATTGCTTTTTATTTTGGTCGGCACAACATCGAAGGCCGAAGGGCCTGTTCTGTGCTGTATTGTTCTATGTTCTATGTTCTATGTTCTATGGATAAAAAGCATAGAAACAGTCAGGAAGTCAACTTTTGGTACAGCACATAATGGCAAAACTATAGAAGTATATTGATTAAACTAGAAGAGAGAAATAATAAACAGGTGAATAAAGCAAGTGTCAGATTAGAATATGGCCCAAATAAGAGTTCCATATACAAATGCACAGAATGTAAGGAATAAATTAAATGAACTTCAGATATCAATTTAAATTGGAAATTATGATATCGTAACTATTACTGAGACATGGCTGCAGGATAGTCTGGACTGCAACTAAATATATCAGGTTATAAGGTTTGCAGGACAGATAGAGAAAATGGTAAAGAGGGTGGAGTAAACTTACTGATTGGAAACACCACTTCAACTGTAAGAGGTATTGTGTATCCCTGATAGCAGCTCTGAATTGCTAGATCGTATAAATGCAGAAATTAGGCAAATGTGCAGCAAAGACAGAGTAATGTTAATGAGGAACTTTAACTTTAATGTAGATTGGGAGAGATAGACAAGCAGCTCTCAGAAAGGTAGTGCATTTCTGAAGTGCATTTGGGACAATTTTCTACAGCAATATGTCTTTGCTGCAATGATAAATAATAAGCCAGATTTAATGAGTGATCTAATTGTGTGGGATTTATCAAATAGTAATCATAACCTGATCAAGTTCAATGCAGTGTTTGAAAGTGAAAAGCAGGAATCAGCTACTAGAAATTTAGACACAAAACAGAAAATGCTGGAAAGACCATCCTGACTTGAAATGTTGGCTCTATTCTCTCTCCACAGATGTTATTAGACCTGCTGAGATTTTCTAGCATTTCCTGTTTTTGTTTCAAATTCCAGCCTCCACAGTATTTTGCGTTTACATTCGAATTTTAGATTTAGGTAAGGCCTAACCTGGTAACTGACTGCAGTAAATTGGGAATATCTGCTAATGGGTAAAATAACTGAAGAGCAGTACTTTCTAGATGGTATGAAGTTAAATATAGCAGATGTCCAAAGAGACATGTGGGTTCAGGTGCATATATTTTTAAAATGCCATGAACATGTACAGAAGATGATCAAGAAGGCTAATGGAATATTAACATTTATATCTGGAGGAATGGAGTATAAGGATGCAGAATTAAGCTGCAGCTTAGACCCCACTTAGAATACTCTGAGCAGATCTGGTCACTACACCTTAGGATTGGTCAGGGAGGGAGTTCAGCATAGGTTTATAAGAATGATATCTGAACTTCAGAGGTTTAATTTTGAGGAGAGATTATACAAACTAGACTAAATTATAAAAAAAGGTCTAATTTGTATAATCTCTCCTCATAATTAAACCCTGAAATTCTCTAAATTATACAGAAAGCAGGAGGATTAAGGGATGATCTGATAAAAGTTTTCAAAATATTAACAGAAAAAATAGGGTAGATAAACTATTTCCACTGGTTGGAGATTCTAGAACTAGGGGGCTCTTAAACTAGGGCTAAATTGTTAAGTGGAGATATTACAAAGTGCTTCTACGCACAAAGGATGGTAGAGGTTTGGAAGTCTCTTCCACAATCAGCGGTTGACTCTAGATTAGTTACTAATTTTAAATCTGAGATCAGTAATTCTTTATCAGGTAAAGATATTAAGGGATAATATGTTGAGATCAAAAAGGAGGTGGTATTGGGGTTATTGAGAAACATTAAAGTAGACAAGTCCGCAGGGCCTAATGGGATGTACCTCAGAATACTGAGAGGCAAGGAAGAAAATTGCTGAGGCCTTGAGAGAAATCTTTGTATCCTCTCCAGGTACAGGGAAGGTCCCAGAGGATTGGAGAATAGCCTTTTTTTAAGAAGGGTAGCAAGAATAATCCAGGTAATTAAGGCTGGTGAGCCTTACATCAGTGATAAGGAAATTATTGGAGAGGATTCTTCACGTGGATGTATTAGCGACAGGCAACATGGTTTTGTGAAGGGAAGATTGTGCCTCACAAATTTGATCGCGTTTTTCAAGGAAGTGACGAACATGGATGATGAGGATAGGGTAGCGGATGTTGTCTACATGGACTTCAGTAAGACCTTTAACAAGTCCCTCATGACAGTCTGGTGCAGAAGACGAAGTTGCATAGGGTGGGAGCGAGCTGGCAAGGTGGATATAAAACTGGCTCCGTCAAACGCGGAGGGGAGCAGTGTAAGAGGGCATTTCTAGATGGAGAGCTGTGACAAGTGATGTTTCTCAGGGATCAGTGCTGGGACCTTTGCTGTTTGTAATTTATATAAATGACTTGGAAGAAAATGTAACTGGATTGATTAGTAAGTTTGAGGACAACACAAAGGTTGGTGGATTTGCAGATAGCAATGTGGACCATCAGAGGACGTTGCAGAATATAGATCAGTTGGAGATTTGGGTAGAGAGATGGCAGATGGAGTTTAATCCGGACAAATGTGAGGTAATGCATTTTGGAAAGTCTATTACAGATACGAAATATATAGTAAATGGCAGAACCCTTAAGAGTATTGATAGGCAAAGGGATCTGGGTGTACAGGTACATGGGATACTGAAAATGGCAATGCAGGTGGAGAAGGTAGTCAAGAAGGCATATGGCATGCTTGCCTTCATCGACCAGGGTACTGAGTTTAAAAATTGGCAGGCCATGTTGCAGCTTTATAGAACTTTAATTAGTTTTTTGCAATATAGCAATATAGTGTTTGCAATATAGTGTTCAATTCTGGTCACCACACTACCAGAAGGATGTAGAGGCTTCGGAGAGAAAAGATTTACCAGGATGTTGCCTGGCATGGAGGGCATTAGCTATGAGGAGAGATTAAAGAAACTTGGTTTGTTCTCACTGGAGCGACGGAGGTTGAGGGGAGACCTGATAGTAGTCTACAAGATTATGAAAGCTTGGACAGAATGGAGAGTCAGTAGCTTTTTTCTAGGGTGGAAAGTTACTAGGAGGCATAGGTTTAAGATAAGAGTGGCAAGGTTTAAAGGAGATGTACAAGGCAGATTTATTTTACACAGAGTAGTGGGTGCCTGGAACTCATTGCCGGGAGAGGTAGTGGAAGTGTATGCATTAGTGACTTTTAAGAGGCGTCTTAACAACTACATAAATAGGTTGGGAATAAAGGGATATGATCCCCGGAAAGGTAGGTGGTTTTAGTTTGGTCAGGCAGCATGGTTGGTGCAGGCTTGGAGGGCCGAAGGGCTTATCCCTGTGCTGTAATTTTCTTTGTTCTTTATTCTATAACATGGGCCAAAGAAGTTATAGAGTTAGACCATGAATCTTCATAATTTCATTCAATGGTGGAATAAATTTGATGAGCTGAATGGCTTACTCCTGTTCCTATATTCAATGATGGTCTTTTGTAAGAAGTGGCTGCCAAGGTATGAGAAGTGTTCAATATCTTCTGGAGTTTCATGCATAGAAGCTGGTTTACCAGTTGTAGGTTGATATATGAGTTCTGTTTTGACAACATTTAAGGACAGGCCAAGTTTCTTGTCTGCAAACTTGAAGAAATCAAGAATGACTTGCAGATTAAAATTGGGTAATGACACGGAGTTCATCCACTAACCATAGAATCATGTATGTTTACAGTGGTCAGTTTTGTTTTGGCATCGAGATGACTAAGATTAAAGAATTTTCTGTCTGAATATTTAATATTGACACCAGAGAGTGGCTGAATTGCTGAATAGCCACTATCATGTAGCTTGTAAAATATTGTATGGAGGCTATCTGGATTTTGAAGTCATCTGTTTCAGATCTCCCACTCAAGACCACTGCAGTCACTATCATATCATCACAAAGCAATATCAGGATTGTGACAAAGATCAAAATCTTTGGAGAACAATCCATGGTGCATCTCAATTTATGAAATAAACTGCAATTCATTTTTTTGAAATGCCAGACCCTCATGTTCGGTCTCCATCTTCACCTTTGATAGAAATTCAAATGGCTGCCATGCAGAACCTAGACACAAATCTGTGTTGCACCTTGGAAAGTTGAAGGTCTTCTTTGGTGAGTTTGATGGATTAAGTCAACAGGGATTTTCAAAGAATCCCTCATTTTCTGCAGTATTCCTGAAGATAGTAACATTTTCCCACAGATTACTGAGCTCTAGCTGCTTGGAGTAACAGTGTCATAGTGACAGTTGGTTACATCGATCTTCTCAGAATGTCAGCACATTTGTTCCCACATTTGTTTCCCTTCCTAAACCAAAATCCACTAGGTTGTCAGAAAACTATTTGAGCCAGGCTGCCCAGCAGAGGCAGAAATCTCTATCGGGGATAATTAATGATGTTATGCTTTCAATTTTAAGCTTAAATATCTTGGCAAATCAAGTCAATGTATGCATTAAGCCCAGTATAAATTTGGAACATTAATTATACAAAGACATTTTAACTTCGATGTATTCTGAACAAATGCCAATATTTATATATATAAATAACAAATGTAAGAGCCCTTTTAAATGGATATTTTAGGCAATGATCACAATCTTCACATCTAAATTTTCCATGATTAAAATTCAATAGATTTCATAATCATATATTTTATTGTTAGTATGTACATAATTTCCTTCTATATATTAATGCTTCAAAGCCACCAATTCTCATTGTTTAACAGAAGCAACTGCATTGGAGAAAATCTTGTTTCATCATGAGGGCAGATTTTCATCTCAATAACTACCTCATGGACCTAGGCATCGGACTCAGAAAGGACAGAGGAACAGCCAGCTGAGCTCACACTGCAAAGTTCCCCTCATTAAAATAAGGTGAAAATTTGTCCAAGTGTGTTCTGTCCACAAAAAGCAGGACAAATCTAATCCAGCCAATTATTGTCCCATCAGCATAATCTCAATCACTAACAAAGTGATGGAAAGTGTCAATGAGTATGCAATCAATTGCATTTACTCACCAACAGATATCAATTTCAAATCCACTCATATTAATTGTAATAAAATCAGTATAAAAGGCTGAAAGGACAAAGATCTTAAAATGCAGCACTGTTAAAATACACTGCTTAGCCAGTGTAGCAATCCAATTTCTGGAGTTAGTCCCAGAGAAAGAAGCCAGGCGGGTGGAAGGTACATCAGTCAGCATATTTTTGTGGTAGTGTTTATAATTCAGTTAAATTTAGCCTTTTACCCTAACCTTACAAATATTTTCTCTCAAGATAATTACCCAACTCCCTTCTGCAGTCCTCAACTGAATCTGCCTCCACCATAGTCTCAGATAGTGTGTTCCAGATTCTAACTACAGGCTGAGTAAAAAGATTTTCCCTCATGTCACTGTTGCTCCTTTTGTCAAACTTCTTAAAGTGATGTTCTTTAATTTAAGATCCATCCATCAGTAGGTTTAAAAAAATCCTCTCTCAATAATCCTGTATCAATACAAACTAATCCCACTTCCCCACTCTCTTCCCATAAAGTGGGTAAGATTATGCAAATTTCAGATATCAAATGCAAACTTTCAAAAGAATCTGGTGCCTATTATTAATCACAAATATCCATTTACAATAATTACAACAGTTTTACAAAGGAAAAGGGGCAAGACTCCCAAATCTAGACATCATTGGTCAAAGTTAGGAACAATAAGGCAAAAAATGGTTCAAGAAGATGGCTCACCACCATCTTCTTGCATAATTAGGAATAGAAACAGCAAAACTCTTTTCCCATGAATGGATCGAAAGAGGAAAGCTTGTGTAAGATGCTGAGAGTTAAACTTTGCAAAAAATTTAGAGGAGTTGAAAACGGTTAGGGATGAAGGTAATGAAGAAATAATGAAAGCAAAGCAAGGATATTGAAAAATATTGGCCAGCAAAATGGAAGATAATCCAAATATGTTCATAAACACAAAGAACAAGAGAATAAGAAAGGAAAGACTAGGGCTTTTAGAAACAAAAAAGATAACCTGTGTATGGAGATAGAAGACGTGGGCATAATTTTTAATTAAAACTTTGCATCTATCTTCACAAAAGAATGGCATTGCAGACATAGTAGTTACAGAGGAGGAGTTTGAAATATTAGATAACCAAAATAAGAGAGGGAACATTAAGGGGTTTAGCATCTTTGAAGTCAATAAATCATCAGGCTTGGGTGAACGTATCCAATTAAAAGAAGCAATGAAGGAAATAGCAGAGGCCCTGGCCATTGTTTTGTAATCTTTCCTGGCTACATTAGAACACTGGAAGACTGAACATGAACGATTGTTTAAAAAGGGGAAAGGAGAAAAAAACAAGTAATTATGACAATCACCCAATTTACATGGTCGCAAATTATTGGAAAAAATTCTAAGATGGTATGATCATTTAGGAAGCACAGATTAATCAAGCATAGTTATAATGGATTTGTTAAAGAAAACTCATATCTGGCTAACTTGATTTAATTTTTTGAGGAGCTAACAAAGAGAATCGATGATGTGGTTGACATGGATTTCAACATGACTTTTACCAAGGTCCCACAAGACAGGTCAGAAACAAAATATCAATGGGATGCATGGGGAAATGACAACTTGAATCCAAAATTGCTCAGCGATGTGAAATAGAGAGCAAAGGTCAATTGGCATTTTTATGACAAGAAATCTGTTTCCAGCCCAAAAGGTTCACAGCATGGTTAATAAGTTTTAAAATGATACAGTAATTATCTGAGTGATTGGTAGTAAGGAAAATTAATGTGGATTGCAGGAAGATATCAATAGACTGGTCAGGTGGACAAAAAAGTAAGATAATATATTTTGGAAGGACAAACAAGGCAAAGCAATGCACAATAAAAATAGAATATTGAGAAAAGGAACAGAAGCAACTTGGAGAGCACGTTCTCTGATTCTGAAGTTGGCAGCACAGGTAGATAAGATCATCAAGAAGACATAAGGGATACCTTCCTTTTTTGGCTGAGGCATAGAATATAAAAGCATGAGCATTATGCAAGGTCAATACAGTTCTGGTCACCGCATTGCAGAAAGACTGTGAGCACTCTAGAGGGTTAACAGAGGAGATTTATAAAAATGTTGCTAGAACAGAACAATGTTAACTATGAGGAAAGATTAGAGTGGCTGGGGATGCTTTCTTTTGATGTGGAGATGTTGGTGTTGGACTGGGGTAAACACAATAAGAAGTCTCACAATAGCAGGTTAAAATCCAGCAGGTTTATTTAGTAGCAAAAGCCACTAGCTTTCAGAGCGGTTGCTGCTCTTTCATCAGGTGAGTGGAAGTTCTATTCACAAATACGGCATATAAAGACATAAAAATATAAATTTTGTAAATTGAGTTTGTGTCTTTATATGCCCACTCACCTGACGAAGGGGCAGCAACCACTCTGAAAGCTAGTGGCTTTTGCTATCAAATAAATCTGTTGGACTTTAACCTAGTGTTGTGAGACTTCTTACAATGTTTTCTTCTAAACAGAGGAGGCTGAACAGAGAATTAATTATGGTATATAAATCATCAGGTACCAAGATACCTAAAAAGTAAAAGGGTAAAGTTAGTATAGTCCCAAATGACCATCTGCTTTGAGGGGGAAGAGCTGACTATTGGGATTTTAACCTGAGGGATCACCACACCTCAGGCAAGGGGCAAAGTTGAGAAGGCATGAATAACCTCAGCCAGTACGGGAATTGCACCGACATTTTTTTGATGTCACTTTGCATCATGACCAAGCTGTCCAGCCAAGTGAGTTTGGTGTACTTTGCAAGCCATTGCTTTGTGGGATCACAGGATCCATTTTTTCTTGTCAGTCCAACTGCCAGAGCAATAAAGGACAGTTGCAATGACAATCACCTCCTGTGCATTCATGTATACTTACTGATCTTGAAAAGTAATGGAGCCAAGAACATAACAATTAGCAATGAGGATGATGGATCTTTACACAATGACTAATGCCATGGAAAAGTAAAACTAAAGTAAGGAAATGTTAATGTTCACCTGAACCAAATGTTGGATTTGTATTGGATTGCAGAAAAAGGCTGGCAATTAAATATAGGAACATGGAACTTGCAGACTTAAAAAAAAAAGGAAACTGCGGAGTATAATGAAAAAAAGATTGTAGCTGTTTGGAAGACTTAACAAAAAATGGCAATAAGAAGCATTGTTGCTTTAGGTTAAAAAAAATCAGGACATAAAAAAAAAGTAATGAAATAGTAAAACAAAATTACTGGTCAGACTATAAGCCCACCGGGACTCCCGAAGTGTGGGAAACAGAGTGAAAGTCTCTGCCATGAGAAAAACAATCTCTCAAATCACCAAAACAAGGAACAGAGATTGTTGCTGTGTTTTAAAACAGGGGGTAGCCAAGTTGCTGAGGAACCCACCTAAATTCTGGAAGCGTAAGAACTTGCAATCCAGAAAGTCGGCAACTTCAGTGGTATCTTGAAGTGAAAAAAAAATTGGTTACAGCTCTTACAGTGGCAACACAAATTTAGGTTTTACAAAATAAACCAAAAAGAGAAAGAAACAATTGTGTAGTATGTTGCAGAACTTGAAAAGCTCATTGAACATTGTGAACTCAATGAAATAGTGAACAATATCCTCCATGACAAGTTGGTCTGTGGTCCTCTTGATGAAGCAATCTGGAAATGTCTCCAGACAGAGTCTAACCTCACTTTGCAGAAAGCCATAGTAATTGGAGTGTCCATGGAGCTGGCTGCAAAATGAAGCCCAGCAACTGAATGCATCAACTTGCCTGCCTAATCCCTGACAGCTGAGCATACACTTAAGATAGCAATCAGCCAAAAGTGTTACCATTGTGGAAAGTCTGGTCATCAGCCATCTGAATGTTAACCTTGAGTGCCATCAGTGTGACAAGAAGTGAGACAGTAAGTATGCATATGCAAAGTAAAAGTAAGCACCAAATCCAAAAGATAAAGGAAATAAAAAAAAAAGTCTGCAGTCTAGTATAACAAGAAGAATCGTACAGTAGGAATGGAAGGATCTGAGTGATACTGAGTCTGAAGAACAAGGACCACTCCACATTTGTCAATGGCTGGTAGTTCACAGGGCTACTGGATAATACCACCCCTGGAGGACAAACCAATATTTATGGAATTGGATTCAGGGACAGCAGTTTCTCTGGTTTCAGGAGCTGTGAGTAAGGAAAAGCTTCAACATCTCCCTTCTGCATGCAAAAATCATTCTGAAAACATATACAGGGGAATCTGTACTTAAGATGGGCAGAACAGAATTTAAAGTAGAACTAAATAAACAGACTTGCCATTTTTTCAAAGGAGATTTGGGAAACATGAAGGGAATTACTGGAAAATTGAATATCGAACGCTGACTCTCATCAACGTTTCTGAAGGTCGTGCCTTATGCCAGATGACCAAAGGTCAGAGCTGAGCTAGACCATCTAGTCACACTAGGAGTCTTAATACCTGTCCTCCATAATAAGTGGGTAACACCCATCGTTCCAGCACTCAAGGAAGATGGTTCCCTCTGAACACGTGAAGATTTCAAGGTTATTGCTAATTCTGTGCTAATTCTGTGTTTTGTGAACAATATCCACTTCTTGGATTGAGGACCTATTTGCTGGTCTGCCTGGTGGATAGAAATTCAGCAAAATAGGCTGACTGACAAATGCATGTTGATGAGAAGCAATTAGAATGTCTTACCAACACATCGGACAGTGATAGTACAGATATTGCTGTTTGTCTTTTGGAATTAAATCAGCTTAGAACATATTTCTTGCATGTAACGAGTCTTAATAGAGTCATAGAAGTTTACAGCATGGAAACAGGTCCTTTGGCCCAACTTGTCATTCTGCCCTTTTTTTTAAAACGCCTAAATTGTTTCATTGGGCCATTGACCAGATCCTGAGTGACAGCCTGGAGTTCAGTGTGACTTTGATGACATCTTGGTAAGGCGAAAAACTGATGAGAATCATCACCAAAACTTATATCCTGCCTGACATTGGTTAGAGAAGTATGCCCACGGGCTTGTAAAGACAAGGATGAGTTTTTTCAGCGCTCTGGAATATTTTCCGCACATCATTGATGCTGCTGGATTTCACAAAGACCCTCCCAGGATTAAGGTCACTGTGGATTTTCCAGCTACTCAGATTATCAGCCAATTTCACTCATTCTTACAATTGATGAATGATTATGGGAGATTCATGCCTCAGCTAGCAACTCTGCTGAAACCCCTGTATGTGATTTTACATCAGAACAAAGCCTGAATTTGGACAGAAGTCTTTGATGTTGTGTTCAAGAAGCCTAAAGCAGCACTAACAAATTCCAAGGTACTGACACACTTTGACTCCCTTATTACCTCTACAACTTGCATATCATGTATCATTTTATGGAATTGGGGTGTTCTTCCATACATAACACCATCTCAGGTATAGAGAACCTCACAGGATTCACTTCATGGACTTTGAGTAAAGCAGGGAGCTAATATTCTCAATTTGAGTATGAAACACAGGGGAACCATTTTAAAATCCAGAAATTTCACCATTGTCTGTTTGGATGGAAATTTACGCTCCTGTCTGATCATCAACCACTCACTTCTATATGGTCCATACACAGAATCTCTTCTTTAGCTGCAAGCATAACACTGGATTGGGCATTGATGTTGAGTGTTCACACATATATCAAAAGTCATGGCAATGTAGATGATCCTCCAAGGCTATCATTACCAGTCAGCCTTCAAGGACACTGCTTAAAAAGACATCTTCTGCGCAAATGGAGAACATATCTATCAATTCAGTCCAAATCAATAAGTACACTCAAGTGGACCCAACATTGTTCAAAGTCATCAACCTTGTGATTCATGGCAATTCTCCCCTACACTTGAAGTTTCATCTTATTTTCATTCTTATATTTCCAATGAGATGGAGCTTTTAGTCTGGAATGACCCAGGAAGCCCAAATGGAAACATACACAGTTTATTACAAAATGCAAAGTAAAGCTATTATTGTAGTGTACGTACACTAGTTCCTGTCTAGGAGCACAGTTCAGCAGGCCCAGTCCTGGGCTTGTATTATAAAAGGCTCAGGTGATGAGTTCCTGCTAGGCAGGCACTGCCTGTTACCAGAGGAACTCAGGGTGGAACTCAAGTTCCACAGGGAGATCAATCAGTGATTCCTCATAAACTACATGGGGTTTACCATTCAGATCAGAATGTTGACTTTAGGGCATCTGAGTTATTATCCCACCAACATTGAGGAAACCAGTATTTGACCAACTGCATTCAGGACAGTGGAATAGCTCACATGAAAGAGATCACAAGAAGCTACTTTTGGTGGCCTAGCCAAACTTTGAATCCAAGGCAATATTTGTCCTTCATGAAATTCAATGGTATTACCTTCACTGAATCCTCCACTATCAACCGCCAGAGTTACCATTAATCAGAAAATTAACTGAACCAACCGCAGAAATCCAGTGGCTACAAAAGTAATTCAAAGACTGAGTAATCTGTAACCTCATGACTCTCCAAAATCTTTCTACTACTCACATGACACAAGACAGGTTTGTAATGAAATACTCAGCAATTGCTCAGATAACAGAAGCTTCAGGAACACTCAGCAAGCTTAACATCATTTGGAATACAGTATCCTCATTCATTCCCTTCATTCCCAATGCACTACAGCAGCAAAGTGTATCATCTAATATATCACTATTCCTTCTCTGTGACTAGATCAGAAGCTTTGAATTCCATACCAAATAGCATTGTAGTGGTCCAGTCAACACACAGATTGCAACAATTCAAGAAAGAGACTTATTATCATCTTCTCAAGTGCAACACGAGATGGACAATAAAGCTGGCCTTGCCATAGATGTTCACATTCAAAGAATGACTTAAAAATAAAAGCCAACTGAAAGAGAGAGCTACAATCTTTACCCAGAGCATGGTAAGGGTATGAAATGCCCTGCCTGCTACAGTTGTAGATGCACCAAGTTTGGGGGCGTGGATAGGTTTATGGATGAAAAGGGAATGGTTTAGGTTAGAGGGTCATTGCTTTTTCTTAATTGGTCGGCCCAACATCGAGGGCCGAAGGGCCTGTTCTGCGCTGTAATGTTCTATGTTTTATGTTCTAATCTATCAAGTGTGGTAGACCAGAAATGAAAACTGATCATAACATTTCTTGCATGTAACGTGTCTTAATAAAGTCACAGAAGTTTACAGGACAGAAACATCCCCTTTGGCCCAAATTGTCCATGCTGTCTTTTTTTTTAAAAACCCTTAAGTTAATTCCAATTGCCCACATTTGGTCTATACCCATCTTATCCAAGTAACTATCTAGATATTTTTTATAAGACAAAATTGTACCCACCTCTACTACTATCTCTGGCAGCTTGTTTCAGACACTCACCACCCTTTTTAAGAAAAAATTGCCTTCTTTTGTACACTTTTGTATCTCTCCCCTCTCACCTTAAACCTATCTTTCTAGTTTTAGACTCCTCTACTTTAGAAAAAAATATTGACTATCTAGCTGATCTATGCCCCTCATTATTTTATAGACCTCTATAAGATCACCCATCAACCTCCAATGCTCTAGAAAAAAACATCCCAGTCTATTCAGCCTTTCCTTATAACTCAAATCATCAAGTCGCAGTAACATCCTAGTAAATCTTTTCTGCACTTTTTCTGGTTTAATAATATCCTTTTCTATGCTAGGGTAACCAATTCTGCACACAATATTCCTAGTGTGCCCTTCCAATGTCATGTACAACTTTAATAAGACATCCCAACCCCTGTATTTAGTACTCTGACTGATGAAACCAAGCATGCCGAGTGCCTTCTTCACCACTCTGTCCACCTGTGATTCCACTTTCAAAGAGCTATGAACATGTACCCCTAGATTTCTTTGTTGTGTAACTCTTCCCAATACCCTACCATTAATTGAATAAGTCCTGTCCTGGTTCAATCTACCAAAATGCATCATCTCGCATTTGTCTAAATTAAACTCCATCTACCACTCATCAGCCCACTGGCCTAATCCTTCAAAAACTACAAGGACTTCGAATTCACGTGTGCCTTTAACACAGATTGTTATGAATAATGATGTCCCTGCAGAGCAGAACAAAGAATATTTGCTCACGCTCGCTATATTTTTGGGCTTTGTCTTTAGTGTCAGGCTCACATTTCAACCTGCAAACCAGATGAGCCTTTCCCAAAACTCGTTTGCTATACAATCCACCCAAAAGTAACAGTTGCTGCACCAATATGCAACTTAAAGAATTAATGATAAATTATTCCCCATTGAAAAAATATGTAAAATGAATGTTACATTTTATCTATATAGTATTTGGTAACAAAGAGCAACAATACATGAAAAACTAATTCCAGCAAAACACAAATAAAATGGATATACAAAATTCTTCAGAGGAAATGTCACCGGAAGAACACATCTACTACAATATGCTCTGAAGTATTTCTCTTGTCTCAACTCCCACCAATAAAATGCAGTACTCTGTTAGATAATTAATACCACATGACACAAAACAGTCTCTTCAACAATGTCTTTTCACCTTGGCAGACCAAAGCTAATTCTTTGTGTGACTAAGTTTATTGACTCAAAGAGCTAAACAGAAAATCCCTGAAGGGGACTTGGTATTAAGTCAGGGAACCTATTCCCTGGAGGCAAGCGCTCTTCAGTCCACTGTTGAAGACACTCAACAAGCAAATTCTTATCTCACTGACATTCCCTGACATTTCTCACTTACTTTGCAAATCAAACGAGAAACAATGTGCTTCATGTTGATAATGAATAACAATGTACATTTTTGAAACAGATGCCTCACCTGCCCCTGCTGGACATGTTATTGACTCTTAACATCTCTCTAGCCTAGAGTTAGGAATTAAACATCCCTGCACACTTACTTTCTGAAACATGAGATATCTCAACACCTCAGGCTAAGGTTTGCTGTGATTACCAATTTCATTAAACTTACCTATTGCTTTCACAGTTGCACTAAAATCTAACTGAAATTGTTTCCAAATTTCCTTGAAATCTTCAATACTTACATATTGTTGTGCTGAGGAAACTTGTATTTATGGTACTTACACAACAGATTTGGGTTGCCTCTGCCACTGCCTTATTTGTGTGAGCATCACAGACTAATATCCACATACCAGCCTCCCACAATTGCCTGGAGTCATCATTATTACCACTTAACCTTTGGCATACTGCTGTGGGCAACTCAGAAGAAATAAATCATGAACATTTTTTAAAAATGGGTTGAACATTTTTGTTTGTTAGTTGTGAAAATGCCAGGCATGAGAGATGGGTGCGGAAGTAGAGATTAGGGGGTTACAATAAACTGACAATGACAATCTAACCAATCAGATAGTGAAGAGTATATTATCTTCCTGATTGATATAGGAAGGTGATGCATCATGAGATGGACATGTCAGGCAGCCAATGGTTGGAGTTTCAAGACAGAGAGCATGCAGTGAAACTTCCAAGAATATGCACAAAGTTGGCAACCTTAGTGAGAGGTTAGTTTCTCAGCCAGAGAGTCTCACCTCAGCCATACTACCCATCCATCCATTTACTCAGAATAACTCGAAAAGATTTAACATTTCACATGGGCATATCTCTCCAGGCCATCTTTATGGAGATGGAAAAGAAAGAGCAAGAGAGGAGACAAAGGGAATAAGATATGGCAAAGCTGTTTCTATCATGCTTCCACACAGTTCCATATCAAGTCCTTTGCTGTTCATGGTATAAATGTCAATGATATTGATTTACATGCAAGAAGATTGTCGGTGCTCCTTTGATCTTCCAAATCCATGAACTCTACCATCTACAAGACAACACCAGCATGGGAACACCACCAACTGCATATTCTCTTCCACACCAAGCACCATCCTGACTTGAAAATTTATTGCCATTCTTTCACTGCCACTGGATCAAATTCCTGAATCTTCCTTCCAAATAGTAAATATACTTCCAGCAGTTCAAGAAGGCAATCATTAATTTCTTCAAAAGCAATTAGAGTGGAGAATAAATGGTGACCGAGCCTGTGAAAGAATTAAAAAAAAATTGCCATCTCATTGATAGCAAAGAAGAATGCTATAGACTGCAACAAGACATCATTAGATTAATCAAGTTGCAGAAAAATGGCAATGGAGATCATTCCAGACAAGTGTGAGTTAATGCATATGGAAATAAACAAGACACAGGAATGCATAATAAATACCAAGAGTTTAAGAAATGGAGTGCATGCCTACAGATTCTGGAAGGTAGCAGGTGGTTAAGAAGGTCGATGGATTACTTTTGTTTCTTTGCAGTTGTCCAGAATATAAGGGCTTAGAGCTTATGTTAGATCTGTACCAAACACCAGTTAGGCTGTAAGTAGAGTACTGCATACATTAATGACCACCATATTATAGAAAGGATGTAATTACAAAAATACAATGGAGGTTGAATAAAGGATTGGAAAGATCGGATAATGTTATGATCCTTACAGGGAAACTATAAACTAAAAGAACCAAATTTACTCAATGATACACAAAATCAAGAAATTATCAACAGTATTCCACATTTGTTTTAACACAAATCAGAACCAGGAATTAATAAGTAAATGATGCCTAACGTATGAAAGTAAATTTCACTTTAAATCATGAAAACAATATAGATACATCTTATGCAATCATAAGTATTTGCATCATTCTGCTCACAAATATGCACTACATAATACAGTTCAACAATATGCCATCCTTTATTCACACAGGATGATCCAGGATTTCTGTCCTAGAGCATCACTAACATTGAACATTTGGTCCTGCTGTGGGACTTTAATACAGTAAGAAGTCTCACAACACCAAGTTCAAGTCCAACCAGTTTATTTGATAGTAATCCCACAAGCTTTCAGAAACAGTGTTCCTTTGTCAGGTGTATGGAAGGTTCTGATCAAAGAAGGGCATATAAAGTCATATAAATGTGGGACTTTAATGGCAGGGTTGGATCCATATGTGGAGTTGCCGGCGTTCGACTGGAGTTGGCATAGTAAGTAGTCTCACAATACCAGGTTAAAATCCAACAGGTTTATTTGGTAGCACAAGCTTTTGGAGCACCGCTCCTTCATCAGGTAAGTCAGACTTACAATGTTGAGATTGACTATTACTTGTGGCCCTCCTGTCTCAGATGACGTGTCATTGGAAGAATGAATAAGAATGAGGATGAACAGAGACTGCTGGAGTTGTGTGCTTACCACAACCTCTGCATCACCAACTATTCTTTCATACCAAACTCTCGTCGCCAAGTTTCATGAAGACATCCAAGATCAAGGCAGTGACACCTGCTGGACCTCATCATCACTAGATGAGCTTTTATAAACAGTGTTCTAATCACACACAGCTTCCATAGTGCAGACTGCAACACTAATCGTAGAATCTCTACAGTGCAAAAGACGTCATTTGGCCCATTGACGCCTCACGAACAACAATCCCACCCAGGCCCTACCTCTGCAGTCATATTCAACTGGCTTTCGACACTGGAAGTGAAAAAATAATCTGTAAAGCCATCAACAAAGGCCATCTCCCTCTCAAGTCTAAATCAGGAGAAACAATCACTGACCAAAGTAAGTAAATGAACTGTTGGGCGGAGCACAAACTAGAGCTGTACTGCAGGGAAAACATTGTCACTGATGCTGCCCTCAGTGCAATTCAGTTTGCTAAAAATGGCAAACTAGACAAACAGTGAACAGATCCAGAGCTCAGCAATGCCTTCTATGCTCTACTCAGCAACAAGGTACATGGAAAGGATGGCACAACTTTTTAAATAATCAAGTGTGCCAAACCAGCTATACTCTCAAAACTCCACAAACTGCTTTGACACTGCTGGAATGAAGGAGCAGTACCAAGGGACATAAGCCATGTCAACATCATCATCCTCTATAAGAACAAAAATGACCGCGATGACTGCAATAAGTACCATGGAATCTCCTCACTCAGCACAGTAGGACAAACCTTTGTCCGAGTCATTCTAAACAGACTTTATAAGCCAAGTGACTATTTCTACCCTGAGACACAGAACAGCTTTTGTGCAGGAGATCCATTATTGACAGATTGCTCACCCTTCGCCAGAGCTGGCGGGCAGCAGCGAAAGTGGGAGGGAGAAGAGACAAAGAGAAGAGATGCAGCAGCAAGCAATATGAGAAAGGGTGCCACAAAGAGAGAGCCAGACACTGTCAAGCCAATCAGCAATTCATTTGATCTTTGTCTCTCGAGACAGGGAGGCCAAGATAAACAAATCTCTAAACAGAGAGATGAATAACTGGGACACAGGAATAAAGCAATTGGTATAAGGATTTAAAGGAAGTTCAGAATAAATTGGGAGTAGAGCTGACCGGTTGAAAATTTGGTAGAATCAGAAACTCTCATCGCATTTGAGAAACTATGGGAAATGCACCTAAATTGCTTTAATCTACAGGGCTACAGACCAAGAGTGAGAAGGTGGGATTACATGGATAGCTCTTTATTGGATCACTCAGACTTGATGGACTGGATGGCCTTTTTCTGCACTGTAAATCTTTGTGTTTCAATGTTTCTGGGATGTTGGCAGTGATGACCAATAACACTCTTCTTCAGGCAGCAAATCCAATACACATGAATGGTTAATTGTCTGCCCCACTCAGTAATCTCTTATCTTCCACCTTTTTCAGGAGGGTAGATCTTATTGTGATAAATTCACAACCCAGCTATCCTGCTTTGATATCCTGTGGGTATATCTGATCTGGAACTGCTCGATGTTCTAGCATAATACACTTCAGTAGAAATTGCCACGAAAATTCAATTAAAGAGAGAAGGACCATTGCATTCTTTTGTTATGTAAGATATCTACACAGTAAAGACTGTGCAACTTCAGCACTGAAGGTTCCTAAAAGTTTCAGGCAGCATCTTTACTACACAATTATGACAAAACCTATCTGACTTCATTTGCAAATCAACTTACCCAGGAAATCTGTGTGTACTTCCCTCTGCTGGTGAATGGCATAACATTCTGGTATAATAGCAACACAACTGAAAGTGAAGACATTTAGCAATCTCTTGTTTCAATCACCTTGCTTGAAAATAGACAATAATGACAATCTTCAAGCCAATTTGTTCCACCCAAAGAGAGTAAGAATATGGCATGGTGTAACTGCATCCATGTGGCTAGAAAGTGTGCGTTTGGAAATTATCGAAGTTGCTATGGTATATATTGCAGATGGTGTACACTGCTGCCACTGTGCATTGGTGGTGGAGGGAATAAGTGTCGATTGGAATGCCAGTCAAATGGGCTGCTTTCTCCTGCATGTCACCATATAATTACCACTTCAAAATGGACAAGCACCTCCATTGGTCACTGAAGTAAATGGCTAGAGATCAGCCAATATCTTCCCATTTCTCACCTCATCTATCCAATTTGTATAAAATCAGAAGGATCGAGGATGGTAATTGAATGCTAACAGTCAAGTCACACATTCAAAATCAATTGACCTGTCAGTGAGGTTTCCACTTTCGGCTTCAAATGCATTCTTAAGAACATTGACACAACAGATCCTGATTGATAAATTCATATTTGCAAGTTTGAATTCTGTTAGATCAATATTCAAATTGCAGTATTACAAACAGACATTGACTGCATTTCAAAATATAATATAACTTATATGGGATTTTACTGAGAAACATAATGAACTGCTACTTAAGTATGATTCATGCCTTTTTCTTTTAATATATTTAATGTTATAATTTATCTTATTCATGAATGATACGAATTTAATTGTCAAGCAAAAACATGGCTTGTCAGATTAGGTGAATAATAATAGATCATGAAGAATTACAAATTATTAACTAAAGATAACTAAATTAGAAAGGAAATCATAAAACCTTCAATATATGGCATTGTCTGACACCGACAACCAGTAAGCTATCTTCAAAGATGGCTGAAGGACTGAAAAAGAGAGGATACTTCCTAAAGCCATTCAGGAAGGGATAAGGAGTGGATAATTTGATAATTTGAGGCCCAACTTAAGTCACCAAGTCATTCATAAATTTTGAAACATTATAATTAATGTACTTAAATATAAATTGAAGTTTACAGTCCCTAAAATTGGGAAACAAGAGTGTGTTTCTTTTCCTATAATTCTTCATCCTACCTCTGGTTCTGTCTAACATGATGGAAAGTTCACGTGTATAGTTTTAGTATCACAAAAGTAGACATTAAATGGCAATAACTTGCAAAAGTAGGATTTTTGAAACATATTTTCAATTGCTTTAATTGACAAAATACAAACTACCTTTCTGACCTTTGTCTATTAAATAGAGCAAACCATTTAATGATGTTTTCAGAAAATGTTTATCTCACTTCTTCCTGAGTTTAGCTAACAATATTCATACATGACAAAAAGATTATGAATTAAGGTGGATGTGAAATCCAACATTGATTGGTTAAGAGTGAGATTCATTCAAAAGACATCAGTTATGAGAGCATATTTGCCACCCTTGAGTAATGGGCAGAAATACACTAATTGCATGATTCACTATTTTCTAAGATATGTTTGTTCCTTGAAAGTCATGGCATCATCTCACAATCCCAACCGAAATCAGAAATTCTTTGTGTGATGAACACATACCATATAATTCTAGTCATCTCTTCCTTTATTAATTTTGCGAAATTATGCTCCTAAAACAGATTGGGATTGGAATGATTGAGTGAATGTTAGCATGATTTTCAGTTTGCCAGTGTTCATGCTACAATGCAAGTAATCAATTTTCAGATTTCAATGTAAAAAATGAAACCGCAACACATTAGCAGATCCGCACTTTTGGAGTACCAATCCAACAAAATTATTTAAATCACTTGAGTTCCATTATCTATCGTTGTGTAATTTGGAATCATTGTGTATTGTGTCTGTAGGATTAATGCTCAGAGGCATGGTGGCTGACAAATTAAATGAGCTTTATTAGCAAAATGTGTTCAGTACAGACTGATTCCTAACTCTGCACAGTTACCTGTGAAAATGATCAGTAAAATTATGCATATATTATACAAAACTCAGTATAGCTTCAGTGCTGCTTCTCCAGAATCAATATAAATGCATACCATTTCCATTCCCGTTTAATTTGGATGTCCCTAACAAATTTAACATGAACAAAAATCAAACAACAATAATCAATATGTCAGATGGCTTGGGGGTCATCGTTCTCTGAATGGCTGGTGGTGAACCTCAGGCATCTGCTTCTTCACACTTGTTGTAACCTTTAGCATTTTTGACTTTGTACAAGTGTCGTCTGTGGTTGTTTTGACTGGTGTTGACATTATAACTAGAGGTCAATTTGAAATTGGGGTGCTGTTTCCCTCAGCTGGTTTTGTTGGTGCTAGGGTTTCAGGAAGGTTCACTTCAGAACCTTGCACAGTTGAATTCAGATTCACAGCAGGCTATATCCCTGATGGATTGGTTCTCACCAGCAACAGCTGATTCAGATGATCTCATTTTGGGGTTTGGACCGTATACAAGGCAGGTCCAGTCTATATGATGATTGTGGCAGAAACAAATTTCTCTCCTGTAGAGTAGTCCCTAGCCAAAACTTCTTGCCCTTGGCGGAAGATGCAATGTTTAGCTTTGTTTTCCTGCTGTTTGACTTATTGTTTCTTTCGGACAATTTATTTCATCTCTGGAGGTTTCAGTAAGTTAAATGCCAAACGTGATTATTGCATCATCATCAATAATGCTAGAGAATTTTTTTGAATCAGGAGTATTTCTATACATGAGTCAAACTTCATTTAGATGTTTAGTCAATATTAAATTGCCTTTAATGTGTGTTTCATTGTTTGCATAAAACATTCTGCTAATCATTCATAGCACAATAGTAAGGTGCAGAGGTAATATGTTGTAACTGTTCTCTTTCAAGAAACATTTAAATTCTTAAGAAAAAAACTCTGATCCATTATCACTCGTTCATTGCTCAGAAAATCCTAAAGATTTCTCCTAACCCCTCAATCATCTTTTCTGATGAAGTTGACTTCATTATGATGACCAAAAGAGAAAATGCTGGAAAATCTCAGCACATCTGGCAGCAAGATGCCACCAGACCTACTGAGATCTTCCAGCATTTTCTCTTTTGGTTTTAGATTCCAGCATCCGCAGTAATTTGCTATTATTCATTGTGATGACTTCTAACCACTTTAAGCATGGACTTTTGTCCTTCAAAAGACCCTGCGTAATCAAGGTGCATGCATTGCAAAACCTCTTGCAACCATACCCAAGGCTTTTTATACATATATAAAGAGCAAGAGGTAGCCAGGGAGAAGATTGGCCCACTCAAGGAATGGAGAGGAAACAGGCAAGGTACTAAATGAGTATTTTGCATCAGTATTCACAAAGAGAAGGACTTTGTGAATGATAAGTCTGGGAAAGGATGTGTAGATAGTTTGAGTCATGTTGAGATCAAAAAAGAGGGGTTAGGATTCTTGAGAAAAATAAGGTTGACAAATCTCCAGGGCCTGATGGGATATAACCCAGAATACTGAGAGAGGCAAGCGAGGAAATTGCTGGAGCCTTAAGAGAATCCTTTGTAACCTCACTGGCTACAGGGCTGGTCCCAGAAGATTGGAGAATAGTTAATGTTGTCCCTTTGTTTAAGGAGGGTAGCAAGAAACTATTTCCTCAGGTGGAAGTAGCTGTTAGTAGGAGGCATAACTATAAGGTTCATAAAGGGAGACATAGGAGGGATGTCTGAGGTAGGTTCTTCACTCAGAGAATAGTTGGGGTGTAAAATGGACTGCCTGCTGTGATATTGGAGTTGGACACTTTAGATACTTTCAAACGGTTATTGGATGGGCACGTGGAGCACACCAGACTGATTGGGAAGTGGGATAGCTTGCTCTTGATTTTGGACATAACTCAGCACAACATCGAAGGCTGAAGGGCCTATACTGTGCCATACTGTTCTATGTTCTAAAAATAATCCAGGTAATTACAGGCTGGTGAGTCTTACATCAGTGGTAGGGAAATTATTGGAGTTGATTCTTCGAGACAGGATTTATTCCCACTTGGAAATAAGTGGACGTATTAGTGAGAGGCAACGTGGTTTTGTGAAGCCGAGGTCATGTCTCATGAACTTGATTAGGTTTTTCAAATAAGTGACGAAGATGATTGATGAGGGTAGGGCAGTGGATGTTGTCTACATAGACTTCTGTAAGGCCTTTGACAAGATCCCTCATGGCAGACTGGTACAGAAAGTGAAGTCGCATAGGATCAGAGGTGAACAGGCAAAGCAGATACAAAACTGGCTCGGTCACAGAAGACAGAGGGTAGCAGTGGAAGGGTGCATTTCTGAATTGAGAGCTGTGACAAGTGGCATTCCTCAGGGATCAGTGCTGGGAACTTTGCAATTTGTAATACATATAAATGATTTGGAGGAAAATGTAACTGGTTTGATTAGTAAGTTTGCGGAAAACACAAAAGGTTGTGAATTTGCCAACAGTGATGAGGACTATCAGAGGATACAACAGGATGTAGATCAATTGGAGACTTGGGCTGAAAGATGGTAGATGGAATTTAATCCAGACAAATGTGAGGTAAAGCATTTTGAAAGATCTAACACAGATAGGGAAAATACAATAAATGGCAGAACTCTTAAGGGTATTGATCGGCAAAGGGATCTGGGTATACAGGTACACAGGTCACTGAAAGTGGCAATTCAGGTGGAGAAGGTAGTCAAGAAGGCATATGGATGCTTGCCTTCATCAGCTGGGACATTGAGTTTAAAAACTGGCAAGTCATATTGCAGCTTTATAGAACCTTAGTTACTTGGAATGTGGTGTTCAATTCTGGTTGTCACACTATCAGAAGAATGTGAGGTTTTGGAGAGGGTACGGAAAAGATTTACCAG
Source organism: Sphyrna mokarran (assembly GCA_024679065.1). Taxonomy (NCBI): domain Eukaryota; kingdom Metazoa; phylum Chordata; class Chondrichthyes; order Carcharhiniformes; family Carcharhinidae; genus Sphyrna; species Sphyrna mokarran. The sequence goes on from JAGIQG010000005.1 coordinate 72,089,400, forward strand.
GATGTTGCTAAGTATGGAGGGCATTAGCTATGAGGAGAGGTTTGAGAAACTTGGTTTGGTCTCACTGGAACAAGAGAGGTTGAGGGGTGACCTGATAGAAGTCTACAAGATTATGAGGGGCATGGACAGAGTGGATAGTCAGAAACTTTTTCCCTGGGATGGAAGAGTCAATTACTAAGGGAATTAGGTTTAACTTGGCGAGGGGCGAGATTTAAAGGAAATGTACGACACAAGTTTTTCTACGCAGAGGGTGGTGGGTGCCTGGAACACGCTGCCGGGGGAGGTACTAGAAACAGATACAATACAAGAGAATAGGATGGGGATGGAGGGATATGGTCCCTGAAAGGCTAGGGAGTTCTGGTTCAGTCAGACAGCATGGTGGGTGCAGGCTTGGAAGACAGAAAGGTCTGTTCCTATGCTATAATTTTCTTTGTTCTTAGCATTCATATCAAGAGGGCTAGAATACAAGAGTAGGGATGTACTTCTGAGGTTGTATAAGATTCTGGTTAGACTCCATTTGGAGCATTGTGAGCAGTTCTGGGCCCCATATTTAAGGAAGGATGTGCTGGCCTTGGAAAGAGTCCAGAGAGGTTCACAAGAATGATCCCGAGAATGAAGAGCTTGAATGGTTGAGGACTCTGGAATTGTACTCATTGAAGTTTAGAAGGATGAGGGAGGATCTGATTAAAACTTACAGGATACTGTAAGGCCTGGATAGAGTGACATGGAGAGGATGTTTCCACTAGTAGGGAAAACTAGAACCAGAGGACATAACATCAGGCTAAAGAGACAATCCTTTAAAACCGAGATAAGGAGGAATTTCTTCAGCCAGAGAGTGTTGAATCTGTGGAACTCTGCTGCAGAAGGCTGTGGAGGCCATGTCATTAAGTGTCTTTAAGACAGAGGTAGATAGGTTCTTAATTAATAAGCGGATCAAGGTTTATGAGGAAAAGGCAGGAGAATAGGGATGAGAAAAACATCTGTCATGATTCAATGGCAGAATAGACTCAATGGGCCAAGTGAACTAATTCTGCTCCTATGTCTTATTGTTATGGTCTTACGATATGCAGTGCTGACAGTAGCAGGTTTCGCATCTTTGCATGCCTTCTTCTCTATTTCTGCATCTTCTCCAGGCCACCAGAAAAAGCTCCTTGTCATCTTTTTCATTCTCACAATTCCACAATAGAATCCATAAAATCCTACAATATAGGAGGCCATTCGATCCATCAAGTCTGCACTAACTAAAATCCCAAACAAGCCCTTTCCACATAATCCCAGGCATTTTCCCTAGCTAGTCCCTTTGAAACTAAGGGGCAATTTAGCATGGCCAATCCACCTAATTAACACACCTTTGGACTGTGGGAGGAAATCAGAGCACCTGGATGAAATCCACACAAATCCACACAGGGAGAAATGTGTAAACTCCACACAGACAGTGACTGAAGGCAGGAATCGAACCCAAGTCTCTGGTCTTACAAGGCAATAGTGCTAACCACTGTGCTATTGTGCCATCCTCCCAGACAATGGTACTGGTGTTATTTGTTCAACCTTTGGCTTCTCAATGGTGGCAAAATGATTACTCCAAGCCCCAAAGCAAGAATCTTGACTGTATGGATAACTTCAGCTGTCAGGTGGAGTATGGTTTCAGGTCAGGTTTTGGTTCTGAGGTCTTGCTTCTTAGCACCTCATCCAGTACTTTGGTTAGTATTGGATTAGTCCATGTGTACTTCTTTACTTGTCCTGAAGTGATAGATGTATTTCCTACCTGTTCAAAGTAGAAGGTGCTTTCACTCAATCTATTTGCTGACAAGATACTTGGTAGTGATAATCAAGAAAGTCTATCTGCATTACAATCAATACTTAATTATCAATAATTAATGATATAAATATGTGCAAACAAAAATAATGTGCATCTCTGCATTCTACTTGCTGCAAGTGATGGAATTCTTGAGTGAGATCAAAAGATTGTCATAAATTGAAGATGTTCTGTCAACTGTATGAACTTTTTTCCATACAAGATTTGTTAGAATCTAATCACTCCAAGGATAATTCCCAAGGCTTCTCTTTTGATTTGTGTATAGTTACCTTAAGTTTGGCTCAATGTTCTGAATGCAAAAGCAATGGATTTCTCTTCACCCAACAACATGATATGAGATACTACCATCCAAACATCACAGCAAGATGCTCCACGTGCTATGTGTAGAGGCAAGTTTGGGTCAAAATGTATCAAGTCTTCAGATTTGAACAACACCTCCTTGCCTTGCACAAAAGTTTTGTTGTACTAATGTGGCCACTTCCACTTCTTGTTTGGCACAGGTTATGCAGCAGTTTTAAAACGATTGCCAAATGTGGAGCAAATCTTCTGTAGTGCTTCAATGATCCTAGGAATGATTGCAACTGGTTAACATTCTGAAGTGTGGTTGGCTCTCTGATAGCCTTGACCTTCGGGGGAGATTCATGAAGGCCCATGATGCCCATCATATTTCCCAAATACTCGACTGAAGACTGGAAGAATTTGCACTTGTCCTTGCCGACTCTCAGTCCAAAGTCATCTAAACTTTGAAGTGTGACAATCCAGATTCCGAAGATAACCTTCTTCATCTTTATCAGTAGCCAAAATGTCCCCAGGTAACACTGGACTCTGTTTAATCCATTCAGGATTTGGTCTATTGAAAAATGCCAGAGCCGATACGGTACCAAATATTCATCTTCAAAACAAATATCTCCGTGTCTCAATCATCTTAAGACTTAAGTTCTTGAGGCTTCTGATTTACATTCATTTGTACATATGCCTGGTTTAATCTGCCTCCTGCCTTGGAAACAAGTCATCAGTATGGAGCACAGGGTATTTTCCATACACAATATTGGATTGAATGTGACCTTGCAGACTCCGCAAATCTGTACAGATCCATCCTTCTTAATTACTGGTGATTGGTGTAGCCTACTCACTAATGTTACCACGTTCCAAGATTCCCACCTTCACCATTCATCTACTTTTGACCTGATAGCATAAGGTACTGAACATTTCACTTGGCTCCCTTTTTTAATTTAACTGTGATGTCTTTCATACTTGCCATTCTCCATTGACATAGAAAGATAGAAATGCTACAGTGCAGAAAAAGGCCACTTGACCCATCGAGTTTGCACTGACCACAATCCCACCCAGGCCCTATCCATATATCCGTACATATTTACCCGCTAATCCCCCTAACTTTTGCATCTCAGAAACTAAGGGGCAATTTTTAGCATGGCCATTCAACCTAACCTGCACACCTTTGGACTGTGGGAGGAAACTAGAGTATCCAGAAGAAACCCACAGAGACACAAAGAGAATGTGCAAACGCCACACAGATAGTGACCCAAGCCGGGAATCAAACCCAGGTCCTTGAAGCTGTGTTAACCACTGTGCTATCGTGCCACCTGAAGTATGTTGTTGTGTTTTTTGAGAACATTTGTAAGGTCTGATTCTGCATTAATCATCAGGTTGACTTTGGCCTAATTTAGTCAAATCATTACTAACCATGTTCGTCCCATCAATGCGACATAATTACTCTTTAAAATATGTCATGACAAATCTGCCATCTATCCATTCAGTTGTATAGCTATGTCAATGTGGCCCTTCATTGGAACCACCTCACCAGTGTATGCTTTCAACACTATTTTTCAAGGTTTGAAAGGAATGTGGCTGAGGTTTTCTTTTTAGAAAGTCTGTGGCACTACCAGGACAGCTGCTCCAATGTCTACTTCCATCTTTTACTGGCTATCCATCCAACAGTGGAATGATCTGGTTTCTATTCGTAGCACAAGTAATGACTAGAACATTCAATGATAATTCGCTTTCAAATTGCAAGTCTCTTAAGTTCTCTCAATCCTTTTGCATGAACACATTTGCTTTTATTCTGCCTACCTACATGTTGCTTTGATTTGTTCCTGTTTCTTCTTATGTTTGCTCGTAGATCGTTTTTCCTTCTAGCATGCAACTCTATGTGCCTCTTTTACCACAGCTTCTGCACACAATATCCTTGCACCAGCATTCCATCACTGCATATCCTGTCTCACATCTGTGAGGTGTATGAGTTTGAGTTTCAAAGCTCTTAGGTGTTGGCACAACCAACATTTTGTGTATCCCATTACTCGTACTGAGCTTCTGAGCTTCTTTTACTCGTAGTGAGCTTCTGAGCTTCTTTTACACAGCAATTTCTACAGCCTTTTTCAAGAGTGAGACTACTCTCACTTAGTATCCACTTCTGTATGTCTTGGTTCTCAGACCACAGATTAGTTTATCCCAAATTGTATCTTTAATACATCACTGAACTCACTGTACTCTCTGCAAATCTTTTTAAAACAGCCACAAATTGTGCAACTGATTCCCTCACACTTCATATGAAAGGTTTTATTATTGAGACTTCATTCCAAAATGTTCACCAACAGCCATGTTCTGCACTCAAATCTATATAAAACATTATAAATTAAATGTCTTAATTGTATTCAGTAATTTAATAATGGGCAACACGGTGCCACAGTGGTTAGCACTGTTACCTCACAGCTCCAGGGACCTGGGTTCAATTCCACCCTTGGGTGTCTGTCCAGAGTTTGCACATTCTCCCCATGTATGCCTGGGTTTTCTCCAGGTGCTCCTCCCACAGTCTAAAGGTATAAAGATTAGGTGGATTGGCCATGTTAACTTGCCCTCTGCTGTCCTAAGATATCTAGGTTAGATGGATGAGCCCTGGTAAATGTGTGCGATTACAGGGATAGGGTCAGCGAGAAAACCTGGGAGAGATACTCTGTCAGAGATACAGTGCAGATGTGATAGGCCAAATAGTCTTTTCTGCACTATAGGGATTCAATGATTCTATGAAAATTTCCCTTTCAGCCACTAGATTAGTATCAGTGCATTGTTATCGAAAAAATTCATATTTTGGAGAAGAATTTTAATGGGGAGGGGGTACCTCACTCCATAACTGGATCAGCATTTAACTCCACAATTACACAGCTCAAGTTTAATAGCATCCTCTCCTCATACACTGAACTTAATATTTGAGGAACGGCATAATTTACCACTTTACACCAACATCAAGATTACATATCAGAAAGTTATCTTCTAATTCATTTCCACTTTATCTGCCATCATAATTTTACATTACAGGGGAGGAATAAGACTTAGTTCTCTCATTCAATGAAACAGCATAAATAGACAAAAAAGCAAAGGCTTCTCTCCTTTCTCCTATATTTTTGTGAATTTTGAACATTGTGGGAGTAGAGCGGTATTCATACTATTACAGCTGAGTTATTCAAGTATATTTAGACTCATTTCAGGCAGTAATATCAGAAGGATTTGACTTCATGCCAACATGCCCGGCTAAGTTCAGATAGAGGTCAAAAACATAAAAAGCATTATACTACACACTAGTATGTTACAACACAAAAAACACAACCGTTTGGTCCATCAAGCTTGGTTCACACCAGGGTATCTAATGCAACCCTCCCCTCTACCAAACATCTTGCAGCCATGTAATCTCCAAAGAGAGGCAGAAACTCAGGGTTTTGAAGAAATACACCAGAAATTTCTTCTCAGGTGATCAAAACTAGTTCAGGAGATTACACAGTTGTCATTATAATTATATTTATACAAGCTAAATAATGAGCTGCCGGACGTTGACAATGTTGAGAGTGAATTCCACTGTCTTACCGCAGGTGTAGATGACATTGAGGAATTTGCGGATGCCTGGATAACAGGGATCACCAAACTCATAGGAACTGGCATATACATTGCAACTTCTCTTCCCATGGCATCGTTTAGTCATAATCTGTAAAGCTAAGGTTGACTGGCAGTCTGGAAGAAACATAATAATGAGGCATAAGTAGTGATTCAGATCTCCACACATCCCTACGTTTAATTAATTCAGCAGCTACTAGTCAAAGGTAGCTCTATCCATCTGGACAAAACATATTGATAACATGAGTCAATTTTTAAACTTCACTTTACATGTTCAGAAAGGAATCAACAGCTGATACAAAATGTTTATGTTTCCTGAAATATTCGTTTAGCTTCCTTGAACAGCAAAAGAATACAGGCAGCTAAGGACAAAGGCAAACTAGAAAGGCTGAAGAGTCCCAACAAAATCAGTCAATTCATCCTTGCCCATACTGAGGAAAGCCATGCATGTCAGCAGTCAGAATCTACAGCCGTATTAGAACGCACAACATTCTCAATAATAAAGGGAGACTGACGATGACATGATAACAACACTAATCTGTCACCAAGGCCTGGATAGTATGTACCTCCTTGATCTTGCTGGAACAACAGAGGTTGAGGAGCGACTTAATAGAGGTTTACAAGATTATGAGTAGCATGGACAGAGCAGATAGTAATATGCTCTTTCCTAAGTAGAAAAGTAGGGTACTCGGGGACATAGGTTTAAGGGGAAACGATTAGAGGAGATGTATGAGACTTTTTTTTATGCTGTGGAGATGTCAGTGTTGGAATGGGGTAAATACAGTAAGAAGTCTGACAATATCATGTTTAAGTCCAACCGATTTACTTGACAGTAAACTCTCAAGATTTCAAGGTTCCCCTGACCTGTTGAACCTGACGAAGAGGGGAACTGCAAAAGCTTGTGAGTTTACTATCAAATAAATCAGTTGGACTTAAACCTGGTGTTGTCAGGCTTCTTACTATGTTTTTTTTACACAGAGGGTGGTGAATGTCTAGAATGACTGGAGAGCTGGTGGGAGCAGGTACAATAGCAGCATTTAAGGCATCTAAACAAATATATGAATAGAATGGGAATGGAAGGATACAGATTCCATAAGTGCATACAGGCATCATGATCAGCACAGGCTTGGAAGGCCAAAAGGCCTGTTCCTGTGTTTACTGCTCTTTGTTCTTTGTTTCACAGTAACTTCATTGCAGTGTTAATGTAAGCTTTACTTGTGACTAATAAATAAACTTTACTATAATTTCTCTTTGTTCTTTGGTAAAGGCAGATACAAAGTATTTATTCAAAACCTCAGACCGGCTTCTGCCTCCATGTTTAAATCTTGTTTTTGGTCCCTAATTGGCTCAATTCCTCCTTTTCCTACCCATTTACTATTTACGTGTCTATGAAAGACTTTGGGATTCCCTTTTGTGCTGGCTACTTAAATCTTAGCCAGGATGGGAGTCGAACCTGCAGCCAATGTTATTCTTAGCACTATGCTCTTATCATCTCAGCAAGCCCCTATTACAGTGCTCTCCCATTAGGATTTGCTGGGCAACCTTTGGAAGCTATGGGAGAGCAATGCGACTTCCATTGAAACCCTGTGCTTCCATCAAGTTGCAGTGGGCTCTGCGATAGTTGGTATCAAATGGCCGGTTAATCCGCCTAACTGACATTGTGTTGTCAGCAGACATGGTTCCCTTGATGGGCTCTTCCCACCCCCAATTAAGTTAAAAAAGAGTTTTCCAGAAGCCAGAAATCTGATGTAGGTACTCACATCAATTCTCTGGCAGGAAAACACATCGCAGGCAGCTGGAAAACCCTCGCCACAGACTCTGAATGGGGCAAGCATGAGGGGTCAGATCCCCTTTTCTCTGAATAAATCTCAAAGGTTAAATAGCATAATTCACACTCCCATCCTTGAGCTTCACTGGCTTTTCTACTTAATTTACAGAAATGTGGGCATCTCCAGTAAAGTGACCATTTAATACCCATCAGTAATTTCTCTGGAAAAGATGATGGCGAGCTTGTTTCTTCAATAAGATTGTATATTTTACTAAGCTATTTCAAAGAATAATTAAGAGTCAACTACATTATCCTAGTCAAGAATTAGATATAAGTCATACCAGAAAAGAATGGCAGATTTCCTTCCCAAAAGGACAGGAACCTGAGGTTTTGTTTTACAACAATCTTATAATTTTGTTAATCACTGACGTAGCTTTTTATTCCGCATTTTATTTAATTAATCAATTTGAAATGCTCCAGCTGCTGTGGTGGGTTTTGAACTCATATCTCCAGATCATTAGTTCAGTCCTTGAGATAGAGAGCCTAATAATATAACCACTACACCCCTTTTTTGTGGATGCTGAAACCGGAATTAAGAAAAGAAAATGCCGGAAATACTCAGCCGGTCCAGCAGCATCTGTGGAGATAAAAACAGAATTAACAAGTGCATATTGCAGGGACAGGTTTAGTGGCAGATTACACCTGGGGTGGCGGGAGAGGACGGGAGGTAGTAAAGTAGGCTACGAAGTGTCTTGCTTTGTGCCAACCCACCCCACAACCATAACATGTAGTGAGCAACCTAAATTGGTGGAGATTGGGACTTCTGCCTTTCTCTCAGAAGTGTCATCCTTGGGAGCTGCCAATTGAATTGGCCAGCAGCTCCATCAGTCCCGGCATGACATGTGACACTGCTGGGACTGAGGAAGATCATTGTTGCTCCAAAAAAGTAAGCCTCTGAACTTTACAGCAGGAAGGACTCATATCCCTTCCCAGATCCAGGTATGGGGTAAGGGGGAGAAAAGATCTGCACAAATGTAGTCCCCCGCTTACATCAGAATTAACAGGAAAGAAACTCTTGCCTGATGGTCCTGGCCACCATTTTATGGCATGGTAAGCGTATTATTAAGGTCAATCGGTTTGTTAACAAGCCTAAATAACCCTTAATTATTAATTTATATATGGTGCCAGATCCACCATCCATGTTATTAGAGCAAGCTGGGGGCAGATGGGAAACTGGAGGACAATCACCAACCTATTTTGCATGCCCTCTGCCAAAAAACGCGCTCAGCGTTAGCACATAAAATCCAACCCAACATTTCAACTGTGTTTTGGATTCATGAGATCGCCTGACCTCTTCACTCAAATTCCCAACATGCATTTCAAGCCTGATATCTGACAAACTTTAAGCACTAAAAACTAAAGGCAAAGAAATGAATTGCAAGTCCATTCATAAATATAGCACACAAAAATAGGTTGATGGGTTAATTTATCAAATTCAAATTGTTTGTCAGAATGTCACCAAAAAGAAGTCTACTCTGAAACATTAGCCTAGCTTTTCCTTTTACATAGACTGATGGACACCCAGCATCTAATGAGGTAATCCAACACTTAAACTTCATAAAGACCTTCTGAAATCAAGCTCTGTAGGCCTTTAAAGAAACAACCTACAAAATTATATTGAATTTTAATGGAAATTAAAGACTTAAATATTATATCAGTCATTGATAGGATCTGATTAATTGTCAAATTTTAATATTGATAATGGCAGAGTTGTAATCGGCTCAAAGGTTCACATATACAAATTTAATGATTGCCATACATAAGGCAAAATTAAACTGGCATAAAAACAACTTATTGTTTCATCTGCAATAAATTGTGTTGATACCTGTGTATTAATCTGTTCTTCAATTATTATTACACAGAGATATTTCTTCAACACATTAATTTCGCTTGCAGGGAGAATGTCTTTTTAAGGCCACTTCCTCAGTCTTATGTTTTTCTATCACACATACAAGAGGAATTGGAGTACAGTCACTTCAAGCCTTCCATCAGTGTGTTTCTAAAGTTATAATATGGTCTATTGGTGGAAACTTTAGGAAAGGCAAGATGGTAAATCTGCCTCTATTTTCCTTTCTCTCTCCAGAAAAATACCTCTCTGCTCAGATATTCCCAGGGCTGAAATAAGCAGGGCCATTTTCTAATTGCAACTTGCCAGTGGGCAATCTTGATGAGTTGCTGCATTTTTCAGAGGATTAAAAAAAGAGAAAATTAAAATATTTTATCCTTTGGGCCGTTGGGTGATGTTCCTCGCTGCCTGCATCTCATCTGAAAATCAGCTTCTAGTCTCAGATAGTGTAAAATTCCTCAGTCAGCTTCTATTTTGTGTTTACTCAAATGATAAACGCTGATATCAAGAGCCACGAAACGCCATCACATTTGTGGAACTCAAGCTCTGAAACTTCTCCTACTGACTCTTGCATCAATAAATCTGAAGTGTTACCAGACAATCCCAGCAATTTAAACTGAAAGCATTGCTCTCGGTCAAATCCCCTAGAAACATATCTATGTTACACTGCTGTTAGCTAAGGCTGTAAGCTTATATTAGCATTAATTTGGTCATAAGATGCTTTTTTGGTACAGCTTAAACTTTGAGTTATTTTCCTTTCCCATTCTGGCTCAGAAGTACAAAATTTGATGAATTTGGTCATTGGGATGGGCCTGGTATGGCCTCGGTGCAGACGTATCTAATGACAGGAAACAGGCAGAAAACCATATTTTACAATTATCTGGAATGTGAAAGTTTTAATATAAACTGGTTGTTTAATATGAGAAAGGGGCAGGAACAAATCACTGAGTTAGCCTAAATAGGAAGGCAGTTTAGTATGGGGACAAGTTATCAGGTTTAGGAAGTAGATGTAGGTCTTAACACCTCTCTCAGCTGTAACAAGATTTCTCAAGGGAAGAAAGGGAGATGAAAAGATGCTATATTTGGTCTCTGCTTCCTTACATTGTTCCAGAATTTCCAGTGCTTGTTCACAGGCCTGGCCATTGGCCTTGAGATCTTCTAGCTCCTGTTGAAAAACAACATCTAGAAAGCCTTTACACCCAAAGATTGTTCAGTAGCTATAAATTAAATAAAATCAAGCCTCAGCCTTCGCTGCCTGAACCCAATGATCTTCCAAACGGAGGGAGTCCTGGCATTAGGCCTAACAATAGCTTAATTTAGCATCCTCACTAGAGAGGAAGAAAGCATCTATACCATCCAGGCTTGTTGTCATGTATCTGCTGTATTTGAACAAGCACTGGAACAATGTAAGGAAGCAGAGACCAAATATAGCATCTATTTCCCTTCCTTCTCCTGAGAAATCCTGTTATAACTGAGAGAAATGTTAAGACCTACATCGACTTCCTAAACCTGATAACTTGTCCCCATACTAAACTGCCTTCCTAAATGGGCTAAGTAATTTGTTCCTGCCCCTTTCTCATATTAAGCAATCAATTTATATTAAAACTTTCACATTATAGATAATTGTAAAATATTATCAACAATTACTGTCATGGCATTTATCTACAATGTTAACTGTACCTGGACTCAGCATAATTTACAATATCAAACAAGCCAGCATCACTGTGTTTCATTCACATTCTCCCTTTGTTATCTTGACAAGTGGAGAATAGGAACAAAAGTGAATTTGTTTCATATTGTCAGCAATATGAAAGAATTCATTATTTTAAGAAGTAATTCAAGCAAATTCCAAGTAAAAGGTCAATTGCACAAGGCAGAAAACCTTTCAGATTTTCTGAGCAGCACAGCTGAAATATTAAGGAAATCCTGGCACAACTCAATGAAAACATAGACATGGAGACCACTTGTATACAAGCATTTTATGAGAAAGTGCTTCAATGAGTTAAAGAGTTAAATTAAGTGTCAGAAAGCAGAGTCTTATTTTCTTCTTATCCAGCATGAAAAATTCATGTCTTATATCCTGGGGACAGTTGTAGTGATTGATGAGTGGTTTATCAGTACAATGGATCTCACTGTCATACTGTTCACTGACAAATCTTCATAAATAACTTTGCCAAACCTGCTTGCTCAAATTTCAACCCTACACTTTGTTACTTATTGTTATACCCAAAATTACAGTATGTATTTGAACTAGACAATGTGGCCTCAGGTTACAAAAATAATACATTTCTTTCAAAGTACAGTGTGAATAACTTCAGATAACAGTGGCACATGGTGAAAATACCTAGTCCCACCAGTGGTGGGCATCATCACAGATGAGACAGGAAAACTTGGAGAGTGGCCATTGGCTGCTTTCCAAATTTTCCCATCCCGCTTCTGACAATGTCTGCTGTTGGCAGAACCAGAAATAATCGCCCACAGTGACAGGATCTATTCTCCAAGTGGTGGATGGAATCTTTTAAGTTTGTTTATTAATATCACAAATAGGCTTACTTTAACACTGCAATGAAGTTACAGTGAAAATTTTAGTCCTCTGCCAGCGGATTTGCAGGTAAGGAAGCTTATAAAATTCTATGGGTGACCTCCCCACTGCCTTCTTGCCAGCCTTTGACCATTCGAGGCATGTAAAGTTTGCTGGATCTAGTGTGCTCAGCCATTTCTTCATATCATGCAGGGTGAATAAAATTGGCTGAAAACCAGATTATGTGATGCTAGGGATCTTAGGGGATGGATGAGATGGATCATTCACTCAGCACATTGTGGAGAAAGAAGCTTCCTAATACTTTATCTTTGGCACGTGCTGGGCCTCACTAGCATTGTGATGATATCTATCACTCTAATGAGATAAGAGGGGCATTTCTAGATTTTCCACTGCCTCAGAAAAGCAGACATCATAATGAAGGAATCTATGCTCTTCAGACATACTGTCTTTCATCTTCCATTGGGAAAAAGATACAAAAGTCTGAGGACACATACTTAATGCCTCAAGAACAGCTTCCTCCCTGCTGCCATCAGATTTTTGAATGGACCTATCTCACATTAAGTTGATCTTTCTTACATCCTTGCTATGACTGTAACACTACATCCTCCTCCCTCTTCTTTCCGTATCTATGAACAGTATGCTTTGTCTGTAAAGCGTACAAGAAATAATATTTTACACTGTACACCAACACATGTGACAATAATAAATCAATACAAATCAAAATGGGAATGTTCTTGGATATTCTGGTTGTGGAATTCTCAGAAAACCCATGAAATTAGAACAATGCTGGTGTATATCAGCAAGAAGCCATGACACAAATTACCCATTCTAATGAGAAAGGAGGGGCATTCCTAGCTTCCTATTTCATTCTCCTGAACTCTGACTGTTAAATGCGCAAACTATCCCATGGATCAGAGTATAAGATGTGAGGGGGCTAGAAGAAAAGTGAGGAGTAGCCTAAAAAGTAAACTGATGTTATTTCAAAAAGTACCCATAGATTGCATTATGACTTGTTGTGGTCTTAATGCTTTGCTGTTCAAGTAACATAGTCGCAAGCTTCAAAAGGCCATATATGTTAGAAAAACACAAGGCAACATTGTTTATATTTCAACATTTGGATCAAGAAAGCATCTTTGTGTTTTTAACTAATGTTAATGAGGCTGTGATTGAGACCAATATAACATCATCCATCACAGGCACAATGGACTAAATGGCATCCTTCTGTACCGTACTATTCTGCAGCATTGAGCAGGTTATTTTCCTGCATTTCTGCCTGTTCTGAAGGTTATCTGCATAAAAAGAATTTTATAATAGTAATAGTAAAACTTAAATAAATATAAATTAAAATAAAATAAATATCTAAAAACATATCTATGTATTTCTTTTAATTATACATGGCATTATCTCTGATGAGCACAGTAAGTTATAATATACATAAGATAAGAGTAAAAAAATTCTGTTTTTCCCAGTTGAATTCCATTACAATTCTATTATATAAATTATTACATAAATAATTAAGCACTTTCTCTAATACCTTATGAAATATTCAGTGTGTATTAAATGTATTTGACCTTATTCATGGGGGGCATGATTAGTGCATGTGCCCGATTTCAATCTAGTGGTCCATTGAGGTGAAGGAGAGTCGCTCGTTTGACCCACTCACTCACCTAGGTTGATCATAACTGCACCCAGTACCCAGACATTGCAATCTATAAGCAGAATTGTACATAGCTGAATGTGGCACAGACCTTGTCAAGATCATAACCGCCCAACATTTATTCCTAAGAATTATTTCAGGTTTTCTCAAAGGAAATAAACAATATGTCAGTTAGCTACCCACACCAGTGTGCAGCTAGTAGATATTTCAGCTTGTTAGTGAAGCAGCAGCTTGTTAGTGAAGTAAGAAACTAAAAAAAAGACAAACAGGTTTCTCACTAATATAAAGGGCGACTTCTAAACACTGTGCTTATTTACAGAATGCAGCAGTGCAAATATCTACCTCCTCCCTAAGCAATGCTCAATGTCTCTTTTTATATTAGTGAGAAATCGTTAGGGAACATGTGAAAAGTAAATACCTGCTTTGAAAGGGCATTTTGTATGTTTAACTAAAGTGAAGACTTGAAAAAAAATTATCAAATTTAAAAGATACATTTGAGGTTGCAGGGACACCCTGGACAACTTCCCTCCCCAGGAACATAACCGTGTAAGAGAGGCAGGCAATCCGGCTGGGCCTTACCTGTCCCACTGTTTGGACCTCTTTCAGACCACCTTGGCCAGCTACATGTGCTGCAGACAAACAAGAAGGTCCTTTGATTTCTTCTCTTCCCCTCTCCTCCCCCGACCCCCTTCCCAACTCTCCCCTACTCACTAGGCAGCCAAGGATCAGGATCATATCCCTCATACATTCTGCAATAACTTGGAATAGGGACTCATTAAGCTCTTAGAAAATACAGGCAGCAAGCCTCTCTTTACATCTTTTGAGCAAAGGAAAACAAATGATCAAATTAACTAATTAACAATCTCATAAAAGATCATTGCAAAACAAAAATTACAAAGGATACTTATCAAATTAAAACAACATTCCCGGCATCGATGATGTCCTCTGACCCCTTCGATATTATTCATTCGGTGACATCACTGTCATGCCACCGTCATGTATCTTCATTTTTGCCAGCTGCTTGTAGGAATATACTCTTTTAAGCAACTAAAACAATTAACCCGTTTAACGAATGAACCATCCCTTAAAGAGGCACTGTGCCAAAAGAACAATTACAAAAGAAACCTGTCAAATTAAAATAACATTCCCGGAGACGATGATACACAGCAGCTCCTGCAGAATGTAAGGCCTCATGTATTGCAGTGAACACCATGCATAATTCCCCTCCAATGACACACATGTGGTCATAAATATGAAAGAGAGGTAGAGAGTCGGGTTGACTGTCCTCTCAACCATTCGCTGCCTGGACCTGTGAATGATCACCTTGACTAGATCTTCTGAGGTTTCAAAATCTGAGCTTATGTGAAATTCAGTCCAAATAGGAATTTGTTCGGACAGGAATCCACCATAAGTGCAGCCGGGATCAAGCATCATGATTTTAAGGCTCTGGAAGGCTATGGCCTTGAGTTGGACATTGACAGACACAATTTGTTAAAGTTCTCGTGGATCATCCAGCCTGCTCTTCTGCTAACCAGCATTTCCCTGAGTCTAGTCACCCCAACAGTCCAAGCCATCTCTTCCACCAGTCATATAAATGAACCCAAATTGATAGTGATGGGGATTTTGGAGCAGCAACTCTTGGACAAATACTGCGACTCCCAAAGGGAAAGAGCTCCCGAAGAATGCAACCAGGCTATGATAAGTTCACAGTAAAAGAAAGCAAGATAGAAGATTGCTCAGGTCTATAAAGAGGAGCCGGCGGTCATAATTGAGGCCATGCGCCTGGCAGCAGAAATACATCACCACTGTAAAGGACATAAGCTCTTTCATGTGCTCAATGTATTTAATCAATCAATGTCCTCTACCTGAATACCCTGAACATTAATCATATAATTAACATGCTATTGACACAAGCAATGCCATATTTGTTTGAGCAAGGACTGTCAAAGTGCTGTGCACTCTTATATCTGACAGGATTTCCAAGTGATAAAAGGGTGTGTAGATTTATCTATGAGTTTATCTACATGCAGTAATGTACTGCCAGTATCTAGTAGTTTGAAATCTTCAGTGCTGGATTGTGTCACCCAATTCCAATCTCTCCCAATACCTCCAATACAAACTTTCACACTAATATTTAACCCACAAATACAAATTTCAGGATAGCTCCCATATAGCCAAGTCCATTCTTGACTAGATTAGATACCACATAGATATCATTAAATTAGTTCACCAGCTGAGTACAGTTATTGCAATGTGTTGGCACTGAGCACAATTATTAGTATATTGGCAAGTAGCAAAACCATCAATGAGCACAGCATTGGCATTTTGAAGCAACACTTCTGTTCCATATAGACACCTCAATTAGAATGTTGTGCCCAGTTTTGAGATTCATCATATGATAGGGTTAATGGAGATTTTGAAAGAGGTACAATGTATGGGCTCAATATTGATTCAGTAAAGTTTTACAACACCAATTTTAAATCCAACTAATTTATTCCCAGTTTATTGATTCCCAGTTTACTACATTTTAGCTACCTAGATAGTGGCACAGTGGCTCAGTGGTTAGTACCAGGGAACTGGATTCGATTCCTGGCTTGGACTATTGGCTTGCAGACTCTGCACATTCTCCCCATGTCTGCATGGGTTTCCTCCCACAGTCCAAAAAAGGTGCTGGTCGTGTGCATTAGCTGTGCTAAATTTTCTCTCAGTATACCTGAACAGATGCCAGAGTGTGGTGACTAGGGGATTTTCAGAGTAACTTCATTGCAGTCTTAATGTAAGGCTACTTGTAACTATAAATAAACTTTAATTTTAAGCTAGAAGAACCATGAAAAGAAGCATAAATCAGAGTGATTTGATCAAAATTTATGGAATAACAAAGGGACAAAATTATGTTTGCATTGATAAATGATTTTAATTGGGTGGGTTAGGTGGGTGGATTAAGGTAGTCCAGAGATTATTCTTACAAGTTGCCTGAGCGCAATTTCGTGGGATGTCAGGCAGTTTTACTTTGCCAATGGAACGACAGATCTAGTTGGTGGTTTATGTGTTTATGTGCTTGAACAGTGATCTGGTATATATTGTCAAGAGTGACCTGGTGTTCTTTGTAGCTGAGCCATAACTTATGTTATTCAAGAAGTATGCACCCTGTCATCTAAAATCAGTGTGATCTCTTGGCCTGGTTTCAATCAGATTATAGGATTGTAAAAGTAATTTTCCATTTTTTAATTGATCTGGGTTCTTAATCTGGTTCTATGCTTCTTCAACAGATTAAATGGCACTTAGTGTGTAGATAGCATCACAACTATAAGGGTTGTATTTGGAGAAGCTGATCTTATATTGTAATTCAATCTTGCTAAATTGTATACAGATGTTGTTTGTTGTACACTACGTTCAGCATAACCTCTTCCTGTAAAGCTATGTCATCATGGAGACATGAGAAGAAGAAATATCCCAGGGACCACATAGACCACAAAGAGAAGTTATAGAAAGCGTATTATTAAACTAAAAAGAACACAGAAAAGATTTACTAGGATGCTACTGGGTCTTGATGGGTTAAGTTATAAGGAGATGCTCTTAGACTGGGACATTTTTCCTTGGAGCATGGGAGGCTTAGGGGTGATTCGTAGAGATCTATAAAATGAGGGGCAGAACCACACAGTGGTTTGGATGGTCATTTGGTAAAAACAAATATTTAACCCTTTGCTAACTTACAAATGTATACCCACAACACTGACAGTCCTACGTATCATTGTCTGCTTTGAAAAATATGCCTTCACTGAGATTGACTTCGATCCTTCAAGAAACTCTCAACCTGCTGCCTTGTAAAACATGCTGGAAGCTCTTTGCAGAAACACTCGCTGAAGACAATGTTATGTTTGCATAAATGTTTGAATTCTTAGTCCTTGGCTAGTCAGAGGATCAGAGAATCACTCATACCTAAGAACAAGTGCTTTTTATTCTTAACATGGGCATTAGGCCAGGGGATCAGTGTCGCAGTCTTCTGGTTGCTATGTTTGGACAACAGCCTGAAAGGCCCTGACCAAAGAGGTCTTTCAGGCTGGCTGCAGCCACAGATTTTACTCTCATACTTGCAGATTGTAACGAGACCTGCCAAAAACTCAAACTCAACTGACATGTAGACAGAGTGCCCACTGTAAAATTAGCCCTTCAATGCTGAATCAGATCATATGCCAGTGCTTAGAGTTTTCTTTTTATGTGTGAAATACATGTTCACAACCTTAGCTTATTTTGTTCCCTCTCTGGCAGGACTGCGAGATGGTTGCGGACAGCTATGTGTTTTCTAACGAGTGTGCAACCATTAAACATCACGAGAGAAACATTCCAGATTTATTTGCATTCTGAAAGCAGCAATAACTTCCATGTCTATTTAAACTGTACTCCTATTGCTAAGCACTGCTTCATCATGGCCTGTGAATATCATAACTATATGCCTCATGGACTATTAAATCATAATGTGTTCACTTCATGGTTCTCACCAACCAATCAGTAAGCTGATTAAAATAGGAGGAGATAACTTATGCAACTTTGGAACTCAAAACCTTTATGACCTCTTTGTCTGAAAATTCATGGAAACACCACCAATGATCAAAAAGACCTCTGTTTTTGAAATTTCACTGCAGATAATTCTGCAGACATCCTAGGTTCTTTGATGCACTTCAATATTAAGAAAACATCATCTTGAGCTTTGTGCATTCATTTAGTAAACTCATTCATCTAAGTCAACATCCTACACTTGACCTGGTCCCCAGTCCTTGCACTAACACAATAATCTTAAAAACAAATCCCCAGGTTCAGCAGCCAGGGTGCAAGCTGCCCCTCTGCCTCTGCTGCCATCATCAATACATCATCCTCACACAGTGCTTTCCCTTCTAGCTTGATCCTCAAATTCCTCAGGCTAAATGTATCAGAGCTGCTTCTTGGGAGGGACATGGTGAATGAGAGCATGTGCTTTAATGGGATCTGACAGTTTGCTGTGGCACAGCTAAACAAAAGAGATTGGAAGACTGGTAGGTAGCAATTATGTCCCAGAAGCAGCCTTCACAAATACCTCTCAGTGTTATGACAGAGACATGATTACAAGGGTACCAAGGTTGGGAAAGAAAAATGTGAAGGGGTTTGGCTGGGGAGCAATGTTTTACATCAAACTGCTAGATTTATAATCAGGAGTTGTGGGCAAGGTCCATTTTCAGCTCCCTCACAAACCCTGGGACCAGCTCATAGTACTTACAACCTCCCATTTGTGGTCAGTTATACTACAATATAATAGAAAGTACACGATACAACATTTTTAACTTGTTTACATCCTGAGTAGCCAAAGATACTTGTGAGTCAATTAACCCAAATGACAAGCTGAGGTCTGGCTTTGTTGCGCAGGAAACAAAAAGGCTCCTGCCTCCAGCATTAAATGGCGTCATCCTGCAGGCTTCCTGAAATCTTAAAGCCAATAATCTTTATCATATCAATAGAGAATTACATCAAAATTATATTGAAATAACACAACTATTCCAGATGATATCTATCCTGAAATTGAATAGCATTTGAAAAAAGTCCCGTGCAAAACCATAGCAAAGACAAAGAAAGTACCATCTCTCATAAAGGCATGTGGTTTTAATTTTAATTCCCAATACTTCACTGAAGGACAACTTTGGTCATTTCATTCTGCATTGACTCCAGGAAGTACTTTGAAGAGAAGCTAGAGACTTCATGAGGCTAATGCTTCATTCATGACAACAAACACAGCAGCCCAGTACAACATGACTCTTCATAATACAAGAGGCAAAGACATAGATAGCTTTAACTTACTCAGGGTCTTCATTAATCAAAAATGCAAGTTTCTTTATCTCAAAACAAAGACACACTTTTTTATTGTCACAACATGGGTGATAGTACACTAAACTTGTATAAGTGCTGATATCTATGCTACTGATGAATGGGTGTGTGAAAACGCCATGATGGATTGGCTTTCTAAGTGAGAACAAACAAAACAGTCTCTCTTTCATCACTGTGCATGTAGATACTTGGCTTTTATTTAGCTTATAATGAACGTTCCATGAAGCTGCTACCTAACAGTTGCATAGGAAACCTGAACGAAGTGAGGTTCCACCTTTTCTTTAAAAACACTATGTAAAAAGGAATTCACAATAATCAGTCACCTGCAGAGTCATTCCTTTCAACACTCATGTCTATACAAGTGTGGGTGTCTTCTGGCCACAGGATTAATGCAAGAAATCAAACAAAGATAATAATGACTTAACAAAGCTGGAAAGAAATTTAATGACCCTTAAAGGAGTAAGTGGCATGAATCAGTCACCCCGCCCTTGTTTGTGTCAATCTTGGGAACAATGGTCAATTAACCCAAAATGACATACTGATTTCAGAGATCTGACCAGGATAAGCATTTCTATTCACAATATCTACAATATAATTGTTCCAAAAAACACATGATGATCCACCTTGAACAAAGTAATGCACTACCAGATTGGCTTCGGATCAGACTAACACTTACCAATAGATCATTAGGGACTTTTTTTTTTATTTTTGTTTTGATATAGGCAATGCTGACAAAGCAACTTTTTTTTGTTCAAGGGATGTGGGCTTTTCTGGCTAGGCCAGTATTTATTGCCTAATTTTCAATACTCCTTAAAAAGGTGGCAGTGAACTGCCTTCTTGAACTGAAAGCTGCCTTTTTGAGGTCCATGGGCTGGAAGCACACTCATGGTGTTGTTATGGAGGGAATTCCAAGATTTTGTTCCAGTGACAATGAAATAACAATGGTGTATTTCCGAGTCAAGATGGTGTACCTCCAAATGGTGCTGTTCCATGCATCTGCTACCCTTGTCCTTCTAGATGGTGTTGGACATGTGTTTGGAAGATGCTGTCTAAGAAGCCTTAATAAGTTCCTGAAGTGCATTTTGTAGATGGCACACACTGCTGTGATTCAGCGGTGAAAGAATTGAAGGAGTGCCAATCAAGTGGGCTGCTTTGTCCTGGATAGTGACGAGCTTCTTCAGTATTGTTGGAACTGCACTCATCCAGGCAAGTGGAGAGATTTCAATGCATTCCTAACTTGTTACCTGCAGATTGTGGACAGGATTTGGGGAGTCATGAGATGAGCTATTACCACAGGATTCCTAGTCTCTGACCTCTTGTCATCCCAGTGTTTATATGGCTAATTCAGTTAGATTTCAGGCAACCACCAGGATGTTGATCATGTGAGATTCACTGATGGCAATGTGGTTGAATGCGTGGCACTTGAATGGCATAAATGTTACTTTCTACTCATTAGCCTAAGCTTGAATATTGTCCAATGTTGTTGCACTTGAACATGGACTGTTTCAGTTTCTGAGGGGTCATCGGGGTGACGGTGTGGGCTCGTTGGGCCGAAGGGCCTATTTCCCGTGCTGTTTTGTTCTTTGAATGATGCATATCCCCACTTCTGACCTTATGATGGAAGGAAGGTCATTGATTAAGTAGCTGAAGATGGTTAGGCCTAGGACACTATCCTAAGGAAGTCATGCAGTGATGTCCTGGAGTTGAGATGACCAAGAGGGAGGTTTTTTTATTCATTATAGGATGTAGGTGTTGCTGAGTAGGGTAGAATACATTGCCCATCCTTAATTGCACTTGAGAATATATGGCAAAGTCTGGAATGACGTATAACTTGGGACAGGAAATGGAGCTGATGGGTGTTCCTAGGACATATTGCACTTGCTTTTATTTCAGTGGCAAAATTCAGGGTAGGCTAATGGTGTTGAAGAATTCCTTGATTAATTGCTATAGTGTTTGATATAGATTATACTGTGGCCTCAGCGCACCAAGAATGGAGAAGGTGGATACTGAGTCCAGAGGCAGGACTGTCAACCAAATACTGCTTTACCCTGATGGTATTAAGCTTCTCAAGTGGTGTTGCAGTTGTTCTCATTCAGGTAAATAATGAGAATTTTATCAAATTCTCCCAAGTCTCATAAATGGTCTTTGAGAAACTTCGAGTAATCAGGAGATAATCTACTCTTCAGTAAGTATCCAGCATCATCTTGTTCTTACAGTCATATAGTTTGTCTAGTTAAGCTTCTGGTTAATTGGATCAAATCAAATCAATATTCTTTTAAATGTTCCTGGATTAGAA
This sequence comes from Sphyrna mokarran, assembly GCA_024679065.1. Classification (NCBI taxonomy): domain Eukaryota; kingdom Metazoa; phylum Chordata; class Chondrichthyes; order Carcharhiniformes; family Carcharhinidae; genus Sphyrna; species Sphyrna mokarran. Next base: position 72,111,141 of record JAGIQG010000005.1, read on the forward strand.
GATGAAATCACTGAGAATGTCTTAAAGAAAAGATCTGTTTGTAATTTTTATAAATGATCTGGATGAGGGTATTGAGGGATGGATCAGTAAATTTGCAGATGATACTAAAGTTGGTGGTGTGGTAGATAGTGAAGAGGGGTGTTTTAGTTTACAGAGTGACTTGGACAAGTTGCAGAGCTGGGCCGAGAGGTGGCAAATGGAGTTTAATGTGGAAAAGTGTGAGGTAATGCACTTTGGCAGGAACAATAAATGTGTAGAGTATAGGGCTAATGGTAGGGCTCTTAATAGTGTTGAGGAACAGAAGGATCTTGGTGTATGTGTCAATAGATCCCTGAAAGTAGGCAGTCAAGTGGATAAAGTTGTTAAGAAGGCATATGGAGTCTTAGCTTTTATTGGTAGGGGGATTGAATTTAGGAGCCGCAGCATCATGTTGCAACTGTACAAAACTCTAGTGCGGCCGCACTTGGAGTATTGTGTGCAGTTCTGGTCCCCACATTATAAGAAAGATGTGGAGGCATTGGAGAGGGTACAGAGGAGGTTTACCAGGATGTTGCCTGGTATGGAGGGCAGGTCCTATGAAGAGAGGTTGAAGGATTTGAGGTTGTTTTCGTTAGAAAGGAGGCGGCTAAGGGGGGATCTTATTGAAGCATATAAGATAATTAGAGGTTTGGATAGGGTGGACAGTGATAGCCTTTTTCCTAGGATGGAGAAAGCTAGCACGAGGGGACACAGCTTTAAATTAAGGGTATGAGTTATAGGACGGATATCAGAGGTAGGTTCTTTACTCAAAGAGTGATTAGGGAGTGGAATGCCCTGCCTGCAGCTGTTGTAGATGCGCCAAGTTTGGTGGCGTTTAAGAGGTTAGTTGATAAGTATATGGATGAGAAGGGAATGGTTTAGTTAGGAGGGGCATTGCTTTTTATTTTGGTCGGCACAACATCGAAGGCCGAAGGGCCTGTTCTGTGCTGTATTGTTCTATGTTCTATCTCTTTATAATCTAGACTTGAAACGTTGTCTCTATTCTCTCTCCACAGATGTTGTCAGACCTGCTGAGTTTCTCCAGCATTTTCTGTTGCTGTTTTCAGATTCCAGCACCTGCAGTATTATGCTTTCACTCCTTTATAAAATGCACAGCAAGTTTGGGCTAGGTTTCTCGCAGCACATCAATTTTGAGAAGATGACATAATATTAAGCTCCCTTTTATAAAGGATTAAACACAATTGAAATTGATTTGTCAATTCCCTCAGCTAATGAGCCAGATGAGGTCACTTTATTCAATGTGTGGCCCAAATCAAGCACATACATCAACATCTCCTAAGGGAGAGAGAGCTAACCCTGTTCTCATCGTTCTCTCTCTCTCTCTCTCACTTTGTCCGCCATGCATTCCTTTCTGTCTCTTTGTCCTCCTCTCAGCCTGTCTACCTCTATCACTTTTTCCATGCATATTTTTTCTCTGTTTGTCTATCTCTCTCTCTGTCTAGCTCTCACACTTAGTATGGCTCCTGTTCTAATCAAGACCACAAGAAACTACAAAGGGTTGTGAATATAGTCCAGTCTATCAAGCAAACCAGCCTCCCAATGCATTGACTCCGTCTACACTTCCAAATGCCTCAGAAAAGTAGACAGCATAATCGTACAAAAGTCATGTACTAACTTCTTCCCGATTGCCAACAGACTTTTGAATGGACCTATCTTATATTAATATGCTAATCTTTCTCTACACCCTAGCTATGACTGTAATACTACATCCTGCACCCTCTATTTTCCTTTTTCCCTATGTTCTATATGAATGGTATGTTTTGTCTGTATAGCACACAAGAAATAATACTTTTCATCTTATACCAATACATGTGACAAAAATAAATCAGATCAAATTAAATGTTAATGATAGAAAACTCAACAAGGCTAGGATTTCTTGCTTGAAAGTGACATTATGGCACAAACCTGCCGCTTCCTAATCCAGGCCTAGTGTTTTTCTGATTCTGCTGAGAATGATGCACACAGCTTCTTTATCAAAGGAAGTCTAATTGAGCAGAATCATCATTCAATCATCATTGAACACCCTCAGTCCCAACCTTAGGAAACAGGAAAAGAGCTTTGTTAAAACAGCTGAAGATAGGCTAGAGGCACCTCCATGAGAAATCCCTGCAGTGATTTCCTGCAGCTCTGTTGTTTAGCCTCCAATAACTACCAATATCTCCCTATGCATAAGCCTTTGAAGAATTTTCCTGTTGACCACCAACAACTTCAGATTTGATAGGACTTTTTAATTGCTTGTTTAAATCTTGTCTTAATGGCAAGGACAGATAGTCATTTCAGACTCACTTCTTTTTCCCCCAACTCTCCTCTTAAAGTAGAAGGGCCTTGATCTTCATTCTTGCTCAGCGTGTATTAATGACTGGCCCTGAACATGTGCGTGAAACCTCTTTAATTGTCTCCTAACAAAGGAAGTCAACAACTATATATTGTCCAAGGGTTACTCAAATGGTCTATTATTTAAACTGGCTATGCACTTGTTGGATGAAAATCCAGCCAAACTAATCATGCATCATTTAAATGTGTCAGTGATCCACTGGAAGCATTGGAAATGAGTTACCAACGCCTCCTCTATTGCCCAATATAGTTTAAAGGACAATGATTGTCTCATTTGGCTTTATTGTACAATTTTATCCCCTCTTTTATCTCTGGCTAGAAGCTGGGTTTTAACTCTTTTTGACCACACCTTCAATATCTTAATGTAAAATTTGTCTAAATCTTTCATTGGTAAAATGGTCAAAATACCAAACACAATACTCCCTGTCAAGCCCAGCAATTCACTGCAATACCTTTACAAATTGTGCCGGAAGCAATCAGTAGCATTCCAAGGACGTTCAGTTTCTGTAATATCAGTCCAGTGGCATAGATTTCTAGCCCTTATTAAAACTCAAAACAAGGAAAGTTTTAAACAAATCATAATCTCGCAAAACCTGGGTAGCTCAATTGGTAGAAAAGGGAAATCTTAATCCCAGGATCGTTGTCTTGAATCCTACAAGATAATTCATTTTAGAGATAGAAGGAGTGTGCAGCAGGTCTAACTCTAACAGTGGCAGCTCAGGATCACTATGAAGCAGACTGGGAGGAGTGTGTAGCACTCTCTGGCTCACTGTGAAGCGGATCAGGGAGGAATGTGCGGCAGATCAGGATCACTATGAAGCAGATCATGACGAGTGTGTGGCAGATCTGGCTCACTATGAAGCAGACTGGCAGAAGTGTGCAGCAACTCAGGATCACTATCAAACAAACCGACAGGAGTGTGCGGCAGATCAGGATCACTATAAAACAGACCAGAAGGAGTGTGCGGCAGATCAGGATAACTATGAAGCAGACTAGGAGGAGTGTGCAGCAGGCCAGGCTCACTGTGAAGCAGACCATGGGGGAGTGTGCAGCAAGTCAGAATCACTATGAAGCAGACTGGGATGAGTATGCAGCAGCTCAGGATCACTATTTGATGTGATTTATTACTGTCACGTCTATTAGTATACAGTATAAAGTATTGTTTCTTGCACACTAAACAGAAAATACATACCATACATAGAGAAGGAAAGGAGAGAGTGCAGAATGTAGTCTTATAGTCATAGCTAGGCTGTAGAGGAAGATCAACTTAATGCGAGGTAGATATATTCCAAACTTAATGGCAGCAGGGAAGAAACTGTTTTTGAGTTGGTTGGTACATATCCTCAGACTTCTGTATTTTTTTTCCCGACGGAACAAAGTAGAAGTGGAGTGCCTAGGATCCTTGATTACGCTGGCTGCTTTTCTGAGGCAGTGGGAAATGTAGACAGAATCAGTGGATGGCAGGCTGGTTTGAGTGATGAACTGGATTTCGATCATAATCCTTGTAGTTTTTTGCGGTCTTGAAAAGAGCAGGTCATATCAGGCTGCGATACAATTGGAAAGAATGCTTTCTATGATGCAGCTGTAGAAGTTGGTGAGAAGTTGTAGCGGACATGCCATATTTCCTTAGTCTCCTGAGAAAGTAGAGACATTGGTGGGCTTTCTCTGTGGAATTCCCTGCCAGCGAAGCAGTTGAGACTACCTCATTAAATATTTTTAAGGCAAAAATAGATACATTTTTGAACAGTAAAGGAATTAAGGTGAGCGGGCAGGTAAGTGGAGCTGAGTCCACAAAAAGATCAACCATGATCTTATTGAATGGCAGAACAGGCTTGAGGAGCCAGATGGCCTACACCTTCTCCTAATTTTCATGTTCTTAACTATAGCATCGGCATGGAGGGATCGGGACAAGTTGTTGGTGATCTGGATACCATCTGGACACTGTGAAGCAGACCAGGGAGAAGTGTGCAGCAGATCAGCTCACTATTGGAGCAGACCGGAAGGAGTGCAAGTAACTTGATTAAGTTTATAAACAGTGAAAATGCACATTGGTGATGCACTGAGATTAAACATCACTGACTTGATCTGCTGCTAACAATTTTATCTCCATTATATTTAATCTAAATAAGAAACTTGAACACCAGTAGTGTGTCCTATGGCAAAAGGAGTAAAGTAAAACAAAAAGTATATTCATCCTTGTTGCCAGGCAACATAGGTGGCAGCATTTAAACTAATTTTCACAGCAGCCTCTTCCAAGAACTAAAGCTGCCCTAAAGCTTTCTAATCTCATAACAATACTTCTTTAATTCATAATGTCTGCAGTAATTATATCCTATCTAAGAGTGGCTGGGAGCCATACAAAAGCACAAAAGGAATCAATGACAGATCGAACTGTAACTGTGTAGTCTGAGTCTTGATGAAATTCCTACTTTTATCCAATTTGATACACTACCTATGGCTGATTTTTAGCCCAGTTTCAGTTGAAAGGTAGACTGATAAAACTCAGTATTGGGAAACATCTTAAAAGATTATTTTCTGAGCCTGAAATGTTTCTGAAATAGCCAAGTACAGCTGAATTTTGCGCCATTTAAAGTCATGATGGAAACTGAGTTTTTGACATTATTTCTTCCCATCTAAAAGAAGAATAATGTCTGCTTTTGTAAATTATTCATGATTAAACGGCAAAAAAGTTATTTATGTTCGCAAAAACTGGCATTGAAATTAAAAGCCCAAGAATGAAAGGAACAGGAGAACGTAGGAACAGAAGTAGGCCATTCAGACCCTCGAGCAAGTCTTGCTGTTCAATTAGACCTTGGTGTACTTAACCACAAATTCATGTACCCACCTTTCCAAATCCTTTGAAAGCTTCAATCAACAGAGATCAATGCATCTCAGCCTTGAACATTTCAATTCACCCAGCAGCTACATCCATCCTGGGGACAGACTTCCAAATTTCCCTTATTCCTTATGTAAAGATGTAACTGTTACCAGATTTCAATTGCAAATGAAGATTTTGAGCAGGTGGAACAGTGTTTGCTATTTTGGAATGGAGGCATAAGACCATAAAGTCCCAAGTTTGATTGCTGAGCCCAAGTGGGGAGCCAGTGGAGATGTTACAATTGCTCTTGTCTTGGAGAGTGAAATGACTGCTGCTCACTATCCGAGAAATCTGCCATTAGGTGAGGACAGGATTGAGCTTGGCTGCAATGCCTCCTAGAATCTGACCAATTTTCATGTATAAGTTTATTCTTATTTATTATAATTTGGTAAGATATTTGTCAGGACTTGTAAAACTGTCACTCAACATATATCATTAGCTTTAGGTATCAGAAGAGGATGGGGAAGTATAGAAATAACAAATTTCCTGAACATAATTTCTCACAGATACAATACAATGACTGCATTGAATATCATTGCCATCAAAAACAAACTGATTGTTAGAGTTCTTTTAACTTCAGAAATAAACAAATGTCTTCCGTACCAAATTGTGAAAATTACATCTTTTTAAATTAGTATATGGTTAAATTGTATTGCTCGAGTTGAGGGAAAAGGTTATTGAGCAGAACAGGAATCATAGAAACTCTACAGTGCAGAAAGAGACTACTTGGCCCATTGAATCTGTACCAATCACAATTCCACTGAGGCCCTATCCCCATATTCCTACATATTTACCTGCTAATCCCTTTAACCTGCACATCTCAGGACACTAAGGGGCAATTTTAGCACAGCCAATCAACCTAACTCTCATATCTTTGGACTGGGGGAGGAAACTGAAGCACCCGGAGGAAACCCATGCAGACACAAGGAGAATGTGCAAACTCCACACAGATAGTGACCCAAGCCGAGAATCAAACCAGGTCCCTGAGCTGTGAAGCAGCAGTGTTAGCTATTGTGCTACCGTGCGGCATGATAGCACAGTGGTTAGCACAGCAGTTAGCATTACTGCTTTGCAGCTCCAGAAAGCTGGGTTCAATTCCTGCCTTGAATCATTATCTGTGTGAAGTTTGCATATTTTCCACATGTCTGCATGGGATTTCTCTGGGTGCTCCAGTTTCCTCCCACAGTCCAAAGATGTGTGGGTTAGGTTGATTGGCTGTGCTAAAATTGCCCCTTAGTGTCCTGAGATGTGTAGGCTAGAGAGAATAGTGAGTAAACATGTTGGAGATATGGGGGTAATGCCTGAGTGGACTGTGGTTGATACAGAGTTGATGGGCCAAATGGCCTTTTTCTGCATCTATGAACTAGTTTCAGCAAAAACTATTGCTGGTTACCTTCACAGGAGCAGGGCTCCAATTATTAGCTCAGCCATATATCAGTAGCAGTAAATTAAATATTAAATCATCAAGAAAAACAAACAGCAGCCGCTAAACTAACAAGCACTGCAGCAGATACCCTGTTCTATGTTTGAAATCAGAGCAGGTTTATTTTTCAAAGCAGACTGTAATTTTACATTATCATAGCCGTTACTGTTGAAAGGGCAAAGAGTAAGTGGGAATCCTGTCTGCCTCAAAGGATAACATTTTAGTGTGTGAAAAGCCATCAATCACACATCATTTAAAATGTTTTGACTAACTGTTAATGTCAACAGACCTCAGCAGGGCCTCTGAAAATTAGGTCTTGTTAAATCAGTCATCTCCATAGTAATAATCACACTGGCTGGACAGTTCTTCTGTTGTAGAGGTGTAAAAGTAGAATTCCAAAGTCTTTCAGAGTAGAGTTACAACAGCTCACTGATTGCACAACTCATTGACATCAATAGCTCAGATGTGGAATTTGACTTATACGTTGCTGTTTTCCTCCCCACTACCATTTTATACATTATGCTCTACTCAGCAAATAATGATTAGCTCTGTATGAAAGGTGCAGAGTTCCAGATGATATTACCATCCAAGACGATGACAGGAAGTATCATTCCCAAAATGCATCAAATCCTACAAATGGCTAAAATACAGATTAAAATTCCCTGGAATGACTTTAATTTCATGTTTCTATAGTGCATTAATTACCTCCTGTACCATCCAATATATTTCCCAGTCCAATCATCCTCATGGTCTCTGCAGTGGAAATTGTTAACCTAGTAGAGTCTGAGTTAAATTTAAAGCAGTTTTGGAAAATTTACCTCCTCTTTGGTAACTCAGGTTCCAGTTGGATGCATCTTTAATCATATCTCTCTCCCCCCCCCCCCCCCCCCAACCCCAGGGCTATGATCCACTCCTCCCAAAACTGCCTCCCCAGAAGTATATTTTCATTGTTTCACTTCCTGCTGACTCATTGCTTGATGCTCCAAGATGGTGGAGCTAGGTTTTATTTCCAGCCAAGTTTCAATTATCTATGTGTGACCATAGAAATCTCTCCATCCATCCTAGAGAAGCATAATGTACAAGTTTCCCTTCCTCCCTCTTTCGCTCAGTCCTCTCCATGTGATCCTTGATCCCACTGTAATTGTGGTTGATTTCCTCTGTGTTAAACCCTGAGTTTTTTGAGATGGATATGTCTATGCTCCATGACTACCTTACCCCTCCCTACCTTGAGACTTACTACACAGTCATATACAGGAACCACCTCACCTCATCCCCCAGAAGACTATCAAGTATCTATCTCTACGCTACCTGTTCCCCATCTATAGGCTCCAGGTGCTCCCCTGACTGTAACTACACTATCTGCAGCCAAGTACAGTGACAGGAAACCCTCAGACTGCCATACATGAGATGACCACACCCTGCAAACACTATGCTGGGCATGACTGACAATGGACTAACATGCACTCTCCCTCCCTGTACTGGGATAGGGACTGTCTTTGGAAGCTCAGCAATGTTATCTCAAGTGCTTCTTCATCCTTCAATCCTCTCACTCTGACTTCAACTTGTGTATATCCTTTTATAAGAGACTCTCTTCTAATTCTGGCCCAAAAGCTCACTCTTGTATATCCATCCCAGTCATGTGTCTGAGCATAACTTTCCCCAGTCTCCCACCAACCGCCCTTCCTCCCCCACCAAATTGAGCCCTTACCTACTAGCCCCTTCTTTTTCCTCTCATATCTCTCCCCATCATGCACACCCCCACACCCCCGCCCCCGCCCCAAAACCCTTTCCCAGTTGAACACTCACACTGCATCACATTGCAGCCACCCCACCTTACTGCTGGTTTGGTACATAGGGCCTTATCTCTGTAACCCTCCTTGAAAATAAGATGGTGTTGCCTATGAAGATAGCTCAGAGTCCAAGGAACCGCAAGTGCTACGCAATGCAAGATAAGCATAACCTCAAAAGCACAAGTAAAGTGAAGTTCTCCTGCAAATAAAATGTGGTTGTGAACCATGCCAGTCTAATTAATCACAGCTCAGCTACCTTAGTAATAGCATTCATGATATTCGAGTGTATTCAAATAGCATTCCCAACATGGAAAAGCATGGAAAGCACATTGCCATTAAGGATGAAAGTGGACAATTGCAAACTATTTTTACACTGATGGAAAGCATGACTTTTTTTTCTCCTGCTGTTTTTCCTTTTCTCCCATCATTACATCCACAGCAGTTGGGGCTGGGTTCAAACTCCCTCACAGTTTACCAGATAATATACACGAAGACCCTGCTAGTCAAATGAAATGTGGTAAGTATCAAGTACAAAGCAACATTTGAGACTGTAAGCGAGTATGTCTACATCACTGATTTGCGTATACAAATCATCTAATCTATCCCACAGAACAGCTATGTTCAGAAATTCCATAGGTGCCTATTCCACCACAATGTGAAACATCAAGAGCCGTATCTGCCAATGTGGCCTGGCATTGATCCAGTACCAAATCCTGGGGACAAGGTTACCTCCCTAAAGAGGAAGGCATTTCTACTGCTTCTGGGCCTTTGCCTCCCAGTTGAACAGGATAAAAGAACAGCATCTTGCTGGTCTATTGGTAGTGCTAACCATTCCAGTCACAGACTGAATTGTTCTGCACAGTATCAATAATTGTATTGCTGCTATTCAAAAATCATCAATGAAGCCCAACATCAATGTTAACTTTTGAAGTTAGTCTGGATCCTGCAGATGTACTTTCTACTGACCATAAGATATTTGAAAGCAAAGCAACTTCTAATTGGTGATATTGTGCTATTAAATTTGCTCTTCTCCCATTTATTTTCAATAACAGCAGAACAGAAAGGAGCAGTGTACCTGAAATGCCCACCACGAACCCTACTCCTCCATCCCTTCTTCTTGCATCTGATATTTTTTTGGAAAAAGGAATTTCTCACTGAATTGTGCATGGTGGCTTGGGCAAATAAGTGGCAAGTACCATTCATGTCACACAGGTACCAGACAATGACCTGGACTTATCATGTAAATAGTGTGGCAACATAGAAAGGAAAGAAGGCTGGGAATTCTGCAGTGGGTAACACCTCCTAAATCCCCAAAAGAATGTCTACTATCTACAAGATACAAATCTGATAAGGAATATTCTCCACTTGCCTGGATGAGTGCAGCTCCAACCACAGTCAAAGAGTTCTACACCATCAAGCACAAGGCAGCCTAGTGATTAGCATCACATCCACTACCTTAAATATATACTTACTCCACAGTGGCAGCATCTTGTACCATCTCATGATGTACTACAGTAACTCACCAAGGCTTCTTCAAGGACACTTTCCAAACTCACAACCTCTAATATCTCAAAGGACAAGAGCAGTAGGTGAATGGGAATGCCACCACCGACAAGTTTCCCTTCAAGCCATGCACCATCCTGACTTGGAAGTATATCATTATTCTTTCACTGTTGAAGGTTTAAAAATCTTGGACTTCCTAACAACACTGTGGCTATACATATACTGTATAAATGGCAGCAGTTCAAGAAGGTGGCTCTCCACCACTTTTCAAGGGCAATTAGAGATGGGCAATAAATATTGGCCGAGGCAATGATGCCTACATCCTGTGAAAGAATAGGTTTTTAAAGAATTTGCTCCAAATGCACTGAATCAAACCTGATAGGCATCTAAGTGGAGCTATGACGGAAGATAAGCAATGGCTGTATTGAGTGGACACAGGTGAGGTTCCAGAGAACTGGAGAATAGCTAATGTTGTACCGTTGTATAAAAAGGGTAATAGGAATAACCCTGGAAATTATAGGTCAGTGAGTTTGATGTCTGTGGTAGGGAAGCTGTTGGAGGGGATTCTTAAAGATAGGATGTATAGGCACTTAGAGCATTGCGATCTGATTAGGGATACTCAGCATGGCTTTGTTAAGGGGAGGTCATGCCTTACGAATCTGGTAGAATTTTTTGAGGAGGTGACGAAAACAGTCGACGAAGGGCGAGCCGTTGATGTCATCTATATGGATTTCAGTAAGGCGTTTGACAAAGTCTCTCATGGGAGGTTAGTTGAGAAGGTCAAGACTAATGGGATACAAGGACAGGTAGCTAGATGGATAAGTAACTGGCTTGGTAATAGGAGACAGAGAGTAATAGCGAAAAGATGTTTTTCTAGCTGGAGGTCGGTCACTAGTGGTGTGCCGCAGGCTTAGTACTGGGACCTCTTCTATTTGTAATATATATAAATGACTTGGAAGAGGGAGTAAGTGGAGTGATCAGCAAGTTTGCAGATGATACAAAGATGGCTAGACTTGCGGATAGTGAAGAGCATTGTCAGGCGATACAGCAGGACATAGATAGGCTGGTAGCTTGGGCAGACAGATGGCAGATGGAATTCAATCCTGATAAATGTGAGGTGATGCATTTTGAGAGAAAAAATGTGGAGGGGAGGTATATGATAAAGGGTAGGCCTATTAAGAGTATAGAAATGTGTAGGTGCACAAGTCTCTGAAGATGGCAGAGCAGGTGGAGAAGGTTGTGAAGAAAGTATATGGTATGTTAGCCTTTATAGGAAGGGGTATAGAGTACAAGAGTTGGCCCTTAATGTTGCAGTTGTATAAAACATTGGTTAGACCTCATTTGGAATACTGTGTCCAGTTCTGGTCGACTTACTACCGGAAGGATATGGAGACTCGAGAGAGTGCAGAGGAGGTTTACCAAGATGTTGCCTGGTATGGAAGGTCTGAGTTACGAGGAGAGGTTAGGCAAATTGGGGCTGTTTTCCTTAGAAAGACGTAGATTTAGAGGAGATCTAATAGAGGTGTACAAGATTATGAGAGGTATAGATAGAGTAAACAGAGTTAAGCTTTTTCCTAGGATGGACTCAAATAGCACGAGGGGTCATGGGCTTAGGGTGAGGGGGGTAAGGTATAATTTGGATGCTAGAGGGAGTTTTTTCACACAGAGGGTGGTGGGGGTTTGGAACGCACTGCCAAGTAAAGTAGTGGAAGCAGGCACTCTGGAGTTATTTAAGAGATACTTAGATGGGCACATGAATGGAATGGGAATGGAGGGATACAGAAAGCTGATTTAAAAGAGGGATCATAAACCTTGGGAGTTCCTGGGAAGTGTGTAAATGGTCGATGATATTGATGTATTTGTTTTTAACCTACAGGTACTCCGGTCTGCCTTGTTGTCTAACAAGGGGCATACACGCGATGGGTCGAGAGAGGGCTGCTCCTGGATCTTTCGAGAGTATCCTAGTGCTTCATGTCGTTAGTGCATGCTTGACCTGGACCATTTGATGGGAAACACGACAGCTCAGTGACTATCACTGTGCTGTGCAGATACATGAATTTGGGCCTGTGTCTGTGGGAGTTTGCACATTCTCCCCTTGCTTGCGTGGGTTTTCTCTGGGTGCTCCGGTTCGCTCCCACATCCCAATATCATGCTTTTAGGTTGATTGGCAGAACAAATTCTCCCTAAATTGTCTCAAATTTGGTTCCAATGCATAGATCTATAAACATAGACAGAGGTCACGGGTAGAAGCAGGAACATCGAGGTGACAGCGCGGGCTCGTTTTGTTTTTGTTCTTTGTTCTTTGAAAGCTCCACTAAAGATGCAAAAAACTTAAAATCAGATGACCCTCACTTCATCTAAGCAGATAAACTGACCAACATAAATATCTATAAATATTTGATTTATGATTAAACAATACCTCCTGACACTGCCCATGGGGCATCCAGCCACTGCCTGCCAGGTATCCTAACATTGCCCACAAGGCACCAGGCAGGGCCAAGCAGGCAGGGCCTGAGGGGGAGAGGTCTATTGAGGATTGGGGCCAGACCAGAGATAGGCCAATCGGAGAGGAAACCACTGCACACTCTGCACAGCAATCGGTGGAGAGGTGGGGTGGTTGATCAATCTGGTCAGGTTGGAGGGGGGCAAGGGTCCATTGGCGCAGGTGAGGTGGTGGGGGGGAGTGATGCTGCTGTCACGAAAGCTGGCTACATGTAGCAGAAGCTGTGACAGATCTCTGCTGTGAGTAGGGATTCACGCATGCACAATGGCACCTTCTGCACTATCTGCTGGCTTTCTTGCAGTTTAAGTCCTGCCCCCTCCCCTACAACGAGAAACTATTTTCAGCATTCTTTCATGCGCAAAGAGCACAAGATTTGAGATTTGGACTCACCAGAAAAACAGATCCAAAACTGTACCATTTTCATGCTCTTTCTGGACTTCAAATTTTTTTTGTAAGATTGACAAAAAAGGCTTTTCTCATCAGCTGATGACTTGGTCCTGGCTTTGCAGGCCAAAGCACCTCAGGATATTGAAGTCTACTTTAGAAAATAGAGACTTTGACCAAACACTGGCTCTATGCATTGGCAACATGAGTGGTATTTGGCATTTTTATGTCAGTCCTGGTGAATGCAAGATGAAAAGCTTTGACAACATGTCTCTTTTTTTCAGTAATACTCTGATTTTAATTTATAACATCAAAGTTATTTGCCAGATGTAGTGCATATGTAGATATGACTGCATATTAGCTCTAAGATGGAATGTATAACAAGTAGTCAGACAGTGTATGAACATTTTTAAATTTATTTCAACAGGAAGTATTAATGTTTCAGTCCTTCAGGAACACTGTTTTGGACTTATTAATATCGATTTCTGGAGATGATTTTTTTTTGAACTCAGAACATTTAGCAGCCAACGCTCTCAGTTTTGGGAGTGTTTCATGTAATTATGAACCAATTCTCAGTTTTCTTTGAGAAACTTAGGTGATGAGCCAAAATCCTCAGTGCTGAATTCTATCAAGTTTGAAAAAAAGTGATCGCACACTACAAGGCTTCTTTATCAGGACATTTTCTCATCATAGAACATCTCATGTGAAGGAAAAATTGGCAAGATCCATCACTGTCAACGTAATGATTCTAAGCTAAGCTCACAGTTGAAAGAAGGTTCAACAATGGCTCATATCTTTCTGTAATAATAGTGGGCCTGTCAGCGCTTACCATTATTATAGGGTAAAACTGAAGGCAACTTTCGGTATCTGTGCATTTTTAGTTAAACACAGAAATCTAGAACTTCCTGTTAGTGATACCTGCTCCTCCATAGTCTCCATTGTTACAGTCCTCGCAGATAGTCATGGCTTAGAAATCATAATAATGACATGAACTTGGAGCTCATGCACCATCTACACCCTAAAGATAGCCACAAAAGTAACATAACCAGGATTGGATGAGTTTTGTACACTGTGTTAAATAATAATTACTTCTGAACAGCATCTCTGACCCTGAAAAAATAACTTTACAGATGTAAAGTTGCAATCCTTCAGAAGAAAATTAATATTGTAAATTTTAAAAAATTAAAGTAATTTTTTAAAAAACTTCTGTTTATCTCTTTTTTGTTCTTTAACCCCATTAGTATTGTTGATTTCTCTATATAATTTAAATTTCATTTACATTTCATTTTTCTCGTTTGAATGCCTGCATGTCTCAATGAGGATTCATCAGTCTGACTAGTTGACAAACCTTATTGTTTCTTATTCTGTCCACAGGTTCCCTGCAGAGGGCACAATGCTGAAATAAACAGGCCTGGATTTGCAGTGAGTCATGTTGATTTTGGAGTCCATAAAAAATGGCAGGCAGGTCTCAAACCCAGGATTCCTGACCTCATTCCCAGGTTGCCTAATTTTCAGGAGTGCCTTTAAAGGGTGCAAGCAAGTTCCTGTCAGAAGCGCACATCCAGCAGAGACAAGCATGTGCTAGTCCTCTGCGGTTTTCATGGAGTCCAGCCAGGTTTTTCAAGAGTCATGATCCATGGCCCTTCAGAGGATTTGTGAACCTTTGTGTGCATGTACAAAGTTAAATTCAAATGGTTCACCACTTTCCCATTATGCTCAATTCTGTCCTTCCATACAGCCCCACATAGCTTCTGTGCCCAACTCTACCCTTCTGCTCAGTCCCCTCCTATAACAAATTCTGCCCTTGCAGCCACTCTCCAAGTGCTTTTATGCCCCAAATGGAAAGCTCTCCTTTTCCATCCACCCTATGCTCTCTCATGCCCACACGCCAAGCCTTGCCATTTCCATGTCCATTGACCAACTATACATTTTCTAGAACAAATGAACACCACAGTGTAAAATAGAATATGTAAAAGCAAGTTTTAAAACATGTAATCTTTTGATCACTTTCTACTGGAAAACAAATATGGACAAGTAATACAAATGTCAATCATCCAAGCAATTTGATGTTTCACAGAACCAAGAATATTTGAATGCACATAAGTAATGTAAATAAACATTATAAAATTGACCACAACAACTAGGGAGCTTGAATTGAATGTCAACAAAGGAGTTGGAAAAGTGATAATGAACTACAATTCATTGGTTCTAGAAAGTATACAGCGGGTCAATTGGCAAGGAAGTGCCACAGGTTGGAATAGGTAACATAAGGGGATGGCGTGAGTGGAAAGGCAGAGCTTGGCATAGGAGGCATTGGGGAACGTAGGGGATGGGAGGAAGGACAGAGTTTGGCATAGGAAGCATGAGGAGCCTGAGAGTGTGGATGGGGGAATAAGGCAGAATGAATTGGGCATGGAGACTGTTTGGAGGGTGAGGATGATGTGAGTGATGAGGACTGGAGAACATTGGTGATTTGTTTTCACTGAGTTAAAATCCCACAGCAGCATGGGGGGGGGGGGTTTAAACAGCCTGCCTCCACAATTAGCAGCTCCTGTAGCTGCCTCTGCACTTTTTCCTGGGTCAGCTAGCCCAGCTCCAGTCCAAGGATGAAAATCTGGGTCCTGATGATTGGAAGTCTCTACTCAAAGGCTGTTAGCCCTTTGTGAGTAACTGTAAGTAAAATCCAGGCGAATGTGAATTAAAAGATTGTTCAGAATCAAAGGTAACACTATAGCACTGAGTGAGGACTTCACTGTCAAAGCTGGTGTCTTCAGATAAACGATTAAACTGAGATCAGTCTTCTCAAGTGCACATTAAAGGTCTCACAGTCTATTCTAATGAAGAGCAGAGAGCGCTCCCTGGTGCAGGATCAATATTTATTTCAAACAACATCAGTGAAATATATCATCATTGTCGCATTGTTGATTGTGAGCCCTGCTGTGCACAAATTGTTTGTTGTATTTCTTGTTCTGGTTATTACATTAAACAATGACAATACCTCAAAGATACAGTGGCTCAAAAGAAGTTTGGAATGTCCAGAGACTGTGAAAGGGGCTATATAAATGTAAGTCTTTCTTTCATAAATGTTATGGGGGAAAACCAGTACCAGCATCAGACTGGTACCAATGACATAACTCAAGGAGGCAGCACCAGAACTGAAATCAAATCACAAGAACATTGCACCAATGCAGGTATCAGAACTGAAAGCGGTAACATGAGTGTTGACACCACTTCAGAAGGAGGTAGCACCAGTATTGGCAACACATCCTAAGGAAAGAATATCGGTACCAATACTAGAGCTGAAGAAAGCAGCAATCAGATATATTAAAGAAGGGATTTTGAAATAATACAGAAATGGCTACAAGGATCAAAACTGTTTGCTATTTCCAATAAATTCAAGGAGCTGATTACTTTCATGAAAGGATGAATAGGCAGTTGTTAAAGGATTTGGACATGTCGTAAAATGACTTCAGGTACAAATAAAAGCATTGTATAGTTAGTAGCCAATGCTATACTTTTCAGCCTTTATGTTTGGAGACCTACAGGCTCCCCCTTCTGCAATCTGCATTGAATTCACTAAATTATAGCCTGTCATGACTTCTACAATATTACCTATGATTGCAGGGGTGTAGAACCATTAATCTAAATTATGTCTTATAGTCTTAAGTTTCCTAATAGAAAATTTAAAATACTACATACAAGACAGTAAAGTGTGCACTTATATTAAATTGTACCCCTATAATGCCCAGTGCAGATGAATATTTTTCAATTTTCCCAGAGATCTATAACACTTTATTTATCAAAGTTTCCTTATCTAATCAATCATGGATTCTGGCTTTCTTCACTCAGTAATGACAAGGCTTCACAGAATTTAAGCTAATTCTTCAACAGTATGTGAGCAAAACAAACAAATCTAGAAAACCAGATACATTTCAGCAGTGCAACTAAGAAACTTTAATCCCGTATTCGGAAAGCAATACTGATTTCTTTGTAACTAGACTAAGTCATTGGTTTGAGCAACAAAAGAGCATTTGTGCACTTGGAAAATGAACGCTAGCTTCTAACAAAGCATTTAACTTATTCTTGGTCCAGTTATCCAATGGTTTCAACCATTTGTCTAGCATTTGCTACTGATTGTGACAAATAATACTCCAGTCAGAATTCAATGACTCTGATCTTACTATCAGACCTAAAGCTGGAAATGATATCTGATGCTAATCTCTGCCTTTTTCAATGAGGAAACTAGTACCTACATTTGCTATTAGTCCATTAACTTTGTGTTATCCACATGATTTATTAATTCTAATCTCAACTGCTCAATCTCAAGGCCTTGAATATTCCCATTTTTCAATCTTCTATCTATATCCCCTTTAAATGGAGTTATGGACCCCGCTTCAACAATAGATTTAAGGAGAGCTTTCCATGTTCAAACTACCTCCTGTATAACTTAACAACACAAGGTACATGAACAGATTCAGGGAAATAAATAACTGTGGTGCAGGGTGGCCATTTTCAGTGAAATGATTCTGGAAACAAATTAAACGTGAATTTTGGTGCAGAGAATCACAATATCTGAAAGTAACTTATTATCTAGTGTCATTCCATCGATTCCCAGGAAGAAGTTACAGTGTGAAAAGATTTATTATTGCACCAGTGTAATCTCAATATTTGCCACTTATTTCTATCACAAGAGTCCTGACTTCAGCAGAATTGTAATAAGGTAATCAAGGCTTTTATCAATACTGTTTCCTTAAGAACTTCTTGGACGTACCCAAGGAGCAATCCATTTTTTGGTTAGTAGCAATATAAATATTGCCAGCAGAAACAGAGGCTGCCATCTTTGTTTGGTCATTGGCACTCTGTACAGTTCAAGCCACTCATGTTAGCTGCCAATTAATTACTTTTACCAGTTTCTACATTTATGGCCCATTCACAGAAATTGAAAATGATACAGCAACCAGAACCAAGCTTGTAAATCATTACTTGAAAACACTGTACATACGTAAGCATGTGCCTCAGTGCTGGCGAATTTGCTCTGCATCCACCCACCTCCCCCATCACCTCACCCACCCTAATGCACACCCAAATTATAAATAAAAATGGATTACACTGCACCTGGACCCTCAAGCAACATTATTGAAACAAACGATAATTACAATATATTTTCTTTGCTTCGTGGTAGTTGTAAACCATGAGATTGTAAAGTTTACTTACAAAACAGCCAGTGGTATTGAACCATAAAATCCACAGTCCTATAATGGTGAATTATGTTGTATTAATTCCAGATGATAGTCTGTTTTCAGAAAATGGCCTTTTACAGGTCACTCATCCACATAATGGAGCAATAAGTCATTGCTATACTCATCATTCATGGACTGCAACTTTTCTGTGTTTTAAGCTAAGTAAAATTTTTAAACAAAAATAAACTGATTCCTCAGATCACCACCTGAAACATTGAGCTGCATATTACAGCATGTTTCAGTGGGTGGATTGCTGATCCCTCCTTTGCCATCGTAGTGCACAATAAAACAACAGCAGTCACCTAATCAATGACTACAGGACACCTACTTTGCCGGCTTCAGCGGCAAAGTCATAGAATTATTGCTCCCTGGCCCAAGTGGAGATGGAGGGCTGCTGACCAAAGGTATAGGCTGTGACCCAGAAGGAAGTCATCACCCCAATTTAAAGGGGCATTTGTCCAAAATCGGAAGGAAGGTTTTGATTTCTGTCTGAAGTATTATTAATCTGAATAGTGTTAAAAATTCTACAGAGACTTAGAATGAAGTGTATCCACCAGGAAACGTGGGAGGCATGCATTCTGATCAACTACATAATATTGAGATCTGAATATTCAGCAGGTGATTGACCCTAACATGTTTTCCTCCACCGATGGCCAAGAATATGGAGTGAAGGGAGGGAAAGGGAAGAAACCCCATGTTTCAATGGTGACTTCCTTCAAGCCATCCTCTGGGCTGTGAATGCCCAGGTGAGAGGTCCTGATGACCAGGTGAGACGTCCTGATGCCAGAAGGAAGAGGCGGTCCCTCAATCACCTAACCTGCTTGGATAGAAATCAGCGGTGTTGGTGTGGTGCATCAGAACTGCAGGAAGTGAATAAGTTATCTTTTGAGATTTGCAAAGGTAAGTCTTCACTCATTGCATTATTGTACATGGAAGGCTTAATGCTGCTCGAGTATTGTGAGTACCTCTGAAGTCTGGGACACAACATAGTGATGCTACTTGTGGCCCCAATACCTCTGTGAAGGTATCCTTGTGGAATCAAGGTGAGGATGGGCAGTTTGCGTCTTAGACTTATGGAAGGTACATAGCATATTAGCTGCCAACCATTGTGTAGAGATTGTGTACCCATTCCTCACAGAGCTCAGAAACTTGCGGAAGTTTAAATACCTGAAAATAAACATCACAACAAGGTCACACTCACTTGAAGAAAAGTTTAGTTTAATGTCTGTAATCATATTGTGCTATTAATGTTGAATGCTGTGACCTTTCACACCCTATGAAAGACAAACGTATGCATTTTCTTCTGTGTGTCCCGTGCAGGTGAACCTTCTACTGACTTCGCAATTCCAAGGGAATGGACTCCAAGCAGGAAGAAAAACTGTGGAAGGTCCAGCGTCACACACTCTCCCCCATGAAACACCAGTTCAGATATTGGCACCTTGGCAGAGATTAACATATTGGGACAAGGGCAGGAACTGCCCCAGCATAATAGTACAATGTTTGGAACTGCTGCCTTATGGCATCAGGGATCCGTTTTGATTCCTGACTTGGGTCACTGACTGTGTGGAGTTTGCACTTTCTCCCCTGTCTGCGTGGGTTTCCTCCAGGCACTCCATTTCCTCTCACAATCTGAAAGACATGCTGGTTAGTGCATTGGTCATACTAATTTCTGCCTCAGTGTACCTGAACAGGCACTAGAGTGTGGCAACTAGGTGATTTTCACAGTAATTTCATTGCAATGTTAATATAAGCCTACTTTTGACACTAATAAATAAACTAAACAATCTAGTGAGGGCTCTTCAGATTTGCAGCTGCCAGACAATGGGGTGAAGCAGACCTCGGACAGCTGGAGGAGTTTCCGGGGTGATCCAGAGACTGAGACCATTTAAAATGATGAATGTCAGGAGTTATTTGCGAGGCAGCAGATGCTGTATGTCCAATGTGAGACATGCCAAGATTTGGAGGAGTTGCACACTCTGGCCCAGACTGTGAGGGTGTCCTTACTGTTTACATGAACCACAATCAGAGAACCAAGCTTCCTTCATAGATAGACTGATAGCTGTCCTGGAGGATAAACTGCATGGTATGTGCACTATCAGCTTGGCTGTGAGCTCAGGCATCTAGATGCACAGCAACAGTGGGAGGGAGAGCATGGGCACTAAACTCCTGGGAGCTGACGGGAAGGCCGGGAGAACCAGTCAGTCTTGTGGTAGAGAATGAGCAGCAGCTGTGGTCATCTGAAGGGGGTAGTCTGTCCTTCGCCCCTCCAACATTGGCACAGACTAATTGCCATGGTGACAGAAGGTCCTCCTGCCAGTCATCAAAAGTCTTCTAATGCAGCGCTGTCCTCAATACTTCAGCTGTACAGAGGGTAACCCTTTTCACCCAGAAGCTAATCATCCAGGGCAACAGATCTATTAAACATATTTGGCACTTGGGAGGTTCAGAGAATGTAGAATTAGTGGCTCCTGCCCAAGTACCTTGCATGTATCTGACAGCCTTTCCTGTCTGCAGGATCTTTATGGTGATGTGAGTGTAAGCTGCTGCTCCCTGAATCCTGCAAAAAGCAGCAATTGCCACAAAGTATCTGGCTCATTTAAGTTGATTGTGGTGGTCCATTGAAAATACAACATAATGACCTGTCCTTCAGATCTTAATGCAGTGATATGCAGCAAGTTATATAAAGTCACTGAAAGGACCCAGTGACAAATTCAGCACAACAATCATCTTGCTGGCTATTGCATTGGGTGGATCACCCACGCAGTTCGAAGCCAACTTCCCTGCCAGAATCTCATAGAGAGAGATCATTGTGTCTTTAGAGAGCCCACCTCCACCAGCAATGTGTCTCTGACATTTGAAGATCACTAATTCTCTATCTATGTATACGATTGGCAACATAAGTCTGTGTCTCCTTTACTGCAGCAAGATGCCTGCATCATCTTGCATCCATAAAGATCTGCCACGCTCATGCACCACCATCTTGCCTCTGTCTATCTGGCCTTTGCTTTTTCCTCTTTCTCTCTCCCTCTGAGTTCCATAACATCACTGCAGGATTTCTTCAGGATGTCTCCTAGGCCCAACCATCTCCCGCTGCTGCGTCAATGATTTTCTTTCTATCACAAGGTCAGAAGTCAGGATGTTCACTTATGACTGTACAATGTTCAGCACTATTCACAACTCCTCAGATACTGAAGCAGCCCATGTTTAAATGCGGCAAGACTGGCATTATATCAAGGCTTAGGCTCACAAGTGGTAAGTAACATTTGTGCCACACAAGTGCCAGGCAATAGTAATCTCCAACAAGAGAGAATCTAATCATGGCCCTTGACATTCAATGGCATTACCATCCCTGAATGCCACACTATCAACACTCTATGGGGATTGACCATAGAAACTGAACTGGACTACCCATATTAATACAGTGGCTACAAGAACCGATCAGAGGCTAGGAATCCTGCAGCAAGTAGCTCACCTCCTGACTCCCCAAAACTTGTTCACCATCTACAAGGCACAAATCAGGAATGTGAATGAATACTGCCCATAACTTTTTACAACTTCACTTATCCACCTATTGAAATGATACCAGGGTATTTCAAGTATCTTTCAATAAAAAAACTGCATAATCCTACTGTATTACATTAATAAGAATGCATGATTAGAATTGCACTTCCATTCCTATTTGTGTTATGTAAACCTGAATGCAGAAGAAAGGAGCCACACTAAGGAAGCCCAAAATGCAACAACAGAAATCAAAGACAATCCCAAATCTGTTGAAGTCAGGCTCTAATTCATTGTAAAATACTGGAATTCTCTGCTCTGCTTTATCAGTCAAACATTTGTTTTCCATCCCTCCTGCATTCCACAAGCTCCTACAACCCAAACTTGACATCGCCAAATCACAGTTTCTTATTTTACTTTCTTCTTTACTCTTCAATTTTAGAAGCACAATGGGCCTTGATGATTTTATATAAAAACAAGTGAGCCAATTTTTTTTCAGGTCTGTTGCAGTTTTAGAAGCTTCTAATGCGATTATGTTCTGCTGCAAGCAGTAGCAGATTTCCATTAAGGGCAATCAAATTGAAGTGCTGGAGTTGGACAGTTCCATTGAATATCATCAGAATCCTGATTTTGTCACATAATTCTTTAACCTGAAAGTATCAGCTCATGATAACGTCCAACCAGCTGTATTGGTTTGCACTAAAAGCATGTTCTTTCAGTTCTATCTCAGAGTCAGCTCTCTTATTTTCATCATGAAAGAGCCGTTAGTAGCTTTTTTTTTCTGTAGAAATGATTAATTACAAGTGTCTTTCACATTCTGAGCAAATGATCAGGTCCAGTTACTCCAACATAATTTTTTTTAAACAATATACAATACTGCTTTCATAACCTCAGGTCTAATGTGAAGGAGACTTCTTACACAAATCTGAGTCATTATTATCTTTCTCTGTGAAACAGCTAAGAGTGAAAATAAAACTGCTTTAAGCTATGCCCAAGAAAATTATTTCTAATACCATACACAGAGACATCACTGTTTCCTATTATTTGTTAGGTTCTTGGCAATGTACCAGGGGAAGCATCACAGCTCAGCATAACATTGTACATGAAAATCCATCTAGTTCCCACATATCTGTAGTGAAGTGAGTGCATTTCTTTTAGTTTAGCTCATGAACATGCTTGGTTTTCACAATTGATTGTACCCGCCCATTTTAATTGCAGAAAGAGAAGGAGCTGTGCTAAGTTGTGACATTACATCTCACTCCTGAAAATAGCAACACTAAATTATCAAACCTAAAGTTATCTAAGTACTTAAGAAGTATGTTAATGCGAATTTCCAACTGGATAATATTAAAATTGAAGGTGTTTTTTCAGACAAGGCTACTTTATGTCTTAAATAGTTCAACATTGTTTGTATTTTGTGGATATGTGTTTACTTCATTCCTGATTTCTTTTTATCATTTGTGTTAAAACAAGTCTATTTGCTTGTGTTCATTGTAAAAATTCATTTTGGTTAACAAATACTGGGATTTGATTAATACAAATAGGAGTAATTTGGCTGAAAAAATATTTTTTCAGACAAGGCAGCTGTGCAACAGAACTGCAGTAAAAGTTGTAAAGCTGTAACTGAATATCACAAATGTTGAAACCTGCTTACGTTGCAACAGGAACTATGTATTAATTTGTTGCTTTTTTGTATTTAAAGAGATCATGTAAACCAGGGTAATTTTATTTCTGTTGTGAAATAATCAGTCTATTGTTAAAAAAGTATGATTTAATACCTTGTCAAAGCCTACTGCTCCCATGATAAATGAAGATACTTTCTAATACTTGAATTATTGCAATGTTCACGGAAGGATATGCAAATTCATCAGTTCAAATCAGTAAAAATGAAAATGAATTTAATAGTACTTATAAACTTATAATTTTGTATGTGGTCCAGGAATGTTCAGCCAGTTAGTTTACAGCAATTTCCATTTTTCTGTAATGAAAAGGTTAACAAAGGTTTGATTGTTTACTGGCATCTTTCATTGTTCACTATGAACATTGAAATAAGATTAGTACCAATCAGTTTAACATTAAATAATAAGCTGCAATAAGATCTGTCTGATACAAACTAATAATTTGCTTCAAAAACTTCTTGATATAATCTGATAAACATCTTTCTAGTCTGCTGCACCGGTCAATCAGTTGAGAAGGGATTGGAAGGGTGGGAGGGGAGAGGATATTGTGCAGAGTTCTGCAGAAGCAGTGATCAGCATGGGGGCTTGGGGGAACTCTGTAGGGTGGTGAGGGCAATCGGCAGGGGATATTCTGAAGAGGTATGATTGGCAAAGTGGGAGAGGGTGGTGTATGCAGGAGAGGTGAAGAGCAAAGGAAGTATGTGTGAAAGCAGGCTGCGAAGAGGTTGGGCTACAGAGGGAGTCATGAAAGGAACTTATCAGGAGGCCACTAATGTCCTGATACCAGTGACCTATGTTGCCATGGGGGAAGTTAATACTGCGCTGAAGATGGGGAGATGTGAGGTAATGTCCATGTGGGGCACAGATGGTGGCAGGAAATCTCCCGGTGCACTTCGAGATCAGGGCACCGCCGCAATGGCGCTCAAGAGCTCTGCAGCTGGCTCCCCAGGTCAGTTTAAGGTCTGTTCGCCCCACTAGCGCAAATCTCCCAACTGCCAAAAAAATTGAGAGAATGCAGGTAGTTCGTTGAAAATCAGTTTTCAGACTTTTATTACACTTAAAGTGTTTTAGGAAGATTGCACCCAGTAACTTTGGAAAATGAATCAGAATAACAAATCGTGCTATTATAAAATGTGATACAGAGGACACATGCTGCACAAACAATATGCTGTTGTTGTATCCTTCATTATTTGACTCATTGAAAACTCATATCAATCTTGGTCATATCAAAAATCCCATCTTCAGTGTTTGCAGATCCTGCTATACCTCTAGGTGGCACTGTAATAATTACCTTCTATGCTAAAGATATGGTTGTCTCACGTATACTTGTGTATCCCTGGTGTCACACAAGAGCTGACATTTTCACTGTGAGAGTTGATGGTTAAAAACAGCTTGGTATATAATATATAGCTGCTGGCTCTGTCCTCTCGATGTCACTATGGAGCAGTTCAAACTTCAAAGCATCACCTTGCCATGTGTCAGCCATATTGGTATTGCTAATCGGACATAAGAATTAAAATTTGCTCATGTTCAGCTGTTCAAAGTGATTCTGGACCCTTTCCACTTTTTGACATTAAACTTAACTTTCCTGCCTTTTTACCATGTTCCAGTCATCATTTAGCCACTGCAGTCATAACCTACTAGAGACCCAACTACCCACCACTCTGATCTCCGTACGATAACCTGAGCTGCTTTATTTGTTGAACTGAATGTACTTTTGAAATGTTGTAACATCTTACATGTATTTTTAAATCTATCTATTATAATCCGTGTATTATACAATGTCAATAAATATTACACAATATGCTCTACATTTGTCTATACATCATACTTATTTTTTTAAACAGCAATCCAACTATGGAAAGCACCTTTATTAAAGCACTTTATAGAAAATAAGGTAATATTATTTCCTTCCTCCATTGTTGCTCACTTTCTCATCCTCAAAGGTCAGCTACAACCCCGCACACTGTCCCCCACAGAGCCCTGCCTCCCTTCCCACTCCCTGGTCTCTAATCCCAACTTGCAGTCGCACATCTCAGCAATATCCAGCAACCTTCCAACCCGGTGTGAATAATTCTACCCATTGTCTATCTTCCCCTTTTTTTCCAGCTCTAATGCTTCCTTGCCCATTCTAACCCCACTTCACCTACCACCACTTTTTGACTATTTTACTTTCTCCCTACCCCAATTTCTATCCATAGTCTTATTTTCCTGTTTACCCAGCTTCTAACCTTCCTTTACTTTTGACCTCACAGCCTGTGTATTATTTCCTTAGCTTTCTTTACCTTACTCTCTGGCTTCCTCACAGCATTACACTTCTATCTCAACCTTATTCCAGTTTTATACTTGAAAGATCAGCTGTCATCTACAACTTTGAAGGGAGAATTAAAACAGAGGAAGTGTAACACTGAATATGCAATGAAGGAGTGAAGAAATGAAAATCTTGATTAAACATATAGGCAGATTGGACCTTGACAGAAAAGAGCTGTAGGAATTTAAAAATATATTTTTAAAAAAGCACAAGAAAATCTCAGTAAGATAGAAAAAGAATAAAATGTGAAATTATTGGCAAGTAGTTAAATTGAGCAAAACTCCACAACACATAGCTAACTCTAATGTTTGCTTTATATGTTCTAGATAAGTTAACCATTCTTGGCATATCATTTCCACCTGTCCCAAGATGAAAGCACAATGTATCAGTTACCCTCGTCACTATTTCTCTCAAAAGCTGCCTTACCTTTCTAGCCTTAGTTTGCAGCTGAGCCTGGGGTTGTCCTCACCCATATCCAAACATGTACACATCCAGCAGATCTTCACTGGTTAATGAACTGGAAAAGATACATGGCCAATTTTTCCCTTGCTAACTTTCGATCACTGAGCTCTATTAGATATTCAGCTGAGATCTGCAAACTGCACCTTCCCAATCTGTGAAGCTTCGCTCTTTGCTGAATAATCAGGAGAACTGAATTCACGATACACTAATGAAAAAAATACATTTTAATAGTTTATTCATTGGAATGAATACAAGAATATACATTTGGAGTTAAAAAAGCAACACTCTTTCCATTTTGCCTGTATATACCAATTGCTTAAACAATTCTCATTGATAAATTTGTATTTGGTCAATTCTTAGCTTTGACAATACATCATACTTACCTATTGCTGGAGCTCCAACATTCTGGAAAGGACATTCCAAGCTTCCCTCTTGTGATCTGCCAAAGATGGCAGAGTAGATGGCTATCACCATACTTCGTTTACAGTTCAGTCGTAGTTTGTCATCTTCACAAGCCACTTTACTCTTGTATTCATCTGTAATTATGTAAAATGACTTGTTAAATTCTCCTTTTAGCCAACCAAATCAGAATTCCACACTTTACCCTGTTTCTGAAAACTGAAAATTAAACTTATTTCAACCATCATATTAAATGCTAAAGTTCATGATCAATCAAGAGTGATTAAATTATCACATTCCCTTGGTTGTTCTTAGCTGTTGAACTTGAGGACATTTTACCATTTTCAACAGAAAGGAGTTGGAGGAAGGAACATTTCATTACCACCTAACTATTAAATGTTAAGTATATTTATGCAAGTTTTTAAAAAAATAGTTGAAACAAAAGGTGATATAAGTTCTGATGAACTAAGCTTTAATGTTGTTAGCCAGAAAACTAAATGATAAGCAATTTACCAGCTGTATTGAGAGGTCCCGATTCCCATCTACTTGACAGCAATTGTCTGTCTGTTATAAGTTTACAGTCTTAGAATAACTCTTCTTTCCCCCAAAATCCATTCTGGGAATAAATGGCCAAAAAAAAATCCTGAAATATGATGATTCACTTCCCCATAATTTGGTCCATACAGCTTGATAGAGAAACTGAGCACTCACCACGATGCTTGCTAGCTACTGAACACCAAGGCCCAATGGCCTCCATGGGATCCTATCCAAGGGATGTGTCACTAGTGTACCTAGGGTCTCTAATCCTTTGTACCATTTGTATCAACTATAGTTCCACACATTCTGAGGTAAGGTGCACATACCAGGTGATCTGGATTGTGTAACTCCTGCAGCTAGACTGTTAAATCCAGGGACAGTACCTTGACACTGCTCTTGGGTTCTGCCACAAACTGCCTGCAATTGTCAGCTGCCATTTAAATGAGAACCTGATGCTAACGTGTGTGATTAACCCATCACCTTGATGGGAGCACTTGGTTTCTCATATTGTCTCTTGAACCCCAATAAGAGACATCTATTTCCTGAAGCAGACCTACTTCCTGAGGACCCCATGTTCTCCTGTGTAACTAGACAATGTTCCTGGAATGTGCTGCCCTTTCTTAAAATCAGTCCATGTAGTGAGAGGTGAACTTTATTTCTGCCTTATCCTCAGGTACAGCCAACTGAACCATTCTAAAGCTCTGTGGCTTGAATTATCTAAGCCTCTTTGATTGCTAATAACCCCAACATCACCTGACTCATCAGTTGCCCCTCACACTTCTACAGGATTCTGAGCTGATCTAACAGCAATTTTCCCTGTAAAATGTTATTACGGTGCATAGCCATAAATAGATTTAAGATGACTTTATTAACTTATTTACTTAAAATATATTTAAATTATTTTAGATGGTCGTGCACACATAGAACAAGACCAGCGCTGTTGTTACGTGGCTGTGCACATGCAGAGCTCAGCAGGAACATTGCTCCAATGACCCACATTTGAAATTGCTCCAGCACTCAAGTTTCATCACATGTGAGGCACACAACTTCTGCTGTGGTAATTGACTTTGCTGTGCTGACCAACAAATGCCAGCCCCAAGCTGCATGTTTATAGCCCCCTCCTATCTACAGCATTCCATCTTAAAACATCAAGCAACATGGACAATCAAGCTTTCACCTCTGTGATCCCTGTGTAACCAAAATATTCTAAACAAACTGCCCATGGTACGTCTGTAGTCTTTCAGTCCATGAATGCAAGCAACCTTTCTTTTATGCAATAGCAATCCTTCACTGGGCTACCACACACTATCGTGAAAAAAGCAGCCAGTGAAGGGCAGCACGGTAACACAACGGTTAGCATTGCTGCCTCACAGCGTCAGGGGCTCGGGTTCAATTCTCGGCTTGGGTCACTGTCTGTATGGAGTTTGCACTTTCTCCCGTGTCTGTGTGGGTTTCCTCCCAAGGTCCAAAGATGTGCAGGTTAGGTTGATTGGCTATGTTAAATTGATCCTGGTGTCAGGGGAACTATCAAGATAAATATGGGGTTTACGGGAATGGGGATTGGATGGGATTGTGTTCAATGCAGATTCAATAGCCAAATGGCCTTCCTCTGTACCATTGGGCTTCTATGATCCTATGAATCACAGCTTCCTGAGCTGCTTCCCATTTACCTAACCAGATGAAAGTAAGATGTCAACTTATCCACAGTGATGGTTATTGCACAATTGGATAACTCTTTTAGAATCCAAACAACTTCCCAGCAGGATTGCTAAGAGACATGGCAAGGCCATTTTCAGGTAGGGAAGTTGTGGAGTTTGCCAGGCCAGTCTGAAGACTGGGCCTCATTAGAATGGTACCCCAGTTCTGAGAGAGTGGGAACTGAGCTGTCTTGTGGCTTGAATCAGTTGGGGGCCATGAACAGCGGGCTTGAATCTTTTAAAGAGGCCCTTGAATGGGGACCACTCCCACTCCTACTCGACGCACCAAAAAAAGAAACCAATTAAAAGTTTACTGTGCAGCTTTGTGAGCGGCCATCTGCTGTCCCATTAAGAATTCACATCCAATTGGTGTAGAAGCTGATCTGCTTTTATATCAAATCCTGGCAGGAGGATGAGACCACCTACTGCACCAGGAACAAATAATGAAAGCTCTGTGATGTGAACTTCAAAACATTCCTAAGTGGTCCAACCTCTTTTGCTACATTTTTTTAAAACTTTTAAATGTGAGCAAAGAATTGACTGGAGTTGGCTGACATTAAAATACAACTAGCATTATAAACAGGGCTGTTCACAAAGATACAAGCACACGTGTTTAGCTTCAATTTGTCAACCAGGCAGCAATATGAAGCCAGTAATATAAGTCATTTGCTGCTTTGCATTGCTATAAAACAGAAGCTGGTGTCAAAATGCCTGTAATATCAGTAGGATGGAGTCTTCAGACTGCTTTAAAAAAATGCCAAGAGCCTTTGTCTACAGTCAAAAGTTACAATGGATTTCTCTTTAACCTTTCTTTGTTGAAAATCTATAATTCCTGTTTTGCAATGTGTGCTTATATGCTTTTGTTTTTCTATTCTTTTGCTTCAGTCACGCTTTCACCAAATACACTAAAGCAAACACTGGGAAGAATGATGGTCTGTTGTTATAAATGGATTTTAACGGATTGGGAATGCCAAATATTCAAAAGGTAGAGAAGTGTATGCAGTCTGAAAGGTTTTTTAGAATAATGCAGTTCTGCTTCCCCTGAGGTCAAAGGTGATGACCTCCACCCCTCCATTCTAAAATTGTATTTACCCACCTGCCTTGCAAAGAGTGTCTTGGTACAAAAGCTTGTCTCCCTGTGCAGCCCTCTCATCAATACAAAAAGCTGCCTCAAAGGCTATTAGCTTCTGTAATGAAACAGTGCCACAAGCACATTACAAAGGCCACGTGCTCCAACAGAACCAGAATGGAAGCTCCTTGTGATAGAGACATGAGTGGCTGAATTTAATTGTAGTCATACTAGCGATGAAAGAAATTATCCACTAACTAGCAGCAGGATCAAGGATAAACCAAAATTAAAATGCCTTCCAGTGGTAAGTATGTTTATACAGGAGATAAACTGAAATTATATATACTTGGTCTCAGCTAATCAAAGATGTTAAATGCTGACAGAAGTGCTGTACTCTGCAGGCAGTTTACAATTTGACACTTGGGTAGAGGAGTCTGGATGTGGAAACTTCCTAAAGTTATATCTCTAATAAGATGAGCAAGTTAAACAGTGGCATCGAGTAAGAGTTGAAGTAAAGCAACTAGCTAGTTTGACGTAAGAACCATATGATCGACAAACCTAAAAGCGGTGAAGGAAAATATTTTTTAAAAATTTCAACCTGATGAAACAGAATATTAGTGACTTTTCAGCCCAGGCTAAATGTGAAACAGGAGCACTATTCATTGAAAAACAGCAGATTGTTTTATTTATGAAAGGAAGCAAAACATAACCAACATAAATAACCATTCTACAGTTTCTATAACATACACTTAATCTCAGCTCAGCATCATCCATGAAGTCTGACCTAATGGCAATGTTTAACTGTTTTAAAAAAAATGCTGAACATAATCAGGTTTAAAAAAATAAGTTGGTTTCATTAATTCATCTCTGTACATAAGTGTTACATTTATCTTGATACGATAAACTGCAGAGGTCATTTATTCATGCTTACATTTGATGTTCCTTAAAACGTTAATGTTAACAAACTGGGTTTTGTCTGAGAGAAGATATTGTTTCAGTAAATGGCTGGTAACCAGATAGCAACTCATGCCAATACTACCTGCAACTCTGACAATGAGACCTGATGTGAGAAATGCATATTCCACTGATTCCATTAGTACTGACAGTTTTGCCAAGTAACAAAGGAAGCATTTATCTCCTGAAAACAAATAGCATCAAAGCTAATTGCCTTGTTTTTTCCCTTTTGGAAGGATGTGAACCACATGAAGTTGTTGACTGCTAAACTAATTTATTAATTTCTATTAGCACTA
The DNA here is from genome assembly GCA_024679065.1 of Sphyrna mokarran. Classification (NCBI taxonomy): domain Eukaryota; kingdom Metazoa; phylum Chordata; class Chondrichthyes; order Carcharhiniformes; family Carcharhinidae; genus Sphyrna; species Sphyrna mokarran. The sequence continues at coordinate 72,142,137 of JAGIQG010000005.1, forward strand.
CCTCGAGATTAATAAATTATTTCTCTTTAAGATATAAAAGTCTGAAATCATGTAGCAACTGACTCAAGAACAGCTTCTTCTCTGCTGCCATCAGACTTTTGCTATATTAGCTGATATTAAGCTGATCTTTCTCTACACCTTGTGACTGCAACACTATATTTTGCACCCTATACTTTTCTTCTCCTCTCTGTACTCTATGTATGGTATGCTTTGCTTGTATAGACCACAAGAAACAATACTTTTCACTGTATCCCAACATAACTGACAATAATAAATCAAATCATACCACAAGCTCAGACTGCACAGGCAAAAAGGGAATGGGTAACCACCAGGTAGAGCAAAAGAGCAAGGCAGGCAGTGCAGGAATCTCCTGTGGCTATTTCCCTGCAAAACAGATATGCTGTTTTGGATACTGTTGAGGGGAATGACTTTTCAAAGAAAAACAGCAACAGCCAAATCCATTGGTTCTGCTGCAGAAGGGAGAAGTAAGAAGTATGGGAATGCAATAGTTATAGGGGATTCAGTTGTAAGGGGAATACATAGGTATTTCTGTGACCACAAACGCGATTCCAGGATGGTATGTTGCCTCCCTTGTGCCAGGGTCAAAGATGTCTCGGAGTCGCTGCAGAACATTCTGAAGGGGAAGGGCAAACAGCCATTAGTTGTGGTACACATTAGTACAAACGACATAGGTAAAAAAAAGGATCGCGATCCTAAGAGCAGAATATTTGGTGCTAGGAAGCAAGATGAAAAGTAAGACCTCAAAGGCAGTGAGCTCACGATCTGTACCACACGCTAGTCAGAGTAGAAACAGCAGGATATATATGAATATATGGCTGAAAAGATGGTGCAAGGGGGAGGATTTCAGATTCCCAAGGCATTGAGACTGGTTTTGAGGGAGGTGGGGTCTGTACAAACTGGACATGTTACATCAAGACAGGATCGGGACTGATGTCCTTGGGACAGTACTTGCGAGAGTGCTGTAGTGGGTTTAAACTAATGTGGCAGGTAAATGGGAACCTTTATGAGGATTCAGAGCAGCGGAATTAAAAACAATAGGAAAAGACAGTAAAGAAAATAAGGAAAGTGATAGACAGAGAAGTCAAGGGCCAGAGTCACATAAGACCAAGTGAAAAATAGTAGAAAAGGGAAACTAAATATCAAAAGTGCCCACTTTAAGGTTTTTACCTGAATCCTCAGAGCATTCAAAATGAAATGGATGTATTACAAAAGGGGTATGATATGGTAGTATTACGAAGATGTGGCTCAAGGTGAGGAAGGCTGGGAGATAAACATTGAGGGCTACTCAGTACTTAGGAAGGACAGATGGAAAGGAAAAGGTGGTGGAGTCACGTTGTTGATTAAAGATAATATTGATATGATATTAATGACAAGGAATCTATATGGATTGAATTAAGAAACTACAAGGGGCAAAAACAATTGGTAAGGGTGGTATACACACCATCAATCTATAGTGGCATCATTGAGAAAGACATTTAGACAGGAAATCAGAGATATATGTGTTAAAAGAACATCTGTGATTATGGGCGATTTTAATCTGCATATAGATTGGGACAGTCAAATTAGTCACAGTGCAACAGAGGAATAATTTCTGGAGTCCATTCAGGATGGTTTTCTCGAGCAAAACACTGAGGAACCAATAAGGGAGTAGGCCATCTTGGACTGGGTGTTGTGGAAGGAGAAAGAATTAGTTGGCAATCTAATTGTGACACAATCTTTGGGAACTAGTGGACATAATATGGGAGAATTCTTTATTGAGGTGATTAGTCATGTAGTTGATTCTGAGATCAGGATACTGAATCTCAGTAAAGGTAACTATGATTATATGAGGCATGAATTGGGCCATGATGGGAAACATTACTGAAACGAAAGACAGTGGACAGGCAATAGCAGGCATTTAGAGAATAAATTGGTGAACTCCTGAAGATATTTATTCCTGTTTGGCACAAGAGTGGTAAGGGAATTGTGGCCAAAACATGGCTTACAACGGAAATTAGAGGATAGTATCAGATTCAAGGAAGAAGCATGCAAATTAGCAATAGGCCTGAGGATTGGGAGCAGTTTAAAATTCAGCATAGGAGGACCAAGGGATTGATTAAGAAGGGAAAAATATAATAGGAAAGTAAAGCTAGTGGGGGACATAAAATCCGAGTGTAAAAGTTTCTATAGCTATGTAAACAGAAAAAGATTTATAAAAACAAATGTAGACCCCTAACAGTCAGAAACAGAAAATGGCTAAAGATTTAAATTTGTAATTTGCTACGGTCTTCAAAGAAAGACATGAATAATGTACCAGAAGTGCTGAAAGAAACATGTTTTAGTGAGAAGCTGAAGAAAATCAGCTTTAATAGAGAAACGCTTTTGGGGAAATTGATGTGGGTGAAGGTGGATAAATCCCCAGTTCCTGATAATCTTCATCCCAGAGTAATAGAAATGGAAATAGTAGATCTATTGTTGGTTATTTTCCAAAATTCTTTGAACTCTGGCCTGATTCCTACACATTGGAGAGTGGCTAATGTAAGCCCACTATTCAAGAAGGGAGGTAGAGAGAAAACAGGAAACTATAGACCAGTGAGCCTAACATCAGTATTGAGGAAATTGCTTGAGAGTATTATCAAGGATTTCATAACTCAGCATATGGAAGGCAATGGTATAATCAGACAGAATTAGCATGGATTCACAAAAAGGAAAGCATGCTTGGTGAATCTATTGGAATTTTTTGAGGATGTATCTAGTAGAGTTGATCAAGGAGAACCAGTGGATGTTGTTTATTTAGACTTTCAGAAGGCTTTTGACAAGATTTTATTTATTTATTAGTGTCACAAGTCAGCTTACATTAATACTGCAATGAAGTTATTATGAAAATCCCTGGTCATCACACTCCGGCACCTGTTTGGGTACACTGAGGGAAAATTTAGCACAGTCAATGCACCTAATCAGCACATCTTTTGGATTATGGGAGGAAACCAGAGCACTCAGACAAAACCCATGCAGACATAGGGAGAATGCACAGACTCAAAACAGATGGTGACCCAAGCCAGGAATCAAACCCGGGTCCATGGCACTCTGAAACAGCAGTGTTAACCACTATGCCACCATGCTGCACTAAAGTCTCACATAACAGGCTACTAACGTAAAGTTAAAATACATGGGATTGCAAGCAATGTCTTGAGAAGGATATAAAGCTGGTTGGCAGATGAGAAGCAAAGAATTGGCATAAGGGGGTCTTTTTCTGTTTGGCAGTCAGCGACCAGTGGAGTCTCACAGGGATCTGTGCTAGGACCCCAACTGTTCACATTATGTATTAATGATTTGGAAGAGGGAGCTGAATGTATTGTCTCTAAATTTGCAGATGATATGAAGTTGGATGGGAAGATGAGCTGTGAGGAGGATGCAGAGATGTTTCGGCATGATTTGGACAGGCTGAGTGTGTGGGCATTTGCATGGCAGATGCAGTATAATGTGGATAAATGTGAGATTATCCACCTTGGTAGCAATAATAGGAAGACAGATCATTACTTGAATGAGTGTAAATTGAGAGAGGTGGCTACTGAGCAAGACCTTAGAGTCCTCGGGCATCACTTACTGAAAGCAAACATGCAGGTACAGCGGGCAGTAAAGAAGCAAATGGTATGTTGGCCTTCATAGCAAGAGGTTTTGAGTATTGGAATATGGATGTTATGCTGCAATTTTATAGGGTGTTGGTGAGACCACGCTTGGAGTATTGTGTGCAGTTTTGAAGTCCTTATCTAAGGAAAGATGTCCTCACTATAGTACAGTGAATATTTATCAGTCTGATTCCTAGGATAGCAGATCTGTGATATGAGGAGGGATTACTCTATTAAGGATTATATTCTCTGGAGTTTAGAAGAGTGAGAGAGAATCTCAAAGAAACTTGCAAAATTCGAACAATGGGGAGATTCAGAAAGAATGCTCCCAATGGTGGGAGAGTCCAGATCGAGGGGTCATAGTTTAAGCATAAGGGGTAAACCTGTTAGAATTGAGGTGAGGCAAAATTTTCTCACCCAGAGGGTGGTGAATATCTGGAATTCACTACCATCGAATGTAGTGAAACGTTGTCTGAGAGATTAGATATAGCTCTATGGGCTAAAGGGATCAAGGGGGGAATCAGGATATTGAATTTGATGATCAGCCATGATCAAAATGAATGGTAGAGCAGGCTCAAAGGGCCGAATGGCTTACTCCTGCTTCCAGTTTCTAACTTAAATCAAAGAAAGCCCCAAATAATTATATCAGCAATACATCTTCTATCATCATTCCTCACAACAATACTCACAACAATAATTTTACTGTTAATCAGGAACAGGAAAATGTTCTTGATTTCAGATTCCAGCATCCGCATTCAGCATCTGCAGCAATTTAGTTTTAAACAGGGTTACCAACTCTGGCTGGACATATTTCTGGAGAGGTCAGTGAGTCCTGATGATATAATGCAATTGGGGAGCCCATCAGGGGGGTTATAAAAATGTAAAATCCCAGACACTAGCAATGCACATAATTTCTTCAATGCACATAAATGAACAAATGATAGACAGATATACATGTACACACACACCAGGCAAGCAGTTGTCTGGGGTTCCCCTCTCTGGTCAGTAGTGGCTGAGGCTCTCTCCCTTCTCCTGATGGACATGTTCACAGATTCATGACCTCATGCTCTACACCTGCTTTCTGCAAGCATCAATTCCCCTGCTGGCTCACAGTGCACTCGTCTCAGTGGGGAATATACATAGGCAGGAAGGCAACAACAACTTCTATGAGCTCAGTACGTGTGCATAGTCATGACTTAATGTGCTACCTCATCATGCTAGCTATATCTGTGGAGGAGTGCTGGCTACCCTGCAGTGACGTGGCGGTCAGTTAGATCTACTTGAGATATATAGGGTGCTGAAGGGAATTGCTAGGGTATAGGCATAAATCAAATGTCTCCCCTTATTGGACATTCTAGAATGAGAAGTCATAGTGTTAGGCTAAGAGATTGGCAGATTTAAAACAGAAATGAACAGGAATTACTTCACTCAAAAGCTCATGAATCTGTAGAATCTTCTACCCCAAACTGCAATGGATGTCAGAACACTAAATAAATTTAAGGAGGAGATAGACAGGCTTTTAAATAGTAGTGGGATGAAAGGTCATGGGAAGTGGGCAGGGAGATCCTGCCTGAATACTTTGCGTCGGTATTCACGCAGGAGACTGGCCAGATGTCTGTTGCTGATGTTGACAAAGTTGAGGATCGGTTGAGTGAAATAAAGATTACGAGGAAAGAGGTGTTGGGGCTGTTAGGCAGCTTAAAGACATATAAAGCTCCGGGGCCTGATGGCATTTACCCCAGGCTGCTAAGGGAGTTGAGGGAAGACTTGGCTGGGCCTCTGACGCAAATCTTTGTCTCTTCCTTGGACACAGGTGAGGTCCCAGAGGACTGGAGGATAGCAAACGTTGTACCGTTGTTTAAAAAAGGTCAGAGGGATCACCCAGGGAACTATAGGCCGGTGAGCTTGACTTCAGTTATAGGTAAGCTAACGGAGAGGATCCTCAGGGACAGGATGTATGAGCATCTGGAGCGCTGCGATCTGATCAGGGATACGCCGCATGGCTTCGTCAAGGGGAAGTCTTGTCTTACAAATCTAGTGGAATTTTTTGAAGAAGTGACAAAAATAGTTGATGAAGGACATGCTGTTGATGTCGTCTACATGGATTTCAGTAAGGCGTTTGACAAGGTTCCTCATGGTAGACTGATAGAGAAGGTGAAGGCGAATGGGATACAGGGCCAGGTATGTAGATGGGTTGAGAACTGGCTCGGGAGGAGGAGACAGAGGGTGGTAGTGGAAGGCTCTTTTTCCGACTGGAAGCCTGTCACTAGTGGAGTGCCACAAGGCTCAGTACTAGGTCCTCTTCTATTTGTGGTCTACATAAACGACTTGGAAGTTGGGGTAGGTGGTGAGATCAGCAAATTTGCTGATGACACTAAGATGCTTGAATTGGCGGGTACAGAGAAGCAGTGCCAGGCAATACAACAGGACATAGACAGGTTGGTAGACTGGGCAGATAGATGGCAAATGGAATTTAATCCGGATAAATGCGAGGTGATGCATTTTGGCCGGGAAAATGTAGAAGAGAGTTATAGGATAAAAGGTAAAACTATTCGGAGTATAGAGACGCAGAGAGACTTGGGGGTGCAGGTTCACAAGTCTCTGAAGGTGTCTTCACAGGTGGAGAAGGTGATAAAGAAAGAGTATAGTATGTTAGCTTTCATAGAAAAGGGTATAGAATACAAGAGTAGGAGTTTAATGTTGCAATTGTATAGAACGTTGGTTAGGCCTCACTTGGAATACTGCGTCCAGTTCTGGTCGCCGTACTATCGGAAGGATGTGGAGTCCTTGGAGAGAGTTCAGAGGAGGTTTACCAGGATGCTGCCTGGTATGGAAGGACTGTCTTATGAGGAATGATTAAATAGACTTGGGTTGTTTTCCCTTGAAAGACGTCGGCTTAGAGGGGATCTCATAGAGGTGTATAAGATTATAAGGGGTATAGATAGAGTAAATGGAGGTAAACTTTTTCCACCTTTAGAAATGGATAGGACGAGAGGTCATGGCCATAGGGTGAGGGGGGATATGTATAGGACGAATATTAGAGGGCAGTTTTTCACACAAAGGGTAGTGGGGGTGTGGAATGCACTGCCGAGTAAGGTGGTGGGAGCAGGCACGCTAGGGCTGTTTAAGGGTCTCTTGGACACCCACATGAGCGTTATGCAGATAGAGGGATATAGTAGGACTGTTTAACTATGGCTTTTTTTTCCACAGGTAATTCAGTCCATACTTGACCAACAAGGAGCATGCATTTGGCAGGTGGTGCAAGGACAGCTCTTGGATGTTGATTCATGGGTTGCCTGGTGCTTCATGTCGTAAATGAGTGCTTTATCTGGACCATCTGAAGGGCACCACGACAGCTCAGTGACTATCGCTGTAGCTGTGCAGACCCTTGGAATTGGGCCGGTGTCTGCGGGAGTTTGTGCGTTCTCCCCGTGGTTGCGTGGGTTTTCTCCGGGCGCTCCGGTTTCCTCCCACATCCCAAAAATTCGCTCTTAGGCTGATTGGTAAACAAATTGTCCCTACAGTGAGACTCTTCCATATTAGGAATAACCTAAAATTAGGATAGGATAATGGAATTGTTACTATATAGTTATGACGGCGGCGCAGGCTCGTTGGGCCGAAGGGCCTGTTTCCCGTGCTGTGTTGCTCTTAAAAAAAAAAGAAAATAGAGAAGAGGCCAAGACGACCTCAGCCATGAACATATTGAATGATGGAGCATGCTTGAGGGGCTGAATTATCCACTCCTGCTCCTAGTACTTACGTTCTTATGGTGTGTTCATATGAAATGTACTCTGTGGCTGCCAAAGACAGGAGTCAGTCAATTAATGGGGAATCTTATCATTTTAAAATCTTCTGAACTACTGTTAAAAGCCCATTATTGGGTGTTATATTGTTACATTATTTATAAAGAGTTAGGAACCAATTTTATACAGATGTATATTCAGGGTACCACATTTACTGCTGCATTGCAATCAGGTGCTGAGCAACAAGGTATCAGTCCACCAGCTACATGAAGAGCTGTGAAAAATAGAATCATAGAAACCATAGAATCGTAGAAACCCAACAAAAAAAAGGCCATTCGGCCTATTGATCCCGTTCAGAAAACAATCCCACCCATGCCCTACCCCTGCAACCTCACGTATGTTGATCTCCCTAGATACCAAGTTGCTCTGAACCTTCACAAATTCCATTGAACCAATATCTTACTGTGAAATTCAACAGTGGAATACATGGATCTGCACTGAATGCAGTGATCTATAGCCATTAAATGTGCCAAAAAAAGGTTAATCTAGTGTAAGTACATTTTAATGGTATAAATCTGCAATGTTGACAAACAAATCTTCTGACACTGACATTAATCTTTACAAGTGGGCATTTTCATTCCTTCACATTTTAATTATTGTTGGAGATATGAAAGAAGAACTTTTTTAAAAAAAACCTTTGTCTCTTTCATATCTCTTTCTTCTTATTTTACTTTCTGTACACAGTTTGGAATTTAATGATCTGTTCCAGATTCTAACTCAGATCATGCCAGTTCCAGCTCAGATTCTATAAATTTTAAGCTCAGATTCTATATGCTTCAGAAAATATTTTTCAATCCAATTTGGAAGATACACAGTTGCTCATTCTTTTCATACAGTTTCTAGGTGCTTTGTGGAGGAAGTCATGTAGAAATGGATTTCTTTTTGCTGCAAGCTCTAATGCAACAGCCTATAGGAAGGTTGTGGGCATGAATAAGTGCAATAAATAACCAATACAGTTAATTCACAACTAACTGCAAAATTCCAGGTCATTCTCTTTGTACATCTATGTATACAGTCACTGTAAATATTCTTAGGTCTGAATTTTCAGGATGACAGGGGCTCGACCCCTCCCACGATCTGAACAGGCAGCAGGAAACACATCATTCTTGACCTCAACAGCCTAGATGCCATATTAGTCTCTAATGAATGTTGATTGAGAAAAAGTCCAGCCTTGGGAATGAGCCAATGAATCAGATTAATAGTTCTCCTGTCCCTTCAGGCACAGTGTTGCAGTGGCTAAAAGAGGCAGCCACTGCAATGAGCTGCCTGGCACTGGAACTGGAGGACAGTGGAGTAAGTGACAGGGGTTTCGGGGTAGGGAACACCTGGAGAGTCACCAAGGAGATGGGGAGGTGGTGGGGGTGATCAGGATTTTGGAAAATAGGCCAGGGAAAGGTGGGTTATTGTGAGAGAGGTTCTGAGGTTACAGGACTTAAGGAGAGTTAAAGGAAGTCAGAAGGCGATTTCTGACGGAGGTGCCACAACTCACTTCCTGTCTGGGATCCAACTTTGTTCAACTAGTTGTAGGAACTCACCAAAGGCCAATTTATGTATGTTGATAACTTGGGTTATAATAGGGCATCACATTTATGTGCCTTGGACAACCCAGACATTTGTGGGCATGGTCAGCCATGAGGATAAATCCTAATATATACTTCACAAGGTAAATTTGGTTTCAATGCATAGATCTATAAACATAGACAGGGATCATGGGTAGAAATGGGAACATTGAGGGGCGGCGCAGGCTCATTGGACCAAAGGGCCTGTTTCCCGTGCTGTTTTGTTCTTTGTTCTTTGTAACTCATTACTCTTACACAAGTCTAAGAAATGTTTTGTAATTTGCTTTCAAGCAGGACTGTGCTGCCATGTTGGTGACATGTCCAATAGTCCAATGATAACAAACTTGGAGCCCTCATTAAGAACAGCATGTATTTTGTCAATATGGTCACACTTGCTGAGGATGACTATCTAAGTTCCTTTGTCAGGCTTGGAAATAGATCTATGTTGCAGGACAGATTCATAACATGAGTTGCAATTCAAACAAGTGCATGACCCAGCTGTTCAAAAATCACATTTGTAACTCCTAAATGCTTGTCAATTGGCCTCTCAATGCAACACTGTCTTTTGTTTCAACTTCTTACATTTGAAAATGGCAGTTATTGAGCAAGCCCATTGGTACAGCAGAAAATACACTATTTTTTGAGTTGAACCCAGCTGAAAACAGAAACAGGAAGAGCATTAAGAATCAGAAATTGATAGCAATGTAAGACTGCAACATTTTGACAATCAAAAGTAATTTCTGTAATTTCTGAACAGATGTATCATAAATAAAGGGGACCATCAGATTAGGTAGTCATGGTTTTAAGCAATATATATTTGAATATTGTCAAGAAGAAAGATTTCTAGTTGCTTTATTTCTAAATCGCATTACCTAGCTTAATTTCTATTTGACAGTGGAACTCCATTTTAATCGTAGCTATTTTTAAAGCACTGTATAGAATGAAGAATGTAATTGACAACAGAATGTAATTTTGAATGGACCGCCAGAAAATCCCATCTGGTTCACAAATGTCCTTTAGGGAAGGAAATCTGTCGCCCTTATCTGGTCTGGTCTACATGTGACTCTAGAGCCACAGCAAATTAAATACTCTCAACTGCTCTCTGAAACGATCACTCAGTTGTATCAATCACTACAAAGTCTCTCTCCCTAATGCAATGTGTGTCAATCCACAGCATATGGGCTGTAGCTTCATGAAGGCAGCTCACCACCACCTTCCCAAGGGCAACTAGGAATGGGCAATAAATACTGGCCAGTTAGCGATGCCCATGCTCACGAATGAATGAAAGAAAACAGATAGAGGAATGACATCTCTGCTTTAATTTTCCTTATGATTATTGCTTTAGTCATATTATAGGTTAAATATTCAAAACCATTAATAGCACTAAAATGTTTCTCATCATTCGAATTTAAATAAAGGTTCAATGAGCTACTTACTTGGGCGGCATTTGTACCATACGATGAGATATTTACTGGTTCCAGGACAAGGGTCTGTACCAAATATTCGACCATTAACGAGGAGCTGACAATTTCTTCTGTCCTGGCATTCATCCAACATTTTCTAGAGAAACACCAAAAAAAATTTGGTCAAATATTATGTGATCTTGCAATTTAAAAAAGACACATACACAACAGTAGACCTCCCAAAATAACATGAAAATGCAAGCATGACATTTTCCATTTTAAATTCAGTCCTGTGTTCTGTCTGATGATTTCTCAAACTTCCGTTTATTAGGGCATCACGTAATAGGGAAATTTCTGTAAATTGATCTCCACAAATGTTTGCTTCATTCTTAAACCACTTGTCAAATCATGTTCCCATGATGGTTCTATAAGATTAGCGCACTAAGTCTATAGTTTACACAGAACATATTGGCCCAGAACTTCCATTCCCCAAGGGGTTGTATCCCAGAGAAATCGAAGAAGATACAATGGAGGACCCCCTCTCCCCCTGACCTGACTCTCACAACAAATAACAAAGAACAGCACAGCACATAGGAACAGGCCCTTCGGCCCTCCAAGCATACACCAATCATGTTGTCCTATCTAGACCAACTGGTTATATCCCTCTACTTCCTGTTCATTCATATGTCTTTCATAAATCTGAAGTGTGGCTCACATAACTGCCTCAATCACCTCACTTGGCAGTGCATTCAGGCCTCCATCAACCTCTGTGTAAAAAACTTTCCTGGCACATCTCCGCTGAATCTTTCCCCCCATATCTTGAACTTGTGCCCACTTGTAATTGTCATTTCTGCCCTGGGAAAAACTGATCACCTTATCTATACCTTTCATAATTTTATAAATTTCTATCAGGGCTGTACAAGAAACGTAAATTTCCAATGAGCAATTGTCCTGCACCAAGAACCATCCAATTAGAGACTGTGATTTGCTCCAGGATAATTAGCCAGGGAAAAGTTAAAATATTAAAATCTTCTAACCCTTGGGTAACTATGATACTGACCAACCCCTGACCCCATAAGACATCCCCTCCTCCTGACCTCTGATTATCCCTCATACCCATCACTTCCTGACTACCCAAATAGTATCTCAACACCTGACTATCCACTGGCTTCCCTTCCAACTACCCTCTCAACTTCCCTGACTACGCTCCACCTCCCCAACTAACCTCCAGACTACCGTCCATAGCCCCCACTGTCCAACTGACTTGCAAATTACCACCTCATCAACAACCCAGCCCACCCTGCCTACCCTCCTGATCACCTAACTACCCCCACCTCCAGAATACCCAACCAACCTTGACCAAGCCCCTCTCACCTTCAGAATACACTCCAAAACCCTCCCGAACCACCCAACCCCTAACACCCTCCACTCAAACCTTGACCAAAAAACCAGCTCCCTCCAGTTAACCAATCCCCTTGACCATCTGACAGCCACTCTTCCCCTTACCCTCGACCACCCTGCCCCGTCATCCAATCGTCTTACAGACTTTCAACTAGTACTGTAAAGGAGATTGTGGCTTCATTTCCCCCAACACTGTCGCCCTGTACTGGAGGGACTCTGGAGATGCTGTACTGCATATTTCTCACTACCGAGCAACGTGCAGCTCCCAACCTGGGTAAAATGGAGCAGATTGGCAATCTTATAGTGATGGCCACTTGACAGAAGTTCTAGCTGCTACCTATGCTGTTCTTAGTGGGGGTAGTAATAGGCCACCAGATTTAGCCACAACTCTCTTGAGTGACGGTGCAGAGGAGGGAATGAAATAGCTTTCATTTTCAGAGCTTCTGCATAAATGATAGCTTCTTGAGACTGATATTGGAAGTTGCCAATCACCTAGGAAACTGCAATGGAGTGAACATCATGTCTTTAGGCAGGGAAGGGAAAGGATAAGTTTATATTTCCCTGATGGTTGTTTGCCTAACCTGTTAAATAAATTATCCCATGACATCAGGATTAATGTGTGTATTGCCCCCCAGGCTCACAAATTATCTAATGCTGAATCATATTTGGTAATGTTTCTGTCTTCACTGCCTGGCTAATAACAGCTCACACACCTACTATAGAATCCAACTGAGATTAATTCTGCAGAATTGATATAAATCTGGTGGGTCTCTAAATGATGGATGACAGGTCCCAATTGTACACCACCTTGACAGTGAAGACAAAAATGTCTCCAGTCTTTAATTAATTGTTGAACTCCACCCGTTCTCGCAGGAATGCGCTCTCCAAATTATGATACCAACTTGCATATTTTGTTACTAATAATCTGTTAACAAACAAAAAAACACATGATGAAGTGGTCAGGAATTCTCATTCTGATCTCATTAAGGATTTGAATTGGAAATTCAATGCTCTCAACATGGAGTCAATCGAAAGGAATCTACATCCCTATCACTTTATTTCTTGGATTACACTTCAATTTGTGAACATAATGCTCAGAAAGCTGTGGCACAAAAATTATCTGACAGCTTCAAATGTTGATTTTCACAAAACGTCTCTAAAACTGCCCTTTATCATTTCACAAGAGGATTCCCCCTCACTTGAGCTGCCTCTGATTTAAATGTCATGTAGTTGCGTTCAGAGATTTGCCATTATAAGTCATTATATTCACTTTATTATCTTATCAGATTCTTCCCTGTCTTCACTAATCTTTGTAGACAAATTTCCCACTTTGTTTCCCCTAAACCTTCCGCCTTATTGCTGTCTGTGTTGCTGAATATAACTGGCCAGCAATAATGCTGTCCCTCATTAGAAAGGGGATTAGGGTTACAGTTGGATTGACATTCAGAATTGAGCTAATTAGGGTAAGGCGTAAGATTAGCTTTTCAGAAAGAGTTAATTAGAGTTGGACTGAGGGTTAGAAGTGCCTTGAAGGCTAGAGTTCAACTGAAGGTTGGAGTTGGATTATCAGTTTGATTTGAGATAAGAAATACATTTGAGTGAGGGTGAAGACTGGGGGGTGACTTTGTTTTACTTAAGGGCAATGTTTATTTCACAAAGGATACTATCCTAGATAGATCTAGTAGAGCAAGAGCAGACCTATTTGTTGGAGTGCGATGACAATATATTTCTTGAGATTGGATTTGATAACGTCACCAGCCTTGCTGCTGAATGAGATATTGACTAATCCTTGGATTCAAATATATAGAATCAACTTGCAATGCAGATAACTTGGTACAAGTAGACTTTTCATTACAATATCTTTAAGTGCCTACAGCATCTATAATTTACATAGATGGTTCTATGCCAAGCCGTTTCAGTGTCAGAGGTATTGGGCTATGTGGCACACAGTAAGTTTTATGTTGTTGTGCATGTAAGAGTACATCAACTTGTGACAGCATAATCTAGCCACCTGGCTCCCATAAATCTCTGACATTTCCAAATTTAGGTTGGCATGGTGGCACAGTGGTTAGCATTGCTGCCACACAGTGCCAGGGACCCAGATTAGATCATTGTCTGTGCAGAGACTGCATGGTCTCCCAGTGTCTGCATGGATTTTCTCCAGGTGGTCTGATTTCCTCCCATAGTCTGTGCTGGTTAGGTGTTCTGGCCTGCTAAATTCTCCCTCACTGTACCAGAACAGGCGTGGAGTGTGAATTTTACATGTCCCATGGGGGTTGGGGGCAGCAATTTTACACTGAGAAGGACAAGATCTCGACAGAAAAACCTGTTCTTGCCCCAACTGAGGCCATGAAATGGCCAATCAATGCCCACTTTGTGATATTTTTGAAGGATATGCTTGCAGACTACGACAGTACAAATAAACACAAACTTTATTGGAAAGATGGTCACTCTACAGGCTGTTAGAATAGACTGCTCATTTGTCCATGCAAAGAACCAATGACATAATCAATACACCATAAGATCAATTCTTTAAAGTGCCCTTGTTCCAATTAGGAACAACATGAATATGCAACACACTTAAGGTCATTTCCCAATCAGACCCAATTTTTAGGCTGGTGGGAATATTTAACAGGTATAGGGGAAGCCCAAAAAAGAATAGGCCTTGATCTTGTTGGGGGGGGAGGTGGGAATATAAATTGGAGTTGGTAGAAATGTGTTCCTTGACAACTCTTCAGATGGCGGGAAGGGAGACCTCCAATATCTGAAAAATTCAGCCACTAGATTTAATGGAGTGAGATTTTAAATGAGACAGAGCAGAGGCGGGGAATGACAGCGAGGAAAGAGGTGTGAGCATCAACTTCACCAAAGTTTAAGTACCAATCAATCAAGTGTTGAAGTAATACTTGATTTGGTTTATAGCACTTTTGTTCAGTAGATCTTTTTCAAAGGATGTTCATGAACTATTATGATTAAGTTTATACCCATTGTTTTTGTAAAAACAAGGGAGGTTGGATATCTGCATGTTTGTGCAAGGTAGAAAACACACCTATTATAGCTTTGTTTAACATTCTATAAACTTCAGAAAATACATTAAGGTGGGGAAAAGAGAGACAGACAGAGGGATTAAGGCCAGTGATAAGAGGGAAAAAGGGAGGAGTAGAACGAATATGTTAATGTTAGTTCAATTTTCAAAACAAATCAGTTGAATTTCTAAATCACATAATTATATGCCTGTGTTTTGTCTGTAGTTGGAAAAGACAATTGATAATTTCTTACTTCTATAAAACAGAACCATTATTTGCCAACATCTGTGAGGCAGCATGTGAGAAAAAGGTAGGTGAATAGCATATTTCCTCATTCTAATTTGATCTTCCTTTTGAAATAATTTAGCTGGGAGAACCAAATCAGGACAGAGAGAAAAAGGGGGAAAAAAACAGAGGGAGGAAGAAAACTGGCTGAAGGCAAGAGAGTCTTGTCATGCACCTTCAAGAAAAACACCAAGGACAGAATTCTCCATGTCTGAGACTAAGTGTGGTGCGAGGCCGTTCCAATGGTCAAAATGGCTGGATCCCACACCAGATTCTGTGCTTGGAACTGCATTAATTATGTACAGGCGAGTACACCTGGGGAGTAGGCAGCTGATTCAAATACGTATCGTGAGCTGGCAGGTTTGAAAGTCCCATCACCATATTAGACACCAGTCCAGCACACTCATATCACTCTCTCCAGCCCATCTGTCTTCATCAGTGTGTGCAAAACATCAGCAACCCAGAGGGAAAGTCTAGCAGCCTCAGGAAGAAGTCTGTTCCTCGATTCCACCATTCTTCCCAAGTCCATCACCTGCAAGATGCCCATGCTCTACGTGGATCTCTACCAACCCCATCTGGAGTCTTCATATATCCACTTCCAGTAACCAATGTGATATCTCTGATTTGTGAGCTTTTTATGCAGCCATGTCAAAGTCCAACTTCCCTCCCTTCAGTCTTCCTTCTGCCTTCCATTGTTTGGCTTCATCATCTACCTCTTCGCCCTCTGCGTGCATGGTTTTCACCTTTCCCCCCACACTGCCCCATTGTCATTGTCAGGCCACCCTTCTCATCTCACATTCCACCCCTTTGTTACGGTGACCTCATGAATCCTGCAGCACAATGCTATCCAGATAATCAATCGGGGGAAAAATAAAGAACAAAGAACAAAACAGCACAGGAAACAGGCCCTTCGGCCCAATGAGCTCGCACCGCCACCTCGATGTTCCCACCTCTACCTGTGATCCCTGTCTATGTTTATAGATCTATGCATTGAAACCAAATTTGAGACAATTTAGGGAGAATTTGTTCTGCCAATCAGCTTAAGAGCACATCTTCGGGATGTGGGAGGAAACCGAAGCACCCAGAGAAAACCCATGCAAGCATGGGGAGAATGCATAAACTCCCTCAGACACAGACCCAAATCCATGTATCTGCACATCACAGCGATAGTCACTGAGCTGTCATGTTGCCCATCAAATGGTCCAGGTCAAGCGTAACTAACGACATGAAGCACTAAGATACTCTCGAAAAAAAATCCAAGAGTAGCCTCTCATGACAAATCGCGTGTATGCCCCTTGTTAGACAACAAGGCGGACCAAAGTACCTGTAGGATAAAACAAATACATCAATATCATCAACTATTTACACACTTAGAGATTTCTGTACTCCCCGACTCCAGGTATCGTACTGATCCAACTCAGTGACACAGCAGGGCTCTGATCTGCTCTGTAAACTGCTGCACGGTGCATCAGCAACAGGGCAGCACTATACCAGAAAGGCTTTATTGTATTCACCTCAAACCATCTTGCAAACTGAGGGCTGCCTTGTACATGCCACTCTTCATAAGATAGGTTTTAGCCCGATATAATTTTACGTTGACGTGATGCAGGAATGGAAGGCCAGAGGGGCCAGCAGTTTAATTGAGCATTCACGAACTGCAAATAAATGTAAATGATGTTCAACCAGTGGAAAGAACAACCCATCATTAAACCGCCACTGGGATCACTGAAACTTTATTTTACACCAGCGAGTTTGATTATCCGCTCTGGCCCACTCTCAATCCTCGGGGGGCGGGGGGCAGCGCTGGTGGTGGTGATAAGGTGCGGGGTAGGGAATGGGAAATTCTGCCCAAACAGTTAAGGAAAAAGAAGGGAAACAGAAGAAGGTAGAGAAATGGCAACATAAATAAATATTTCAGATTGGTAAGTATTATCTGATTTGTTGGGCTGGATTTAAAGAAGGTGAAAGGAGTCTCACCCTTCAGCTTTATAGAGCCAGTGGGAACACTATGTTCCCTTTTTTAGGGAAGACCTGACTAGATAAAGTGCCACTTATCTAAATCAACTGGCAGGCTTTTCTCTGGATCAACAACATCAGGCATGGAAGTTCCACCCATCGGGAGCAGGCAGCCTGCCAGAGGCTGCTACCAAAAAAGACCCAGCTGAGGCCTACGATCATTACTGGGTCCCATTCACAAAAGAGTAATGGTGGTAGGGAAGTCAGGGTGGTGGTGGGGTTCATGCAGAAAAGGCAGGGGTGGCTCTCACCATGCTTCCCCTCCCTCTTCCTGATGCTGAGTCCCACTGAGTGCCTTTGAACAATCTCACCCAAGCAGCCCTGCATTTGAGTTTGTTTGTTTGCACGGTCCCCTCTGGGTACCAGCAGTGACGAGATGTAGTCCTTAAGTAGGCATCAATTGTCCACCTAAGGGCCTCAATTGGTGACGGTGCAGAAAGGCCATTCATGAATTTTCCATTCACAGCAATGTGCCCACCCACCATCTTGCCCTGGGAAGGGAATTAAATTTCACTCATAATGTGCAATGCCAAAGGATGTCAACTGATATTAAATATTGGCCCCAAGGGATAGAAAAAAACCTCTCCAGTATGATAGACAGGAAATCTTCTCTATGCAGATGGTGATGTGTTGTTAGCTAAAACATAGTGATGATCGCTTGGCATTCCTGCACTTGATCTGCAGTCTGGGCCTGGCGGCATGGATTATCACTGACAGACAAGGCGTTAAATTGATGTGCACTGCCTGCAGCTAGGAACAAGCTGGCTGACTAAAATATTATCGTCAAACTTGAGAGGTTCCTTCAAATTGTGTCACTTCCTTGTTCAGTAAAACAAAAACAAATAAAACCTTTACTTTGATTTTCGCAGAATCATGCTTGACTGCACAAATCCTTGATTAGGAACACAAGACAGAAATGGCCAAAGAATGTCCTTATCTCATCAGATTCAATTTGTGTCAGTCAGCACCTTGTATTTCTGCTTCTTTATCAATGTTTTCACTATGCTGTGTAGAGTTACTGTAGAAAATAAACTCTCACCGCATTTAATGAATGAGATGGCAGGACTCTGCTGGACTGAAAACAGAAAGCAGTATTATCCAAAATTACTACAAGATATACTAAGTTCAGCTTAGAACAGAGTCTTTCAGAATCCAAACAGTTGCTCAGAAAATCTAAGACAAGCACTTTATAAAAGGTCACCAGTTATCAGGAATTGCTACTTTGTAGGGCAGATGTTTCTGGGCATAAATTTTGGGTTAATTAAGATGGCAGCAGAATTAAACTTCACTACAATTTTTACAATCTCATGATTTTGAAAGAGGTGTCTCAGAGACTATTCTGTCTGCATAAGTGCAGCAGAATAAACCACCTCCTACTTTCACCTGCCATCCCCACAACTCTCAGCTGCAGGTTAGAAACCCTTCTCTAAATCCTCATGAATTACATTGTTTGCTGTTCAGGGGGAGTTGCCAGCATCTGCAAGATCATGATTAGCAGCACTCACTTAGATTTGCATTTGCAAAGCAAAACATGTACTTCTGTACCTGGAGTTCCATGAGGCCCAACTATTCAGCTTTGGAGTCTTCAGAAACAGAAGGAGTCATTTTGCCTTGCGATCTCCCTGGAATCAACGAATGTTATAACCAAGGTTTGGGATCTTTTTGAAGGGGAAGGGAGGTGATGACCTGGTGTTATTGTCACTAGACTATTCATCCAGAAACTAGGTAATGTTCTAGGACATGGGTTAAAATCCCACGGCAGCAGATGATGGAATTTGAATTCAATTTAAAAAATGTCTGGAATTAAGAATCTACTGACAACCACTGTCGACTGTTGAAAAAACTATCTGGTGCACTTATGTCCTTTAGGAAAGGAAATCTGCTATCCTTACCTGGTCTAGCCTATGTGTGACATAGTGTGTCACACTATGTGTGACAGCAATATGGTTGACTCTTAACTGCTCTTGGGCAAGTAGAGATTAAACAACAAATGCTGGTCCTGCCAGCAACAACCATGCCCCACGAATGAATGAAACATGAAAAAATGGTCTGAACTGTCATCCTGTTCCGATTTCAGTTGAAGTCTTTAAAGAGTGTGGGTGGAAGATGTATCCAGGACCTCCTCCCTCCGCTGGAATTTAAACTGTCTGCATGGGTAGAATTCTGGCATAATTGTGTTTTGTCCAAAATATCCCCTTACCCTCCAAAGCAGAAATCAGATTTATGCCATGTCTAGTCCCAGGAATTTAAAGCCCTGTTATTTCTAATGCAGTAGCCTAAATGGCAGGTGCCTACCTACAGGGTGGATACAGGACTCTCAAGTAGAAGAGGAAGTTTGTCTTGTGTTAATCTCTGGTGGTGTGATGCATACACTAAAGTTATGCTTGGATGAGTCTTTTGGTTTGCTTGTTTGGGCTAGCCTGTGTCTAACAATTGTGAGGGATACTATCCAGATTTACATTCCCTGAGGATTTGCATTTGTCCTGGACTTGAAGTGTTAAGCTTCCTCTTTATTTTTTTTCACCCTGACATCTTTTATCAGTGATCGAATGTAAGCCCTTGGCACAATACTAATAAGCTTTATCCAGAACATGTTATAAGCTTATTGCCTCTGGTAAGGCACTAATAACATCTATTTTGTTCTATCCTCAGGACTGAAGTCATTTACTGCCAACTCTCTTGCTACAGTATTACAAATGGTAGAATGCTGAATATTAAAGAATTATTACCTTGGAAATCTTACTGCACTACATCTTCACTAACACTGATTATATGTGATTATAAACTGGAATAAAACTGTGCAATTTGCAAATCAGATGTTTTGGGGAGGCAAACATTCAATTCTTTTCCATATTAAAGTAATATATTGCTGATAAGTATCACTAGCAACATATTATGCATTATATTTACAAAGCACATTCTTGGGGCATTAAGACTTTATCTTGAAAATATGGGCTTTGACCGCTGGCCTGGGATTAATAATTTTGCAGTTTGAGTGTTTGAGTCGGAGCACCAATGTGAATAGGAAATGAAGCTCATTGATACCATGTGCAAAAACTGACTTTGATTCATTTCCTATAATAGGTTTTCAAGTCCTTCATGTAATGATGCCAATGATGAAGTTCATAAAATGAAATAGAAAATAAATCTAGTTGGAAAAGGGGAAATCAGACAAAGATACTATTCAATTCTCTGACAGAGCTTAGAAAACGGTATTTTAAACTGGTTTGTGTCCCTCTAATTTGCTGAGCTTGACACGGCTTTCAACTAGTTTAGAATTTTAGAATCTACAGTGCAGAATGTGGTCATTTGGCCCATCGAGCCTGCACCAACAACAATCCCACCCATGTCCTATCCCCGTAACCCCATATATTTATCTTCCTAGTCCTCCTGATGTTTAAGGAGCAATTTAGTTTGGCCAATCAACCTAACCTGCACATCTTTGGGTTGTGGGAGGAAATCAAAGCACCCAGAGGAAACCCACGCCAACACAGGAAGAACGTATAAACTCCACACAGACAATGACCCGAGGCCAGAATCAAACCCATATCCTGAGCACTGTGAGGCAGCAGTGCTAACCACTGTGCCACCCCCAAATTGGTGAACTTTATCATTTTGTTTTTACAGACTTATTTATACATATAAGATCAAATTTTAGACCTTTTTAAAAAAATAATGAATAGTAGAACAACAATCCTAGATATTGTAGAATTTTCTAGTAAATGTCATGCTTTCCATCAGGTCTAAAATTAATTAGTTTCAATTTTATTATTCCAGCAGTTCTGTGCATAACTCATGAACTATCTAAGACTTGAAGTGTGAATTTTTATGTTTACAGTAATTTTGTAAATGACTAAATGTGACAATGATTTACCCATTGCTGTAATACAGTAAATTTACTGACAATAAAATATTAAACACTTGTGGCTTAAAATTTACAAGCTTCTTTGATATAATATGTATGTCATTGTTTAACTTGTTGCCTTACAAAATTGGTTTAAGATGCAAACAGCATTCTTGTTGTCTCCCAAATATGTTGAATTAAATAGTACTAGTGGGGGAGTCCATCCCTGCTGCTACTGTGTGTTATGTTGTCTGAGAGAGGGCACTGATGAAGCCAAAATGGCATTTGCAGAAGAAAATTGAAGACATTAAGGAACTGATCTTTGCAGCCTGGAACATTATCTTGTTTTCCTTTTCATTCCTTTCTGCATTTTATCAGATAGCTGCTTGATTTAAAACAAATAAACACTATTTTCTTCTCTATTTTCCACAATGAATTTGAATGATCAAAGTGCCAAAATTCATTCCTATTAATATCATGGCAACCTTAGCCTAAAATCACTCACTCACAAATCCAAATTCATTGATTAGACGGTTAAAAAAATAATAAAAAATAATTGTCTTTTTTTCCAGTCCTCACACCTTTTAGTTTCGACTCATGTGTTATTCTAGTTGATAGGATATAGATTATCATTATACAACTGGGATGAAATTCCAAACTCCCATGATTTATTACATAGCTCACAATGGTTCTCTGCTCTTCTTTCTTGCTATCTCATGATATGGGATGTGACACTTGATTCTGGTTTTACAGTTCCACAGATAGAGGATAAAAAACAACATAAACTAAAGGCAAATCACATACATAAAAAACGATCCCTCCCCCTCCTTTGATCAGGGAGATGCTTGTGGTATCAGAGGTTAATTATCCCAGCCCCAATAGATCACTGCATGAGTCCCTCAGAGTTGTGTCCTGCGTCTAACCATCTCCAGCTTCTTCATCAATAATTTCTCCCCCTTCAACATTAGGGCAGAAATGTAGATGTTAACTGATTGCACAGTATTTATTCAGTGACACTTATGATTCCTCAGATACCAAAGCAAACCATACATAGGTCCACACAGTAGCACAGTGGGTAGCTCTACTGCCTGATAGTGCCAAAAACCAGGGTTCGATTCTGGCCTTGGGAGACTGTGGAGTTTATACATTCTTCCTGTGTCTGTTTGGGTTTCCTCTGAGTATTCCAATTTCCTCTCACCATGCAAAGATGTGCAGGTTAGATAGATTGGTCATGCTAAATTGTTGACCCTTAGTGTCACAAGATCTGTAAATTCAGGGGATTAGCGGGGTAAGTGCATGGCATTATGGCACATACACATGGGTAAGATGATCTGTCAGAGACTGATAAGCCAAATGTGCTCCTTCTCTACCATAAGGATTCTGTGATACCTGCATGTAATAAGACTTGGGCAACATTCAGTCTTGGAGTTATAAGTAAGTTTAAATTTATTTATTAGTGTCACAAATGGGCTTACATTAACATCGCACTGAAGTTACTGTGAAAATCCCCAAATCTTCACACTTCAGTGCCTGTTCGGATAAACTGAGAAAAAAATTAGCAGGGCCAACATGTCTTTTGGACTGTGGGAGGAAACTGGAGCACCCGAAGGAAACTCATGCAGACACAGGGAGAACATGCAGACTTCGCACAGATAGTTACCTTAGGCCAGAATTGAACCGTGGTCTCTGATGCTATGAATCAGCAGTGCTAACCACTGTGCCACCATACCAAGCTTTGTAGCAAGCAACATATACAGCACACAAGTGCCAGGCAATATAAGCATATATGAATGTATGAATTTGGAGCAGGAGTAATCCATTTGGACTTTCAAGTCTGCTCCACCATTCGATAAGATAATTGCCCGATTGTAACTTCCTGCCTTTATTCAAAAATTTTTATTTTTGAATAAAAATTCAAAGGCTCTGCTTCCTTCACTTTTTGGAAAGGATGTTCCAAAAACTCAGGACGCTCAGAGAAGAAATTCTCCTCATCTTCGTTTTAGGACAAGCCCTATTTTTTAAACAGAGTTCTTGATTCTCTGACAAGAGGAAACATCATCTCCATACCCCTCAGGATCTTGAAGATTTCAATCAAGTCATCTCTTACTCTTCTAGGTCAACACTCATGGGATACAAGGACAGATAGCTAGATGGATAAGTAACTGGCTTAGTAATAGGAGACAGAGAGTAATAGTGGAAGGGTATTTTTCTAGCTGGAGGTCGGTCACTAGTGGTGTGCCGCAGGGCTCGGTACTGGAACCCCTTCTATTTGTAATATATATAAATGACATTTGAAGAGGGAGTAAGTGGAATGATCAGCAACTTTGTAGACGATACAAAGATGACTGGACTTGCGGATAGTGAGGAGCATTGTCAGGCGATGCAGCAGGACATAGATAGGCTGCTAGCTTGAGCAGACAGATGGCAGATGGAATTCAATCCTGATAAATGCAAGGTGATGCATTTTGAGAGAAAGAATGTAGCGGGGAGGTATATGATAAAGGGTAGACCTATTAAGAGTATAGAAACGCAGAGGGGCCTGGGGGTGCAGGTGCACAAATCTCTGAAGATGGCAGAGCAGGTGGAGAAGGTTGTGAAGAAAGCATATGCTATGCTAGTTTTTATAGAAAGGGGTATAGAGTACAAGAGCTGGCCTTTAATGTTGCAGTTGTATAAAACGTTGGTTAGACCTCATTTGGAATACTGCGTCCAATTCTGGTCGCCTTACTACCGGAAGGACATGAAGACTCTGGAGAGAGTGCAGAGGAGGTTTACCAGGATGCTGCCTGGTATGGAAGGTCTGAGTTACGAGGTGAGGTAAGGCAAATTTCCTTAGAAGTTTTCCTTAGAAAGATGTGGACTTAGAGGCGATCTAATAAGTTATGAGGGGTATAGATAGAGTAAACAGGGCTAGGCTTTTTCTTAGGATGGACTCAAATAGCACAAGGGGTCACAGGCTTAGGGTGAGGGGGGTAAGGTATAGTTTGGATGCTAGAGGGAGTTTTTTCACACAGAGGGTGGTGGGGGTATGGAATGCGCTGCCAAGTAAAGTGGTGGAGGCAGGCATTCTAGAGTTATTTAAGAAATACTTAGATGGGCACATGAACAGAATGGGAATGAAGGGGTATAGAAAACTGATTTAAAATAGGGATCATGAGCATTGGGAGTCCCTGGGAAGTGTGTCAATACATGATGATATTGATGTACTTGTTTTTATCCTATGGGTGCTTTGGTCCACCCTGTTGTCTAACAAGGGGCATACACGCAATGGGTCGTGAGAGGGCTGCTCTTGGATTTTTTTTCAAGAGTATCCTAGTACTTCACGTCGTTAGTGTACGCTTGACCTGGACCATTTGAGGGGCAGCACGACAGCTCAGTGACTATCGCTGTGCTGTGCAGATACATGGATTTGGGCCTGTGTCTGTGGGAGTTTGCGCATTCTCCCCGTGCTTGCGTGGGTTTTCTCCGGGTGCTCCGGTTTCCTCCCACATCCCAAAGATGTGCTCTTAGGCTAATTGGCAAAACAAATTCTCCCTAAATTGTCTCAAATTTGGTTTTTAATCCATAGATCTATAAACATATACAGGGATCACGGGTAGAGTTGGGAACATCGGGGTGGCGGCGCGGGCTCGTTGGGCTGAAGGGCCTGTTTCCCATGCAGTTTTGTTCTTTGTAAACTCCAATGGATACAATCCTAGCCTGCCCAGCATTTCTTCATAACACAACCCATCTATTCGTCATATTAATCTATAAACCTTCCCTGAACTGCTCCTGACACATTCACATTCTTCCTTAAATAAGGAGATCAGTATTGTACCATCTCCAACAATAGAGAATCTAATCACCACTCCTTGCCATTCAGTGGCTTAACATTATTGAATCCCACACTAACAACAGAAACATAACTGGACCAGCCATATGAATATTGTGGCTACAAGAGCAGGTCAGAGGCTGTGAATTCTGTGACGATTAAGTCAACCCTTGGCTCCACAAGGCCTGCCCAGCATCTACAAGGCAAAAGTCAGATGTTTGATGGAATACATTCCACTTGTCTGAATAAGTGTGACTCCAACAAACAGGATAAAACAACCTGCTTGATTGACACCTGGTAACTAATTTAAACATTTATTCCCTCTACCAGCAACATACAGTGACAGCATTCCATACAGCTCTTTCCAAACTCTCAAGCTCTGCCATCGAGGTGGATCACAATCTGCCTACTTGGCATGCTCCTGATAATAACACTCTCACTAAAATGCCATTCAGAGCACAATGCACCAGAAGCATAGATAGCTGATGTGGACTCATTTTGCTACCAAAATGTACATCGGTACCAGCGTAACTAGAGCTAGTAGGTGGCCGACTTTGTGGCCTTAGCCTGTGCATGAGAGAAAGACTGCATGAATTTGAGATAAAGCAGATATACAGACTGAACCTGCGAATGGAAGGAATGGTTCTCGCCAGAGGCCTGCGCATGCTGACAGCTGGTTCCAGTATTCTGTTAGCACATAATAAGCTCACCTGCTGCCCCGGTCTCAAATTGTAAAAGATAAAAACTATTGTTCAGATATGTTTTGGATATGTTCCAGCACATCTTTGAAAAACCATTGATTAAACCACTCAAATGGGTAGAGTTTCATACATTGTCCATTGTACCTTGAAATTGTCATCAGATTTATAGCTTGTATATTGTTATAGGATCTCAATATGTGTATGACAACTATTCTGCTGTGAAATAGCCAGGCATTAACAGAAAAAAAAAGCATATATTGTGAGATAGATAAGAATTCCCCCTACCATTTCAGAAGTGAAGTCTGAAATTTACCTGCAAGGATGTGATGGCTGAACAAGACAAATCTTCTTTTTCAAGATCTTTGAAAGTTTGTGGGTAGCGAGATGGGCACATCTGATGGCTCGGTGCTCTTCTGCCATAAAATGAAGACTGGATACTGATGGTTGTTCTATGAGGGCATCGCAGTGAAATATATTCTCCATCACAGGCATGCTCTGTATAATTCCTCAAAACTCTTGACATATACCCTGTCAAAACAAGATAGGAAATTAAAACTCAAGAAGAAAATAAGATTACTAGGTTCAATCCTATATTAACAGCCCAAAATTCTCTCCGTGTCATACAATCACTATCAATGCCCATTCCACTTGTTACAGCACCTTCTGACCAAAGTGCCAGACCTGACCTGCACTTTCAGCTCTTCCCTTCCATCCAAAGTCCCAAACATTCTAAATAATGAAGCTGAAATTTCTATATACTTATATCAGTTATTATATAGTAGTCACCACACTGGTCAGCTTAAAGCTGCACTACACAAATTATTTCCCAATCTCTATTTTTCTCACCATATTTGCTGTCTTGCCCAAGAATTTCCAGCATTTTCCATTTATAGTAATGTTGTTAGTTTTATGACCCAATATTTGAAAGAGTAGAGCAATTTCAAAAAGCTGTACGTTACACAGCAATGGAAGGAATGACAAGCAAAGTACTGTGGCTGCTGGAATCTGTGCAGAGAGTAGACTTTATGCCTGAAACTGGCAAAAGTTTTTTTTAATTCACTCATGGTATGCAGTTTAGGCCAGAGTTGAATGGCAAAGCACCCTCACAGGGCTGAATGGCCTACACCTGCTCCTATATTCCTATGCCCTTAACAGGCTTTAAGCAAGTTCAAAAACAAGACAAGTAAGCAGGGACTGAAGAACAAAATAGAAGGTGTGTGGCAGATGAGAATGTAAGGGTGATTATATGACAAATGATGATGGTGTGAGCAAAAGGAAATGATAATCATTTTATTCTTTTATGAAATATATCAAATTGATGTCTCAGGAAGTAAATGAGAAAAGCAGAATCATTACCAACAGATTGCTGGCTAAAAATAAAGCAGTGGTTAAAATCTGAAATTATTGAGTGTAATGACAAGTCAAGAAGTATTTTTTCAACATTTTGTAGACAACTAATTTAAATGGTTTGATTTACTTGAGTATCAAGATCACATGTTGATGATCAGCCATTTTTTTCTGGCAAATCTAAAGAATTCTATAAATAGTCTTGAAAATTTAGTAACAAATTCAAACCAACCACTAAGTTATTCATCAGAAAACACACACATTGACATTATATAAATGGAAACACTAAAAAAAATGCTTTTTTTCAAAACGCCCTGCCAATTAGCACACTTCGTAGTGTAATCAGGTGATGAAACCTCAATGTTGTCTGTGTGGCCAAATTAGCCAAACATGAATATTTTTTGGCTGATTGATGACTCTCACTTTGCTTACAGATACTTCAAAGAATAATTTAAGAAAGGAAAAATACATCCTGTGTGTATGATTAATGCCAGGAAGCACAAGATCTAAAAAGACGTAGTTAACCTAATTTGTTGAGGCTTGCCACAACGGCAATCTTAGCCTCTGCCATTCAAAGGAACTGCAGCATATTCCAGTGATTAACAGCTTCAGATAGAACAGAGGAATACTTAATAATTCTCGTTTATGTAAGGGTGAACCCTGAGACATAGCAATTCATTATCATTCAGGTTATTCAAATAATAAATGAAACTTTCAATTTAAGTTGTCTTTAAAAAAAGGATTTATTCACTTATGAAATGAAAAGTTAATAATAAAGGGATTTCCAGCTCAGTTCAATCTAAGTTTGCAGAGGTTATCACTTGCTTTTTTCGACACTCTTTTTCATGTTTAATAGTTACAGTCTAATTCAATGGCTTAAATCTCTTACAGGATGGGATGCTGTACTTGGCTTTAATGTCCTCTCAATCACAGAACAATTACAGATCAGCCAGAATCCTGTTCCTGATTGCTAACCATTGATTGCAGCTGAAAACTGCATGTGTATTTGTTTGCATTGGGAAAGGATGCAATTGACTTAGTTTTTAATATCCATTATATAGATTCAGGTGAAGCAATGTATGAAAGGATATCTGAGTAAATGCAATCATGCATCAAGTTAGCATTTCTGGGAGAAAAAAGACTGAATAATAGGTCCTTCCATGACACATAGGCTGCGCATCCAAGTGCAATCAACACTCAGATTTCCCAGCCTGTCATCTAAAGACATCAAATGTTCAGTTGTGTCACTTAAGAGTGCTGAGCAGGTTCCCACCTACAGATTGAGAATATCCCACTCAATCAGAAAAGTAGGAATGGATCAGAAACAGAAAACTCTGGAAAAACTCAACAGTCTGGCAGCATCTGTGGAGAGAGAATAGAATTATCAGAGTCGATATGTTAACTCTACGTTTTCTCTCCACAGATGCTGCCAGACCTGCTGAGATTTTCCAGCATTTTTGTTCCAGATTCTACCATCTGCAGTAATTTGCTTTTATTACAGTAGGGAGAGATTACAGCATATCGGCCAAAACCCAATTCAAGGTGACAACTGTAATTTAAAGAGCCACTTTGGCCGTGCAATGCAGAAATGGACCTCTCAACATGAGGTCTCAAGTTCTAAGATAATGAATTTATGTCAGTATACATATATATCTCCCACAAAGCAATTCCAGTGGCCAAAGAGTACAAAACAACCAACATTTAACTGCTCTCAGACAGCCCACCATTATAGCCTGCCTGGTTAAAAAAATGGGAAATATGGCTGGCTAAAGTCTCACTCTGGAAGCATTTTATTCCATTTGTGTGAATCATGGAGGTCAATTGCCTTTTTAAATGATCACAACTAGCCTTTTACCTTCAGTTTCCATAGAGCAAACACACTTCCGATTTCCAGACCCAACCACCTACCGATTATTCCGGATGGGTGGGATGACACCAGGAACACAACTTGATGTCCTTATGATTTATAAAACATTGGCACATGTGTATTTCACTCCAGCTTTTGGAGCGCATCATTCAGGCCAACAATTGAGAAAAAAATTTTTTAAAATACAACTGCATTTTCGTCATGCATATGTTAACAACTTGTATTTATATAAAACCTTTAATATCATTTAAAAATCCTAAAGCACTTCACAGGAATGTTACCAAATAAAATTTGACCCCAATCACAATAAGAGATATTGTAACAGATGATCAGAAGTTTGGTGACATCTGACAGAAGAGAGCTGATGAAATTTGTGTAGGAAGGAATTTTCAGCATTTAGGGCTTTAGTGAATAAAACCAGGATGCACAGGAGTCCAGAATTGGATACACAAAGAAATCTAGGAGAGTTGTACGGATAAAGCAGTTTTTACCAGTGTCACAAGTAGCCTTACATTAACACTGCAATGAAGTTACTGTGAAAATCAGAGTTCCAGAGTTAGGGAAAGGTGAGGCTATGAAGAGATTTACATTGACTCCTAGTCTAGCAATGCTCCAATTCTCCAATTTTAAATTCTCCTTGTTGTTTTCAGGTCAACAAGCATAGGGACAATAACAGGGCTTATTGCAAATTTTAATATGAGAACCCAAAGGGCATCATTTTCCAGCCGCACGTGCCCAATACAAGAAATTCTCACCCAAGGTCAATGGACTTTTGAAAAGTCTGCCAAACTTTCTGCTCCACTCCAATTCCCACAGTGGATGGGATGGGAAAATTCCACCCTGGTGTAAAAAGGATAGAAACCAACATTGAGCATTGTTTTAGTCAAATCCTGAGGTAACAAAGGCATGGATGAGGGTTTCAGCAACAAATGAGCTGAATTTGGGCTTTTGGTGAGGTCCTGCTAATGGATCAAATAGGTGATTGGATATTCATCTTGGGATCAAATATGACACCAAGGTTGTCCGGTCTCATTTAGCCCCAGACAATAATAAGGGAAAGGAATGGAGTCATGGCTAAGGTTCAGAATTTTTGGCAGACACCAAAGGCAATGGCATTGACCTCTCCTATGTTTAAATGGCAACATAACAAACCAAAGCTTGATGCTTTGGTCAAAAATTATCTGTTTCAATTTTTTCTTTAAAAAAATTGATCTTTTATTTTCCATTATTTTGAAAGTTACCTTAATTTCATAAGTTTGTCCTTTAATTTCAAGTAGTGCAGACCTGCTTTCACATTTATTTTATATTTGCTTGACTTACTGTCAGTATAATTATCTGTTAAATTCAGTTTCTGA
Source organism: Sphyrna mokarran (assembly GCA_024679065.1). NCBI lineage: Eukaryota > Metazoa > Chordata > Chondrichthyes > Carcharhiniformes > Carcharhinidae > Sphyrna > Sphyrna mokarran. Next base: position 72,172,184 of record JAGIQG010000005.1, read on the forward strand.
GACTGAGATCAGAATTCACCAATTGGTGAAAGCAAATGTAAATTGATTACTTTCATGCAGTTTAACAAATGCACAACATAAATAACTGTAATCCTAGAATAGAATCTCTACAGTACAGGAGTAAGCGATTTGGCCTATCAAATCTGCACTCTGGTAACAGAACATCTTACCAGGACTACCCCCGCTTTATCTCTGTAACCCCACATATTTACCCCAGTAATCCCCTTAACCTACACAGTTTGGGACACCAAAGGTCGATTTAGCATGACCAGTTCACCTAACTTGCACAGCTTTGGACTGAGGGAGGGAACCCGAGTACCCGGAGGAAGCGCACTGTTATATTTCAGGTCAGAGACTTCAAAGTGTTTAATAAAGCTCACCTGAGCCGTAAGTTTTGCATCTTGAATTTGGCTAGGATAAGCGTGCAATGTTTCACTTCAGATGTAATTCAAGTGATCAAACAAAGTTTGTTTAAGAATATAGTTAACATGTATGGTAAGAAAACTAGCAAGAACTTTTATCAACTGCAAACAAAAAACAAAACCACAATAATACATATTAAAATATTCTTAATGAATATCTCTAATCTTTTCCAATCAAAATCAAAATCCAAAAAACAAAACCCTTTAAACAGATTTATCACTGCATAGACTAAAGCTCACTTGATTCTGGGATCCAGTTCCCTGAGTTGAATACTGATTTCAAATGATCTTGAAAACTCAGAGCAGCTTGTTGTCTTCACCTCCCCAAAAACACCAAAAAAAGATTCTTTACTGCAGGATGGCAACAAGCTGTGCTTTCAGCTAACTAATAAAAATGTTCAAAGCAAAACAGAGAGAGAAAGAGACTTCTTTTCCAGCTTGCTTCTAAGACTACAGCCGAACTAAAACCTTTATCACCTGACTTGTACACAGATTTTTTCTTCACCCCAATGACATCACCTAAAGGTGTTGCAAAAAAGCCTCTTAAAGGTACACTAACATCACACCACGCAGACACAGGGGGAACATACAAACTCCACACAGTCACCCAAGGCTGGAATTGAACCCCGTCCCTGGTGCTATAAGGCATCAGTGCTAACCACTGTGCTACTGTGCCAGTAAATTCCTATGCAGACACGAGAGAGACTTTGCATTAATAATAATGATTGAAACAAAATGTGTGACCTTACAAAAAAAATTCCAAGTGCCAAATGAGTGAGGGAACAAGAGAGAATGACACCAGTTTTTTCTGCAAGCTATGAGTCACAGTTATGTGGCACTTAGTGCAAAAAAAGATCCAGGATACGATTCTTGCCAGTGGGAATCGCACTAACCACCCAGTGAGATGGTTCACTGGTTTTCCCACTGGAGACAATACTTGAGGTTGAATTCTCCCATTTCATCCACAGCTGGGATTCTCTGACCCCACTGCCGTGAATGAAGATTTGACTGAGCGCCAAATCTTCTATTCTCGCTGGCAGCGGTGGAGGATGAAGTGAGATCGGAAAATCCGGTCTCAGAAATTTTTTGGAGATTTACACTCATTAATTCTGTTCCACTCTCTTCAGATGTTGCCTGACCCATCGAACATTTCTAACATTTTATGGTTTTTATTCCACAAGCATTGTATGTAGTTGTGGCATTAACATGGGTTTCATACCCAAGCCATAGTGCTGCTACAATCCATTAGCTTGTAAAACACTGCTGCAGTGTTCCAGGGTTGTGAGCATCCTCCATCCCAAATTCTGGAGGCAGCCCTGGGTATTATTCAGATGAGTCCCAATATTTGCATGTCACGTTGTTTCAAACATGTTTCGCACTGGCATGTTTGCCACTGGCACCATAGATAATCGAGCGTGGACAGTCAGACCTTCACCTGCATCCCGTTAGTGGGTTACAAATGAGATTAACACTCTCCTCCTGTACATTTCCTGATTTAGTAAGAAGTCTCACAACACCAGTCAAAGTCTAACAGGTTTATTTGGCAGCAAAAGCCAAATCATTTCCTGGTTTGTCAGAAGAAGATCGTGCTATAAATTCATACCAGCATAAAATCAATTTCTAGGCCTCCTGCCGAACTCGCACTCCTTCCCCCAGCTGCCGTTGAACCCACCAGCAGGGCTTGGAAGAATTCACCCACAGAGTGTTTAACTGTTAAGTACTGTAACTTTAAAAGACAGTTGATTACAGCTGACAGAGTTCCCACCTCAGCAGAGGTCCATTGTACAAGGTGATTAAGTCTAATGGTTGGATCCACACCCAGCTGAATGCACATGTTGCGTGGAATTTTCACACATATAGGCAAAGACCAATGTCAAGTTAAAAAAAGCACATGTCGGAGGCTTTCTTTGCTGAATAGTCCCACAATTTAGATTAAAGAGCTTACAGGAGCAGGTCCCATGATGTAACACTGGTGGGGCAGCCTCTGATTCACCCAGCTGCTTATTCCTCAAAGAGAAAGGCACCATTTTTAAAGGCCACCCCAGTGCAAAGAAGTTCACCTGGAACCACACTCCCCATACACCCCTCCCTGGGCACCACACTGATAGTGCCCAGCCATGATCCTTCACCTCCACCCCTGAGAGCTGCACTCACCTGAGCTCCCTGGGAGGTCTCATAGAATCCCCACAGTTTATACCAACACAATAGCACCCAGGCCTAGTCCCATAACTTCATATATTTAGCCTACTAATCGCCCGAGGCAAGAGTCAATTTATCAAGGCCAATCAGCCTAACCCACACATCTTTGCACTGTTGGAGGAAATCAAAGCACCCAGAGGAAACCCATACAGACACATTGGAGAATGTGCAAACTCCGCACAGTGACCTAAGGCCGGAATCGAACTTGGGTCCCCGGCATTGCGAAGCAGCAATGCTAACCAGTGTGCCATCATGCCGCCCCTGTCTATTCAGCTGATTCATGCTTTGACAGGCCGGTCGTGATTCACATCATTCTGCTCTCACGTTAAAGCAGATGAATTTTCTGATGGGGATGGCGATAGAGGTGATTCAGGTGTTGAAGCCTGATAATTAGATAATAATATGTTGACAGAACACGCCCAATCACTGACAGGGGGAGTGGCAACAATCATGTCACATGTTTACATTGGTATGAAACAGTTTGGAAATTCTCTTGGGATTTTTTGCTTCTGTTGCCAAACCTGCCCAAAGATATCAGGAGCAACAAGTCCTGCCTTTTATAATTGGATGCTGTTTGAATAGTTCAGGAGATGTGAGGTTCGCACGCATCCAAATTGATTGTCTCATTTAGATTGCTTCTAGATGGCCTGGTCCCTTCCTCATAGCTTTATAATTTGTAGGTTATAGCTACACAAGTGTTTGGCCATCTTAGAAACTGCTGTTTTAAATCACTTAAAATGTGTTCAATCTTTTTCTACTTATCCAATGGTTTCAGCATATTCAATGAATAGTAATTTATTGATATAAAATGTGGCTTTCAACACATTATTGCTTTATTTAATAATTTGCAAACCCATTACCTTCAATAAAACCATTTGTCATAAAGAAGCACCAAAATATCTTGTAATGGACATAGTTACAAGACACTAACTTTCAAAAAATATACATAATGCAGCAACAGAAAGCAAAGCTGCACTTAAAATCTTCTCACTAAACTACATCTACAGACGTACAGGAAGTGCTTCCCTAGCATTGCAACACAAATAAACTTGATGCTAATTGAAGCGAGAAAAATCACTGCTGATGAATGCAACACCTCCCCATTTCAAACACCCAGAACTCTATCATATTTACAGTACAGATATAGACAATTTGGCCAAGCATTTCTATGTCAGTATTTATGCTTCACATACTTTCTCTAACTTCACCAGCACATTCTGTTGCTCCTCTCTCTGTAATGTGTCAATCTAGCTTCCTTTAAATGTCCTTATGCTGGTGGCCTCAACTGCTTCTTCTGATAATGGTTCCATATCCCAACCATTTGCTAATAAATAAATATTTTTCCTGAATTTCCTATTGGACTTACTGGTGATGACATTATATGTACAACCTCCATACTATCGAGCCCTTTGATAATCGTGAAGACTTACGTTAGGTCACCCCTCAGTTTTTCTTCTCTTGAAAAAAGAATCTGAGCTTTTACTACCTTTCCTGACAGGCAAAATCCCACAGTTTTGATATCATTTTGGGCAAATCCTTTTGTAGCCAATTCCAGTGCTACCTCATTATTCTTTTGACAATATAAAGAGCAAAACTATACTATTTAAATATCTTCATTTCTTTTCAATTCAATCATTCTAGAAATGAACCACCATGCTTTGTATTTTTTTATGGCCTTACTAAATCATAGCTTTTAGTGATGTGGATCGGTACCCAGATTTCTCTGTTCCTCTGCCTTGCTTAGATGCTTACTTTTCACCAGTAAGTGTTCTTACTTTTCCTGCCAAAATATAGCACTTCACACTTACAACATTGAAATTCATTTACCAATTACACTCTCATTCAGTAGGTTTATTCATGACTTCCTGTACTGTAGCATTCCTCCTCCAGCAACTATACCCAACAATTTGCTGTCACAAGTTTGGAATTGTGCTTCTAATTCCTGAGCCTGAGTTGCTTATTTAATTGATGGACAACTGCAGCTCTGGCACTGTTCCTCACAGAGCTACACTTTCTGCCTTTTGCTAATCAGACCTTTACTCTGCAGTACTTAATAGAAAACCATTAGCATCAAGAAATCCCACCTCAGTGTAAGGAATCAGGACATGAAAGAAAAGTTGACACAGTTACAACAGCCATGAGAAAGTCTGTCCACTTCTACATATACTTGTGCTGTGGTTCTTAATGATAACAATTGACTCACCTCACCCCATACCCCAAAACATTAGACTGTCCATTCCTTCATGCCAACATGAATCACAACATGTATCGCACAATATGAACTTGATGAATAGAATCCACTAGAGGCTCACATGTGAGTACAGCCCCAGGGCAGAGAGGTTCATGTCCTGGCATGTCGTGGGACCCACCTCTTCCATTCTTTTCTCAACAATTTGATAAGGTCCCACATGCAAGGCTTCTGGAGAAGGTGAGAGGGCATGGGATCTGAGGGGCTTTGGCCTCGTGGATCCAGAACTGGCTTGCCGGCAGAAGGCAGAGAGTGTTTGTGGATGGGTCTTGTTCTGCATGGAGGTCGGTAACCAGTGGAGTGCCCCAGGGATCTGTTCTGGGACCCATGCTGTTTGTCATTTTCATAAATGACCTGGATGAGGAAGTGGAGGGATGGGTTAGTAAGTTCGCCGATGATACAAAGATCGGTGGTGTTGTGGATGGTCTGGAGGGATGCCAAAAGTTGCAACAGGACATAGACAGGATGCAAGACTGGGCGGAGAAGTGGCAGATGGACTTCAACGCAGATAAATGTGTAGTGGTCCATTTTGGCAGGAATAATGGGATGAAGGAGTACAATATAAGGGGTAGGAGTCTTAGCTGTGTTGTAGAGCAGAAGGATCTTGGGGTCCGGGTCCATAGGACTCTTAAATCGGCCTCACAGGTGGAGGAAGTGGTCAAGAAGGCGTACGGTGTACTGGCCTTCATTAATCGAGGAATAGAGTTTAGGAGTCAGGAGGTAATGATGCAGCTCTATAAGACTCTTGTCAGACCCCAGTTGGAGTATTGTGTGCAGTTCTGGTCGCCTCATTATAGGAAGGATGTAGAGGCTATTGAGAGAGTTCAGAGGAGATTTACGAGGATGCTGCCTGGATTGGGAGGCAGGCCTTATGAAGATAGGTTGAGGGAGCTGGGACTCTTCTCACTGGAGAGACGTAGGTTGAGAGGCGACCTGATAGAGGTTTATAAAATGTTGAGAGGAATAGATAGGGTGGACTCTCAGAGACTATTTCCCCGAGCTGAAATGGTCACTACGAGACGACACAGATTTAAGGTGCAGGGAAGCAAATACAAAGGAGATGTCAGGGGTAGGTTTTTCACTCAGAGGGTGGTGAGTGAATGGAACCGACTGCCATCGGAGGTTGTTGAGGCAAACTCACTGGGGTCTTTTCAGAGACTTCTGGATGGGTATATGGAAAAGAATAGGATAGGGGGTTATAGATAGGTCTGTGGATTGGTGGATGTGATCGGCGCAACTCGTGGGCCGAAGGGCCTGTTTGTGCTAAATTGTTCTATGTTCTATGTTCTATGTTAACAATTCTATCCCCCTTTCTGCTATTAAGGATTGTTAAGTTCTGGTATTATGTATTCATATATTTTCAAAGTCCACAAGCCTATGAAAAACCACTCATTAACTCTTTCTGCTGTAGAATTGACAATTAAAGTTGAAGATTTTGTTTAACTGTGAAAGCTAACTTCTATTTAGTTTTATTTTCTATAGTTTTATTGCAATAATTTGAAAAGTCACTAGAAGAAACACCAGGAAATTACGTCGTGCATCTTAAGAGTTAAGAATTAAACTAGGAGTTTTAAGATTAACAAACATATTAAGGCATGAATAATAGAATTTTATTAGAGGCAATAGGTGATATTCTAGCTGTTGTCTCAAGGTATATGTGTCAGTCTTTAGTTCTGGATATTGAGGCACATTAAAGCTTTGCAGGTTTGAATTTTACATGTTCAATTACGTGAATTTTAAACAGATTCTGATTATCTCATTATCCAGATTGTACCAGAAAGATAATCTTGTGTGAAAAACTTTGTACAAAAGGCCAAAGCATTTGGGAACAATTGGATTTTAATATAAAATGCTATTTTCTTTCTTCAGAATGTTTTCTTTCAAAGTTGAAAATGTTACGAATGATTTTTATTGGTTTCAAACCCTAAGTTAAAATCTGTAGAAAGTTAAAGAAAAGACACCAAAGAATAAGAAAAAAAAACTAAAATAGGGTTTAGCTATCTTTTGATTGAGAATGTTTTTCAAAATACGTTACACGATGCAAGAAGTGACACAATTGTGGACAGCTGAAAATGTTTTCTCTGCCTCTTAAAATCGAGCAGAAAAGTCAAATGCTTCTGCTGACAGTTGCTTATTTTTAATCAATTCACCACAAAACATTTATATCAATTAACAAAAATCATAGAATTTCTATAATGCAAAAGGAAGCCCTTCAGCCCATCTTTCCAACAGAGCATCTTACCCAGGCCTTCCCCTGCAATATCCCTGCAACCCCACTAAACTACACATCTCGGGACACCAAAGGGTAATTTAGCATGGCCAATCCACCTAACCTGCACTTTGGACTGTAGGAAAAAAAACAGAGCACCTGTAGCAAATCCACACTGTCATGGGGAGAATTCGCAAACTCCACACATACATCATCCAAGATTGGAATTGAACATACATCTCTGCCACTGACTAACCACTGTACCACCCATATATTTTATATATTCGACAATACTGAATTTTAAGTTTTTAAGTTATAATTAAACATATTAATCCATTGAGCTCCCAACCAAAGCAACACTGAATTTTGTTTTTTCTTTTAAAGCACATAATGATGGTTTTCAGATTCACATGAGGATTGATATATCACTGCAAGAGATCTTGAAGTTTAATCATTTACGAATGTACTTACAAATATCAATTTTTTAAAACAACATGCTTTAGCTTTGGGGTTTTAAATATTCAGGTGAGTTATTATCTTTTGAGACAAAATGCTTGAAAATGTGTAATCTTAAATGGAAATTAACTCTGAATTGGTTACAAGCACATCTTTGTGATGTAAAAGCACTACTTAAAACAACAAATCAGGGAATAGTTCTGAAAATTAGAATTGATAAAATAAATTTATACAAGTTGCAGTTACAAGTCCTAAAAGGAAAGTTTACTTGAAAATACAAACTGGTTCAAATTTCTAGCATTTGAAATTCAGTGATCTGTCTATTGCTGAACATAGTGAAGCCTCCCTAACAGATGAAGATACCACTTTAAAATGCGCAGTCAATAATGTTACTGCCGACACTGTTGAGTCATGTCACCACAAGAGTTAATCGCACAGCAAAGAACATGTTACAACATCTGTATAATTCAAGCAGATACTACTCCCATGAAAGAAAGAAACTCAGCAATCAGCGTTCCGTAGATTAAAGTCAGTAAAAAGGAGCTCTCATGCACACAAATTGTTTCTGCTGCTGGCAGGCATTTATTTTCACATTCTCTGCCTAATCTGAGTGCACCTGTCAGCACACTTCTTTTCTCATTTCACGTCTGGAGCCTTAGGCCTGTGATTTCTGATCTTCTCATTTCAGTTAGAAAAGAAAGTCTGCAAAGAATGCTGATTATTGGGCCTACAAGGCTGAACATGACTGAATCCATTACAATGTTATATTATGTCCATGCAAATACTTTGATAGAAGTTTTCATTTTACCACTGTTAACGTGATACAGGAATCAACTTGGATCTGGTTTGTGGGGTTAAGGGTAAACCTCTCACTCATCTGACATACCTCCACCTTAAGAATTGTAGAAAGCCTATAAAAAAAAGGTGCAATAAAACTGTCTGTTCTTATGTAAACTTTCTCAGATAATTTCTTTCCACCTTCTGTCTTATTTGCTGCCTTTACAAATTGATATTTCACACTTGACAAAGAAATCATTTTTGGCCACACACTAGTTTATTTTTGATTTGATTCACCTGAGAGTGTTCCAAGAAAGTGAATGATTGAAATTAATGACTTTCTCTGAGAGTTAGATGGGTTTCACGTGCCAACACTAATTATCTTAAATAATAATCTGAGGCAAAAGACATCAGGCCGCCCTCAATTTTTCCTGGCGGGAACTTTTAACTTGTCTGATTCTGAAGCAGGTTGGCCTCTGGGAATTGAAGCTGCTTGTTGAGTGAAAGCAGTCTCAGTTCTTTTGTTTGTCTTCCCTAAATTAACAAAGGAGAAAAAAGCAGTACTATGGCCAGATACAGTTACATCATGTAGAACATTTCCATTAAAAGATAAAAGTGAAAACACAATGGGATGTTTCATTGTTTGGATTGACTTCAGGACAAATATGAGTCCGTAACTTCCTCGGAATGGTAATCTCCAGTGGATTGCCAATCTGAATGGATTTACCCACATTGAAATTCCAAAGCCCTTACCTCATCCATCCTTCCTTACTCAGCCTAGGTGAAACCAGAGCAGTGAAGCACACCCCAAAATGCATTGGCAAGGACTAACCAAGGCATTAACAAAGGCATTAGTTGCCATAGTGATGTTTTAGGAGACAATTTAAAGGCAGAGATGTGTTTCAATGATAACTGGTCCAGACAACCAGAGGAAATCAGGAGGGGACTACATTGGGTTGGGTCAGGTTTGGGGCGGGCATTCAGGCCGGATCAGAAGGGGTTAAAGGAAGACATACGAGTGGATCTGGTGGAGTTGGGGGCAGCAGTCCAGACTAGAGGCAGAGATTTGAATTTGAATTAGGATTGGGTTGAGTTGGAAGGAGGGTGGGGGGAGCAGATCAAGGATGGGTCTGGGTGTTTAGATAGTAACTCTGGAGTTAGAAGTGAATTTTCTCCTTCTAACTTTTTCAGATTAACTATAAGGATAAAATGGCAGAACCATCCAAAGTTAGCGACTTAAATCACTTCTGGCAGACAGTCCACAGCCCAATGCAGTTTCCAGAGGAAGCCAGCACTTCTGGGCAATTGCCTGCTAAATCTTTATGTCAGAACTTTCTGCAAGGATTTCCCAGTGAATCATTGGAGTATTCCCTCCCCCACCACTCCCCATCCCATCTAAATGCAACACTGAGGAGGAAGAGAATTCCAGAGACTTACAAGCCTTAAAAGAAAAAAAATCTTCTTATCTCTCTTAAATGAGCAACCTGTTATTTTTAAGCAGTAACTCCCTAGTTTTAGATTCTCCAACAAGAGGAAACTTCCTTTCCACATCCACACTGTCAATACCCCTTAGGATTGTAAAGATTTTGATCAAGTTACCTTCTAAACTCCAGTGGATACAAATCTAATTTCTCCAATTTTTCATCATAAGGCAATATGACCACTCCTGGTATTAATCTAGTCAACCTTGACTAAATTGCTTTTAATATATTTATATCTTTCCTTAAATAAGGAAACCAATACTGCAAACAATGCTCGAGATGTGGTCTCATCAATGCCTGGAGGTGCTTCCTCCACCCATGGCTGTGGGTTCTTGGTCCAGGATCATTGACAGCCTCCATCCCAACCACCAGAGTTAGCTCCAGGCATTGTTCAGCTGAGTCCTGACATGGGGACTCTCCATTATTCCAGAAATGTTCTGGACTGGTATGTTTTCCTGGTGGTATCACGGAGAATGGACATTGGTGGAAGATTCTGATCATGCCTTCAAATGCATCCCATTAGGGAGATGCAAATTAGTTTCATGGCAGCTTCCAACAGGTTTCCTAATTTGCCACGAAGGGCACCAGCGGAAGTTTCTGTGGGAAATTCACGCCAGTGAAAAACTGATGTTGGATTTCGCCAAATTCTCCCCTGTTCCACTGCCCACGTTATTGGTGAATTCCACCCGAAGCTTACCCATGTTATTTAATCCATTCATTGAGCAAAGTGAGTCAAGTCTTTAATTAAGGCAAATCAATTGACGTCTTGGTCCCAAAGTTCAGGGTCAACACAGTTAGAGATGTTGGGAGAGCGGAGTGGAGGAAGCTACTCAGGCAGAAAGAGAAATAATAGATTAATTGAAAGTGTGGAGGTGGAAAGAAGAAAAAAAGGAACAATCTTTTTTTTCTTTCCATTACTTATTGTCAAGTTATATTTATTAAGCACATACTCAGACTGTTTTTCTTAAATTACTGTAAATTATTCTGGTAGTATCAGTTATGTATGCTTTAATTGTGCTTATAATAAAACAAGTGTACAACTCAATTTGTTAAATTTTAGGTTGTGTTGATATTGGTTTAATCAAATTGTATCTGGGAAATTATGTACATGCAGATTTTAATTATGGTTTTTGAAGTGCAGAGGGGATTTACTATATGATTGAGCTGCCTCTTTACTGTGCTGCGGACATGTATCAAACTAATACTGTAATGTGAACCAAAGTAAAGCACTTTACTTCCATCCTATTGGAAGATTGTTCCTTGATATTGTACGTTGTTCCTGTTCTTGGTATTCTTGTTCCCATATCCATTCCTTCATGAACGAGACACAACAACTTCCTGCATTCATCAAGAATCTTCCAGCCCTTCCATATATAAATACTGTGTTGCTTAAATCACATCATTCAGTTAAGACAGGACAGGAGAATGCTGCAGGAGCTAGGCCATTGTTGCAGCAGTGAAAGCTTCTAAACATTTCGGTGTCCATTTATGTCTGTGATGACTCTGGGATAGTTTTATCTCCAAATTTGTTGTTAACTTTTACTCCCTCTCCACAAGAGAAAATATTTGCACAGCCAGCTGAACTGTGAGAAAACAATGGGAAATCAAAATGAGCAGATAAAAAAAAGATTTAAAAAAGAATAATAATGAGGATAGAGACAGGATATATTAATGACATTTGGCCAGTTCCTGCAATCTGTGAGATAAGTGATGCTTGTGGATTTACCATGTTTATTTTTTGGTATGAAAGTGTTTCCTAAATTTTGCCAACTTATCAACGTATCTCAAATGCACTTCAGGGCTCCATTTACTTTCATTTGAATTTTGTGTAAAAATCAAGTGTTTCTCATTTAATTATCTCATTTGAAAAGTATGCTTGATAAAGATCAATAAAGTCAATGACATTCAGTTATGTTATTTCCTTCACATTCCTAGAGCATTAAGTACAAGTGCAATATGACCATGTTTAACCAAAGTGACAAAACATCTGCATTTTATTGTTGTGTACACAAAACTTCTGAAATTCCTGAATGCAAAACAGTGAGGCATGATTGTGAAATGTTAGAATTTATCTCATCCATGCAAAATATTTGACATTATTTTTCCATGTAAAATACATTGAAATTATCAATTTGACACAACCCAGAATTTATTTTCCATTGTCTGTTTAGAAAAAATGTGTTAATACCTGAAAACTTCAAAATGCAACTTACTTAACTTCCATTGTCTAAAGGAGATAGCTCACTAATAGTTATGAGGAGTTCCTCACACCTCTCTCCCACCCCCCCCCCCCACCCCCCACCCCACCCCCACCCCACCACCAACCCTTTTGAAGAGTTCATCAAGTTATGGGATTGAAAAATTATCAAACGCCCACCGGTCATTTCAGGAGTCAATTCAAGAAAAGAGAGGATTTGGAACTAATTAACCCAGTAAAACTCACTGAACCTTGAGGAGGAAGTCTGCAATGTTATGGAATGGTAATATCATTGTGTTTTGTTAGAAGTCAACAAGTGGCATTACTTTGAAAAATGATGCCATAAGCCGGTGGTAATTTCAGCAGGACATATGAGAAATTGGACGCTTTCAAACTTTTTAGCCTCATGCAATCATGACAGGCCCAAAGGCTGTGACCTAACTGAACCATTTAAGAACTAACATTTTCAAGAGATGAGTCAGCTACAAACTGGAATTAAAAATAAAAAATATAACAAATTTTCTTTTAAAAGAGCACTTTTTAAAAAAACACTTAAAATCACAAATTTTGAATTCACACTTAAGATCACAGAAATACGAAACGTAAAATGAATTTACAAAAAATATTAATCATGAATCCTACAATGCAGAAGGAGGTCATCTGACCCATCAAGTCTTCACTGACTGCAATCCCAGCCAGGCCCTATCCCCATAACCCCAAGCATTTACCCTAGCTCGTACCCCTGACGCTAAGGGGCAATTTAGCATGGCCAATCCAGCTAACATGCACATCTTGGACTATGGGAGGAAACCTTAGCACCTAGAGGAAATCCACACAGACACAGGGAGACACAGGCAATGACCCAAGCCAAGTCCCTGGCCCTGTGAGGCAGCAGTGCTAACAACTGTGCCCCTGTGCCATCCTGATAAATTACCAATATGATGGCTGGGAAACAAACCTCGGTCAACTGCTTGGAAGGCAGCAATGCTTACCACTATATCACTATTGCTTGCTTAGGACTTCAGGTGCTGTACTGAAGATGATCATTTTTCTACACGACATGAGATCGGATGGTGCAGTGAGCTAAACTACATTTCAATTTCAGATACTTGGCTTCCAATTCAATTTTCAATCAAAAACAGGGAGATGAGATTGGAAGGCCAGCCATTGCAGGTAACCTCTATTGGATTTGACTGCCAGTTACGAGAATTCCTAACAGAGGCCAATTGAGCAGCATATCTGCTCATCTTCTAGGCATCAGTGTGATATTTGGTTAAATATGCTATTGGAGTAAGTTTTTGATAAATTTGAAGTTAAAATTATTGAGAGTTAGCCAGAACAAAAGTATGAACACAGATACTTATCAACCTGGTGGCTGATTTGTTTGTTCAACCTCACAAATGTTTACAACAGCAGGGACTGTTTTGGAATAAAGGAAATTTCCCAACAATACATTCTGTTTTTTTCAGTTTTGAATTATTTTTACTGAAAATTTTCTATGACGCAAAATACATTTTGATATGTGTTTGCAAAATTGTAACCAAAGGTTTTAATATCTTATTATTTAAACATATTAATAATTAATTTGTTAAAATAGTACCAAGATGTATTTCATACATGCGTTACTACTGCCTTTATAACTAAGAAACACCACAATTTCAATCCAATGTTTGCTGTGGCAACTGGTAATTGATATATCTGAATTTTTCTGTCCTGGTAGAATGGCTATGGTGTGTTCCTTTCACGTATAATGGAATCATTAGCCAGGGGCACTGTTGAGAGAAAATCCTCCAGCCAGTTTGTTGTCTTTGTAAACTGTCAACACAAAATAGCCATAAAGAGGTTAGTTCTTTTAAACAAGAGCTTTTCTCACTGCCCTTAGTGTCCAGATTCACAGATATGGAATCCAGTGGAAATTGACTCCAGCATATTCTAAATATGTCTTGCTGATGGTCAAGAATCATCTGACCATGCATACAATCTGTCAAACTTAAATGGACTTCTTTCACCATTCAAACAGAGGTAGGGACCACTGAAACATGAGCTTGACAGCTATTTGTCCAAGATAACCTTTAGTCACTAGAGAAATGCAAGATCAATACAGAAAAAGGTATCATGCTTTCCAACGCAAAGCTCCTCAAAAATGGACAGTTTCCAATTTCCCAAAGAGGCAACCAGTCTCCACCAGCGAACTGGATGATTATTAATTCTAAAACAATTTCGCTGGGTAGTCAAGAAACACAAACTGTCGGGAAAAAAGAGATATATTTCTTTTATAATTTGATCCACACTGACAACCAACACAAATCAAAAACAACAATACGTCATGTAAACTAATCACATAAGGTCTTTGGACTAAAAATTCATTAGCCCAGATTTTTGGGCATTGGAGTCACGATTTGCAACTTGCCTGCTCCAGTTCAGACTGAGTGAGACAACATGCTCAAAGAGACATCTCATCTGAACAATTTTAGCATTAGCTAGTGTATCTCTAATTATACTATCCACTACTGAATGCTGCTACTGAATCCTGCACACAACAGGTGGTCCGAGCAGCATCGTTTGCAAAAGGCAAACTATAATTTAAATGGAAACAGAATGATAAGATGGAATAGAAATTCTTGCAAAGTAAACATGAGGGCAGAGAGAGAGATTCACATTGTCAGACACAGTACTAGAGGTATTAGTAACACAGGGGGTGAGAGGGGAGTCACCATGGTCCTAAGGGGACCAAGATCCTCTAAGGCATTGAAGGCACACTTGCCTTCATCAGTTAGAGCATCAGTTAGATTACAGGAGTTGGGACATTACATTATAACTGTACAAGACATTGATAAGGCCACATTTGGAGTACTGCCTACAAATCTAGTTGTCCTGTTAAAGGAAGGATGTTATTAAACTGGAAAGGGTGCAAAAAAAAATTTACAAGAACTGGAAGGTTTGAATTATAAGGAGAGATTGGACAGACTGAGACTTTTTACCCTGAAGTGTAAGAAGATGGGGAGATTTATAAAATCTTGAGGGGCATAGATAAGATGTGTAATCAAGGTCTTTTCCTTAGGATAGGTGAGTCCAAAACTAGATGGTATAGGCTTAAGGTGAAAGGGGAATGATTTGAAAGGGACCTGAGAGGCAACTTTTTCACACAGAGGATAATTGTATATAGAATGAGCTTCCAGAGAAAGTTGGAATGCTGAATGCATTTGGAATGCAGAGGTGAGTACAATTACAATATTTAAGCGACCTTTGGGCAGGTGCATGGCTGGGAGAGGTTTTTAGGGATATTGGCCAAAAGCAGGCAAATGGGACTAGATTCATTTAGGAAACCTGGTCAGCTTGGACAAGTTGGGCTGAAGGGCCTGTTTTCGTACTGTACATCTTTATGTTCTATGACAATGCTCAGAAGAGAGTGAGAGCAGGTGGTCCAGAAGAATCTGGGCTCAAAGGCCTGGCAGCAGTGCTACAACAAGTCTGATGACCTCACACATGGGTCATGTGCCAATGAATGTATCTTCATATATATCAGATCCACCACAACACCACTCTCATGCTACTCAATACACCAACATCCCCATCACTCGCCAAGCAGCTCTTTCTGATATTCAGGATTCACACTTAATATCTAAATACTCCTCCTCACCCTCCTACACATACCAATGCTGCCAGCCTCATACTCACCTTCTGCTGCCTCCATATACCTCCAGCTATTCAGCAATGGTTAGCACATAATTTAACACAGTGTTATACAACTACTAATATTCTGTCCTCTTGCTTGTAGAACCAGATTGCCTACAATAGAAAGGGGTTGAGTAGAATCAGTGAGGAACAAGGGCATCTTCTCTTGATTCTTAAAGGAGATGGCAAGAACCAAGGCTTCCAATGTAATTGAGAACAATTAGGGTGATAGCATCTTCCTGGCTTATGCCCCAACTCCCAGCTCACTTTCATTCTGCTATCTGACATGGTGAGCAAGCTGCTGATGGTGCAATTATGGAATTCAAACTTCCCATCCCAACCCCATTCCCTCCAACAACTTTCCCCTTTCCACTAACCGCTTTCAGATGTCTGAACTCCGCATGCCCAGCCACAGGAGGCTTTATTTTAATAAAGCAAATAAACTAGCACTGACAAAGAGTTTCTGATACTTGATCTGATCTGGCATGCACAAGCACTGGCACAGCATTTACCTTAGAGGCTGGCATAGAGTTAGGATCACCACAAGATGAGTCATTAGATATGAGTGGGCTGCTTTCACTTCACCTGTAATAAGGGTCCTTAAAAATGCCCTCCTTGCAGCGCCATGCTTCTTTTTATGACTTAACAATACAGATGCGGCCTGGGCATTACACCAGCCAATGCTTGGTACAACATTAGGACAGTGTCAAAGCAATGTTTTCTGGCACATGCAAATTCTCCACATAAGTGCTGCCATATCTTCGCAGGATGTTGTATTGGCTCCACGGTAAGCTGTAGATAGTACATTTTCTACCAAGGAATGATATAGGCACCCAAATAGTGTAATTCACTTTATTTTCACCAGGCGCTCAAGGTAATTACTGTGAAAACATGCTAAGTACAGTTTCTGAACCTCAGCTAAACTGAAGGGAAAAATTCAGTGAAACAGAAAGCTGGTTTGTAAAGTAATTGGCTGAGGTATTGTTCTACAGTCCTGGGTGGCCTTATGACAAAAAGATTCCATGGTGTTCAATCCTGATACAATCAGTTTTGCACAGAAGCCTATAATTCTTTTACTTTTGGACAGCTCTGTAGGAACACATTGGAACGCAAAGTTTACTATGCACTGTCATTTGTATGAAAATCAACCCATTAGTGCTAAAAAATTATATATTTCAAAATTTAATGATGAAGGATTTGATATTTCTTGGCTCTTGTTGATAGAATAGGATTTGTGCAATAGATTAGATCTCCAACAATATATGATTTCTATTGGCAACTTCTAAAAGTGAAAAATTACAGAACCTGCCCATCTGAAAAAATGCAACTGATAAAAGTGAAACCCCATCCGAAACAATGCTTTCCTATTTAAAACTAATATAGGTAAGTTAATAAGGAAAAAAATGTTTTGACACATTATACCGTGCTGGCACAATGAAATTGTGTTAAACGGATGCTGTGGGTTGTCAGCTATTACAACAAATCACTCAAGCATATGTACTACTGAGTTTTTTTTAAACTTGGCAGAGCATATGCTATCTCCAGAAGTCTGACAAAACCATTGCTGTGAAAATCAGATAAAAGTAAAAAGAAATATATGAATTTACACTGTACTTTAATCTTAGTGAAATATCCCCAAATGCTTCACACATCATTTTCATAGTGAGGTGACTTTTAATTTTGGCAACTATTGCGGAGATCATAGAAGTGAAAAATAATGCATTGTCTGAATTCTTAGAGAAGGGGTTTTGAATCTTGTTTGCATTACTTCATAGTGATACAGCACAAAGATGAATCAGTGATTCTCCATCGATGGCAATGTACAATACTAAAAGTTCAGCCATTCCCTATCTCATTCCAAAGAATGAAAGTTTCATTTGGGTTCATTAAATTAAGTTTTCATCCTGAGACTAATTTTTCTTTCATTTTATGCAAGTGTATGATGTGACATAGGATTGTTGGCATTTTTTCCACATTCACATTTTCAGCACCATCCTATTACCATCAACATATCTGCAGGATGCTTCAATGCTAATGGACGCACAAAACATGAAAGCCTTGCCTGCTTGCCCAATTTGTACCACCAAGATCAGGGAATTATGTTTTGCATCTTTGTGTCATTGAACGTTTGTGATAATGTTATAGTCTGGATTTCAAATTAATGTTTTCTCATAAAACTAAAGGGATTTACAATAAAGGACGAGGGAGTCCTTGCATGTCAATGCTGAAAATAAATCTGAAGTATTTGTATCAGTTGAAGCAATTTGCATTGTTGAGACATTTTCAGTCAAAAGTGCTGAGTGGGTGTTCCAGCTCAGTCTGTCCCTGAGGTCCTTAAGATGCTCTGACGAAGAGTTTATGGGCTCAAACAGTTAACTCGACTTTCTTTTTCCACTGATGCTGCTAGATCTGCTGAGTTTTTCAGCATTTCCTGTTTTTGTGTCATAAGATGCCAGTCCTCAACCAATTCAACTCACTCCAGGTGATTTCAAGAAATGGCTGAACACATTGGATATGGACCTGACAACATCCTAGATGTAATGCTAAAGGCATGTACTCCAAAACTAGCTCTGCCCTTAACCAAGTTGTTCAAATCCAACTACAACACTAGCATCTACCCAACAATGTGGAAAATGTCCCATGTTTGTCCTGCTACAAGAGGCAGAATGAATCCAATCAGATCAATTCCTGCCCCACTGGTCTACTTTGGATCATCAAGTTCAGAAATCAATCCCTTCATCCCTGGAACCAACCAAATTAATCTTCTCTGAACTGTTTCCAATGAAGGTAAATCCATCCTTATGTAATGAGAGCAAAATAGTCTGCCCAATTTTATTTTACAGTCTGCAATAGCACTTGGACAGCATTCAAGTTTAGGCTAACAATGACAGCCATTATTAGTGCCACACAGGTGTCAGATAATAAGCATCTCCAACTATGGAAAGTCCAGCCAGCCATTCTGATCTTCACTGCCATCACCACTTCCAAGTACTGAACTATTAATGTCCATTAGGTTACTATTGGCCTGACATTTAACCAGACCATGTTTATGTTTATAAACTCTGAGTGAAGGCTGATTACACTGCAAGAAGCAGCTTCCCTCTAACCACACTAAGTCTCTTCACTACTCACTTGGAGCCATAACACTCAAGCTTGACACCATATAAAAAATAGCAGATCACTGGCCTCAATAGCCACCTTTTGTACAACAGATGCAGTTTAGCTGCAGGAAACAATATTTAAAAGGTCAACAGCAGCAACTCACCAATGTTACCTTGACAGAATTCCTTCTCCTAACAAGGACAATAAAGACGTCTCACAACACCAGGTTAAAATCCAACAGGTTTATTTGGAATCATAAACTTTTGCAGCGCTGCTTCTTTATCTGATGAGGCTTTAAACTGGTGTTGTGAGACTTCTTACTGTGCCCACCACAGTTCAATGCTGGCATCTCTACAACAAGGACAAGAAAAGCAAAGTATAGGAACAACATTTTTAAATTTTGTTCTGTGTCAAACCATCCTGACTAAGTCATATGTTGCCTTTCCATCATCATCATTGAGCCAAAACCTTCGCAATTCCCTCAATACTATCATTGAAGCATCATTGTCACAAGAAATTGATGTTGAAAAACAGATCTATCACCATAGCTGAAGGAAAATAGGAATGGGCAATGCCTTGCCAGCATTGCTCATACTTCCACAACAATTTTTAAAATGTGATGTTAGTATTATTCGCAAAATAACTCTACAAAAGAAATCTAGCTTTTTAGATTTTAAATTACCTCAGTTTTTAGGATCAAAACACCTTTGCCAATGGCAAAAATATTACCTGGTATGTATGTGAGTCTCAAAATAATTCTTCAACCACAATATTACATTTCTGAATATATTCTTTATTAATTTTTAGAAATCATTTGCTATGTTTAGCAAAGAATAATAAGAATCTCAAAATATAAATCTGTAATTTTGGTCAAAATATGGCCCTGTGAAGCAATATTATATGAGAGCCTATTTTTATAACTCCTGTGGATGGAGTTGTGAGGTAACTTTATATACTTGGAACCTCATATCTACTGTATATTGAAATCACAACAGAAAATGAATGGGAGCCAGTAACCCATCTGAATATCATAGGTATTTTATAAGGTTTGAACCTATTAACAGCTTTATTTTAAAAAACATATTTGTAAGAAGAACTGTTTGTCAAGCTCGTTCCCCACTTGAGGTACAACACACCCCATTTCACACCACCACCACTGATACCACACACCAATTGAGGCATTTTGAATTTCCAATTTGAGATATATTTTCAACTCTAGTTATGTTTCCTTCAACCTATCACTTCTTGCTGTGGCCATCATTCCCTCTCCTGCGCTCTCTCCTCCCTTTCCTCCAGCTTCTCTCCTCTCCCATCAGCAAGCCAAAATGCTCCAGTGAAACATTATTTGGAGATTATTTGTCCATTATCTCAGCTCGGAGTTTGTGGGAAGATCCACAAGGGACATGGAGAGAAAACAAAGACCATCAAATATTAAGCAATTTTAAAATTAAATGTATGGCAGTTAGACAACACAGCATTAAAAAATCGATACTGATAGCTTTGTGACAGAGAAATTGAAATCATAGCTCACATGCTGCTAAGATATTAAACCAAGTTGGGGAGACCAAGGAGCTCTTGCAGCAGTTGAACCTTTCCTATCTTAATCAACACCAGTTAAACGTGCACTGAAATAAAGACAACTGCGCAGAATATTCAATCATTAGGATTGCACTGATGACATCAGAAAAGAACTAGCCATGCATTTCCAGCCAAATTCAGCAGTTTCCTGCCTTTATTCCTTCCCCTGTAGAGATTGTTCTCTTGGACAACATGTTCAGTTTCGAAACCAAAATTTTATACGACGGCTAGCTTTATTCCCAATTATACTGGAATGCTTTCTTGCCCATTAGAATACTTATTGTTAAAAAATGTAATAAATCAAATGGATTTTCATTTTGATGACAAAAACTACTTTTGCTCCTAAAGTAACTAAACCAACATGTTTTTGATGTCCAATCAATGTGTCATTTCAAGCATTTCAAACTAAAGGTTAAAAATAAATTGAGATTTGATTTGAAAGACTAACACATAAGATACTACTTTTGACTTGAGAACCAAGTGAGTAAAAATGTCAAATAAATATAACTAAAAGTCTTAATACAGGGCATTAAATAAACACATTCTCTGGCATTGACACACACTCTACAAAAAATAATGCAATCTGGTGAACTGGTGATGTCTCTCCCTCAATGTCAAGAAAACAATGGAGATACTACTGACTTCAAGAAGCATAGTGGAGGGCATCCCCCTGTTTACATCAAATGGTGACAAGGTAGAAATGGTCGAGAGCTTCAAGTTTTTAGGTGTCCAGATCATCAACAACCTGTCCTGGTCCTCCTTGCCGATATCATAGTTAAGAAAGCCCACGAATGCCTCTACTTTCTCAGGAGACTAAGGAAATTTGGCCTGTCTACTACAACTTCACCAGCTTCTACAGATGCACCATAGAAAGTACTCTTTATGATTGTATCACAGCTTGGTATGGCTCCTGCTCTGTCCAAGACCTCAAGAAACTACAAAAGGTTATGAACAAAACCCAGTCCATCACTCAAACCAGTCTCCCTCCCACTGACACTGTCTACACTTCCTGCTGCCTCAGAAAAGCAGCTAGAATAATCAAGGGCCCACACATCCCTGACATATTTTTTTCCACTTTCTTCCATTGGGAAAAAGATACAAAAGTATCATGTATCAACTGACTTAAAAACAACTTCTTCTCTCCTGCCATCAGAGTTTTAGAATTACAGAGTCATAGAAACCCTGCAGTGTTGAAGGAGGCCATTTGGCCCATCGAGCTTGACTGATAATAATCCCACCCAGGCCCTATCCCCGTAACCCTACATATTTACCCTAGTCCCCCTGTCACTAAGGGCAATTTAGCATGGCCAATCAACCTAACCCACACATCTTTGGACTATGGGAGGAAACTGGAGCACCTGGAGGAAACCCATGCCGACATAGAGAGAGTATGCAAACTCCATACCGTGGCCCGAGGCTAGAATTGAACCTATGTCCCTAGTACTAAGGAAGCAGTGCTAACCACTGTGCCACACTGCTGTCCCTTATTGAATGGACCTACGTCGCATTAAGTTGATCTTTCTCTACACTCTGGCTATGATTATGACACTACATTCTGCATTCTCTCCTTTCCTTCTCTATATATGGTAAGCTTTGTCTATAGAGCACACAAGAAACAATACTTCTCACTGTATATTAATAATGTGACAATACTAAATCAAATCCAGTCAAATCAATCAGCTAGTTACTTCTGCAGTAATGATTTTAAAAATAAGATCCAATCGAATGGCACTGAGGATAATCTAAGAAATACTTGATAAAATCTTCCATAATATGGACAACTATGGAATTTATTATTTTTCTTTAGTCTGTATCCTGTACCCTGCATCCATGCTTCCAGAACTCTACCAATTCCACTCTGAAACCACAACTGAACAAAGTTGTGATAGAATTCTGATAGTAATTCTCCTCTTTCCAAGTTTCTTTATTTTCTTGGTATTATGCTGAAATTTGGAACTTGATGCATGAATGAACTAAATGGTGTCATGAGTTAGGATTTCAATTCAGTGTTATACTACTCGTAGGAGGCAACCAATTTAAATATTAACATTCCCCAAAGCAATGTATTTCTAAATTCCTTTCACTGGTGATGTGTGTCATTTTTTTTAATAAATATTTGTGTCAGCACTCAGTATTCACAGGGATTACCATCTGCAAACAAATTAGATTTTACTTGATTTTGCCACAAGCTATCTTATGTAATTGTATTAGACGGAATGTCTGCATTACAAAAGTAGATTAAATATTATTTACGTGTCACATTTATGCAGTTGGTATTCAAATAGATTTTACAAAGAAGTCTGCTATCTGTTCTGAAATTTAACAGCATGCTGGCAAAGCAGTTTAAGTTCCATTCCAGCCTTGGGTGACAGCCTATGTGGAGTTTGCACCTTATCTGTGTGTTTCCTCCAGGTGCTCCAGTTTCCTCCAACATTCCAAAGATATGCAGGTTAGATGAATTGGTCATGCTAAATTGCCCTATAGCATCCAAAGTTGTATAAGTTGGGTGGATTGACCATGGTAAATGCATAGGGTTACGGAGATAGGACAGGTGGGCTGGGACTGCATAAGATGCTCTGTTGGAGATTTGATGCAGACTCGATGGGTTGAATAGCCTTCTTCTGCACTGTAGGGATTCAATGGTTTAAGTTCACTGTCTGATAAGGATAACGTGATCACTTTAACCCACCGTCTATCTACATGTCATGAAGTAGCTACTTCTTTTCTCCAATTAGTTCCTGACTGGAGAAAACTCATCATTTCAAGTTCCTTTTTGTCATTGTCCAGATTACCTTTCACTACTTTGTCTTTTAGTTTTACTGCTGCTGTTGCTCAGATAACCTCACCTCTGGCTACTGTGACCTGATTTTGCCTAATCCCAATAAAAGTAAAGCATAAATAGAAAAGATTTTTAACGAATCTGAGCTATTGACAAACAGTCTTATGCAACTGTTACTTCTGCAGTAATGATTTTAAAAATAAGATCCACTCGAATGGCACTGAGGATAATCTAAGAAATACTTGATAAAATACTTGATAAAATGGACAACTATGGAATTTATTATTTTTCTTTAGTCTGCTCTTGAAATGTATCCTATACCCTGCATCCATGCTTCCAGAACTCTACCAATTCCACTCTGAAACCACAACTGAACAAAGTTGTGATAGAATTCTGATAGTAATTCTCCTCTTTCCAAATTTCTTTATTTTCTTGGTATTATGCTGAAATTTGGAATTTGATGCATGAATGAACTAAATGGTGTCATGAGTTAGGATTTCAATTCAGTGTTATACTACTCGTAGGAGGCAACCAATTCAAATATTATAAAAAGAATATAAAAAGGCAACTGCTTTCTTTTAATTGAGGAATCTAAATTAAATTAAAGGTTCATTACACACTACCAAGGTTGAAAATAGTCAGCAAAAACAAGTAGATCAGGAAATGTAACTAAAAAAGGTGAGCAGATTGCATGAGGAACAAAATAATACAAGTGTGGTTGAGGGGGAAGTTGTGGCAACAATTTGCATAGTTTTGAGGTTCTATAAAGCTAAAGTTGAGAATAGGAAAAATTGCAATTTTTATTAGGAAGTTGAATGTATTAATTCATTGACTTTAAATTCCACCAGCTGCTATGGTGGGATTTGAACTTCTGTCTCCAATGCATAAGCTGGATCTTTGGATCATCAGTCCAACGACTTTATCACTATGCCATTTTCTCACCTATATCAAATATGCTATAACGTAGAGATGCCATCATTGGACTGGGGTGGGCACAGTAAGAAGTCTCACAAGCCAGGTTAAAGACTCACCTGATGAAGGAATAGCACTCCGAAAGTTTGAGATTCCAAATAAACCTGTTGAACTTTAACTTGGTATTGTGAGACTTCTTACTGTGTTCAAATATAACAAACAGTAAGTTGCTGAAGAATTTGTACAGACCCAAAATATTAACTCTGTTTCATTCCCCACAGATGCTGTCAGACCTGCTGATTTTATCCAGGATTTTCTGTTTTCATTACAGATTTCCAGCATCCACATGCAATATGTTACTTGTATAAGAAACAGAAGGTAGTGTGATTTTATAATATTATTGATACTGTTCAATCAATACTGAATATGTACTGAATAAGCAGGTTATGTAAAGTAACACATCTTAGTGCTGTGGTTACTTCATCCATGAGACTGCACAGAAGACACCATCATGTAATGCTGCATCCTTTGATGATGTTTATAGTATCTGATTATAATATTAAACATCTCTTCCCAAGTCTCTGATATTAATTTCTATCAACGTGTCTGGATAGGCACCAGAGTATAGTGATCAGAGGATTTTCATAGTAACTTCATTGCAATGTTAATGTAAGCCTACTTGTGACACTAATAAGTAAAGTTTAAACCTTATTGCAAAGATCAAACAAACCACAACTTTAAACTCTGATGTGTTGCAGTCATTGTTCTAGTTTTCATCTCTCTTCCCTTCTTATTAGGGCAACCAATATCGTAGTTTCACAAGTTTACTAGATTGGGTATTTTTTTCTTTAAAAGATGTTGGGGGTTTGAGGGCTGTGAGTGGTTTTTCAGACTATGCAGGACAGCAGGGAATTGGTAGATGTCTCAAGTTCACTAGTCAGGTTGTCATCTGGTTTGGTGGATGAATGTCACATCTGTTGTTGGTTAGATTGTGTAGATGATTATTTCCATGAGGTAGGAGGCAGTTTCTGTTTCTCAGCCAGTGAACATATATCCATCTTACCATACCATGGTCTATTATGAATTAAATCCATGAATATAGTATCTATTCAACCACTTGGTCTTCGATCCAAATTACCTCTTCTGGTTGGAGGATTAACAGATTGCATACTTTGTGATGTTTGCCATAATTCCACATCTGGCTGGAAAAACTTTTGCCACCTTTCTCTCTCACTTTATTCAAATCATCAGCTTGTACTTGTAACATGAGTTTTGAGAACATAAGAACATAAGAAATAAGAGCAGGAGTAGGCCATCCAGCCCCTCGAGCCTGCCACGCCATTCAATAAGATCATGGCTGATCTGTTGTGGTTCAGTACCACTTTCCCGCTTTCTCTCTGTAACCCGTAATTCCCTTGTCAATCAAAAACCTATCTACTCTTGACTTGAACATATTCAGTGACGAAGCCTCCACCACTTCATCAGGCAGAGAATTCCAAAGATTCACCACCCTTTGTGTAAAGAAATTCCTCCTCAACTCTGATCAGAACCGCACCCCGCCCCCCCCCACCAATCTTGAGGCTGTGCCCTCTAGTCCTGCTATCTTTGTCAAGCTGGAAGAGTCTCTCAACCTCTACTCTATCCATACCTTTCATTATCTTATACATCTCTATAAGATCCCCTCTCAGCCTTCTAAACTCCAAAGAGTACAAATCTAGCCTATTCAGTGTCTCCTCATAATCCAACGTCCTTATCTCCAGTATCAGCCTAGTGAACCTTCTCTGCACCCCCTCCAAGGCCAATATATCCTTCCTTGAATGCGGCGACCAAAACTGCACACAGTACTCCAGCTGCGACCTCAACAGTACCCTACACAGCTGCAAAAGTACCTCCCTACTTTTATATTCTATCCCCCTAGCTATAAAGGCCAACATTGCATTCACCTTCTTGATCACCTGCTGCACCTGCATACTGTGTTTTTGCGATTCATGCACAAGGTCCCTCTGCACCGCCGCATGCTGCAGCTTTTCTCCATTTAAATAGTAGCCCTTTACTCCCACCAAAGTGAATAACTTCACACTTGCTAACATTATACCCCATCTGCCAAGTCCTCACCCACTTACTCAACCTATCCAGATCCCTCTGCAGGCTTTCCATACCCTCCACACAATTTGCTTTTCCACTCATTTTCGTGTCATCAACAAATTTCATCACCCTGCACTCAGCCCCTTCCTCCAGATCATCTATGTAAATGGTAAATAGTTGAGGCCCCCAGCACCGATTCCTGGGGCACTCCACTAGTCACTAGCTGCCAATCAGAATAGCACTCATTAATACCTATTCTCTGCTTCCTATTAAACAACCAATCCTCTATCCAATCTAATACCCTACCCCCGACTCCCTACACCCTAACCTTCTGCAGCCATCTTTTGTGAGGCACCTTATCAAACGCCTTTTGGAAATCCAAAAACACCACATCTACCGGTTCCCCTCTATCTACCGCACTAGTCACTTCCTCATAGAACTCCAATAAATTCATCAAGCACGACTTCCCCTTAACGAATCCGTGCTGCATCTGCTTAATCAAACCATTCGTATCCAGGTGCCTCATTATTTCCGCTTTGACGACAGATTCAAGCAGATGTTAAACTAACCGGCCTATAATTCCCTGCCTTCTGTCCGCTACCTTTTTTAAACAACGGCATAACATTAGCTGTTTTCCAATCTTCCGGCACTTTCCCAGAGTCCAGCGAATTCTGAAAGAATAGGGAATTGAGTCTTTTTCGCTTAAGAAGTTTAAATAATCATGATGAAAAGGAAAATACCGTCAATGGTTCTCTTATTTAATGATAATGAATATCACAAGTAATACATCTCGACATGGAGTGGGATTTTCTGGGCTCACTTGCTCCAAGGCTGGAAAATCCCATCCAAGATCAATAGACCTTTGCATACTCCATGTCCCATCTTGGGAATCCCAGGGGGTGGAATGGAAAAATTCTGCCCATCATCTCTTCCAATGACTGTGAAAGACCTTTTTATTAAAAGGAGTACCTTGCTCTGGCTCAACATTTTGTGATGTCCTCAGAGTCCTTAATGTGGCCATTATCTCATCATAGGTAAGTAAATCATCAACTACACTGAGGTGTTCTCTCTGCTTAGAGTATCATCTGAGAATGGGATTGTGTAGCATGTATGCTGGCCATCCTTTAATGCAGTATTCTCTGACCTGAGCATATTATTCATCAGATTTTTGCATAATTCTTATTCAGTCACTGAGTTATTGCAGGTAGATTTCTGATTGTTGCTGATGCAAAGGTTTCTACCTCTTTAATAAGGGCTACTTCACCTTGATCAGGCCTTACTACTGAGGTATGGGACAAAACATTTGTTGTAATCTATTGACTTCCCTTCTGTCTTTACATCAAACCTTATCATCTTAGTCTGAACCATTGTGCTTGTGGATGCATTTTTGCTAATGGCTTAGAATTTAAGAGTGCCACTAAGGGTTTGGGATTTATCTCTAATTTGAAATGGAGACCACAGACATAATCTGTCCATTTTTCTTTCTCTATCACTGCATATCTCTGTTAAGTCTCTGTCAGTGAATGGTATACCTCGTAAACTGATCTACCCTTTCCATCTGTATCTATCTGGAAGAGTACAATTCCCAATCCTGTAAAAGATTCATTGACAGCAACAATAATGGACAGTTCACAGTGAGCTAAAATATCAAGTGATACCAGCATCCATCTGATTTTCTCAAAAGAACAGGGCTGGAATTTTATTTCCCCACTCACCGCAGGAATCAGGGCAGATGAAGGGCAGACATTTGGAAGGTCCATTGACTTCATGTGGGATTTTACAGTTTTGGGATGAGCAGAGCAGTAAAATCCCGCCCCAGGTTTGTGTTTCCTCCCAGACTATGAGTTGTTCCAAAAAAGTTTCATATTAGATTTGAAACATTAACTATTTCTCTCCCCACAAATGCTGCCAGATCTGAGCTCTTGCAGCATTTTCCATTTTTATTATTATAAACTGCCCTGTTGAACAGTGGATGTAGTGACTTATTGATGATAGACATCCATCTATGTCCAACTTGGTTTACCACACTGAGGAATCTCTGGAGCTCTCAGGAAACTCTTTGATTGCTCTCATCTTCTGTGCGTTAATTCTTGGCACCCACAAAATGCCCAAGGAACCTAGAGTCAGCTGGAAGAATTTGCATTTATTTTTGAATATGAGTCCCACCTCCTCTAAGCATCACAGAATGGATTACATTTTAGTGTTATGTTCTGTCTGAAAGGATTCATGTATCAGGATATCATCCATGTGACATACTAGTATGATGTAGAGATGCCGGCGTTGGACTGGGGTAAACTCAGTAAAGTTTTACAACACCAATTTTAAATCCAACCAATTTATTTGATAGTAAATCCGCGAGCTTTTGACGCTATGCGCCTTTGCGCATTTGCCTGACGAAGGCGCATAGCGTCGAAAGCTTGCAGATTTACTATCAAATAAATTAGTTGGATTTAAGATTGGTGTTGTAAAACTTTACTGGACATACTAGTATGTCCAGTACTCCTAGGATGTTTGCCATTGTCCACTAGAAGAGCTTTACATCATCTAAAAGCTCCCTTCCAACTATATATCTTTCTGATTTGGAATTTTATTGCTACTCTTTCACTGTCACTGGGTCAAAATTCTGGATCTCCTGCCTTAACAGCTTTCTCTGCACATGATGCACTGTAGCAGTTCAAGAAGATGACACCAACGCCCTCTCAAGGCAAATACAGATGAGCAACAAATGCTGGTTTTACCAAAGATGTTCACACCCCATAAATTCGTAAAATAAGAACTGTTGGGTTATAGAATTTTTATGAGATGTAATAGAGCAGGTTACATTTTTCAATCAAAATTTGTGATTTTTCATTCTAAATGACTAACTTTAACTGGTCCATGTGGGAATGATACCGAGATTTGAAACAGATTAAAGGAGTGCAATAAAACAGAGGAGGTGAGACAAGTCAAGACCCAAAGAAAATTGGTTGCAACTTCAGCTTTGAATAATGGTCAAAGGATATTGAGTGCAAAAAAAGGAGCTGTTTTTCAAGGGCTCAATCAATCTTGCACTGGAATTTTGGCAGAGAAGCTGAAGAACCCATGCGGAAATTCACCCCACTAATTTTATCTAACATAAATTCACTTATATTCATTATATTCTTGATTTTTTCCTGGGTTGTGGCTTTCATAGTGATGGATTGGCAGATCAAAGCCAAATCCTACCAACCTATATTCCAAAATAATTTCCAGCCAGCGAGTTGCATGGTCATTCCATGACAGCAAGTCAACTTCAATACTAATCCCAGCTGATCTGGAGGAAGGGTGCCACAAGACCCATTATAGAATCATGGAATGGTTTAAGTATAAGATGTGGCCAAATCAGTCCATCATGTCTGTACTGGCTGTCTGCAAGTGTAATTCACTTCATGTCATTCCTCCTCCACTTCCTCTCCCCCCAACCCCACCACCGCTACCACCACTGCTACCATCACTACTACCAACCATTTCCCTATAGCTTTGCACATTTTCCTCTTCAGGTAACAATCTTTTGAAAGCTATACTTGAATCTGCCTTCACCACTTTCAGGTTGTGTATTCAAAATCCTACACACTCAATGTGTAAAAAAAATTTTCCTCATATCACCATTGTTTCTTGTGTTAATCAGCTTGAATCAGAGTCCTCTGGTTCTTGATTCTTCCCCCAATGGAAACATTTACCCCTACTTACTCTATCCAGAGCCTCTTTGATTTTAAATACCTCTATCAAATCTCTTCTCAACCTTCTCTTCTGCAAGAACAGCAATCTGTCTAAGTACAGATGTTCCTCATCCCTGGAACCCTTCTTCTGGATTCTTTGTGCGCCCTTTTTCATTCTTTCATAACAGTATGATTTAACAAAGAAAGAACCTGCATAAGCTATAAAAAATATATTAAAAGAGCACACAGAATCTAAAGATATATTATCATGATCATCTTTGAGATGATGTAGCCTAAAAATTTGCTCATAGCTACTTGTCAATCACTGCTCTGAATGGGTTGTCTATCTAACATATATCGAATTCAGTAAGCTGCCAAAACCTCCTGGGCATACCGAGATAACTCGCCTGCCAAGAGGCTTTCAACTTCAGACTGCTGCAGTAGTGGCACTGGATTCAGGTAAATGCTGATTGGTATGGGAACAACTGGGAATAGGGTGTATGATTGGAAAGTGCATGATCAGGAGCAGGAGATGGGGACAGGGAGTGGTAAGCACCTGTGGTTTTGATGTAGAACTTCCCACTTCCACATCTGCTAGTTAATTAAGTATATAAAAGTATATTTTTGGTGGCAGCTCTGGTAATTAGGTTGCATATAAACCTGATTTCCTTGGCATAGCTGGCAATTTATTTGCAAATGAAAAAGGTTGGCACTGTTTCAAATCCAGGCCTTGGATACATATTGTTCACCTACACCAATGTGACAGGCAGCATACTTCTGGCTTTTAATAAGCACTCCTTTTGGCTCCTAAAGGCTGGATGTTGCATCATCAGCATTCAAGATCAATAATTATTTTAAAGGGCACTATTAATCCAAAAAATAGCTCATGCATCAGTGGACAGGAAGAATCTGTCACATCCTTTGATTTCATCAAACCAGATCATTTGCCCTGGTGCAGAAGGGCAAAGCCTACTTTGATGGAACTGGTTGTAAAGCAGTGTTGGCTGGAAGAAAATGTCTTGTTTAAATGATTGTGTAACAGTAAAGCTGTTTTTTGTTGCCACAGCACAATAATGCACCAATTACTCTAAGGGTTTCCTGTCATGTGTCACCAAACAGTAACTTTGAAACAAGCTAGATCCTTCCCAAAAGAAAGGAGGAGAGAACTCAAAGAGAAACTTGTCATATTTGAAGGAGGACTGTATTGAAATAATCCCAAAAGAATGTTACTTGTTTGTCATCATCACTGGAAAATGTTGCTTAGCTGAGGCACACCTATAAAAATCTGGTTACTTCATCAATATTAAACATTCAACACGCTTTCCCAGCAAAACAATTCCATCCCAATTGTAAATGAATTACCACAGTTTTATTGTTGAGAATGACTCTGTTCCTGAAAGAAACTCAATTTATTAAAAAGAGTCTTTCATGCATGGTGGAATGATTGTACAAAGCTGCAACATGTACTTGCAGAACACAAGAGTTATTGTTCATGGCTCACTGCATATTTTTATTACAGGATTCCAATATCTGTTTTCCTTATCTGATGCAGGATGCATTCCAAGGCATACAGTGTTATAGTCACATTATACAACATCCCATTTAACCTCAACTGGCCTCTATGATATGACTAATGTTTTTCGGAAAATTATTTTACAAGATTTGTCAGAAATAAAACAAAGAATTATCATATGCCATCAATTAATGCTCCTATTTATTCATGTTAAGCACCATTAGAATTCCAATTGAGATGGTGTTGAAGTATCAGTTCTGTGTAAAAATATTATAGTAAGGTTTAAATTAGTAAAGATGATAATTAAGTCCTGGCAGATAATTTTGCTTAAGGCTGAAATATGTTATCCTATCTCTATATGGCTTTGAGTAGACTTTTTAAATCCACCTGAACATTGGTCAATAGTTAAAATATTTAAAGGGAAGTAGAAAACCACAAACCAAGGTTTTACATGTAAATTTAAATGAATGAAAGATAAATTCATTGGAAAAATCTAAATTGAAATGTTATTGAATAAACCTGAAGAAAGATAGTGGGAAGAATGAGTAATGAATATATGTATTAATAATAATTTAATACAATATAAACCCAGTGAATACCTCTAAATGCAACAATTTGACTGGTATATCTAAGCAATGATGGTGAACAAATGAACTCAGAGATTATACGAAAATAAAAAAAGGTGCATAAAATACAAGGAAACTGAAAATTTAAGACACCGCAAGAGGTAAAATAAAGCGTGAAAGGAACAGAAAGAAATTAATGAGCTACAAAAGGAACATGAATATTTGCAGGGGATAAAGCTAAAAAAGCAATTTTAATACCTTTTATTAAGCAGAGAGAAGTAAAGTCAATTAAAGTCAGATATAGGCAAGTCTCTAAAGGATATTAAGGGAATGGCAGACTTGTTAAATGCATACACTTGGTCTTGTGGAGGGGAGTATGGTAGCAAGGCGTGTCCAATAAAGGTTCAGTAGATTTTAGTAGTAGCATCTTGTTATAATAATTTTCTTCCATTTCCTGCTCAGCAGTTGACCAAATTGACTGTGGGAGTCTGGTATAAATAGGTAATGAAGTGTCCACTTCTTTCTGACTATCAGACAAAATGAAACCCAATGTCATAGGAGCAGATGCATGCTCAGCTGGGGATAAAATACCCAGTTTTTAATTTTTAAATCCCTGAACTCTTTTCTGTTCTTTCTGGTAGGTTTATGGTGATCTTTGTGTCTATCTTGAAAGTAGGAGAAGAGAACAATACATTTGTGGTACAAGGAAATCTAATAAATATTTAGGGGAGGAATTGAACAGGTTTAATTAAAATTTAAAAAAGGCAAGAAAGAAAATAACGGCACTTAAGAAAAGGAAGTCTCCAGGATTTGATTGTTTTCACAATGAAAAGAAATAGGTGAGAAACTGCAGCTGCATTCGTCATAATTTTCCAAAGCTTCTTAAATTTAGGATTTGGATTTAAAATTGCAAATGTCTTTCTGTCTTTGAAAAAAGAAGGAAGGAATTGGGTGGGACAGGGTGAGACAACTGGACATGATCTGAGGGGGATAATTGGCCATAATTGAGGAACTTTTTCAGGATAATGATCAATACACAAGGGAATCTGGGCCATTAAAACAAACAAAATAAAATTGATCAAAATGATATGCCAGCCTCTTCTATAATCTGGCTCCAATTAGATTGGGCCTGACAAAGTCGCTTTCACTGTTTCTCCACTCAGGCTTTCAAATGAATTGAAAGGCAGGTTGTAATGATATTATCTGATCCAATCCATCCACATCCTTTCTGTAGCTGTGGCACTGCTCTAAACAGCAAATTAAGACCGAGACACAGCAGAGTGAGCT
This sequence comes from Sphyrna mokarran, assembly GCA_024679065.1. Classification (NCBI taxonomy): domain Eukaryota; kingdom Metazoa; phylum Chordata; class Chondrichthyes; order Carcharhiniformes; family Carcharhinidae; genus Sphyrna; species Sphyrna mokarran. The sequence continues at coordinate 72,205,347 of JAGIQG010000005.1, forward strand.
GCTATCAGGAGGTATGCAATTAGCCTCATTTTAACAGCCATGACTGAATGAGTTAAATTTGGAGCCAAAGTGACTGAGCACTAGGACAAGTTTCATTTGATCAAAGAGAGTCAGTGTGAATTTGTGAGGGACAGCTCATGGTTGACCAAACTTGTTGAATTTTGTAAGACAGCCTCCGTTAAGGATAGTGTATAGCAATAATGAATACATGAACTTCGAAAAAAAACACATTACAAAGTTCTGCACTAGAGACTGTTAGCAGAAATGAGAGCTTACTGAACTGGAAATAACCTTACATATGAGTAGGTAAGTTTGTTGGAAAGTAAGAGACAAAGTACATGGATAAAGGGAAGTCCTCTGGCAGAATGTAACAAATGCTGTTCTTAGTTCTTTCTCAAATATATTAATCATCTAGATGAAGAAATAGGGAGTTGTATACCCAGCTTTGCAGATGACAATACCTTTGGATGTGCAGCAAGTTGTGTAGGTGGGAGCAAAAAGTTACAAAGGTACGTAGATTATGTAGACTAAGTGAGTGGGAAAAACTTTGGCAGACGGAGTTCAATGTGGGAAAATGCAAGGTCATTCACTTTTAATCTGACAAAGATAAACTTAAAGATTATCTTTCCAATGATAGAATAGGTGTAGGAGAGCAGAGGAGGGATTTGGGATACCAAACAAACAAATCACTAAAAATTAATATATAGGTTGAAAAGTATTTATCTCAAAAAGGGTTAAAATACAAAAAGAGGAAGTCCTGCTTCAGTTTCACACTCTCTCAGAGCCTATCTGGAGTATTCTAAGCAATGAAGCTCAGGAACAATGTTTGTCATTGGAAGGGATAATGGCATAGAGTCGCCAGCACCTGTATCACCTGTACTGGGCGGCACAGTGGCACAGTGGTTAGTGCTGCTGCCTCACATCTCCAAGGGCCTGGGTTCGATCTGCATTTTGGACCACTGGCTGCGAGGAGTTTGCACGTTCTCCCTGTATCTGTATGGATTTCCTTCACATGCTCCAGTTTTCTCCTGAAGTCCAAAGATGTGCGGATTAGGGGTGTATTGGTGATGCATTGAGATGTGTAGTTAGAAGGATTAGTGGGGTAAATATGTGAGATTAAGGGGATCGAGCCTAGAATGGATTGTTGTTGTGCAGACACGATGGGCCGAATGGCCTTATTCTGCATTGTACAGTTTCTATGATTCATAAAATCAGGGTCTAAATAATTAAATTATGAGTATAAGTTATATAAATCTGACTGTACTCCTTTGCACATAAAATAGTGAAGGGCGATCTAATTAAGACACTTAAATGATAAAGGAATTTGATATGGCAGATACAGAGAAATTGTACCTTTTTGGGCAAGCCAGAGCTAGAAAATCAAATCTTAACATTAGAGGTAGACCATTCCATAATGAAATCAGAAAGTACTTTTTCCACACAAAGGCTACTAGAAATTTGGACTATTTACCTCAAAAGATTGTGAATGGGGGATCAATTGAAATTTGCAAGACCGAGATTGATTGATTTTTGTTGAGTTAGAGTATCAAGGGATATGGAGAAGTCATATTAATGAAATTGAGGTGTGGGTCAGCCATCATTTAACTGAATGATGGGACAAACTCGAGGTTCTAAGTGACATTCAGTTCCTATGTTTTTCCTCTTGAATAAGGTGAACAAAAGCGAAGAAAAACTACTTCATCTCTTAACCTTTTGGGTTTGGTCTCATTCAACTCCTGTTGTTACTGCTAAAATACCAGCAGCAGTCCAAGTAAATAATTACCAGGTTACGATCCATGATCATTACCATTTCCAAGTGATTATTCACAGCTTTAACTGAAGAAAAGGAGGAGACGATGATTCTGTATATGGGCTTAAATAACAGGGTGAGTTCAGCAGGTTGAAAGGCTCATTCTCATTGAAAGTCCCAGATGCAATGAAGCTGTAAATCAACTGTCATGTTTATCTACGATAGCATAATTGTGGAAGAGGTGCACCTATTAGCGGCAATAACCATTGTGTGTTTTCACTTGGATGAAGGCTTCAATTAAGAATGGAAGAAATGGGGAGCAAAAGCATATCAGTCAATAAGATCATGACTGATCTTTGACCTCAATTCCACTTTCCTACCCAATTCCCAAGTCCAAAATCTATATGTCGCAAAGTTGAATATACTCAACAATTGAGCATGCACAGTCTCCGGGAGTAGAGTATTTCAAACATTCATTTCTCTCTGAATTAAGAAATTCATCCACCAGAATTCTGCTGCCTAGCCCACCACAGAATCACAAGCGAGAGGCAGACAACGGAAATGTCCGTTGATCTCGGCCAGGAATTTTTGGTCATGCTTGAACAAGGCCATAAAATCCTGCCTCCCATTTCATTCCTAAATGAGTGACCTCAGAGGTTAATATTACAATTATTGATTTCTTTGTTACTTCAAAGATTATTTGTTCTTCACTAACACTTAATACGTAAGTCAGTAATTGTGATCATTTGTACAGGGATATAAATATGTACAAGCTCTCAGGCCACAGTTGGGGGTATTGTTTGGCATCTCTATGATATTCAGGAGACCAGACTGGTGGAAAACACGTAGGATTACGTCCTTAGGATGTTACCAGGGATGAGAGGTTACAGTATAACAAAAAGTTGAGAAAAGAGGTGACCAGCTCAGAAGAGAGCAGTAGCGAGACAGCAGTGGCAAGGCAGCAGAGCTGATAAGTGAAGGGTGGGGCAGTGGTACCCATTGAAAGCAGTTGGGGGTCATGCAAACGCACAACAGCAACCTGGGTACTTATGGGGATGGAATTCTCCCAAAAAAATTTCAAGTGTTGAATTTGTGGGAAAACTGGAGTATTTCACACTGATTTTTTGAATGGGGATTCCCACTGGAATCTCCCACACTCTTTGCAATGCAGAGGCCACAAGTATGAATATCATTAGATTTCAGTAGGTGGGGCCTATTTCCACCCAAGAGGCCGAAAATAGTGGATTTCTGTAGTGGTCCTGAACTGTCAACCTCCCATTTACTGGCCAGCTCAATCATTGGCCAGACCAGGACCCTCACAGTGCTGACCCCCTCCCAACACCCCCACGGCCTGAACATGCACCCCCCCAGCCATTTCCGGGCCCCCCATCTCAGATCATCCCAATCTCTAGCTGTCCCCTCCCAACACAATGCCAATTGCGCCCCCGTCCACACACACACAGAGCTACACTAAACCCTGCTGGAGTGAAACACTCAGGCAGAGTGGGGAGATGATAGGGGTCCTAGAGAATTCAGTCCTGGGCCCACTAATAGCATTGAAATGGTACCTTAAATTATCATTTAAATTCTAGCCCCACCTTCCTACCGGTCTGCTCCAGTGATAGATGATGCTAGTGGGGTGTAAATGCTTGTGGGGACACTGCAAATCACCCCTCCATGCAATTCTCCAAGCCCGATGCACTCACAAATTAGTGTAGCAGGATGGGACAATTGCCCTCATAACATGGGGTCAAGAAGAGCATTCTAGGAAATGATTTTGTGACAGAAGTGAGGCAAATGAGGAAACTCGAAGTGCAGGGGAGTAGGAGATTCAGCTTTTGTAATTGTCCAACAGATTTAAGGCTGTTACAGCTTGTTTTGATGAGAGTTTAGGCAGAAGGATAGATGAACTGACTGACTATCACACCAGGATACAGGAAGCTGTTCAAGTGGGAGGAGCAAAAAAGAATGCAATAGTAGTAAGGGGCAGTATAGTGAGGAAGTTTGACAGTTCCCTGCAGAAATGAATGTGAGTCCTAGTGGTTGTATTGCCTATCCAGTGCCAGGGTTCAGGATATCTGTTTAGGGCTGAAGAGGGGAGTTCAAGGGGAGAATCAAATCATCTTTGTCCATGCGGGTACTATGACATAGGCAGGACCAGAAAACAAATACTGCATAATCAGTATGAAAATCTAGGCACCAAATTAAGATGGTAATAATCTCTCAATTATTATGTGAGCTATGTGCCAATTGTCACAGGGCAAATAAGATTCGACAAATTAATGTATATGTCAAAGACTGCTAGGAAGAAGTGGATTCCAGTTTGTGGGGCACGGCACCAGTACTGGGAAAAGGGGGATCTGTCGGGACAGTCTGCACCTGAATCATGCGGGGACCATGTTCTAGCAAGCTGTGTACCCAGGGAAGTAAAAAGGATTTTAAACTAAATAATGGCTGCAAGCAATCTAATTTTGGAAGATGTGATAAATCAAAGAGCAAAGAAAAGGCAAGAGAGAAAGGTATTAATATGGGAAATGATAAACAGACTGTGACAAGAAGGGATAGAAAGTACAAATTTAAGAGTAAATCACGGATAAGGCTAGAGGTTACAAAAATAATAGCAAAATCATTTCTAACAATTTATTGGTCTTCTTTGAAGAAGTAATATATGCTGTGGATAAAGGAGAGCCATTGAATGTACAGTAATTCAATTTCTGGAGAGCAGTTGATAAATTGCTACATAAAAAGTTATTACTGAAAGTAAAAGCTCATAGTGTAGGGGGTTAACATATTGGCATGGATAGAAGACTGGCTGGCTCACAGGAAACACAGACTAGGCTTAACTGGATCTTTTCTGATTGATAAGACGTAATGAGTGATGTGCTACAGGGATCAATGCTGCGGCCTCAACTTTTTTATAGTTCATATAAATGATCTGGTTGAAGGAACCAAAGGCATGGTTGCTAAATTTGTTATTGATTAAAAGATAGGTAGGAAAGTAAGTTCTGAAGAGAACATAAGGAGGCTACAAGGAGATATAGATGGTGAATGGGCAAAAATCTGGCAAATGGAGTATAATGTGGCAAAATGTGAAATTGTCTGTTTTGGCAGGAAGAATGAAAAAGAAGCATATTGAGTAGAATTTCAAGTAGTCATAAGTCAAAGAGATGCATCCTGCAGCTGTATAAGATTTCCAGCAGATTTGTCCAAACAGGTTTTACACATTGTAGTGGAGTTAAGGAACACACCAAAAACTGAGGAAAACACTTGGAGATGGTCACTATAAGTTATTAGTCGACAAAATAGAGATACAAGAACACATTGGTAGCTGGAAATGACAGTGGACAGCTAAAAACTACTGTAATTCCATGAGGGTCTGATGTCTGATAAAAGTAATTTTGTAATTTAAAGTATATATTGCCTACAAAAAAGATAGCTTAGTTAATGGTGCTCATCAGTATTTGTTATGGTAAGAGTTTTAAAATATGAAATCTTGCTTTGTCATTCTTTCAGCTAGTAACTGGAAGTTCAAATTACTTTTTAAAAGTTATCGGAATCTACAAGAATTTTATCATGTTTTAAAACAGGAAATGGAATTCAATGAAGGGTTATAATCAAATATTTTAATTCCTGGTCTGACTGGAATATGAATCTAGTCCTTGGATTCTAAAATAGCAGGCTGCAAACACATGTCTGTTTATAAGTCTTAAGTGTGCAAAGCATATAAGTTTCTGGAGAACAAAAAAAAAACAGATTAACAGACAACCTTGCCTTGATCAAAAATGGTTCATATGTAATAAGCAGTGGAGGTGAAATTAGGAATGTTAAATCCTTGACCTTTTAGTCATACTGGTAATCCTCTAAGATTCAACCAACCTGATCCTGCAGCCATGCCACGAAGAAAAGCCATCAACCAAAAGGAAAATTCCAAGAGGTAAAAATGAATTAACAAAATTGCTTCCAGAAGTGCACTGAAACAAAACTGTAATATTCCTTAGTCATAAATTAAAGTTCTTCAGCATCAGTTCAAATCCATAAAACATTTCTCATTAAGTATTTCATTGACTATAAAGTGATTAGAGATGTCTGGTAGTTTGTGAAAAGTGTTTTCCTAATGCAAGTCTTTCTTTCTTCCTTTAATATTGTAATTCTTAGCATCATTCCTTGGACTAATGTAAATCTCTGAAATATTCCTCAATAGCAGGTTAAATCTATTCAATGTTCGTCAGTAGCACTTTAAATCTCTAAAAAAAAATCTTTCAGTGACCTGCAGAAGGAATTTGGCAGTAACAATCCAATTGCAAGAAGCTAATGTCAAGAACAGTAAAATTTAAGCATTTTGAGCCTCAGGACTCAACAGCCCGTAGCCAACTTTGAACTGCATCTGGGAGTGGAAGGCCCAAATCCATCCCACATTCACCCACTCTGGAGTGAAGATTGTACCAACTAAGACCCTTTTTCCTTGAGATGGGTACGCAGAGCAGGAAGGTTTTCTGATCAGTGACTGACTTCAGGAGAAAAATCTTCAGTCTATATCTCATTCATATAAACCTTCAGTGAGGGCATTATTACTTACATGGGGTATCCTCAATGTCAACATCCAACCTGACATCCTCCTACTTGTTATGAAAAAGAACATAGTCCAAATAAACCCACCACAACTAATTCCACAGCACATATTATGAAACTTTATAGATAAATTTAATAAATGTATGATAGTAATCTCATCTTGAGGTTCAAATCATAGGCCCTTGAATGGATGTGGCAAAATTGCATACCCACTATGCAAACACACTCAGTAGTGGTTTTAATTCAACGCAGGCAAAACAAAAATTGGAAAAGCCTAACCCAATAAAAAGTGTTCATGTAGTCTTCCAGTTTGAGAGTGTAGCAGGCTATATTGGAAGGTAAATGAAGGGAAGCTGCTTCAAAACAGAGGTGCCATCTTAACAACTTTCAAAATCTTTAAGTAAAAAAAAAGATTTGGCACGCATGTTTGTGGGGAAATACTCTACAGGGTAAACTGCACCTCTAAGCCTGCCTGAGCACTAGGCCCCAGACCACGACCAGATGCCTACTCCAGACTCCAAAATTGGGCCTCCCTGCAGGAACCTGGAGATGCCAGAAATGGACATCACACTGAATAAAATATTAAAATATATTAACATTCAAATGGAATTAGCAAGCCATTAGATGCTTTCATCTTGGCTCACTTGCATGTGTGTCCTTGCTGGGGAATTTTCTCTATGCCAGGATTCACATATGGTTCCCCCATCAACAGGGACCAGATATGGTGGCCTCACAGGTAGAATTGGAGGCCATTCAGGTCTCCCCAAGAGGTCAGGGGCAAGGGGGAGTGCCCCTTGACATTGAAAGGCTGGCATCCTGGCATCAGAAATCTGGCATCCTGGCATGTCCACCTGACACTGTTGCACACTCTACACAGCGATCAGTGGGGGAGGAAGGGAGGGGAGGACCACTGCGACACTGCACAGCGATCAGTAGGGGAGGGGGGGATGGAGAGGATGCCAATCATTCCAGGCGAAGGGGTTGCGAATGGCTCTGTGCTCTGTGGTAGTGTTGGGTGCGGGTGTCGGGATGCTGGGCCTCAGAGGCCAGCTGGCTGATAACCACAGAGACAGTGCCAGGTCTCTGCTGCTCTCAGTACAGCGTAATTGTGCACTTCTCTGCTATCAACTGGCTTTTGGGCAATTTAGGCCACACTCACTCCCCCTGCAGGCAGGAATCAGGTTGAGAGATTTCTTTTAGGTAGCCATGCCAAAAGAAAAGATTGGAAACTCTCCAGTTTCATACTCACTCTAGACTTAGAATTATTTTGGTAAGAATACCCCCTATGGATCTGATTACCCTTGAATTATTTTGCTTCAGTTCTTTGTTTTTACCTATCTATTGCTCCACAGCAAATTGAAGAAAATACACTCAAGTTTCTTAAATTCTATTCGTTTCCATTCAAAAGAACAAAACATTGACATGGTGGCAGTCAGCCCAACATTTACATGCAAACACATCAGTTGATATACAACTTAAAAGGAGAATGTGTGGGGTGGCTATCTTCATCAAAATTTCTGCCGCGATTAAAAACTAACATTGAAAGTTTTTATTTTCTGCTATTTGGCACCAGTCTAGGAGGAGGAATACAACAAGACATCCTACTCACAATTCTGAACTATACCAGCTCAAACATTTAGTTCTCGTTTAGCATTAACTATGGTTTCCTCCATAGAGACGAGTTTACACTTGAATTTGCAGGAGCTAATTTTGTCTCTCCCATCCAACCAGCCTACAAAACCCAGCAACTGATCGCTCATATTTTTGAAAAAATTATAGGACAAGCAATAAACAAATGAGTTGATGTTAACCTCTCAATTTCTTAGCCAGCAAAATGCACTGTCGGACCAAAGTTTAAGGCTTGTCACATTTTAATTCCTTGGGCTGCAGCAATATGTCACCAGGCCAGTCATCTCTGCTTAAAATTGATGAAAAATAGTACTTGGCCTATGGGCAGAACAAGAATCTTTTAAAAATCTACATTATAATAGACATTGTATTCTTGCTAAAATTCCTCTTAAAAATATCTTTTCTTAAGATTTAGCCAATTGCTTGCAACAAAATTTAGTTTTTCATGGATCAGTATCCTGAAAAATAATAAGATTCCCTGTTGAAAATCTTTATTTGTAAACTTCTAATGAAAGAGTTTAATCTCTCATAAAATTTGTCAGTTGCGATTTAAAACAAAGTACTAGGGTTCATCTTTGTGTGACTTAACAGTCTTTAATACTGAAGAAAAGAGGATTAAAAGCTGCTGATTAAGAAGGCTTTTCAGATCTCATTTAGACTTCTCTTTAATCCAGTCTCAAGCAAGACAACATTCACCTAAATAACCACAAATCTCTCCGAGAAGTAACAAAAAAATTACTGGGAAAAGGCAATCACTGATCCTGGTTGGTTTGTCTGTCTCAGAACCCCAACTGGGATCCAAGTTAGATCCACCTGTCATTCCCAAGTCATGGCACAGTCAGGGGGTTTAATATGATCACTGTCAGCCAATTCTTTTCAATGAATAGACTACAGAGTGCTCATGAATTGGTTCTTGTTATTTAAAGCTTTATTTTCTTTGTCAATGAATTTATTAAACAAAATCTCACCTGTGAAAAAAATAATGAAACCAAATATGTGCAGCTTTTTTGATAAATAATTCATATTTTTTTTTCACTTTTAATTAAAGTTAATTGTTTTTCTAGAAATTTTTCCTATATATCCATTAGGAAGCCTTTGATTCACAGTAATCAGGGGAAACTGTTCTCGGGCAGGAAATTAATGGAGAACTAGAACTACATAATCTACAAGACAAGTGTTCAAAACTTGCAAAATACAAGTTATATTCACTCAATTCTACAATATCTGTGGGACTTTGATACAATTTCATTCACATATTATTTTAATTATATTTAATTACACAATTATTTAATGTCTTCTAAACATTCATTACGTTTTGCCTACCACTCTTTAAATCTTTAAGAGTTCTTACACACTGTTCCCAATTCCAAGCAGGCAGCTTACTGCCATAATATCATAGGTGCACAGAAACATAGAAAATAGAAGGAAAAGGAGGCCATCTGGTCCTTCAAGCTTGCAGATCATCCAACTCAATAGCCTGATCCCACCTTCCTGCCATATCCTTTGACCCACTTTGCCTCATGTATTTAATTGCTTCTTGACAACATACAATGTTTAGTTTCAACCATCTTCTGTGGGTGACAAATTCCACAGGCTGATTATTCTCTGGATGAAGAAATTTCCCCTCATCTCTGACCTAAACATTCTATGCTATATCCTCAGACCCCTGTTCTGGACACCCTCACCATCAGGAAATCCTTCCTGCAACTATCCTGTCTAATTCTGATGGAATTTTATAGGTTTCCATGAGATTCCCTCCTCATTCTTAACTCCAGCAAATACAATCCTAACCAATTTAATCTCTCTCATAAGTCAGTCCTGCCATTTCAGGAATCAGTCTGGTAAATTTCTCAGCACTTCCTCTAGAGCAAAAACATAGAGACCAAAACTGCACATAATATTCCACATACAGCTTCACTGAGGCCCTGTACAATAGCAGCAAGACATCCCTGCTCCTGTACATGAATCCACACGCTATTAAAGTCAACATACCATTTGCCTTTTTTATACATTCCCCTTTCCTAATTAATGGCAATTCAGGTAGTAATCTGTTTTCCTATCACTCATGTGCTTGCAAATATGAAGTGGATAAGAAATGTTTAGAGAAATTCCAGTTCAATTTTCCATCTCAAGAAAAGTATTGATAACAATTAGAAGGAAATAGAGGGATCTTGGTGTATATGTGCATAGATCCCTGAAAGTAGGCAGTCAATTCGATAAGGTTGTTAAGAAGGCATATGGAGTCTTAGCTTTTATTGGTAGGGGGATTGAATTTCGGAGCCGCAACGTCATGTTGCAACTGTACAAAACTCTAGTGCGGCCGCACTTGGAGTATTGTGTGCAGTTCTGGTCCCCACATTATAAGAAAGATGTGGAGGCATTGGAGAGGGTACAGAGGAGGTTTACCAGGATGTTGCCTGGTATGGAGGGCAGGTCTTATGAAGAGAGGCTGAGGGATTTGAGGTTGTTTTCGTTAGAAAGGAGGCGGCTAAGAGGGGACCTTATCGAAACATATAAGATGATTAGAGGTTTAGATAGGGTGGACAGTGATAGCCTTTTTCCTAGGATGGAGAAAGCTAGCACGAGGGGACACAGCTTTAAATTAAGGGGTGATAGTTATAGGACGGATATCAGAGGTAGGTTCTTTACCCAAAGGGTGGTTCGGGAGTGGAATGCCCTGCCTGCAGCAGTTGTAGATGCGCCAAGTTTGGTGGCGTTTAAGAGGTTAGTTGATAAGTATATGGAAGAGAAGGGAATGGTTTAGTTTGGAGGGGCATTGCTTTTTATATTGGTCGGCGCAACATCGAAGGCCGAAGGGCCTGTTCTGTGCTGTAATGTTCTATGTTCTATGTTCTAATTAGGTTTCCCCAATCAAAGAGAAAATGCTAGAAATTTTCAGCAGGCTATGCAGCATCAGAGGCTAGGAATCCTGCAGCAAGTAACTCACCTCCTGATCCCCCAAACCCTGCCCATCATCAAAATGCACAAGTCAGGAGAGTGTTGGGATACTCTACACTTGACTGGATGAGTGCAGCTTCAACAACATTCAAGAATTTCAACACCATCAAAGATAAAGTAGCCTGCTTAATTGGCACCTCTTCCACAAATATTCAATCACTCTACTATCAGAGTGTGTACCATTTGTAAGATGCACTGCAACAACTCACTAAGGTTCCTTAGACAGCACCTTCCAAACTACAATCACTACTATCTAGAAGGACAAAGTTAGCAGACATGTGGGAACACTGTCTTTTGGAGGTTCCCCTCCAAACAACTCATCATACTAACAGAAATATCTTGGAAATATATTGCCACTCTTTCACTCTCAAGGGGTCAAAATCCTAGAACTCCTTTCTTAACAGCACTGTGGGTGTACCTCCCTACATGGGTTGCAGTGACTCAAGAAGGCAGCTTACCACCGCCTTCTGACGGGGGACAATTCAGAATGGGCAATAAATGCTGGCTTAGCCAGAAGCACCCAACTTCCATGAATGATTTTTTTTTAAATTTGTGTAGAGAGGAATGCTGTTTCCGATTGATAACTTTTCATTGATTCTGCTGTAGATACCAGACCTGAAACATTAATTCAGTTTCTCTCTCCACAAATGCTACCTGACCTGCTGAAAATTTCTTGCATTTTTTGTTACTCTTTCAGAATTTCACTCAATATTTTTCTTTTGTATTAGGTCTTTTCACTTCCTCTATAGCCTGGAAAATCATGATACAAAATAATATTCATTATTCCTCAAAGAAACACTTTATTTCTATATTCTATACCATGCCTTTATTTAAATAGCAACAAATGGGTGGAATATTCATATCACATCTGCCACGGGAATCACAGTAAGCGGAACAGGACCATGCAAATGTCCTTTGACCTCAGGCGGGATTTTCCAGACTTGGGGCAAGCATAGCCAGAAAATTGCACCCAATATCTCCATCTACTGACCATCAGAAATAAGTCAAAGGTGTAAAAACAAAACATTTTATTTTAAATGCTAAATTCAAGAAGGGACACTTCTTTGTTTGGGTAATGTCTCTATTTGAAACCTAAGCTCCTGCAATCTTTCATTAGGTCTGACATATGTTCCAGTCCCATAACCTTCTACCTCTTTCGGCCATTTGGTTCTCTTATCAGTCATCCAGCTCATCTCATCATGAAAACTCCTGCAATAGCTATCACTGCAGTGCAAACAAATCACTGGATGGTTCAGGACCACACATGTGCATCAAATCACAAATAGTTTCCCTTTTCTGACATTCTGCCAACTCTGTATTCCAATTAATGTTTTCTTTTTCTAACTTCCAGCTCTCACTCTCCCTTACTCTGCAGATAGCTAGAACAACAATACCTGCACTCTGTAGCTCATTACAAGAAACAGCCCGACTCCTACAAAATTCATGAGACAGATCACAGTTGAATAAATGGGCTTCTGGCTTTTAAATATGTGATCCCACTCAAGATCAGTCAAATGCTGGAGGGTGAAACTAAGGAATTACATCGCATGATCAAAGAATATGTAATACCTGTGGAACAAAACCTCCATGTGTCATAATGTACTGTTGTTGGCAAGTCTGACATGAAACAACCAGTCTCCTTTAGGTGCCTTTTTATCGGTTACATTTATTTTTCATCTTGGCTTGTAAGTGATTAAGGAATTTAAAAATCTGAAAACTTCGTTTGAAGAAGCAAATCAAAAACAATCAAAATTTCTTAAGTGTTTATTAAGAAAGATTCCAATCAGTACAATTTCAAAAATCAGTTGAATTGACTTGTAATGAATTATTTATCCTAGTTTCCATTGATCTTTGTTTAAAATTTGATCATTTGATGAGCTTAGAAAACTCAGTAAAGTTTTACAACACCAATTTTAAATCCAACCAATTTATTTGATAGTAAATTCGCGAGCTTTCAACTTTATAGCCTTCGTCAGGCAAATGCAGTGTTCTGGTCTGCAATAGCACTCATATCCACACAGACAGTTACAGATTGCTGATTAGAATGTGAATCCTTACATCTAACCCGCTATTCAAGTGTTAAAATGGCTAACAATGTGTGTGAAGGGAATCCTGAGCATTGGTTAGAGAATTGTGTATTTTCTCCAGACAGCACAGTAAGTGAGGTTTTTTGCTAACCCAGGCAAGTTACGGGGGTTACAGATAGTGTGTCATGAAGCCAAGATCCCTATTAAGACCGTCCTCATGTGTGCGGAACTTGGCTATCAGTCTCTGCTCAGCAACTCTGCGCTGTCGTGTGTCACGAAGGTCCCCTTGAAGAACATTTACCTGCAGGTCGGAGGCCGAATGCCCATGATTGCTGAAGTGTTCGCCCACAGGAAGGGAACTGTTTTGCTTGGTGATTGTTGAGCGATGCTCATTCATCCGCTGTCGTAGTGTCTGCAAGGTCTCCCCAATGTACCATGCTTCAGACACCTCCAGGCGCTGAAGGATGCCCTCGTGAGAACAGGATATGGCGCTCGACTCATCAATCGACAGTTCCGACGTGCCACAGTGATAAACCGCACTGACCTCCTCAGAAGACGAACACAGGACACGATGGACAAAGTACCCTTTGTTGTCCAGTACTTCCCCGGAGCGGAGAAGCTACGACATCTTCTCCGGAGTCTTCAACGTGTCATTGATGACGATGAACATCTCGCTAGGGCCATCCCCACCCCCCCACTTCTTGCTTTCAGACAACCGCACAACTTCAAACAGATCATTGTTCGCAGCAAACTACCCAACCTTCAGGAGAACAGTGACCACAATACCACACAACCCTGCCACAGCAACCTCTGCAAGACATGCCGGATCATAGACATGGACGACATCATCAAACGTGAGGATACCATTCCCCAGGTACACGGTACATACACTTGCAACTCGGCCAACGTTGTCTACCTAATACGTTGCAAGAAAGGATGTCCCGAAGCATGGTATATTGGGGAGACCATGCAGACACTACGACAGCGGATGAATAAGCATCGCTCAACAATCACCAGGCAAAACAGTTCCCTTCCTGTGGGCAAACACTTCAGCAGTCATGGGCATTCGGCCTCCGACCTGCGGGTAAATGTTCTTCAAGGGGGCCTTCGTGACACACAACAGCACAGAGTTGCTGAGCAGAGACTGATAGCCAAGTTCCGCACACATGAGGACGGTCTTAATAGGGATCTTGGCTTCATGACACACTATCTGTAACCCCTATAACTTGCCTGGGTTAGCAAAAAACCTCACTTACTGTGCTGTCTGGAGAAAATACACAATTCTCTAACCAATGCTCAGGATTCCTTCACACACATTGTTAGCCACTTTAACACTTGAATAGCAGGTTAGATGTAAGGATTCGCATTCTAATCAGCAATCTGCAACTGTCTGTGTGGATATGAGTGCTATTGCAGACCAGAACACTGCATTTGCCTGACGAAGGCTATAAAGTCGAAAGCTCGCGAATTTACTATCAAATAAATTGGTTGGATTTAAAATTGGTGTTGTAAAATTTTACTGAGTTTACCCCAGTCCAACGCCAGCATCTCTACATCGAGCTTAGAAAAGACAGGGATGCAAGTAAACTGAGTAAACTTGCATATTAGCAAACACAAGAAAGGAAGAACTTAAATACAATTGCGTTAACCTGGTTTGTAAAAGTGCAGCTGTCTTTAAACAGAAGCAGTTTTCATTACTGGGATTTTCACAGCACAACATTTGAGGGAAAGTCTAAAGCTTCTAGAGGAAAATAGCCTTTTGGAGAGGTCAGATACCCATTTGGGACTGTGAAGAGGATTGTGAGGGGTGAGCACTGTTTTTTGCTTTCTCATTTATATAAGTGGGACGAGATTCCAGAGCACTGAGCCAGACCTTTTAACCAGCCCATCTTGGCACCCGGTATCTTTCGTGCCTGTCTCTGAACCCTTCCTGGGATTGGTGGATTCAGCTCACAAACACATCCACCCATCACCCCTCCATCCCACCACCCACTATCCCCCCTCTCCTACTGATACCCTCCTCAATCCCACCCTGGAATTAATATCAGAAGGCTCAGGGCACTTTCTCTCATCAGGTTTGCTGGCTCTGTACCCTTGTCTGGGAACAGAAATAAGCCACGGGAGGTTACTCCCCGTGGTTGAAGAGTGCATAATATGAGCACACAGTCTCAGGAAAAGGAGTCTGAGATGAAGCTAAACTTCTTTACTCAGGGGGCTGTGAATCTTTCAAATTCTTCACCTCAGACAGTTTTAGATGCTCCAACATTGAACATATTCAAGGATGAGATGGAAATATTTTTGATCTCTCAGAGAATCAAAAAATAAGGGGAGCAGATGGGAAAATGGTGCTGAGGTCAAAGACCATTATTGAATGATAGAGCAGGCTTGAAGGGCCATATGGTCTACTTCTGCTCCTACTTATGTTCTTATGAATACCACTTTCCAGAACCTGTTTCACGAGGAAGTATGATAATATTAAATATAGCTTTGCATTTTTCCTCTCTTGCTCCTGTTTCCTGATCTCTGGAACGTCAGTTGGGATGCTACAGTTGGTCTAAGCATCTGAACTAAAGAGGCAGAATGAGCCCCAGATATTCCTTCTTAATAGCCATCCATAGAACGTTGCTGGAAAGTATATGTATATGTCATCAGGTGAGGACTGAATTGGACTCAGCTGTGGTAACTTGTGGTCGAACAGTCTGATTCAACACAATGCTTGGCTCATCCTGAAAGAATGACTATTTTACAAGAGGTACTGAAACATTGGGCCCAATTTTACTATTTTGATTCGAAGTGCTGGGCAACTTGAAACTGAGTGTTTCAGATACAACTTTTAGGCCTGTTCTCAGGCACTCCCATATGCACTCTGCCTGGGGAACTATCAGCAATTCCGAATCGTGCTGCACAAACCTGTGGACAGGACCCAAGGCACCAAAACCCTGCAGTTCCGATCAGTGCCTCCAACTGTGCATGCGTAGAAAAGAAAAGGATAGAATGTTGCTCCTCTGTCACATCTCTCCTGGTGTGGAGATGCTGGCGTTGGACTGGGGTAAACACAATAAGAAGTCTGACAACACCAGGTTTTAGTGAGTTTACTATCAAATAAATCAGACTTAAACCTGGTGTTGTCAGACTTCTTACTGCATCTCTCCTGGGCCAAACAATGCCTCTTCATGGCCCGACAACATTATCGACCTCCTTATCCCCCTCCCTCCTGCCATCCAAAGCGATCGTGAGCCCTTCCCCCCATTCCTCCCACAGATCTCAGGCAGAGTGGCAATAGAACCCTCTTTTCCTCCACAAGCAGAGTGGAAGCAGCACCCCCCCTCCACTCCTCCTTCACTTATTTCAGGCAGAATGGTAGTGGTCCCCCTTTCCCCTCCACTGATCTTAGGCAGAATGGCAGCAAACCCACCTACCCCCGCCCTCCCCCAGCCTCATCCTCAATGCAATCTCAAAAAGAGAGCCATCGGATGCTTGGCAGTTACCTCCTCACTAACTGGAGTGCCCGAATCAGACTTATATGGAGTATGCCTGTTTCACACAGATGGGCAAACATGGTGATAAAGGGGGAAGTGCCAGTAAATTTGGGCATGGAGTATTAAGTCAATTTAAATACATGCAAGTGCATTTAAATGGCTGTTGTGCCCATTTCAGGCATAGCTTTGATCATGGCCATTTTCGGGCCTTGGTAAAGAGGAAACCAGCAACTCGACTCACGCTTGATTTTATCAAATTTTCATGCTTGAAAACGGGCGCAACATGATAAAATCGGGCCCAATTGGGGTGCTACATCTACCCCTCCCCCAAGATTCAGCAGAGTCAGGGAAAAAGTTAAATATGTATAGGTATTAATTCAAATTAATCACAATGTTGGGAAGAACACCTCTCAACCAGTTCATTTAATGGCATGTCACCTTCTTCAAGAACATAGCTAGATAAAAAATCTTTACAGACTTCTTTGAACATCTTGAATATTGCAAAAAATGTGGCCATGGGAATATGAAATAAAATCAAACCCACTTACGTGCAAAAATATTCAAATGCTTCTAAAAGAAATATAGTGAACAAGTATGAGTTCTGAAATAAAGACCTTTTAAAAGATGTACAATGCTGACACTAATTTGAATTTTACAAAAAGGGATCTGCCGTAATACTAAAGACAGCTTTTGACAAGAGAACACTAATAACTGCATTACACTCCTGTGTTCTCAGCATGCTTCCTTGCTGTGATTTTAAAGCTCCTTTAAAAAGAACTGGGAGTAAACCTTGTTTACAGAGTAAATTATATACATTTAAGAACATCTGATTAAGGTAACATTCAGTAATGTATGTGTACATAGCTTATAAATAGAGTCTAAAAGAATACAAGCATTTACTGTTCAGCTGTACTCTAACTCTTTAAATAATTGTGCTTTGAAGAACCAGTGGTCTCTGCCAAACAGGTTTATAATGATGCTGTAAACCTAAAAGATTAAGTTTTCTTCTATTCCTGAAGTTAATGTGAACATATAGCATGGATCATGCCATAGTGCCAGATGTTTAGGCCTATATACTTAGTATATAAGTTGCCTCCTTCCACCCATCCCACTTTTCTGCTGGGACACATTACATTTATATGTCTAGGGACATAATTGTATTAGGAGTTGGCCTCAGAAATGTATGTTTTACTTTTCTTATAAGTTAGCACACGAGATCAAGCAGGGCATACGGGTCATGTAATCAAAAGGAGGTGCAGGAGTCTATGACACATCTACATAGAGAAGCCTGTGCATGGAGAGCAACTGACAGCAATTGGTTCTCCGGTAAAAAGTGAGCTGGCTTCAAGTAAATAGTTGTGACATTGGCAAACTCATTAAGTAACAGCGCTGCAGCAAGGGAATGTGATGTTAATGAAAAAACTGGTGCAAGATGGAAGGAGGATAAGACCATCCTGAGAAAAAATTCCAAGACCAAATGCACCATGAGAATAGGGACCAACAACTGACCAGATCTTGTAAAGCATATATTGGAATGAGTCTTCAAAAATTATTAGAATGGTAACACCATTGCCAGAAATGCAATACACAGGTACACATTAAAGTGGACAAAATCAAACACTGAGTCCAGCAAAGATTTGAGAGCAACAGGTAATTAATGTAACTCCTTCATGAAATGGAAATATCCTGTGTTGCAGCAGATGGTCAAGGTCGCTTGGTTGAAATCAATGTCAAAATGACCAGTTTCCACTGATTCATCACCAGACAGCCACAAAACTCATGTATCGATTATGCCACATCAGCAGCATGGATGAAAGGCCCATGAATTTCCCAACATGCCCAGCAGCTAACAGTTGTGTGTCAAGGTTCAAAAACAGTTCTGGTAAAAACCAAAGGACATGAGAAGGCATGGTTCATGGTGTTACTAGACTGCATGGCTAACAGAACAAAATTAAAGCCTATGGCAATTTTCAAATGTAAGACAATGCTAAAAATCAAGTCCCCTACAGGAGTTTTTGTGCATATTGATGACAACAGTTGGAAGTATGAGGATGGAATGAAGCTCTTTTCTCTCGTTACAGATGCTGTCAAACCAGCTGAGATTTTTCAGCATTTTCTCTTTTGATTTCAGATTCCAGCATCAACAGTAATATGCTTTTATTAAGAAACAGCAATACATTTCCAAGTCAACTTGGTAAGTGACTTGGAGGGGAACATCCATGTGATGGTGTTCCCAGATACCTGCTCTTTTGTTCTTCTAGATGGTAGTGGCGAGTATTGCTTAAGGAATCTTGGTGAATTCCTACTGTGAATCTTGCAGATGATACACACAGCTACCACTGTTCATTAGCGATGGAGGGATTGAATGTTTGTAGAAGGGGTAGAAAACAAGAAGGCTGCCTTGTCCTTGATGTTCTCAAGCATTTTGAGTGTTGTTGGAGCTGCACTCATCCAGACAAGTGGAGAATATTTCATTAGACTCTTGATTAGCACTTTGTTGATGGTGCTCAGGCTTTGAAGATTCAGGAACTGAGTTACTTGCCAAAGGATTCCTTTGACTTTGACCTCTCTGATAGCCATTATGTTTATATGGCTAGCCCAGTTCAGTTTCTGATCATTGGTAATCTCCAGGATGTGTGCCTAAACAAACCATTGGATGGTTATGTTCATATTGATTGGAATAAGTAGATTGTTGGTGAGAAAGAATCTTTCACAATGAGTGGAAATACACAAGCTGCCTGTTCATTATTCTGTGTGCATTTGTCATCAAATCATGGTATGCACTTAATGCACAAAATCAATGTGAGGCATTTTTGATGGGTTAATTGTATGAGCGAACCTTTAATCACAATCAAAACCTTTTGATAGCTGTCAATCTCATTGTCTTCTACACAAAAAGTTTATCTAATTTAATGTGGCATCATCATAAGGATCCCACTTTGGTTCAGATTTGACACTTTCTATTTAAAAATCATGCCTCCAAAACAAATTATCTTTCTTTCCACCCAGGGAAATAGATATTCCACATTTTGGAATGTTCTTATGATATTTAGGAATGTTCTTGTGACATTTAGGATAGGTTGAATGAGAGGGCAAGGATCTGGCAGATGGAATATAACGTTAGCAAGTGGGAGGTTATCCACTTTGGTAGGAATAACGGTAGGAAGGATTACTATTTAAATGGCAAAAAGCTGCAGCATGCAACGGTGCAGAGTGACCTGGGGATCCTGTGCACGAATCACAAAAATACAGTCTGCAGATGCAGCAGGTGATCAAGAAGGAAAATGCAATGTTGGCCTTATCGGATAGAATATAAACGTAGAGAAGTGTCGTTGCAATTATATAAGACATTGGTGAGATCACACTTGGAGTATCATGTTCAGTTTTGGTCACCTTCTTTGAGGAAGGATGTGGTGGCACTAGAGGTAATTCAGAAGAGGTTCATTAAATTGATTTCAGGTTGGAAGGGGCTGTTGTATGAGCATTTGAGTAGCTTGGGCTTGTACTTCCTGGAGTAGAGACAAATGAGGGAGGATTTGATTGAGATATATAAAATACTTAACAGATGGTTCCCCCTTCCAGAACAGCCTAGGATAAAAGGTCATAGTTGTTGGGTAAAGAGGGGGAGGTTCAAAACGGAGATAAGGAAAGCTACTTCTCACAGAGGGTTACAAATCATAGAGTCATAGAGGGTTACAGCATGGAAGTAGGCACTTTGACCCAACTTTCCATGCTGCCATTTTTTTTAAATCCCTAAGCTAATCCCAATTGCCCACATTTGGCCCATATCTTTCTATACTCATCTTATCCATGTAACTATCTAAATGCTTTTTAAAAGACAAAATTGTACCTGACTCTATTACTACCACTGGTACCTTATTCCAGACATTCACCACCCTCTGTGTGAAAAAATTGCCCCTCTGAACTTTTGTATCTGTCCCCTCTCACCTTAAACCTATGCCCTCTAGTTTTAGACTCCCCTACCTTTGGGAAAAGATATTGATTATCTACCTTATTTATGCCCCTCATTATTTTATAGACCTCCATAAGGTCACCTTTCAGCCTCCTATGCTCTAAAGAAAAAAGTCCCAGTCTATCCAGCCTCTCCTTATAACTCAAACCATCCCAGTAAACTTTTTTTGCATTCTTTCTAGTTTAATTTCTATAATAGGATGAGCAGAATGGCAGACAGTATCCCAAGTGTGGCCTTACAAATGTCTTGTACAACTTCAGCAAGGCGTCCCAACTTCTGTATTCAATGCTCTGACCGATGAAACCAAGCATGCCAAATGCCTTCTTCAGCGTTCTGTCCACCTGTGACTCCACATTCAAGGAGTTATGAACATGTACCCCTAGACTTTTTCGTTCCGTAACTGTCCCCAACAGCCTACCATTAACTGAATAAGTCCTGTCCGGTTCAATCTTCCAAAATGCATCACCTCCCATTTGTCTAAATTAAATTCCATCTTCCATTCTTCAGTCCGCTAGCCCAATTGATCAATGAAATTCACTGCCTCAGAATGCGGCGGATGCAGAATCAATCAATGGATTCAAGAAAGACATAGATAAATATTTGATTGAAAGTGGAATTAAGAACAATGGGGAAAAGGCATGGAAATGGAGTTAGGATGGGAAGGAGATCAGCCATGATCACACAGAAAGGAAGGACTGGCTCAACGAGCTGAATTGCTTACTCTCGCTCCTAATTTCTGTGTTCCTATGCCCTATAGTCTAACTTACCATAGTTCCAGATGACGATAGACTGCTCTCCTCTTTGAGGGGAAGAGCTGATTGATGGTAATTTAACGTGAGGAAGGCCACTTCTCAACCTGACCTCAGGTGAGAGGCAAGATTGAGAAGGTGAGTCTTCATGAATAATCTCAGCCAGTATGGGAACTGAACTCATGCTGTTGACATTGCTGTGTATCACTAACCAGTCATTCAGGCAACTGAACTAAATAGATTACAATGAAGTTGTCTACTGCTTCAGATTACTGGCTGGTTGATGTATTCTGGCTGCTGGTATAATTCTACAAGCAGTTGCAACTTTCCATAACTGTTTCTAGTTGCAAAGGTTTACAAGAAGTGATGCAGCAGAAGTTGAACAGCATTTTGTTGGTTTCAGGCTCCCGCTAAACCAAGTTGTGCTCTGGCATTATGGCTCAGTAGAGTTTTCTCTTAACATTGAGCATGACTGATAGAATGAATTGGAGAGCAACCTGCAGATACAAGTCAATCTGCTAAAAAGCAAGAAGTAGGAGAGGAAATCAATTCTGCAGAGAATCTTTAGGAATCAGATTTATTGGAGAACAGTTTGCAGGAATGTTGTGAAATAGTACTATGTGGGGTTGATGGTAACAGTCTGGATTTTCATTGTAGCACTCCAACAATTGTTGGCTGCTATTCATGCTGAAATGGAAGCTGCGGCATTGATGCTGCCTCATGGATGGGTGTACAACTCTGTCCGTGGGACTTGGCTATCACTGCCAACATGGAAAGGATGGGCTCCAAGTTATACCTGTGAAAAGTTGCATCAAACCCCTCCATATTCCTTGACATTGAACCGAAATATCCAAAGGAGCTAACCAAAACACCAAGCATTTTGGTGCATATGACCATAAGCCTTGTTCTGTTTCTTTCCTGGCACTTGCACTATTCATGCCCCTTGTCCTGACTTCAATATATTTGTGCCTGGCATCTCACTAAGTACAGATCCCACCTCTGTGATCAGTGCAGTATCACTGTAGCTGAGCTGGTGACTGAGAGTGAAATCAAGTGATGGAGTGACTTCATCATCACTCTCTCCCTGTTATTCCTCCACTGCCTGACTATGCTGCGTTTCTTGAGAAAGTGAAAGGTCAAAGGAAAAGGGTAAAGTTATGGGAGAAGTAAGACTTGTATGCTTATACAATTTGCAGCTTGTTAATCAGAAGAAATTAGGGATAAGTGGGATGGAAGCAGAAGGAATAGGAATGAGGATACCATCAATCTTGGCCTCATTAATGGCTGTTCCAATAATAAAATCATAGAATCAAAGAACCCTACGTGCAAAAAAAGACCCTTTGGCCCATCAAATCTGCACCGAGCATAATCCCACCCAGGCCCTACTCCCATGTTCCTACACATTTACCCACTAATCCCTCTAACCTGCAGATCCCAGGATACTTAGGGACAATTTTAGCATTGCCAATCAACATAACCTGCACATCTTTGAACTGAATAATCATCAGAATTGTTCTATCCTTCTGTTTAGAATCTGCAACCATGGCTATTTCCCTGTGGTTGGCTCTAGTTGTGCACTACCTCATCCCACAAGGGATAAGAAAATGTGTCAGTGATTGACTTGGAATCTGCTTGGTTGATGTGACTGTCATGATTGAATAGCTGGCAGTCTCTGCAAACTGTGAGATGTGAGTTGGAGGTTTGCAGGAATGCTAAGTCTGTGAGAGAGAGATGAAACATATGAATGCTAGGCATGAGCTCCAATTAATAGTGATTGCTGGTAAATGTATGATGGGACAAGATGAATACAACAGTGAGACTATTGGTGCAATTTGGAGAATATGACATTTAAAGATGCATTCTCTGAGCATGACCACTCATTGAACTCACGTGGCATTTTTTATATGCAGTTACTCAGGGCAACAACGCTGGAATTAATTTCCACAGTTATCTACTCCCATTGCCTTATGAATGTGTATCTGGATATATCCTGTGGATATAGGATACCTTTCCTCCTTTCCATCTCCTACACAAGACCACCAATTCATGTTGGATAAAAGTGGAGTATGCATTCTCCCGTGTTGTTAGATTCCTGCATGACTCCCAGAACTTGCTCCAGTAAAAGAGGTACAGACTGAATTTATGAAATGCTTGCAAGTTATGATTTTGGGTCTCTTCTGGTGTACGTAGCCAGTGAACAGTGTTGGAAGTGCTGATTGCACAGATAAATCATTACAATGAGTAGGCAGCATGAAGTTGATGTGCTGCCCGCATTTCAAACAATGGATGTGGGTTAATCATACACAGATTCCCAAGCCCATTTGTGGGAGCTATCCAACTTAACGCACAAAATACCCAAAAACTCCCACAGTTTAATCTCAGAGCTGTGTTATTACAAGTCTCAGCCAAAGTGGATTTTACTCTCAGTTCCCCGAGAGTTTAGTGAAGAGAAAAAAGGTAGAATTGGTATTTTTGGTAGTGATTTTGTGTCCGCGTTAGTTGTCAGCAAAAACAGCAATGCAAGCACAAAATATCATAAGAGATGTGGAATATGAATCTTGTCGGTGAGATTGTGTTTCCTGATTTTCCATGTCCCTTGCTAGACGCAACAAGGTTCTCACGCACAAAGAACAAGAAATTCATTGTAACACATTTTAATTTAATTAACGAGCCCGCCACCTTGGCCACATGATCCCCCTCACTTAATATTCATGTTTGTCTCAGCGAGGTTTACAACAGATTTGTGAAAACGGAAAGCAGGTGAATGGATCCCACTGCAGATAGGTATAGCCTCAGGGAAGAGAAGCGCTGGTTGGAAGTGTCCCCAAGACTGCAGTGTGTGTTTGGGCGGGGGGCACATGGGAAAGAGTACCATGCCACTGTGGTAAGAGAGGGGGCGTTGGGGGGTGGGGTGAGTGCCCACAAGACTGCAGCTGTGGAAGGGGAGGAATAAGAGTTCCCGCAGTACTGCAGTGGTAGATGGGTGGGGAGAGGGAGGGAGCAGAGTGTTGCCAAAACTCAGGCGGTCACCCCAATGCATGCAAGAGAGGGTGTGAGAGAGGAGAGAACCCTGATGCCTGCCAAGTGCAGGGAGGGAGTGCAATGCTGTGGTGTGAGTGAGGAGGCAAAAGTCCATTGTTTGTGCTATGTTGGAGTAGAGTGGGAGGGCCCAATACTGTCTACGGTCCCAGTCCACCTAAGGACAAACAAACATTCGAAGAAAGTTTGTTGTCTTGAGACCTTATAAAGTAAAAGTTCATTTATTAGTCACAAGTAAAGCTTACATTAACACTGCAGTGAAGTTACTGTGAAATTCTCCTGATCATCACAGTCCAGTGCCTGTTCAGGTCAATGAACCTAACCTGCACATCTTTTCAGTCTGTGGGAGGAAACCACAGCACCCGGAAGGAACCCACGCAGACATGGGAAGAATGGGTCCCTGACACTGTGAAGTTGCAGTGCTAATTACTGTGCTACCGTCTGCCTCCTATGCAACTACAGGTTTTGTAAAGAGCAGATGGGTATTGCAAAAATCAGGCTGCAAAAATGTTACTTTCAACCACCAAGTGTCAAACAAAATATCCTCTTAGTTTGGCTTTCCTGTCTTCTGTCCGCAACACCGTTCCGGTGAAACTCAGCATAAGCTCAAGGAACAGCACTTCATTTTCCAATTAGACATTTTATAACCTTCTGGGTTCAAAAGCAAGTTCAATCCATAAATTCTGTTTGTCCCCCATTTTGTGTCTTTTTTTCTAGAAGCTTATTTCAATTTTTCTTTTATTTTTGCTTTCAGTCCACATCCCATCTGCTCTAGGCACATCTGCTGCTTCTTTGATCCTTTTCTTGCCTCATCACCATTCCCTTTGGCCCTAAATCATTCAGTTTCTCCTGTCTTTCACCCCTCCACACATTTTCCTTTTGTCTTTGTCCCACCCATTCCTTGCTCAAAACCTGTTGCATCTTGAACTTTTCCCAGTTCTGATGAAAGGTCACAGACCCAAAACATTATTGCTGGAATTTTACCGGCATGCCCACCCTAGAATCGCAGCAGGTGAGGCTCACAGAATGGCATTCTCTGTTCACCTCATGTCCAAGAGTGCCTGCCCTGCTATCTTTTCATGCGGAGCAACTGAGATTTACAAACTGTTGTCAGACTACAGAATTCTCCTATCGGGAAGATATGCCCATTATCAATAATTGTAAAAGTCCAGAACGACAACAGCAGGACCCCATCCCATACCTGAATAATAAATCATTCACACAGTCAGGATGAGTGGTGTGCAGTGACAAAGGTGGCCATCCCATTGTTGTGAGTCACTTCCACATGAAAACATGATTTCACACTGAAATGGACCGGCTCAGTTTTATATTTGTATCCTTTTTCTCTTATCCATTTGCCAGAAGAAATATTTTCTCTGTGTCATAAAGTCATACATGTCCACACCTCGATTAGATCTCCCCTCAAACTACCTAAATACAAACCAAGTTAATGCAACTTGTTTTCATAGCTTTTCAAATTGTGATATCACTCAAATTACGCTTAATCTGAGGTTAGTGACCAGGACTGAACGCTGTACTCCAGTTAGTTCTGACAAAAGCTTTACACAATTGATGCATCACTTCTATACTTTTATATTCCCAGCCCTTGAAAAAGCCAACATTCAAGGCACCTTTCCAATTACTTTTTTCTAGCTAACAACAGGATAATACATTTTGCATTACAGGATATAACACTCTTGTCATTCTAAAACTTTCTTCGTCTGACTTCTAGCTATAAGTTTCCAATCAGCAAATTATCTCTGCTTTAAAATAATACTGACAAAGAAGGTCACTCATCAAAATTCCTCTTTCTGTATGTAAACAGGGCATCTGTTAAGTAGGCTTTATAAAGTCAGATCGTTATTAAGCAGATTTTACAATCCATAGTCATGGCTGCCCTAACAGTAAAACTAAAGTGGAACAAAATTGCCTTTCTCCTTCCTAGGTTATCCAGTCTTGTTAACCAAGAGTCAAAAAAAATTCATGTGCAGTAAAAAGCACATTAGGGTATCAGGTATTGATCACATTTGGGTATGAATCAATTCAGATTTGAGAAAAATATTTGAATAGTGTCACCAAGCCACCTAGAGTAATGTGTCTGAATTTTAAAAATATGATGGAGTATGAGATCAATCAGTCGTACTCAAACTTAACTCTCAGCCCTGACCAATATTTGAACTTGCCACACAATCCCTCATTGGTCAATTTCTGTAAATTCTCAGCTTGGCCATTTGTGGACATGCTCCCTACTGTGTGACTAAACAATCGAATTGATAGAGTTATAAAGAGATCTGGGACTATCCCTTCGACTGAAAGATAAAATGATGTCAGTATAGGAGACGGGAAAATGGAGCAAAAACTGAAAATTTTGTATTAAAAAAAAGATAAATTTAGGATTAGTAAAGGAATTTTCAGGTACAGGTGTTTTTGTAGGACATGATCCTTTAAGCTTTTAATTAAACAATTTTGTTATAGTAAGATTTTGTTACAGTATTGAAAGAATTAAGGCATGTATAGACTATTTAATCCACTGTGACCACTATTTGTTTGTTTCTGCTCAAATGTGAGCTACCCCATAATAGCATATTAGGAATTTGCCCCTGATAATATTGCTAACAATGCTCCCTCGTGCAAAAGAAATGTGGTTGTGCACCTAGAAAAATAATCCTAAATTCCAGAGGGCAGGATCAGCAAGACATTTATGGAAACCACAGTCTGTGATTTAAATACAAACCACATGGGACAAAAAGTAGATGTTTGTATTTATGATTAACACATGGAAAAATTTATGACAAAATTAAAATTCAAGCATTTGATGAGGTACGAGGGCAGTGCAGTGGCACAGTGGTTAGCAGTACTTTCTCACAGTGCCACAGATTCAATTCCAGCCTTGGGTCTTTGTCTGTGTGGAGTTTGCACATGCTCCCCATGTCTGTGTGGGTTTCCTCCAGGTGCTCTGTGTGGATTAGCTTTATTGGCCATAGTAAAATTGAACCTAGTGTCAAGGAGATTAGCAGGACAAATAAATCAGGTTACTAGAATAGAGCTTGGGTGGGATTATGATTGGTGCAGACTCGATGGGCCAATGGCCTCTTCTACATTGTACGGATTCTATGTTCTATGAACGGATAGCTCCAATGTTTGCTGCCAGGCCATCTCTTTGCACTAGAATACATTCTCAAACAACAGCAATATTGTCCAATGCTACTAAGAATCTTTTTCAAATATCATCTTGTCCAAATGAGTTCACATTCTCCTTCCCCAAGCCACTTAACCACCATTAGAAGCTTCCAGTCAGAAGTCCAATGGAGCAGAATGGCCTATCTTCCATACTTAATTTGTACAACCATACAATTTAATCCTTTTCTCAGCTTGCTTAAAACAGGAATGTCTCCTAATTGCTATGTGAAACACTCCAAAAATTTCAGTGATATATTTAGTCTTACAATGCACATCAAAGTGGAAAAAGACCTTCTCAAAGGCAATTAGGGATGGACAATAAATGCTGGCCTACTAGTGACACATGTATCTCATGAATGAAAATCTAACTGGAGAGTTCACTGCTCTGTCCCATTTGCAAGACAGACAACCCAAATACAAGCTTACATCTCATACACAGTCACAGGTTGTGGCAAGTACAAATGAAGGGTGGAATGATTCCTATTTCTAACCTCTCTAACTTCTGTCAAGATTTCCCATTGCCATTTCTAGTAATGGCATATAGAACATATTCTGCAATTTAAGATGGATACTTAACAAATCTTTGACACTTTGAAGAAACCTAAAATAAATTTCAAAGAGAAAAAAAACTGAAACTGTAAGCAAAATTCCTTAAAAAAAACTTATTTAAATAAGTTTAAATAATATGAATAATAAAAATTAACCAGTCAGGCATGGAAAACCTCACAAGCAGGCACATGTTCTCTTCTCCTCCAAAGCAAGAGAAATATGGCCCAGCAATAAACCCCAACCAACTACTGCCATTTATATACAGTGGAGCTGTGGTCCAGAAGTCCAGAGGGAACCAAGGAAAGTCAGTAATAGGTTTTTTGGGTGACAATTCATAGGTGATCGGTCTGAACTTTCTGATTTTCTTCAGTTGTCCATCTCAGGTATACACAAAAGTAACAGCAATCAAAAACAGTCCACTCCAATCTATTATTGCTGTGAAGGCAGGACTTTTGTTTAAGCTAAGTTGTCTCTTTAATACCACAAGGTTAAATTACTGTACATAAATACATCCTGGAATCAATTACAAACCAATTGTTATTCTTGAGCAAAAGTGGTAGATTGTCAATCACAGGTCTTCCCTTTGGGAAGATGCTAGGTTATCAAAATTAGAAGGACCTGATAAAAAAAATTGCATTCAATTTTTTCATGTCTGATTTATATATTGATAGATTCCTTATTTGGTTATAATTTATCTAATCAATTTTATACTTGAGACAATTGGGTGTATTTTGAATATATTCAAACTACCTGACAAATCAAATATCAATTCTGAATTAGAACTATGAGCTTTTAATACTTGCTTCTTGCAACCACTAACCCATCTTTTTTAATTAAAAAAAACCACCTTTCTCCATTTTTAAAAGAAAACATTTTGTATCCACGCCCTGCTTTCAGTGAACAGAATTATTCCCAATTGCATAATTTTTGTAATATTCTTAAATCAGCAGTCAAAACAAAAATATGTCAATCTTAAAATGCAAAATGAGTTTAAAAGTGTTTGTGAATACTATTGCCATTAGGACTTGTATTATTCTGAACTGGTGCGAGGCGTTGTTAAATGTCAAGTTAGAAATGCCACTGATTTATCTTTGAAGGTTATCTCCATGCACGCTAGGGATTTTTCCTCACTCCAATTCACCAGCACTGGGATCAATTATAACTTTCCATGTGGTAAAGATCACTTAATTACCATAGTTCCACAAAGCATTATTTCTTGAATTAAAGAGAAATTTATTAAATTCGGGAGTCTCAAAAAATCCAATCATTGTTGCGGTAACACCACAAATCAATGATACAGCAGTGTGTTTCAAAGTGTACTGTCTGTGTTGTAGCTTTATCCTGCATATAAACAAATTTAAATTTGCTAAATACTATTCATAAAGAAACCTCTACTTAAAAATTATTCTTAAATGACAAACAATAAATCAATAATAGATAATAAAAATTAATCACTGGTTTTATTTTAAAACATTATTTGAGTAGCCAAGAATGTTTTGAAAGCTCTGTGTTAAGAGTTTCCATAGTGGATTATGCTACATACTTGAATACAGTTTGCAAATGTACCTATCAAGTTGCATTTCTTTTAACTAAAAGAGCTGCACTGTCCTTTTTAAATACTGAAGAGGAATGAGGAAGCCTTATATAATGCTGAAGTAAGAAAACCCCATCATGATCCACAGATTAATTTATTAATTGAAGAAAAATCCACTCCATTTCCTTTATTTTACCATTCTTGACTTATAAACCATGATAAGTTAGTGCATGAGGGACTTTTCAATAGATTACTTCCTGTTGTTATGAAGTCAGGATTGTGATGTACTTGTGCTTGAATGAAGTGCATTCCTCACATTGCTGAAAATTACATCAGGCATAACAGCAATATTTAAATGAATTATCTCACTGATTAGATCATGACAACAAGGCCTTCAAAGTTCCAGAACATAGAAACAGAATAGTAAGATATCAAAATATTTTGCTTGCTCTACTCACTGTTCTGGAAATTAGAAATACATTTTGGTAGGAGGGAACATAAAAATAATTAATAATTTACTCTGTACAACTTTTTTATTTGAAGATGAGCTTGCTTGAAGTTATCTGTATATTCATAATGAAAACATCCAAACTAATGCAAAAATTGACATGAAATCCTCAAGGATTCCACTACTGGAATGCACTAAAGAAAATCAATTCTAAACTGCCTGTTAAAAATTAAGGCATGCAGAACAAAATGATTCCAGGTTTGATCCCGATCAATGCTGAGTTAACTGATCTCAGCTTGGAAAGGATTAGGGTTATTGCAGTTGACCTTAAACTCCCCAGGTCAAGGATGGGGGAGGAGTCTTATGCAAGTGGCTACTGCTTCTCATCATTTTCTACTGATCCTACTGAAAAGAGAATGTATGTATATAGAATGAAGGCAGCTTTACATTTAACAGTCAATTAACACACTGTCTAAGTTAGCAGAGGAGGATCATCTACTGGACGATGTCTTGTGATGCAGTAGATTACATCCCTACCTCTGAGCCAAAAGCTTTGGATTCAAGTCCCACCACAGATGGCCACAGAAGCTGTGTTTGTGCCATGGCCAAGTAGCTTGTTTGTCAACCTGTAAATCCTTCTAATATATCCATGACCGTTTGGTAAGAGCAGGACAGTTTCCTGGTCTTCCTGTGGCAATGCAACATGTTAAAAGAATCCATGTGCAAGCTCTTGCTTCATGTGGATTCTGTGGCAAATGTCCTCTCCCCTTTGAGAGACTGACGGAGGGAGGATTCTCTCTCAAACATAAGGCAACATTTTTAGAAGGCGAATTAGGGAGTAGGGAGAACACCACAATGTCAACAGCAAACTCCTATTAAGATCATCATTAATAAGGAGTGATGGTGTGTGCACTTCAGGAGATACCTCAGTTATGATGCATCATATGGTCTAATTAACTGCCAACCTTCTCTGTTTAAGCACATTCATTAAGAATGAAGTGTTGGAATGTCTGTGAAACTGTGCCCTAATGTTGGGTGAGCATCTTTAGGTGACATGAAAAGAAAACTTGGAAATATTTTCTTGTTATTAATTTGAGAAAACGTTTCTTTGGATAACAAGAAACTGAGATATTGTGTATAGCCAATCTTGACCTCGCCAAAGCTGCATTAACAGGGCAATAAAGGCCTCAAAATAAGGATCTGTCAATTCCACAAAATTAAATGTGATTTGCTGACAACTCTTTGTCATCCTCCAACTGCAACCTCATGTTGGTACCAATTCATGATGTG
Source organism: Sphyrna mokarran (assembly GCA_024679065.1). NCBI lineage: Eukaryota > Metazoa > Chordata > Chondrichthyes > Carcharhiniformes > Carcharhinidae > Sphyrna > Sphyrna mokarran. The sequence continues at coordinate 72,236,521 of JAGIQG010000005.1, forward strand.
GAGATGTTGCCATTGGACTGGGGCAAACACAGTAGGAAGTCTCACAACACCAAGTTAAAGTCCAACAGATTTGTTGATAGCAAATGCCATTAGCTTTCGGAGTGCTGCTCCTTCGTCAGGTGAGTGGGCGTTCTATTCACTATTTTGTAAATTGAGTTTGTGTTTTTATATGCCCTGTGTGTGAATAGAATTCCCACTCACCTGATGAAGCAGCAGCGCTCTGAAAGCTAGTGGTGTTTGCTACCAAATAAACCTGTTGGACTTTAACCTGGTGTTGTGAGACTTCCTACTGTGCATACCAACTCATGCCAAGTATCAAAATGGAGAACAACTTTATATTCTATTTTAAAAGCAAATCAGAACAGAGATGGATTTTGACGGAAATATAAAGCCTTCCTGCCTCTACATTTTTGAGTTTTCTTAAACTTGTTGAAAGTAGATATGGAAACCATACACAAACAAGAATCTTAGTATTCCAGACAAGTGTCCTTAATATGCATTTTCTTTGACATTCCTGGATTTTTCAGTAATTTCTGCACCAATTTATTGCACAATACTTGAAACGACTAGCATCCTAAAACCGTATCTTGCCCCTGGCATTCAGATTGAAATCTGCTTATCATCTAAATGTTCACGTAGATAAATTTTACTTAAGCAAAATAAATAGTGATGGTTAATGAGGTTTGTAAACTTTTTGGCTTCACATTACAGGCCAACTGCTTATCAAAGTAATCTATGTAATAATTTGTCAAACAAAGAGGTTACAGTGGTGTGTGATTATGTAAATAAGCATCAGGTCTATTCCCATCAAATAACACTATGCATTATCAAGAGTGAAATACAAGTCAAAGCAAGATTACTGAAAAGTATTCTGCATTTCTCTTCATTTTCTTTAGAGATTAAATGCATTTGTAAGGAGGCACGCAATGGGAAGGCAGCAAGGCAAGAGATATGGGGAGAAAGAAGTTGAGAGTACTGGAAGGAAACTAAGATAATACTATGCATCTTAAGACCATAAGACTATAGATATAGGAACAGAATTAGGCCACTTGGCCCATCGAGTCTGCTCCTCCAATCAATCATGGCTGATAAATTTCTCAACACCACTCTCTCACTTTTTCCCCATAACCTTTGATTTCTTTACCAATCAAGAAACTATACCTCTGGCTCAGATACACTCAATGACCTGGCCTCCTCAGCCCTCTGTGGCAATGAATTCCATAGATTCACCACCCTCTGGCTATAGAAATTCCTCTTCATCTCAGTTCTAAAGTGTCATCCCTTTACTTTGAGGCTGTGCCCTCAGTTCCTCTCCTTCTAATGGAAACATCTTCACCACATCCACTCTGTCCACACCTATCATTATTCTGTAAGTTTCAATGAGATTCCGCCCCCCTCCCCCGCTTCTAAACCAGAATCCTCAGACATTTCTTATACGTCAAGCTTTTCATTCCTGGGATCATTCTCATGAACCTCCTCTGGTCCCTCTCCAAGACCAGCACATCCTTCCTTAGATACAAGGCCTAAAATTGCTCACAATATTCTAAATGTAATCTCACCAGAGCCTTATAAAGCCTCAGCAGTACATCTTTGCTTTTGTATTCTAGTTCTCTCAAAATGAGTGCTAACATTGTATTTGCTTTCATAACTACCAAGTTAACCTGCAAGTTAATCTTAAGGGAATCCTGAACTAAAACACCCAAGTCCCTTTGTGCTTCTGATTTCTGAATTCTCTCCCCTATTTAGAAAATAGTCTACACCTCTGTTCTTCCTACCAAAGTGCATAACCTCACACTTTCCCACATTGTATTCCATCCACTATTTTCATTTGCCCACTCTCCTAACCTGTCAAAGCCCTACTGCAGACTCCCCACTTCTTCAGTGCTACTTGTCCCTCCACCTATTTTGTATCATCTGCAAACTTAGCCACAATTCCCTCAGTTCCTTCATTTAGATCATTGATATATAGAAAATTTGTGTTTCCAACACTGACCCCTGCAGCATTCCACTAGTCATCAGCTTCCATCCTGAAAAGAACCCCATTATTCCCGCTCTCTGCCTTCTACAAGTCAGAAAATCTTCTATCCATGCTGTACTTGTCTCTAACAGCATGGGCTCTTTTCTTACTCAGCAGCCTCCTGTGTGGCACCTTGTCAAAGGCATTCTGGAAATCCAAGTAGATTACATCCATTGGCTCACCTGCTCATTACCTTCTCAAAAAATTCTAACAAATTTATCAGGCTTGAACTCCCCTTAATGAAACCATGTGAGTTTTCCTTATTTTACCATGCACTTACAAATATTCCAAAATCTCATCTTTAATAATGGACTCTAATTAATCTTAACTAAAGTAAAGAGGAATGCTAAAATGAAATCATATCTGAAGAACCTTGACGACACCAGCTCTCTGTCTGCATACAACTGAGTTCAACATAAACCCATATAAGGAATGATGAGGATTGCTGAAAGATTAGTCTCTTTTCATGGTTTTAACTCAGGATTTGCTAGCTTCTCACTCTAGAAGGTAACTTGCTGAAGATAGTGGCATTTTGTTGAAATCCCATTTGTTGACATGTGCAAGTTAGGTGGATTGGCCATGCTAAATTGCCCCTTAGTGTCCCAAGATGTGTAGGTGAGATGGATTAGTCATGGAAAAAGTGCGGAGTTATGGAGATAGGATGGGGGCCAAGGCCTGGATAAGATGCTCTATCAGAAAGCTGATAATAGACTCAGTGAGCCAGATAGCCTCCTTCTGCATTTCTCTGACACATCCTCCTTTGAGAAGCTGAGTTGATAGGCCAAAATGAGATTTGGTGATGAGATTTGGGCAGCATGGTGGCACAGCTGCTTCAAAGCACCAGGGACCCGGGTTCATTCCAACCCACCCACCCCCCAACTTCACCATAACAGTATAAATCTCATTTTATTTCCAATCGTCTTCAGCTCTGAAGTTCTGATGAAGATTCATCCAGATTCAAAACATTGGCTCTGTTTTTCTCCACAAACACTGTCTGACCTGCTGAGATTTTCCAGTATTTTCTGTTTTTGTTTCAGATTCCAGCATCCACAGTAATTTGTTTTTATCTTAATTAATTTTAATCTTTGTTGTATTCAAAGATTCAATTCTATAGTGAGTAACTCTTTGTTCAGTAGAGAATTCTCCAGTCACTAATATTTGGTCATTTGGAAACTCCTTGTGGTTATACTGTGTGTGCTTAAAAGTGCATTTTTGACGAATGTACTGAAATGCAGTGTATGTGGGAGAGAATGAAGTATAACCAACATCCAATACAGAGATTAAGTTACATGGAGTCATGTTAATCTTTGCTCTGCTCCACGCTTCTCTGCCTATCTGTCAACAACACAACAAAGGCTTCATTACTAAATTGAGAGGCAATGCCTAGTGCACCCTAGGTTAAATGTTACAACCAACAGGAATTAATTTGATTCAATCCATTTAAAAGCGGCAGTAGCTCATAAAAGATTAACAGATTAGATGCTTAGAGTTGGAAGCACACAAATACCACAATTTTCCGTAATACTACAATCCATCTGAAAAAAAAATGCACTGTATTTTTTAAACTCACTGCAACCAAAGCTTATCTTTACTATTGATTTCCCCTCTAATTTTGTTTTCGCTTTACTTACCTATTTGTTTTTACTTCTAATCTTGGCAATGTCTCATATAACACAGTTGATTTAGGGTGTGTGGTCCAATCAATTTTTTAAAAGATACTGCATGCTAGTCTGAACTAGTCTGGGAGATTCTGTGCCTCCAAACTTCAGTCTAATGTATTGTTTACTTCAGCACATCAAACTGCAGACTCTCAGACAGAAGTCTCAAATCTAAAGCACCTGGTAAATGTGAAGCTGAGATTAAAGTACCTGCAGATACAATGAAGACTACTGTGTAACACAAGGAGCTGCACAGGCATGTGAAGGTATGTAGGACATTTGGCAAAAGCTGAATAAAGTGTGCGTACGACTGGATGGGCCAAAAGCCAACATCATTATCAGAACAGTTGTAGCTGACAATCGGGCATGTTAATCCATGCATCATTGAAGTCCAAACATTTCATTTTAAATATCCTGCCTGTCAGAAAGTGTTAACTACTTTGCTGTCTAGTTTTACTGCAGTAATATTTAAATGTCCCAACATAGCATTGTGATAGCACAAGCACATTCCTCTCATAACAAATCAATAAAATCATGCATTGCAATAAAAAGAAATGGCAGGTCAAACCAACAGTGTTTCTGTTTACATATCACTGGTAGTCATAGAAACAAGAGGTGTCATCATTCTAGGTTCTGTATGCTTGTAATATCAACTTGTTTTTCAACAAAACTCAAAACTTTCTCCAGCTCAATTTTACCAAGACCACTTTGGCTGATGCCAGGAATCTCACAACCTGACACACAATTCCACAGAAACTCAATAACCTACTAATTCAAGTTAGAGTACCAGTTCATGTTTCCTGCCAACCTGAACTGAGTTTAAGGTTCGTACCTAGTCCATCACCAATTTCCACTACTGTAATACCATCTATTATATAACACCTTGTTGTCTAACAAGGGGCATACACGCAATGAGTCGTGAGAGGGCTGCTCTTGGATTTTTCGAGAGTATCCTAGTGCTTCACGTCGTTAGTGTACGCTTGACCTGGACCATTTGATGGGCAACACAACAGCTCAGTGACTATCGCTGTGCTGTGCAGAAACATGGATTTGGGTCTGTGTTTGTGGGAGTTTGCGCATTCTCCCTGTGCTTGCGTGGGTTTTCTCCGGGTGCTCCAGTTTCCTCCCACATCCCAAAGATGTGCTCTTAGGCTAATTGGCAGAACAAATTCTCCCTAAATTGTTTCAAATTTGGTTTCAATGCACAGATCTATAAACATAGACAGGAATCACAGGTAGAATTGGGAACATCAAGGTGGCGGCGCAGGCTCATTGGGCCGAAAGGCCTGTTTCCCATGCTGTTTTGTTCTTTGTTCTTTGTTGTTCTTTGTTCTTTGTAATACCATCTGCTTCTGTCCCTACCTCACTACCAGAAATTGTCATCTACTTCTATGTAATCAACTTTTCTAATGCTGACTTTGCTGTATCACAAGCTCCATCTGATGCAATTTCCAACTTATTTAAGACTCTACTGCCCATATCTCATCTTGTACCATGCTGTAAGTATCTATTAGCCCTTCCCTTGGAACCACTAGCTCTCTAATCATCAGCATGTCAATTTTAAGTTTCTCCATTCCCATTTCCAAAATCAACTATAGTCTCACTTGATCTCTTCAGTTCTACCTGTCACTTCTTTGTTGATAGTTCTGATTATTAAAAGAAACAGGTGGACAGGTTAAATCTGAATGAGCACATTAAGAATAATCATGATAATGTGACATTGTTTAAAGTTCCAAAAGAACAGCATGGCGAGAGGAAATTATTGAGATTTATTATTCATTCATGAGGTATGAGCATCGCTAACAATGCTTGCAATTATTAGCCCATCCTTACTTGTCCTTGAAAATGCCACCTCCTTGAACAGCTGTAATCTATGTGGCTTAAGCACTACAGTGCTGTTAATGAGGGAGTTCCAGATGTTTGATGGTCTGTGTAGATAAAAATAAATTATCTTCAATGATTGAGACATCTAGCATGAGGGGACACAGATAAAATATTTAGGACACAGACAATATACTCTCCTATTATTTCGATGCAAAAGGTGGTAAGGCTGTGGAATACATTTCCAGAATTAGTGACTGAAACCAAAACCATGACAGGATTTAAGAATAGATGATTGAAGGACAGGGCAATAAAGGGATACTGAACAGAGAAGACACATGGCCTGGTGTTCTATTGTCTTTGTTTAAAATTGCAGCAACAACATCCCCTATTAATTCCATGCAGCTCCCCTTTAAGAGAGACAGATTATATTTAAGAACAGATGGTTGGCTGCATCATGTGCTCTCAACACTGCACCACAAGGGTCTCTGCTATCTACCTAGAAAGCCAGCACTGCAGACACCAATCAGCCCAATGTTACTACGATATATATCAAGAGGTAGGAACAATCTTGTGTATTTTCCAGCTCCACCAGAACTGACACAGGATAGTCATGTATCATGACCCCAGCACCAGAAAACCAGGTGAATCAATTTTCACCTTATTTTTTTTAAAAGGATTGTTACCTTCATAAGATATGTTTGCAAACACAAAATTGAGGAATAACCATCTTGAAATGTAATGATGATTTAGTGTATATGATTTGCTAAACACTTTGTCTTAAAAATAGTGTTCCTGCAAGTCACTTTTGCAGACACAAAAACCTCCAAGTTTTCTCCTAATACTCACTTCAAAGCTACAGGATAAGTATGCACTTTTTTTCCTAGGATGGACTCAAATAGCACGAGGGGTCATGGGCTTAGGGTGAGGGGGTTAAGGTATAACTTGGATGCTAGAGGGAGTTTTTTCACACAGAGGTGGTGGGGGTATGGAACACGCTGCCAAGTAAAGTGGTGGAGGCAGGTACTCTGGAGTTATTTAAGAAATACTTAGGTGGACACATGAACAGAATGGGAATGGAGAGGTATAGAAAACTGATTTAAAATAGGGATCATGAGCCTTGGGAGTCCCTGGGAAGTATGTAAATAGATGATGATATTGATGTACTTGTTTTTATCCTACATGTGCTTTAGTCCGCCTTGTCTAACAAGGGGCATACACTCGATGGGTCATGAGAGGGCTGCTCTGATACATGGATTTGGGCCTGTGTCTGTGGGAGTTTGCGCATTCTCCCCATGTTTGCGTGGGTTTTCTCCGGGTGCTCTGGTTTCCTCCCACATCCCAAAAATGTGCTCTTAGGCTAATTGGCAAAACAAATTCTCCCTAAATTGTCTCAAATTTGGTTTTTAATCCATAGATCTATAAACAGACAGGGATCACGGGTAGAGGTGGGAACATCGGGGTGGCAGTGCAGGCTTGTTGGGCTGAAGGGCCTGTTTCCTGTGCTGTTTTGTTTTTTGTTCTTCGTTTCGTACTTGCTTCAAAAATGTCTGGTACCTGCTTATCGCTATAGCTGTCAATAGGACCCTAAACTTTATTATCTGTTCATTCAACTCCACAGAGAAGCAAATTATTCTCTGAATGTTCAGATTGAATGTCTTTACAACACCTTGATCTTAGAAAAAATAACTTTAACTTTAAACAGTCCTATTTTTTAATTGGCATTTTAACATCACCAATAATCCATTTGTCTACTAATGTTATAGTAACACTAATTATAAAATTTAAGGGATAGAATCAACTTTTGCTTCAAATTAACTTAAGAGTGCATCTTCAAATAAAAATGTCACATTTCAATTCTATATCCCTTTTGTACATCAAACATCTATGATGACTGATGGAGGTTACCAAATTTGGCATCAGTTCATGCAGAATTATGGGTAGTTTTCAGTTGTGGCCCCGTGCCCAGTAGGAAATGGGGCCATCAACTGAATTTAATTTCAGTGTTATTACCTTCCGTTGCATCAGTCTAGGTTGTGTTTCAATCCAGATTGTAGGTAAAATATTAGTCTGCTAATTCAGTGCTCCACCCAATCCGTCAGCTTTTACTTTTAATCATATTTGAGTCTCCAGTGATTAATTCCATGAAAATTAATATTATTCCTGCCCACTGTAATGATACACTCACTGATAAGTATAAGTTGGCTTCACAAGTACTAACAACGGGAAAACAATTTTTCAGCATGTGCCATCCATCAGTGTCAAAGTGGCTCTCCTTCCAATGGGAAGAAATATTTACTGTATTTGCCTTTTATAAGTTTCTGATTCAAATGATTACAGCATATAAAATGGTTGCTAGTTTCCATGAACAGCAGATTTATTCACCAATGACAAAAATTCACCTGCTGTTTGTTAATTATAGTGTTTCGTTTGTGCAATTAAACCAGGATCATGGTATAAACAGTGTAATATTTTCTATTTTATTTCTCCCATACACTGCAGTAAATCCAAAATGATTGGCCAGAAAGTTAGTTAAGATCCTCATAAAATTAGTCCTAGGTAACAGCTTCATCTTCTGTCTCTTCAATTAACATGGTTCATTTTGACCTTTGAGATTTGTTTATATGTCTGTGAGGCCCTGCCAGTTCAGCTGTGCCTAAACTATTTGTAAGCACCTTAGCAGTATCCAATTTCCCATTCACAGTTGGGTAAAAAGGCAGAAAGAAGATCCTTATGGATCTTTCCTTTAATCTAACCCAAAAACAATGACAAGGAAAGGAGGATTCAATCCTTTCTTTGCTGATCTGTGAATTAATGATTACTTCGCTAGTTGCATGCTAAAGTTGGTCATTCTGCTTGGTCACAGGCCATTAATGAGATTTTGTTTATTTGCCTTAACAGAGAGTGAAGTTGCTCACTGATTTTTATTTATCCAACTATACAGTAGTCAAATGACAAAGGTGGGTTTTGTAACAATCTGACTTTACTATTCAAACAATTAATGGTAATTAAGTTTGTTTGCTATACTAATGAATGTCTGATCTCACACACCTATCCCAGCACATGGATAATACAAGGCAGGAGAAAAGAAAGCCATTGAAAGAGAAAGTGGAGATTTCAATGTGGAGAGGCTAGGGAAATTTCAAGCCGTCAATGAAAGTCCTTTAAAACAATACTTCTGCCTTTGGAAAATCCTTGTGGCATTCTAGCACACAACATTAACTGGGTGCTAATTTACCCTAACTAATTCAAATGCTGAGGGTTTGTATTTAAACTCAAAGATTCTGCGAAGTTTTATTATGATGTTAATGAAAAAGATATCCTCAGTTTGAAACTGATCTGTCTAAATCAAGTTGACCTGCCAATAGAAGTAATAATGCCAGCAAAAGGCCATATATAATTACAATTAGCCTCTGCATTTTGGCTATAGACATTGCAAGTGTGGCTAAGTACTATTGGTGCACGTTCATTATTTTGAACTAGCTGTTCGTGTTCAAGCACCGATGGTTGAGTTTTCCATTGGCTTTGAGAGATATTTGCACCTTTTCCATATAAATATGCATTTTACATCATATTTTTGTGCACAATTTGATCTTGTATATTAGCCATTCACATTTTCAAATACATGCTGTGGTTCTTTGCTATGGTGAGGATCATACATGAACAAATTTTGTTTTCTTAACACAACTTTTTTGGGGGTGGAAAAATTCACACTAGAAGCAACCTTCTGAATCTGAGAGTTAAAGCACATTGCTGGGGCAGGCAATCAAATGCTTTGTTTTACTCTGCTTCTGAACAGTGCAGTAATCAGTGCTGGTACCAATTGGTGCTGATACTAGAATAGTATTCTGTCACCAACACAAATGCCCTCACCTTGAAAAGTAAGAAGAACAAGCAGCATTCAAAGCTCCATTCTGAGTCTTTGCCTCATTCTTATTTGCAGCATTGATATTATATCAATACAATTATCTACACGAGTTCAAGATGTTGTTTTGGATTACATTAATACTGTTTTATTGTGTTGTACTACAGTATAATGCAATAAAACAGGGTGCCCCAATTACAACCTGAGCAAACCTCCTTCCTCAGCCTATTATGAATGTCTCAGGAGCCTGCCCTTCCCCTACAGTGGCTATCAACACAGCATCCCTAGCTCCTTCATCATCCCTCCTCCCTTAAATGAGGCTCCCACTAAGGCCCACTTTTCAGCACAAGTTAACATTGCCAGGTTGACATGGGCATAGTGCCATAGAAGTGTCAGCTTGTGCCAAGCAGCAGTACCAGCGGCATTTCCAGGGCACAACTGACCATGACCATCTCCCCCAGGGGCTATATTTAGTTTTATACCCACGAGAAGACCCCCACAACAGGTTCACATTTAGATCAGGTCATTGCGATGTCGATAGACAGCGGGGTTCAATATCTTGTGGGGAGGCGGAGGTCACACCTGTTATAACTATGAACTTGAAGATATCACTGCAAGGGGATGAGAAGATCCAAAATCACATTCTTGGCCAACGAGAACTGCGACTTCCATAACTTGAGCCCTCATCAGCATTTGCAAGAATGGCTAACAAGGCTCAAGATCACACCCTCCCCCATTTTGTTTATTATGAACCACCTCCTCGATAGATGAAGAAAAAGTAATTTAGAGAATATGGTAAATGGGTAACTGTAATTAGAGCTAATTAGAGCAATTAGAGCAACACGATGGCACAGTGGTTAGTATTGCTGCCTCACAGCTCCAGGTCTGTGTGGAGTTTGCATATTCTCCCTGTATCTGCATGAGTTTCCTCCACATGCTCCATTATTGTCCCAGAGTCCAAACATATGGGAGTTAGGTTGATTGATCATGTTAAATTATCCCTTTGAGTCAGGGGAATTAGCAAACTAAATTCATGGCTTTATGGGGATAAGGCCTGGATGGGATTGTTTTGGTGTGAGCTTGATGAGCTGAATGGTCTCCTTCTGCACTGTAGGAATTCTGTGATACGCTGATTCTATTTACTTATGTAGGATAAACATTAGCACAGCCTGGGTGGGTCAAATAGCCATTTCTCAAGTTGTAATTTGTATGCTTCTTTTTGTAATTATAGCAGCAAGTTTATTACATACATCTGCACTCATAATTAGCAATAATATTGCATCTGCCATTTCCTTCATAAGAATAACAGCAGCACTTACAACCAAAATATTCAAATCAACAAAACACACACACACACGCATGTGCACACATGCACACACATGCACACAGTCTACATCAACTAACAGCTTGTCATTCTTGATATTAATTAATCAGAATAGGTAATTACTTTCTCTGCTCAACTCTTCCATCTAATTTACCCCATCCACAGCGGAAGCCACAGATCAGCTACAATGACCTTGCACACGCTTGAAATACATCAAACATTGCTGATGGCAAGGATCCAATTATACCAACTGCTGTCTCAAGCTGGGATTTGAAACAAACTGTTATAACCTGAAAATCAAACACTCTACATTCCCCTAAGGAAAGTGGCCAAGGTTCTTAAGCCAGGGGTGAATGGGCTATATCCCTACATCAACAAGGTCATATTTCAAGGGCATGATATTTTCTCCACAGGAAGTATGTAGAATCAACAATCCAAAATAACTTTATCACAGAAAGACAGCTAACTCAATCAGATCTAAGCATCTAAAATATAATCCTGCTGCATCTATTGGTTTTAAAACAGGTTTCGGTACTTCAAAACTTAATATCCTTCATTGTGGAGAATGCCCCACTTTTACTAACTTTATTAGAATTGGGGCATCCTGAAATTACAGACTATCCACATTAAGAAAGAGGAAAGACAAATTATTTTCCACTAAATGATGCTAAATGTTCGAAGCGGAGAATTGGTCTCAGAGATTTCTTCTTTCTCCATGTAGACCAGATTGAAATCAGAAATTCTGCATGTTGAGATTATAAAATGTGCAAGTACATCTTAAACTCAGATTCTAACATGCTGCATGGGCTTTTATATTGAGACCTTGCTTTAGAAACTCTTCCAGTAAAGATATTTCACACTATCATTATCATTGTTGTTCCCCCTCAAAATCATTCTTCTTTTTGATACATTGGTTAGTTGAGGTGTAGGGAAGTATTGCACTATAGGAATAGGACCTTAGTTTTCCAGGTCTTTAGCGAAAAGTCTATTTTCTCATATGCTTCATTCTTCCAATGCCCCAAACCATCCCAACCTGGACGCTAGGTGGGCAGAATGCACTTGAATTGTGCTTCACCTATGTAGAACTACGAAGAACAATACATTACGGGAACAGGCTCTAATTCTAGCATCCAATTCGATGTGCTTAAATATCAGATAGTAACCATTCTTCAATCTCATGCAGACTGTTGATGATCATGGGCAAAACATTCCTTTACAAAGAGATTACAGGTTGGGATTAGCATAACATTTAATTTCATTCAGGTCTCAGCTGCAAACTGGAAGCAATCATCTCTCATTTGAGCCTAACACTATCAAGTTTTGCCTTAAGCACTATGTTAAGTCAATGGTATGTTGAGAAAGGGCACAAATTGAGAGATATGTTGTGAAAATTCATCACATAATTTTGATGGAGGATAAGGTAAAGTATTAAAGTGACATATTTCTAGCTCTCAAGATTTGCATGGATACTCATGCTTTCAATTAGTTTGGCTAACCGCAATCTGCTTCCAGCAGTGTCTGGGCATGTGTTTGGCAGCGATGCTGCCACTGCTTCCATCACCTTTCTTCACAAGGCCTGCACTAACCTCTTCAGTGTTTCTTGTTCTTAGTTGTCATGAAATGGTCTCTCTTTTTCCTTAAAAATAGGCATGACATATGCACGGATACGGGAGAGCTGAGGGTCTTCCAGCAGCTGATTCTCCCTCACTCACTCCACAGCTTTATTTCGTTTCTGAGATCCAGATTTTCCTTGCAACAGCTACAGTATTTTACATACAGCATTTTTTCTTGCTCCCAGCTGTGGTAAGTCTGTCAATAGTGAGGACACCACCCCAAAACAGCCCTAGGTAAACTGGGACCACACAAACAGGGTGCATTTCAATCTGTACATATGAAATTAAAATTGGAGTTAACACATGCTCCTAACTTCACTTTTTAAAAATAAATTCACAATAATAAACAGACATTAAGATAACTATCCAAAGGTTCTAAACAAATTAAGTCAAATTGCCATTTTTAAAATTTATTTGAGACAATGGACAGGACTTTACAGCCTCACTCATCCCAAAAGCATAAAATTCATTGAGTCAATGGACCTTTTCATTGTCCACCCTTGCCCGTTCTGAATGCCACGGTGGATGGGATGATAAAATTCTAGCCAACATATTCATCACTTGCCTCATAAGGACTGTCAACAATTTCCAATCTCACACAGTACTGATTTTAAATTGTTACAATGGTATATTTGCAGTTCCTATGAACCTTTCATTGATAATAAATGACTATCTGAGGAAGGATGTCCTTGCTATAGAGGGAGTACAGTGAAGGCTTACCAGATTGATTCCTGGGATCGTAGGCGAGACTAAACCAGTTAGAATTATATTCACTGGAGTTTGGAAGAGTGACATGGGAGCTCATAGAAATTTATAAAATTTAAAATATAAAATTTATAAAGTTTTAACAGGGTTAGACAGGATACATTCAGAAAGAACGGTCACGATTCTCCCATCGTGACCCACAATGTTTCTGTTGGTCGTGGTGGGAGATGCGCATCTCCAGTCTTGAACAGGGATTTGTGCATGTGCTGGAAACAGATGCACATCTCCCAGAGCTGGTAAACAGTCGCTGGTCAGACCATGTTCGAAACTGGTAGGAAGGCAGGTAAGTAATTTAAATTCTTTTAATCTTTTAAATATGTATATTAGTTAATTATTAGGCCCTTTCAGGTCCCGAATGAATCTCCCACCCTGCCAGGTGGTGGGGTTCAGACTAGCTCCCCACATTTAGAGAACTAGCAGGGGACCCCAGTGGAATGAAGGGGGCAATCAAGGCCTCCTAGGAGGTCAGGCGATGGGGGGGCTGGTGCCCCTTGGATATGGGACCTTGACATTGCCAGCCTGTGCCCTTCGCACTGCCTATGGGACAAAGTGCCCATGCCCAACTTGGTAGTGCCCACTGGGCATCAGAGAGTGTCAAGAGGGAGTGGGATCTATTGTGGACGGGGGCCTAGGCATGATTGGCAGCAGTGAGGGGGGTCCAGCTGCCACTCTACAGGATCAGTCTGGGCTGGAGGGACAGCAGCAATCAGGATGGGCTAGGGGTGGGTGGGGGAGGTGGAAAAAAAAATCACCATTGTGGGGGTGTGAGACCTGGACATCGGGGTGCTTCGGGACAGAGAGGGTCAGGGCTGGCCTGGGAATTGCTGTGGGGGCCGCGATCGGGCTGTGAGGGGGTTGAGAGGTTGGAGAGTCAGAACTGCAGTGATTTGCTGGCCAGCAAATAGGAGGTTGATAGTTTGGAGGCCACTGCGCATGCGCAAAGTTCCAGAACTGTCAGACTCTCATGCAACTAGGCCCCACCCCTGGGTTTTTAATGATATTCACAACTTGGGCCTCTTCGGGGATTCAGGTGAGAACAGTTGGGACTGAGAACAATTCTCCCACCAATTCAGCACTTTTGGGAGAATAGCGGCCAATGTTCGCAATGGTGTGGGAGTCCAGAACTAGGGGTCATAATTTGAGGATAAGGGGTAAATCCTTTAGAATTGAGGTGAGAAAAAATTTTTTCACCTGGAGGAGAATGTGTAGAATTCACTACCACATAATATAGTTGAGACCAAAATGTTGACTGATTTCAAGAAAAAATTAGATATAGCTCTAGGGACTAAAGGGATCAAACAATATGGGGGAAGGAGGGATCAGGATATTGAATTTGATGATCAGCCACAATCAAAATGAATAGCAGAGCAGCTCAAAAGACTGAACAGTCTCCTCCTGCTTCTAGTTTCTATGTTTCTATAACTGTATGAGAATATAGGAAAAGTTGTTCCTATAATCCAGGGGCAATTACTTTTTCTAGGATGAATTCTGGTTAAACGCTTTAATTACAGCCTTATTTAATAGCAATATTCCTGATTGTATCAGTTGAAAAAGTTGCTACTATGTTTCTGTATAGAAGTCAGGGGCTGAAAGGTAGCACAATAGTTAGTACTGCTACCTCACAGCACCAGGGATGTGGATACAATTCCATCCTTGGGTGACTGTGGAGAGTTTGCATGTTCTTCCGTGTCTGTGTGAGTTTCCTCCGGGTGCTCCAGTTTCTTCCACACTCCAAAGATGTGAGGTAGATGCATTGGCCAAGTTAAATTGCCCCTTAATGTATCAAGATGTATATGTTGCGGGATTAGTGGGATAAATATGTGGAGTTAAAGGAAAGGAGCCTGGGTAAGATGTTCTGTCAGCAAATTAGTGTAGATGGACTAAATGGCTTTCTTCTGTACTGTTGAGATTCTATAAATTAAAATCAAGGGTAAATATGAATCTTATACTAATTTAACTCTATTTTTCTTATTATCATGTTAAACTGATAGGCTTGTTACATTGCAGAACTGCTAATTGTACAACTTTAACTTTGCACAGTTAGAACCAAATTATAACAATAACCTCAAATCATATTTTGACAGTAATGTTATACAAATGTAAAGGAACATTTCCACCAACACTTGTGCTGTAGTTTATATCTCAGTGTTTTAAAATAATGTAATTGGTATGGTACATGATAGATTCCAAAGCTAGAAAAATTATTCATTGTGATTTTTTGGATATAAACTTGACATTTTTCTAGATATAGAAAATAAATAGATAGTGATAGATTTTTGCTGAAGTTTTCAGAAATCTACTGTCCAATATGCCAAGTTCTTTGACACAAAGCGGAGATTTCTTTGTTCAAATGCTAATGCAATACCAAGTTTAAACATTTGTTGTTACATAAAAATTAGATGTTTATGTATGATTAAAGCAACCTAAATGAAATCTATACTTTTTTCAATTGTAACTGCACTTTGGAAAGACAGCACTGAATTTAATCATTTAATTTGGGCTTGGTAATTTTTAGAGTTTGTATGAGTATCAGTTCCTTTGTATCACATAATGACGTTATCAAATTAGTGTTAACTTTTTAAACATTTGACATTCTCTATTATGTTGATTCAGAATGGTCCTGCGTTGATAGTCAGCCACCCAATCCAGGATCCAATTGTTAACATACTGTCCAGTTCTCCTATTAAAAGTTCCTACACACTCCTGCACTTCCCTCTACCATTTCTGCCTTAAAAACAGTACAATTACCAATGTGTTTTATCTGCTATTTATGTTCCTTCTGAAATCCTTTGCCACAAACTACCCTCTCATGTGATCATTCATCATGAGGCCAGGTTTAGCCCTCTGTCAGACCATCAGACATTTTCAAGAAAAGCAAGCAAGAACCTATAAGGAAATGAGGAATTAAAGTCCTATTGTCTTGTTCACAAGAGAACAAATAACACTGAATGTAGCCAAACATTGAATCTTCGGTGTTATTACAGCAGTACGTTATTAATTTAAGAGACCAGTGGGCAGATGGAATTTGCCAAAATTTGACAAGGAAAAGCTTTTCTAAATGGAACTGAGTGCAAGAATACATTGACAAAGACAGCTGAAGAGCATGTTATTGAGATAAACATGATGTTTATAGTAAAACTGCCGTTTCCTCATTTTATCTATCATTTTGTTGCATATTCATCTGTGACGAGTGGATGTAGCATGATGACAAACAAACCTAAAGCAGAAGGCACACAAATAGTGGGACATCACACTGTTCAGGTTACTGCACACAGAGCTGTCTCTTCTTAAATGATCTGCAGCAGCTGGTCAGACTCAGTTGCATCTGTCAGAATTTATCTTCACTTAAGTTGACAGTATTAATGACAGAGAAGGCTTTGTACTCTAGTTTATTAGGGGAAACCAAGTTGTATTGTTGACTTCAGATTGTTACTTCCCCAGCTCTTAGCCTTTATGAACCTGGCAGTGGGGGTGGGGGAGTGGGCAAGGGAGCAATGTACAGGCTTTTAAAGTCCCCTCTACACTTTCTAGGATTTTCACCATCAGATCAGCCAAAATCCATTTGTACCATATTAGGGTTTATTCTAGGATAAACAATTGAGGAAATTCAAAAGCAATACTGAAATCTGGTGAAAAGATCAAAGCTGTAATAACATGCATTATTGAAGTGCTTTTATTTCTGTTTTTGTCAAAGACAGAACACTGAACAGACTATGATCCAATCTGTTTAAAAGATATTTCCAAATATGGCACACTATTTGTATTTGCCATTCTTTTATGGGATATGTGCAGCGCTAGATGAGCCAACATTTATTGCCCAGATCTTAATTACTCTTGAGGATATTTTAAAGTCAACTACATTGCTGTTTATCTCAGTTGTCTGGACAGCTAGTTTGTGATGCAGAGCAACACCAACAATGTGAGTTCAATTCCTGTACCAGGCGAGGTGATTCACAAGAGCACCAGCTTCTCAACCTTGCCTCTTGCCTGAGATGTGTTATTCTCAAATTAAATGACCACCACTATTATCATCTGGGATCGAGGCAACTTTACCTTTGCCTTATCTTATACTCCACGAGTCGTCACTCATTCTATCAACCTCACTTCAGTTTTTCAACACATTTTTCTACTCCCTCGTCCTCATCAATATATGTATCCATTTTAAGTTGAGATTGTGTTGTTGGAAATCACAACTTTAAGTGAGACAACTTCATATGAATTGTGATTGTCCATTGGAATCAATGTTAAAGCCGGAGTTAGGTTCCATAGAGCATTACTTGCCAAAAAAAATGTATAATTTGCAATAGCATGCAATAACAACACAATGCATTCTTAGCTGAAATAACTTGCAACATAAAGCAATTTCACTGTTACACTGATGCTTTTTCTTGCTTTCTTGAAAGCAGCTGGCACATTATCAGTACATGCTGGGGGTGTTCCTAATTCTATTGAAAAGTGATTTAAAAATCTCACTCACAGCAGTCACTCTTAAAACTCCAAGATTTAAATCAAATTTAAATCCAATTGCTATTTGAAAAAACTCAATTCTGGCTTTGGATGTCTCTGTTGTTTTTTAACAAAAGTTGTTGTTGTGTTTAGTACAGTACAAACAGTTTCCTTAACAATGCTTGGGTCACAGACTTGGGCTTACTTCTGCACTATACGGATTCTATAACACAACATTACATGAAGGGAACTGATGTGCAATGACGCGTGCTATATGATGACAATGGAAGGTGATGATGCATGCGCCAGTGAAGATAGATGGCAATGAAGATGGGCTGCAAAATCGTGCAATCACACTCGGGCAATGAGAACAGACAGCAAAGATGGGAGGAGGCAAAGCAATGATGTGAAATGACTGTAAAGTAGAAATTGCTACTTAACTTGGGAGAAATGGACCTAAAACAAAACTGACTTTAAAACAAAACAACTTGAGGTTGGGTACCATGAAGCAAGGATTTGTGCTTATCTAATTTCCCTTTAGAAGTTTTTTGACGCAACCGCTTCCTAAAGGAGCATGTTCCATATTGTAGTCACTCTGAAAAAATAAATTTCTCTTTATTTCCCTATTGGCTGAATGAGTAGCTATCTTGTACTTGTGATCTTGAGTTTTGGATTCCTCCAGAAGTGGAAACATCTGCTACACTTCTATCCTAACCAACCCATTAATAATGTTAAAGAGATCTCTTGGATCACCTCCAAGTCATCGCTTTTCTAAACAGAAGGCTTCAACTCTTCAAATTTTTTGCACTAGCTGTAATGTTCAGTTCTGATATGAAACTAATTAAACAAGTTTACATCTTCTCTAATGCTTCTGTCCTTTTATAGTATGGAAACTAGAACTGTGCACAATACTCCAGGTACAGCCTGACTATATAAATATTTGGCAAAGGATTTGACAAAGAGTCATGTGGACTCGAAATATCAGCTCTTTTCTCCCCTTACAGATGCTGCCAGACCTGCTGAGATTTTCCAGCATTTTCTCTTTTGGTGGTAACATGACCATGTTTCTAAACAGCTTTAGCATTACTTCACTACCTGAGATCTCCAAACCCTAAGAAGTAGATTCCAATGATTTGTTAGACATTTTAATTGATTTATTAACCTTTGATGCTGATTTTAATGATTTGTTCATCTCTATCACTTTGTCCTTCTTCCTACTTCAAGTTATTTTCTAAGATTTAGTTGACATCCAGCCTGTTTTCCAACAACCACTTGTTCAAATCCCTCAAATCAAGTTTCCAACTCACCACAGTACCACAATGGTCTTTATCAATGTCAGAAATGACATCCATGTGTGTTAAGCCATCCGTCCTCATCTTTGTTGACCTTTTTGCAGTCTTGTTAACAATTGTTAACATCATTCTCCTCCAATACCTCTCCTCCTCCAGCTAGGTGGAACAATACTTACCTCTTTCCATTTCCATCTATCAGTTTCCTCCAGAATCACCTGCAATGGGGCTTCTCTTTCTGATCCCCTACTGATTATCTCTTGAGTCTTTGAACCTTCAACAAGGTACCACATGGTAGGTTGCTGCATAAGATTAAATCTCACAGGAACCAGGGTGATGTAGCCTGTACAGGAAGTTATATACAACACTGGTAAGGCCACACTTGGAATACTGTGCACAGTTCTGGTCAACCTATTATAGAAAGGATATTAGTAAACTAGAAATAGTGCAGAAAAGATTTACTAGGACACAACCGGGACTTGATGGCTGAATTACAAAGAGTAGCTGGATAAACTGGGACCTTTTTCTCTAGAGTGTAGGAGACTGAAGGGTGATCTTATAGAAGTCTATAAAATAATGAGAGGCATAGATAAAGTAGATAATCAATATATTTTCCCAAAGGTAGGAGAGTCTAAAATTAGAGGGCATGGGTTTATAAGAGAGGGTGGAGATACCAAAGGGTCCAGAGAAGCAATTTTTTCACACAAGAGTGGTAATCATCTGGAACAAGCTTTCAGAGATAATAGTAGACATGGGTACAATTTTATCTTTTAAAAAGCATTTAGACAGTCACACAGGTAAGATGGATATAAAAGGATATGGACCAAATGTGGGCAATTGGGACTAGTTTAGTGGTTTAAACAAAAAGGGTGGCATGAACAAGTTGGGCTGAAGAGCCTATTTCCATCCTGTAAATCTCAATGCCTCTATGAGTCCTCCAAAGATCTATCCTTGCCTCCCACTGCGATCACACCTCCACACTTTTTTTAATCATAAATATGCTGATCCTTGATCACATCAATCACAAACACATTAGCAGATTCCACATAGAATTAAATGTCATCAATACTTCCATTGTTTCTAATTTGTCTCATTGCTTGTTCAATATCCAGTATGGAATCAACACTAATTTCCTCCAACCAAATATTGGGAAGTTAGTAACCATGAGTCCCATCTCAGTTTCCTAGCCATTTATTTCATTCCCCTTCCTGGAAACTGCCTGTGGTTTAACCAGATCATTTACAACCTTTGGTGTGATAAAGGCTCTGATCCTGACTATTTAGTCATTTCATTAATATGACTGCTTCATCCTCCATCTGCAGCAAGTCATCTGCTACTGAAACCTATCTTTGTTATTTCTATGACTATTCCAATGTCCCTCCCCCTGCCTTCCCATTGATATCCCATCTTCCACCATTCATAAACTAAAGTGCATCTAAAACTTAGCTTCCAATATCTTACAATGTACCAAGTCTCATTCATTTATCACTCTGTGTTTGCTTACCTCCATCGCTTGCCTCCTCCTAGTCCAGCAACATCTCAGCTTTAAAATTCTCATTAATGTCTTCAAATCTTTCCAAGGCTTCACCTGTCCTTATCTCTGTAACCTCCTCGAAACCTACAACCCTCCAAGATATTTGTGCTTTTCCAATTCTGGCCTCTTCCACATCTTTAATTTTAATTGCTCCACCATTGGCAGCCATGAATTCCATCCTATACCGCTGTGCCTCTCCACTTCTCTTTCTTTAAGTTGCTCTCAAAAGCCTACCTCTTTGACTAAGTTTTTGGTTTCTGTCTTCAAATCTAATATAGGTTTTTGTTGTGTCAAAGCAACTTGGGATATTTTACTTTAAAGGTGCGAGATAAATGGAAGTTGCTTTTCCAACCAAATGTACCACCTCATATTTATCTAAATGTCCAATTGCCACTTAATTGCTCATTTTGCAAGTTTTCTAATAGCTTCTTGTATTGTGTAACATTTTTCCTCAGTGTTCATTATGTTGCTCATTTTAGTATTATCCACAAATTTTAACATTGTTACTTGTCTCCATGTCCAGATCATTGAATTAAATTGTGAACAACAGTGGTCCCAGTACTGATCCTTGTAGAATACTATTTCCTTCTTTCTAAATTGTTACCCTTTAACCCTAGCTCTTCTTTGTCTAGTTTGCTGTTGAATCTGCTACTTGTTCCCTGACTAGCCATGTCCTAACCTTTTTCATGAGCTTAGAGGGACCTTTAAGAATCCAATCATATTAAAAACAACCCAAAACTGATTAAAATATCTTCTTAGAGTACTGGTAACCAAAGCTTTAAAATAACATATTCTATATCAAAGCAATGATTTGATCACTGAGTTCAAGTTGGAATTATCATTAAAATATTGCATATCATTTATATTATACAATATTGTACAGTCATATGATTTTCTGTTTCTTCCCTCAATAATTACTTACTTTTGGAGACAAATTTTCTCCAATCTGGGTGTCTGAGTTTCATTAAGTTGCAGTCAGAGATGGGAATGGGAGAGAAACAAAGAACAAAAAAAAAACAAAAAACCCAAATAACTAAATGCAAAATCATTGCAAACAGCAATTAATAGAAACATCAGAACTTCCAGCGGTATGTTTTTTTTAAACTAGCCCTAGGCACTTTCATCCAGTAAGTTGTTTATCTAGTCTAGGACATCCTTCAGCACACAGTACACAGTAAAACAAAAGAGAATGTGATTCATCACAGCAGTAACTTTACATCAGTTTACTGACTTTGACAAGCTGAACTAAGCCTTTTAAAGGTTTGACCTCACCATATTTCTACAGTTTTGCATTGTTGATGTGTTCCTCTGGCCATTTTTATTTCAATATTTGTGTGTTCATGTTTCTTCCTGAAAGTATTGATTCCTTGGTGCTGTGTAGTTCTTGGGGTTTTGGGAACCCTCTGGTATCTTTGGCCAAAGGAGCATTATCCTGTTGAGCTTAGACCTAGTATACTTGTAGGCTATTTGTTCACAGGGTGTGAGGGTTGCAGTGACATTGAAACCAAGACAGATTCTATTCTCACCCAGCAAACACACATGCACATTTCTAGGCAATGTCAATAGATAACATTCAGAAGAAAGATTATTTATTATTTCTCCCTTCATAACAATTACAACTTAAATTGATATAGCACCCAAATCAAAAAATGGCAATTCACACAATATAAAAAGAAAATTTACACTAAACCAAATAAGGAGATTTTGTCCAAAAACTTAGTCAAAAAAGTAGGTTGCAATGAGCATCTTAAAAGAGGAAAGAGGTAAGGAATGGAGATCTTTAGGGAGAAATGCCAGAATGTAGGGCTCAAGCATCTGAAAGCATGGCCACCAAAACAAGATGGTGATGAAGTGTGGCAGGCGTAGGTCCTAGGTGGGATCCGGAGTGCAAGGAGCATAGCAACTATTATGATTCTGGAACTTGGTGCCTAATGTTGGCAGAGACCAAATGGCTGAGTGAGTGAAGGGGTTGGGAGTGCGAAGGGTGTGTGAGTGGGTCCATTGGTAGACAATGGGACAGTACTGACACATCCTGTAGCATTTAATATATGTCATTTGCAAAGCTTCCTCTTAATATAGGATATTATATTAGTTGACTGTGGATTGTAATATTGTTACATTGTAGATTGTAATCAAGAAGTTCCTCCCAATCACAATAAGTAAGTGGATTCACCATTGTCATCCCCAGTAAGTTTCTTGGTTTTTTTTTCTTTTCCTTCTTTTGATTGAAGAAGTCCCATGTCATTTAAATCATCTGTTGCATCTTTCTTCTTGTTGTCCTCTTCATCTATCTCTGGAGCCTTCTCCTCCATGCTCTCCGATATTATACTAGCTGAGTTAAGATCGTTCATCTTCTTCCAACACTGCTGTCCCGACTTCTTCTGGAGTGCACTTGTCACAAACCAGGATTACCACTGCTTCTTAGGCAGAGGTGGTCACCCTTCTGCATGGTCACCCTTCTGCATGATCACTTCCTGGAACAGGGGTATAGGTTGTCCTGCTTCTGTGCCATTCCCTAAAGCAGTCCAGTGAGGACCCCTCCTATAAAGTTTGGTGCTAGCTTCTTGTCTGCCATCCCCTGCTGTCACCGTGGAACAAGTGCTAGGGAGCCATTTATACGGAGCTCCCTAGTGCTTGCAGCAGTTAAGTCATTATGCAGCAGGCAAATCAGCAGCTACACACTGGTTGAGCAGCAGTAATATAACCCAAGTATCCCAACATTCAGCTTATTTGCCAGCATAAGTACACAAACTCTTTCACTGTGAATCATAACATTAAAAAAAGAGACATCATTGGTTTTGAATTTTATGAAACATTGAACCATTAGAAAATACAACAATATGCATAAAATTAACACTGCTCCCTTACAGCGCCAAGGACCCAGGTTCGATTCCAGCCTCAGGTCACTGTCTGGAGTTTGCATATTCTCCCTGTGTCTGTGTGGGTTTCCTCCGAACACTCCCATTTTCTCCCACACTCCAAAAATGTGTAGATTAGGTTGATTGGCCATGCTAAATTGTCCCTTAGTGTTAGTGGGACTACGAATGTAAATATGTGGATTTATGGGGATAGGGCCTGCATGGGATTGTTGCTGGTACAGGCTCAATGGGCCAAATGGCTCCTGTAGATTCTATGATTCAATGTGTTCTTTCTTAACCAACTCATATGAAAGATACGTACTCAAGTACCTTCAAAACATGCAGACTACCTACACTGATGCTTTTTAAGTTTGAGATTCATTTTTCACACTACTGGTCTGCCCTCTTTCATAGCATAAAATGAAGAATTTACTTGGAAGGGCGGATCTTGTGATTACTAAAGATTGAGTTAAAAAAAACAGCTGGAGGCTGAGTATGGACAATTAGTTTGCAAGTCACAGGGCTCTTGTTCAACTTGTTGAATGAACCCATACTCAGAATCCTCCACTTAAAATAAAAAATTGGAGGGAAGGGGGAAGAAATCAGTGAAATCCAAAGTGAAAATAGGAGTTGCAAATTATTTTTCCCTTCAAATAAAAACATCCCATCAGGTGACTATTGATCTGCACAGCCAGTTCCTGCCAAATGTGACTCAATAGGAAAGGCCCTTATCTTAAACCTATTCACTTTCACTGATTTAATGGTACAGCTGCATTGAGTTCCAATCCCCTTTCTCCGTGGGTTTTCATTCATGAATCTTCAACTGAGCGAAAGGACAGAAAAAAAAAGTGGGAGTGCATTTAAAAAAGTGAGGTGGGCAAAGATGAAGTTGAAAACAAAGTCAGAAGCAACCTTGCAGGAAACTAACAATGGCACACAGAGCATCCCACTGGGGTCAAGCACGATATAATCATTATCAGCACAACTAGGATAATTCCTCTGTGTTCTTAATAATGACATGTTCTTCAGAACGCAAAAACATGACAATACTGAACTGGGGTTAAAGTAGGTCATACCATCTTAGTTCAACTTCACCCAAACTACATTGAAGCAAATAGTTCAATAAATGCACAAGCAAATGGACGTGTTGATAAACTATACCTTTTCCAGGCACTTATTTATCTGGCAAACGAACCCTGGCCTATAATTATTGCTAACCTTTAGAGTGTCACATTCCCTTTATAGCTTGAAGCAGATCAACATTTTTTTAAACCTGCCCCACCAAAAATTATACTTCAGAGTTATTATTATCAGTGTGAAAAGTTGTCATTATGAATTGAATGTTCCAGTTGGGTGGGGAGGTACTACTTTAAAACCCAGGTGCTGGTAAATTACTGTCATCTACTTTGCCCCTCAGTTGAGTGATGGCCTTTATATTATATCAAATAGTCCTATCTTTGTAAGCATCTGAACATCCACTGAAGAAATATCATCAACAAATTCACTTAACTTGCTGTGAAGATGTAGATAAAGTTGAGTCAATGGGGTATAAAGAACAAAAAGAACGCCTGGATTCCAGTTCAAATTTTTAACTGTATTCTCCTAATGCACATTTTATGTAATTAAACAGCTATGGAACTTTCTTCCCTACAAATCTGAATTTTAATCTGCTCCAGCTGTGAATTTGAGGCACTGTCATAGCAACAGACTGGGATTCAATAGTGCTTGAGTTTTAGCCTTTAAAATATTCACCTCTTCCACTGACTTTAACTGAAACAGAAAAACAGGTGACTCGCATCTAAATGGTTTAGTTTTCTGTTGAAAATCTCCATCACAAAATATACTCCATATTCCAAAGAAAAATTATGGAATTACTGACTACAATACAAAGAAGCTAGAGCTGAAAATGTAACTTGGTTGGCTACTGAGATTCTATCAGAGACTTCAGTCTGGTAATAATGGCTGACCAGAATGATATTCAGAGAATTACAATATTTAACTTCTCAGCTTAAGGGCAAAATACCCATTTGAACTAAAAATGCAAGAATAAATTTGCTAACACAATTGCATGAAGGCGCTGCTTTGAAAACGATGGATTTTGAGAATCTGATTCCATCAACGGCTCATTGCTTCTGAGAAAATGGGATACCCATCTATTTTTCATTAAGGGGAATTTTACCTCCTAGGTTTTCTGAATCTAATACCAGAAATTAGTTGCACTTACAGGCACTCTGTTCTGTTTCCCTGAACATGCATCGATTTAGCCTTTGCTCCTCTTTTCTGCTGCACAGATAATATGAATGGAATTTGAGAATAAAGCTCTTTTCTTCTTGTTCACAGTGTGCACTGAATTGAAGCTTCTCATATTTCATAAACCTAACTACCGTCATGCCAGTCTGCATTACTGTCTCTTCAGCTGCATGATTTACCAAATAATCCTGAAAGGTTTGGAGAATTGAATATGTTTGCATGCTAATTATCAGAAATGTTGAACTTTTTAGAATTGCTTATGGAATAAATTTCTTTACATTGGTGCATTGCCTTACAGAATGACCCAGATTTTGCGGTAGTAAGGATGGTGAACTGTCACTGATTTAAATCATTACTCTGCTAAATCTGACAGCATCTTCAGTAGTTCACAAATGAGCAGAATATGGACAAATGGGACCCTCGTGCCTGTTCCTCCATTTGATTAAATCATAGTTGATTGGATTGTGGCCTCAATTCTATTCTCCTCTAACTATTGGTTCTCTTGTTAATCTAGAACCTATTTAGCATAGAATTAAAATATGGGTAGCATGGTAGCACAGTGGTTAGAGGCAACATGGTAACACAGTGGTTAGCACTGCTGCTTTACAGCTCCAGTATCCTGGGTTTGATTCCCAGCTTGGGTCACTATATGTGTGGAGTTTGCACATTCTCCTCGTGTTTACATGGGTTTCCTCTGGGTACTCCAGTTTCCTCCCAGAGTCCAAAGATGTGCGGGTTCGGTTGATTAGCCATGTTAAGAAATTGCCCCTTAGTATCCAGGAATGCATAGGTTAAAGGAATTAGTGGGTATAATATGTAGGGATATGGAGGTAGGCCTGGGTGGGATTGAGGTTGGAGCAGGCTCAATGGGCCGAAGGGCCTCTTTCTGCACTGTAGGGTTCTAAGTTCTATGTTTTAATGACCCTGCCTCCACTGTTCTTTGGCAAAGAGAATTCCATAAATTCTCAATCATCATCTAAAAAAACCTCTCCTTAAATAGGAGACCCTTTATTCTTAAATTGTGTCCCCAAGTTTTAGTTTCTCTCATAACAAGAAATATCCTCTCAGCATCCATTCTGTCAAGCCTCCTCAGGGGGATCACCTGTCATGCTTCATGCAGTGGTGCAGGCTCGAAGGGCCAAGTGGCCTACTCCTCTACTTATTTTCTATGTTGCTTATGTTTCAAAACTTCAATTGGTACAGGTTCAACGTGTCCAACATTCCCCAGAGGATAAATCTTCATCCCACTCGAGTGAACTGTCTCTGAACTGTGTTTAATGCAATTATGTCCTTTATAAATAATAGAGACCAAAACTGTGCACAGTAATCCAGTTGTCTGACCAACTACTCAGTACAAATGTAGCAAAACATCCCTCCTTTTTCCTCTATTCCGCTTACAATAAGCAACATTCCATTTGCTTTCCTAATTACTTGCTGTTTCTGCATATCAACTTCTTCTGATTTATGTAACAAAACACCCAAATCCTTCTGTACCTCAGAATTAAATCAGGTTTTAACCCCATTACTCCCATTTGTTTAATCCTGTTGATCAACACCCTGACAATCAGCCATATTTTAGTGACTAGTCGAGTCTGAAAGGGACTGAAGGCTCTAAGTAAGGAAGAGAATCACAGAGACCCCCAGATGGAGAGCAGAAGGAAGTAATGATTTTACTGTTCAGCATATCTAGGGCTTTCATTCTCCTCTGATTGGTGATTGCTCTAAATTTTTTCTTGTGGAAGTAAGAGGATTAATTTCCATCACTGTTCCTGAATATACATTCCAAAATGATTTGTGTAATTCTCACCATATAAATAGTACACAGTTTTTCTGTTCTTCCTGCCAAAGTATAAAAGTTCACATTTTCACACATGATACTCCATCTGCCAAATTTTTGTCCAATCACTTTGTTAATAGCATACTAATCACATATAAAGAGGGGTGAATTGGGATATAAAATACTGGGAAGAGGGATGAGTCTGAACAAAATCAATAATCTCTTATGGTTAAAATAAAATATTGGAGCTTGATCTAGACTTCACCAAGTGTCTCAGATTCTATTGACATTGGAGAGAATGGTTGGCTATAGGTAAAGACTGGAAACTAAGACTTATTTTCAAACAGAACATTGTAATTGGAATTATTTTGGAAAAGAATGACAGAAACCAAGTATAAAGTAGCAGGACATGATTTTCTACTGTTGTTCTGTGAAGCTGAACATTATGACCAATGGAAGAATGAAGAATGAACAGGACTGGGTTTAGAATATTTTCACAGCTAAAAACAACCGGGGACTGAAAGAGAATTGAGAAAATTTATTTAATAATATATAAAAAAGATGATTTGTTAAATATATGTGAGGTCAGGTCAGACATCGATAAATTTAGAAAGATGGGCAGTTATTACGTGGAAAAGTATATCAGATTGCAGGAATCCCTAAATCAATACTTGCTTTTAAATTGTTGAATTTTATTTAATTCCTTCTTTGGATGTGGGAATCATTGGCTAGTCCGGCATTTATTACTCATTTGTACCTCTCTTTGAAAAGGTGATAGTGACTTGGCTTTTGAACTATTGCATCCACATAGTGTAAGCATACCAAAAAATGTTGTTAGGGAGGGAGTTTTTTTGTCCAAACTGAGCATCAGTGAGCAGATTATTGCTAAGCAAGTGCTGCTTGATAGCGCTATTGATGATTCCCTTCCACCCATTTACTGATGATTGAGAGCATGGTCAGTAATTGGGTGGGTTGGGTTTAACTTGCTTGTGTGTACAGAATTTTTCACATTACTGAATAGATGCCAGTTTTGTAGCTGTTCTGGAACAACTTGGCTATGGATGCGGCAAGTTCTAGAACACAAGATCCCAATACTGCTGCTGGAATAGTGCCAGGACCCATATTCTTTGCCTTTAACTGTCTTTTGATATCATATGAAATAAATTGAATTGGCTAAAGACTGGCATCTGTGATGCTGGGGATCTCCATAGGAAACTGAAATGGATCATCCACTCAGAAATTTTGTCTTTACCAAGATAATTATGAAAGCTTAAGCCTTGTCTTTTCCACTGATGTGCTGGATTTCCCCAATCATTGAGGAGACAGATAGGAGGATCCTATGTTTGCCCATGTTTGATTTAATGCCTCGTCCTCCAGTGGGTTGTTTAATTGTCCACCATCATTCACAGCTGGATATAGCAGAACTGTTTAGTTCTGATTTGCTGGTTATAGATCACTTAGCTTTGTGTAGTGTATGCTGTTTTCAATGTTTGGCATGCAAGTAGTCGTGAGTTGTTGTTTCAGCATGTAGACACCTCTTTTTTCAGATACGTTTGGTGCCCTCTGGTGTGCTGTTCACTCAGGCTTAATGGTAATGGTGGAGGAGAGGGGGGGTGGAAAAATGCCAGGCATGTTAATTAGCAGGAGATTTTCTTGCCTATGTTTGACCTGATGCCATGAGAGTTCCTGAAGTCCAGACTCAAATGTTCAGGATTTCCAGGGCAACTGAACAACTAGCAATACAGCTCCCCTAGTCAGGATAGACACAGGAAGGTAATGATGGAACATTGTCTGTAAAGTATGATTCCATTAGTATTATTATGGGAGGCTATCGTTTGACAAGTCTGTGAGACACTGCTCCCAATTCTGGAACAAGTTCCCAGATGTTAATAGGAAGGAGTTTGCAGGGTTGACAGGGCTGGGTTTGCCTTTGTTGTTTCTGGTGCCAGGTGGTACATCCATATTAATTCCTTTTTTAGGGCCTTTAGCAGTTTTATACAATTGAGTGATTTGCTAAACCACCTTATAGGGCATTTAAGTGTCAACCACATTTCCTTAAAGGAAATTAGCAAACCAGATGGGACAATCAATAATGGTTTCATGGTCATTATTAGACTTTTACTTCCAGATTTTTTATTGAATTCAAAATTTCTCAAATTGCCATGGTGGTATTCAAACCCTCATCCCTGTGTCTCTAGATTACTAGTCCAGTGACAACACCACTACACCATCATCTTCCATTATGCTAAAGTACTGAACACGGATAGCTCCTGGTCTTGACTGTTGTTTAATTCTCATAAGATATACATTTGGTAAAGATGTCTGAAGTTTCAGGAAAATTTCTGAAGAAACATTCATTTCCAGCCACTCTCGTGGCATCATTCAGCAATCACAAAAAAGATGCATGATTCAAAGCGAACAGCATTTTGGGATCATTCAGATATGGACCTTAGCATCAGTACAAAAGAAGAACCACAAACAGAAAAGGTGAGGATAGAGAATCTTTTAGCAGCTCTAACAGATGACAGGAATTAGTTAACTATAGCAGAAGAATGAACCCCAGGAATAACCAAGAAATAATAAGCAGATATTTCAAATGTGACCCTAAGTATCATTATGAATTGTCCAAAATCAAATAACAGGGTTTTTAAAATGAATTTAGTTTAGTTTATTCATCAGTGTCACAAGTAGGCTTACATTAACACTGCAAAGAAGTTGTTGTGAAAATTCTTAGTCGCCACACTCCAGCACCTGTTCAGACACACAGAGGGAGAATGCAGCATGGCCAATGCACCTAACCAGCACATCTCTCAGACTGCGGAAGGAAACTGGAACCCCTAGAGGAAAGCCACACACAGACACGGTGAGACTTCATGCAGAAAGCGACCTAAGCCGGGAATTGAACCCAAGTGCCTGGCGCTCTGAGGCAGCAGTGCTAACCACTGTGCCACCATGCTGCCAAAAACACGTTACATGTAAGATTCGGAAAGGGAGGATGATGACATTGATGATCAGAAGAAACTGTACTGGTAACCAAAACTATAGCTTGGTAATTGATGCACTGGTTGTGGAATCATTCAATTGTGCTGTATTAGACACTGAATGCACATTCACAGTATAGGAGTGGAATAGTTAAGTGTCGCCTGGATTCTCTAAATAATAAAGGCTGAATTATGGTTAAGGAGACTGTAAATTCCAGTTCAGGTTCAGGGATGATAACACATTAAAACTACCAAAGAGAGCTGCGATTCCATGGTAAGATTGCTTAACTCGGCTAATTTATCAGCACGGGTACAGGATGCAGATATCATTGGGTAAGGTAGTCTATGAAAAAGGGTCAAATAAATTTAGATATAGAACATGACATAGCAATTGTTTTGCAGAAATCTGTAGATTTACAGTTTACACAATCTGCACATTATTATATCCTGTTAACCAGACTTGATTGCTGAAATCTTGCCCGCCATGGAATTGGAGCGGGCGAGGGGCAGACAATGGAAATGTCTATTGACTTCTGGTGGGAATTTCCAGTCTCACTCGAGTGAGGCTTTAAAATCCCACCCAACATTTCTAATAATGATGTTAAAGAAGTGTCAGTGACATTACGGGGTAGGAGCTTAAAGTATAAAAGGCAATTGTTTTAAAACTACATTGGCAGTTTGCCCGTTGATCTTGTCATAGGTTAAAAATTCTACTAAAGGATGCAGAGTTAATGGATGATGGATATACTAAACTTATAAATGATCAGTGAGAATTGCAATATATGTAAAAATATTGGACAGCACCATCCCCATTAGCAAGATACTTTAATGAAGTTGTAGCAATGGGATAAGGACAAAACCATATTGCTCTTACACTTCCTAACATGGCAACTAGATTCAGTCTGCCAACAGGAATACACAGTAGAAGTCACTGTGGACAATACAATGGAAAACTGGATAGAAACTGGATGGGAAGCACTGCTAAATTTCTAACTGATAATGGAGGTGGGGTGAGGGAAAGAGTTTTCCAGCATGATTTTAACAGCATATGTGAAAATATAAGCTTCATTGTAATGAACACAGATGTGGAAAGTCCCTTTGGTAATGGGTTCTGTGAAAGAAATCACAAAATAATTGATGAGATACTTCACAATGTCTTAGCAGACCAATCAAGCTGTAAACTGACATCTGCCCTGGTATGCAAAATCCATGCCAAATTCACTTCAAATGGGTGGGGGTGCTACAGAACCCATTAATTAGTTCACGAGAGAAATCCAAAAATATTTTTGGTGATGTGAGATTAACTCTTGGCCTTAGAAGGGACGACAATTAATTCAATTTTTTTTTGAGCATTTGAGTGCTTTCCATGCAGGGAGAGGGAATTTACCAAAGCTTATGTTTCCGAGAAAATTCAACAAGCAATATGGCATTCTGTAAGGCCATGAGAAATAAGTTTTCATCCAGGAGACCAGGTATATTACAAAAGAGAAAAACAGAAAGATTGAAAAGGCACAGGTTAGGTTATAGCACTGTTGGATTAATTTTACAACATTGTAATCAAACCTTTGGGGTATATTCTTCAAAGCTAATTGACACTGATTATACATTTACAGAATCTGAACAGAGAATAGAAAGTGAAGAAGCAACATATACACATATATTGGACAACTGAGAAGCAAATTATGGCTATTTTTCTCAAAGGACAACTCCCAAAGTTATCCCAAGGATGAAAGGGTTGACATACAAGGGGAGTTAAACAGTTTGGACTTATGCACACTGGAGTTTAAAAGGATGAGAGGAGATCTGATTGAGGTATATAAAATTCTAAAAGGGATTGATAGAGTAATTGTAGACCAAGTATTTCCTCTTATGGGGTAATCTCGAACAAGAAGTCCCAGGTATAGGTTGACAGCTGGTAGAGTTAAAACTGAGATGAGGAGGAACTACTTCTCGCAGAGAATGATGAATTTGTGGAACTCACTGCCCCATAGTGCAATGGAGTCTGAATCATTAAATGGTTTCAAGAAGGAGATAGATATATTTCTATTAAAAAAATGGGTTAAAGGAATCTGGGGAACAGGTAGGAAGGAAGATTTGTATCCTTTTCTTGTGTAGTAAGCTTTATCAAATGCCTTTTAAAATGACCTATATAGATTACTTATATCCATATTGACTAATTTATTAGAGTTCTTTGAAGAAGTAACACTTTTTTCCTTTCACAAAACCACATCAACTGTATGATTGAATTGAGATTTTCTAAGAGGCCTGTTAAAACTTCTAGCATTTTCCCTTTAATAGATGTTAGGTTAACTGGCTTATAGTTTGCTGCTTCCTGTCTGTCTCCTTACAATAACATAGGAGTTATATCTGCCATTTTCCAATCTGATGGGATCTTCCAGAATCTAGAAAATTTTGAAAACTTACAACAAATGCATTGACTAAATCAGCAGCCACTTACTTTAATATCCTAGGATGTGGGCCATCAGGCATTTGTCAGCCTTAAATTTTAACAGTTTTCTCAGTATTCATTCCCTGTTGATCATAATTTTCTTAATTCCCCCTTACCTTTCAGCTCTTGATTTACGTGTATTTCTGAAATGTTATTTGATTTTCTACAGTAAAGATAGACATACAAATCTGTTCAGTGTTTCCACCTTTTTCTTATTTTCCAATATTAATTCCATAGACTCATCCTCTGGATGAGCACTAGCCATTTTAATTACTTATTTCCTTTTTGAAGACTTACAGAAAGTCTTACAATTTGTTTTTATATTTCTAGCTAGCTTTCTCTCAGATTCTAATTTGCCCTTTTTTAAAGTCATTTATTGCTATTTTAATATTCTGTCCAATTTTCTGATCATTATTCTTCAGAGTCGTATAATTTTTCTTTCAATTTCATACGACTGAAATTTTACTATTTATTTCCCACTCACCTCTCCCAATCACTCACACTGATATGCCCTCAACATCCCATCAACGCCGCACTGACAACCCCACCATCTGACTATGCCCCCTGACCAGCTCTCATTAACCCTCACCACTAAACTGATCTCCAACCTAACCGGCCTATCTACCCACTCCTCTGCCTAACTTACCTCAACCACCTATTAGCACACCATCCTACTCACCTGCCACTCCACAATTCCACCCATCCAGTTATCCTACCCACCTGCCACCCTACCTACTCATTCATTAACATTTACAACAGATATTTAAACTTGGTTTTGAAAATACAATGCATCACTGTAAGTAACTCTTAACAAGACATTCTGCACTATATGGTTCATTCTACAGCCCACTGGAGACATCATTAAACATGCATTGCAAAAATCCATCACTGCCAAGTAAAGTGGTGGAGGCAGGCACTCTGGAGTTATTTAAGAGATACTTAGAGGGGCACATGAACAGAATGGGAATGGAGGGATATAGAAAACTGATTTAAAATAGGGATCATGAGCCTTGGGAGACTCTGGGAAGTGTGTAAATAGATGATGATATTGATGTATTTGTTTTTATCCTACAGGTACTTTGGTCCACCTTGTTGTCTAACAAGGGGCATACACGCAATGGGTCGTAAGAGGGCTGCTCTTGGATTTTTTTCGAGAATATCCTAGTGCTTCACATCGTTAGTATACGCTTGACCTGGACCATTTGATGGGCAACATGACAGCTCAGTGACTATCGCTGTGCTGTGCAGATACACGGATTTGGGCCTGTGTCTGTGGGACTTTGCACATTCTCCCTATGCTTGCGTGGGTTTTCTCTGGGTGCTCCGGTTTCCTCCCACATCCCAAAGACGTCTCTTAGGCTGATTGGCAGAACAAATTCTCCCTAAATTGTTTCAAATTTGGCTTCAATGCATAGGTCTATAAACGTAGACAGGAATCACGGGTAGAAGTGGGAACATCAAGGTGGTGGCGCAGGGCCTGTTTCCCGTGCTGTTTTGTTCTTTGTTCTTTGTTCCTAAAACAGCCCTAATGTAAGATAGCATGCTGAAAGAGTATATTTGAGCTCTAACATATGTTATGACAATGCTGCGTGCTGTAAGATTCCAGTCTCAATTGTACTATTGGTAAGCACTATACAAAATTCATGTACTTCCTCAATGAGTGGAAGAAAAAAATGAGAAGACCATTCAGTGTCTAGGCTATTCTTGCTTTTCTATAGAGTAACATTAGCAGAAATGTAGCAAGTGTATTCTCTCAGCTGGGGAAAAAACATCACAGAGAAGCAATTTTGATGGCCAAGCAAGAAAATAATACAAAAACTCTCCCAACAAATTACCTCTGCAGACAAATCCTACCAATAAATAAAAGCAAAATGCTGCATTTATTGCCTATCCCTAATTTCCCTCAAGAAGGTGGAATCTTGAATTGCTG
This sequence comes from Sphyrna mokarran, assembly GCA_024679065.1. Classification (NCBI taxonomy): domain Eukaryota; kingdom Metazoa; phylum Chordata; class Chondrichthyes; order Carcharhiniformes; family Carcharhinidae; genus Sphyrna; species Sphyrna mokarran. The sequence continues at coordinate 72,271,098 of JAGIQG010000005.1, forward strand.
CAATTGATGTGGTGTAAGTACATCTACAGTGCTGTTAAGGTGTGAGTTCCAGGATTTTGATCCAGCGATAAAGAAGGAACAGAGGTATATTTCCAAGTCAGGATGGTGATCAACTTGGAGGGAAATTTCCAGATGTGGTGCTCCCACATGTCTGCTGACTTTGTCCTTCTAGGTAGTCATGGTTGTAGATTTGTAAGACACTGCCAAAGTAGTCTTGATGAGTTCTTACAGGTCATCTTGTAGATGGCACTTACCAGTGCCACTATGTACCAGTGGTGGACAGAGTGAATGCTTATGGGAGTGATGCCAATAAAGCAGACTGCTTTGTCCTGGATGGTATTGTCTCCAGCCAGGACAGTTAGTGAGATTTTGCAAGCCCAGGCAAGTTGTGGGGGTTACAGATAGTGTGACATGAACCCAACATCCCCGTTGAAACAATCCTTGCTGGAGACAATACACATCTCTTTAACCTGTGCTTGGCCCTCTCTCCACTCACATTGTCTATACTCTTAAGACTTGATTACTTGTAATGATTCACATTCCAACCATTACATTGTAAATTGAGTTTATGTCTTTACATGCTCTGTTTATGACTAGAACTCTCATTCACCTGATGAAGGAGCAGCACTCCGAAAGCTAGTGGCTTGTGCTACCAAATAAACCTGTTGGACTTTAACCTGGTTTTGTGAAACTTCTTACTGTGTTTACTCCAGTCCAACACCGGCATCTCTACATCATTGATGTGGAGGTTCAATGATATTGAAGCCACAGAAAAGGTACAAAACAGATTAATTAGAATGGCCCCAGGATAAGAATATCAATGAGAGATTTGAAAAATGGCTGAATTAACCACAGCAGACATTGAGGGGACATCAAACATATGTGTTCAAAATCAAGACTGTTTGAAGAGATAAATATCAAAGTATATTTCAACTGACTAGTGAATTTACAAGTAGAGAAGCATAACATGAAAGTTTCAATAATTATTTTTCATATAAAGGATTACTAAAATATTAAATGCATTACAGGGGGCTATCAAACAGTCATTCCCAGCATGTTGATAACTCATTTGGAGAAAAATATTGAAAGGATGTGAGAAAGAGCAGGGAAATGGCATTCAATATGAAAAAGGAGCAGGAGTTAGCCATTTAGCCTCTCAAGACTGCTCCATCACAAAGATCTTGGCTGACCTTTTATGTCAATTTCACTTTCCTGCCAGATCCCAATATCCCTCGAGTCCTTTAGAGACCAAAATTCCATTCATCTCAGTCCTGAACATCCCAACAACTGAACATCCAAAACATTCTGAGGTAAAAAATTCCAAACTTACACAACTGCATGAAGTAATTTCTCACTTTGGTCCTAAATGACCAACTCCTTATCCTGAACTATTATTTAAATGGTAAAAAAAATGCAGCATACTGCTGTGCAGAGGGACCTGGGTGTCCTTGTGCAAGAATCACAGGGAGTTGGTTCTCTCCTGAATGGCCTTGCTTTGATCATAAGATTTTATGTTCCTTTGTCTCAGATTCCCCAAATACAGTTTTTATCTACCACACAAACTTCTTGCAAAATCAAAAGCCACAAATTAAATTTTGACTTAACCTTCTATATTTCAGGGAATGCAAGTCTTGAATTATTTAATCACTTCTCACAAAATAATATTGCTCTGAATTTTTTTTAAAAAAATCAGTGCAGTCAATTCTTACTATTCATGATCCCCTCTTTCACACTAGTTAGTGTTTGCCCTACTTTATGTGGACGAAACATATCTCAGATTGGATGTCAGCTTTGTAGCTGTACTGGAAGAGCTTTGCTTGGAGGCATAACTAGTTCTGGTAATCAAGTCTTCAGCACTTTAGTCCATAGCTATTGCTGCATGCTCAGCCATTTCTTGATATCATGGGAGTAAATCAAATTGACTTGGCCACCCTGATCCACACAGCAATGGCCACTGATGTGGCATCAGCACCACCTACCCTCAGTTTAACCTCTGCCCTCATCAAGACCAGTCTGATTGGCCCCAGCAATCTCAGACCCCAATTTGGCCTTTACCATTTATGATCCCTTTGTCAATGCCATTCCTATCAATTGCACCCCTGCCCCTAACAGTATCAACCTTGTCTGGTTTTCTTTGCTTTTAGCTCTGATGAAGGGTCATCCTGACTTGAAATGTTGGCCCTAATCTCTCTCTCCATAGATGCTGCCAGACCTACTGAGATTTTTCAGCATTTTCTGTTTATTGTCCCAGACCGTACTTGCTTGGCTGAGTGGGTGTATGGCCATTGGATATAGTTGCAACCCTGGCAGTGGTCATTGTTCCTGATGACATTGCTAAGCTTTGGTCATTTGATTAGGCGAGCAGCTCTTGAGGCTGGCCTGCCAACCTTAATGACATGGCAGACACTTAATTGGCTGTGTTGGTAAAATGTGGCCCTGGATCCCACCGCATGCCATAGCAAACCACACGCCCCTCCTCCGCCTACCCCCCCCCAACCCCGTCATGCTTTCAGCCCTACAGCCCTTGCCATTTGCACAAAAAAACAACCATTGTCTTTGAAATTCTTCCAACCACTTATTATCCATAACACATCAGGTTATTCATTTTCCTGTAATTCGTTCTTACGTAATCTGCTAAATATACCTTCCAATCCGATGGCATATGATTATAATAGTCATGTTCCCTCAATTTCAACTTTAACTGACATTTGCAAACTTCCATGTCAAAACATCCTTAGTTTTCCAATGGCAAAATACAAAATGCTAAATTCATCATTTCAAGACGATATAATTGCTTCAATGATTTTAGCCCTTTCAAGTTACAGGAAATGTACTGTGTACTCTACATTAATTTAGCATTCCCAGGTCAGGAACAAGACAAGCTACATGCGGAGTTAAACTCGCCATGTCCTGACTAAACAATACACCCAGACCTTCAATCTTAGAACAGCATCAACCCCTGCTGCATCAGTATGTTTTCCTACCTTCTACCATAAACATCTTTAATTCTTCGGAGTGCCCAAATTCTAATCAGTTCTGATAGTCGGCAGAAACAGTAGGCTTTTCGTTTGACTATTTTGGACAAGATTCAAATTCCATGTTCCAATGGTGAAAGGGCACTGTCTACTTAGTGCCTTGTAATTTCCTTTCTGGCAATCATTATCCTAGATTTACACTAAATGCTTCCAGCCTGGTTTTTTTCTGTTTCTCTCCCGCTATCACATGTTAGATCTACCTGCCAAGAAAGAAGTCGAGAGTACAACTCACCTTTTTCAAACTCAATATCAAAGTCTATTTAAAGACCATTCAAAATCGGTGAGCATGTAGATCCCTTCGATAATCATCTGAAAAGAGCTTGTCAAACAAATTGTTTTTTTATTATGGTCTGATTAAAGACAACGGGCAATTTTGTCTTCAGACCCGCGTATAGCTAAATCGAATAAACACACATTGCCAATTAGCAGATAGGTGACAATGGATGGTTTACATTTTAAACGACTCATTATTAAACAAATGCATCTTCGCTCGCAAAAACACCCCGGGAGATCCACAAAGGCGTGAAAAGAAACCAATGGGAAATCTGCCCCAACATCTTGCCGCAGTTTGAGTTTTGCCGCGATCCTCAATAAAAACTTTGTCTTGTTTGTGTGTGAGCCACTATTAAAATGCTGATATGGAAGAGAAAATAGAGCTGGCTTCATCTTATCCTCAGGCTTCTGAACTTAATGTGTCACCAACTGAAAATTGAAAACGCTAAAGTGAAGGATCTGGGGTGAACATATGATTTCCAAATGAATGCTCTTCCTTATGTTTTCTGCAGAGGTCGGACAAAATCATTCAAAACGAAATCAAAAGCACCAACCCCTCTTAATTCAAGCGTCCCAGGACTGTGGCAAATATGATTATTTAACTTATTTTCTAAACAAACTTTGTCAACATATTCGTGTAAAAAAAAGACACATTTTGCCGCTACATTGACAAGTAGGATTAAATTCACTTCGGAGTCATTAAGGGAAAGAAGGCTGCAATTGGGGACAGTTTTACAGAGATAACAGGAAGGAAGGGATAGCATAAAGGAAGGGGGCATTGGGCTGATCGGTGCCTCTCACAACCTCAGGAAGGCAGACATTCCGGAATATTACAGGGAAAGTGAATTTGAGACAATTTAGCGTCTCACAGCAGAGTTATATGTATATGAAATGTGAAACATTGCTTACTTCGTAAAAAGGAGATGCATCTTTAAACCCCTTTGAAGGAAATCTTGTGTATGATCCTCAATCATTCTTAAAACGCAATGTTAATGAATACATGCGGAATAAATCACCTTGTTTTTCTAATTCCCAATGCTTAAAACAAAACTAGATTTACTGTCAACTAGAACGTTTCAACTGAACAATCTCACTCCTACTTGATTTTCAGTTTGCAATGTTTCCAACTTCTTAAACTTTCAAACTCTGGTAAACCATCTTCCCACAAAACAATTTAAAACGAGAATATTTTGCTTGAATGTAAATCCTTTAAAGGATTTGATGGTTAAAACTCACGTGGATTGTCTTACTTCTCACCCCCACCCCAACCCGCTCTCGCCCCCTCAATGTGTTCTTGGATGGTCATCACCTACCGGAGAAGTCCGAAGAAGTTTTAGCAAAACTGCTCAGCCAAACCAGACCCATCACTCTCAGCAAGATCGCATCCAAACGTGAGCAACGCGCATCTGGGGAAAACATCCTTGAATCAAGCGCGATTTAGATTTCCACACGTTCTTTGTCAGTAATTATTCATCCCGGGAAGTCATATTTCGAGGCTGGTATTTCAATGCGGTGCCAGCTGATCCCATTGCTGGGACACAGCCCGGTGCTGGCTGCTGGGGGCTGTGTACTGAGAGGAAAGGACAAGCAGCGCAGCTCAGTGACTGAGGGTGAAGCTGACAGGCTCCTTCCTACCTGAGGGAGCAAGCTTCCCGGCAGGTCCTAACGCCCCTCCCTTCCACACCTTTACAGGGCAAGCCGCTCACTTGTCACTTTCTGGATTGATTTTGTCTCTTGGCCAATGCTATAACTGTATATTTTAATCCTTTTAGTTTGATCCTTGCCAATAATTTTACGATTTTATTTCCACTACAAAATATAGATATTTATCTTTCACTGTGGTCTTATTGACAACCGCTACATTTATTTCAACAAAATATATGCTAAGCTTTATGGACGCAAACAGTAATTTTCAATGCTGGAATAATTTTAAGGAAAAGCTCCACATGATGTTGTCTCCCAAAAACATTTTTTTTTCACTGTTATCCGTCGATGCTGGACAATGCATGTCTTTTGCTTTACTATGAGCCACTGGCTCATAGTAGTAAGAACTCAGTAAGAATTTAGCAACACCAATTTTAAATCCAACCGATTTATTTGATAGTAAAATTGCGAGCTTTCGACACTGTGTCTTCGTCAGGCAAATGCAGTGTTCTGGTCTGCAATAGCACACATCAGCACAGACAGTTAATCTAATCAGCATTCTGTAACTGTTACAGAACACTGCATTTGCCTGACGAAGACACAGTGTCGAAAGCTCGCAATTTTACTATCAAATAAATCGGTTGGATTTAAAATTGGTGTTGCTAAATTCTTACTGAGTTCTTACTATCCCAGTCCAACGCCGGCATCTTTACATCATAGTAGTAAGACCATAAGATATAGGAACAGAATTAGGCCATTCGGCCTGCTGTGTCTGCTCCACCATTCAGTCCCATTCTCCGACTTTTTCCCATAACCTTTGATCCCCTTACCAATCAAGAATCCGCAGCAGCCTTTGATGTAGTCAAACACTGGATCTTCCTTCAATATCTATTTGCATTGTGGAGCTCAGTGGCACTGCCCTTGTTCAATATCTATTGTACCTAGACTGACCTCCAGCAACAGCTTCTCCATACAGGCCTACAATTTGATTTACCCTCTTACTGTCTTATTTTATGCTGTCACCTGCTAACATCGTGCACAGACATGGAGATCAATCACAAACATCTCAGCCCTTTTAGAGGATTGATGCAGTGGGCTGAATGACCTCATACTGCACTGCAGGGAATTCTGTGAATTCTATCTTCATTCTTCTCCAATCTTGGTTTTTGTGCACTCTGATTTTCTTCACTCCATCATTGGCACTCCATCATTTGGGACAAGGTAGCCTTCATCTACCTTGTCCCAAAGATCAGGTATTTGTTCCAAACCTTCTCTTTCCCCTGGCTCTCTCTCTTCCTTGGAATCTATTCTTTGGCCATACTTTTGATCATCTGTCCTGATGTTTCCTTATTGACTTGGTCTGATTCTGCTCCCAACTCCTTGTTTTTGTTTTACTATTTTAAAGAAGTTATATAAATGTAAGTGGTTATTGTTCTTTTAGCTGGTCTTTCAGCTTCCAACCTGCATAAACAGGCTCTCACCCAAACTCATTCAAACTCTGCTGCTCATATCCAATTCTAATCAGATGTCATTCAACCATCACCAATGTTCTACATTGGCTATTAGTCCATTAACACTTAAAATTTAAAACATTCATTCTCATGTCAAAATAACAGCATGGCTATACCTTTCCCATTTTAACCTCCTCAAGCCTTCCAACTCTCTAAGAACACTGCATTCCTCCAACTTTGGTCTCTTGCACATCCTGACTTTCTTGAGCTTATCATTGATGTCTGTACCTTCAACCATATAGAATGTTCTTTGAAACCCACAGTTTTGAAATCAAATGGATAAAGAACAGTCCAGAATCCCAAAGGTAAAATGGATTTGCCATTTTCATGGCCATATGCATTTGTCAGTGTGGAATCCAATTAAAGACAAGAACTGCTATTGATCTGCTCTGCCATTAGATTGGGAAATGTTCCACATACTCATTGCCAACACGGAATGATCAAAAAAGTAGTTTATTTATTAGTCACAAGTAAGGCTTACATTAACACTGCAATGAAATTATTGTGAAATTCCCCTAGTAGCCACAATCCAGAGTCTATTCACGTCAATACACCTAACCAGCATGTCTTTCAGAATGTGGGAGGAAACTAGAGCATCCAGAGGAAGCCCACACAGATACATGCAAACTCCACACAGATAGTGACCCAAGCCAGGAATTGAACCCGGGTTTCTGGTGCTATGAAGCAGCAGTGGTAACCACTGTGCTACTGTGCTGCCCAGATTGTGTGAGTAGTATATGTCAGGTTTCAATTTACCCATTTTTTTTATAAAACTACCTTTCAAATGATCCCATTCAGTAAGTTTTTCCAAGCCATCTAAAATTACACTTCATTGCCACTCCAATGCACATTACCACTATATTTTTGGAAAATTTGATTCTTAAAATAACAAAAGTTTATTTAAATTACATAAATGCTGTCATTAAAAAAAGTACACATGTCATATATCAAGATAAACATCTTCAACATAATTGATCACTTAAATTCTCATGGTAAAATGGAACAGAAGGAAATGTCTATCATGTCTACAATAATTCAGTAGTTTATGGTAAATCCACAGTAAATATTGTGGTACAAGGATGTTCAGCACAGCACGGGTTAATATGGTTCTAGATAACAGTAACAGTATAATGTATTGTAGAGAGAAACATGACAGTAGACAAGGGACAGTGTTATATGGAGTGATTCGAAAAAGAGTCAACATGGAGTTAATTCAGTCTGGGCTACACATTTTACGTATGTATATAGTTATGAGTTTCTTAATAAACATTACTGCTGAATCTTAGAAGTCTCTGAACCTCTGTGAGACTTCCCAAACAGTTACAACAAGTAACCATGTATGTTTGAGACAAAACCCATCAAGACAGCCCTCTCACACTCCGTCTCCTCCATTTGTTATGGTTGGAATGAGCTGATAAGAAGAATTTGAATCTAGACAGAACAACTTCAGAAGATTTCGCCTGAAAGTAGGAAGGCACATGCCCATGGTGTCTAATTTGGTTGTATTGTAGAGGGGTAAAACCTCCTCTAAAAATCCTACTTAAAACAATGGTAATAAGAGTGTGTCTGTAAAGGTTGACTACGTCATGTAGCTCTTGATTGTGAAAAAATATCATATTCAGCTCTAAGGTTCAGAAAATTTGGCCACCCCAGGAATAACCAAAAATGTGCAAGTTAGGTTGATTGATCATGCTAAATTGTACCTTAATGTGTGTGTGTGTGTGTGTGGGTGGGGGGGGCGATGCGATGTTGCTAAGTTCAATACATGGGGATAAGGCTTAGGTGGGATTGTGGTTGGTGCAGACTCAATGGGCAGAATGGCCTCTTTCTGCACTGTAGGATTTTATAACCTGTGGAAGACAAAAGGTGACCACGGCACTGAGAGTACACTCCTCCAGGCATGTGTATTCATTTTGCCAACTCATTGATTTTATCGAATTTTAGTTTCTCTTTCATCTCAATTTTAATTTAATTCATGGTTTCCTTTTTAGTTTTTGTTTAAAGCCTTATCTTTTCTGGTTCATTTTTGAAATTAAAGAAGTATCAAATTGTTGAAAACGGAAACATCTTTATTATGGAGCCAGAGAGTTTGGCAAGATAAAGGCTCCACGCTTCAAACCTGCACTGTGCTTAGTTAGTTGGGCATGGAAATAATTATGGTTGGCTTTAGTAATGCTGGACTATAAGTAAAATCAAAAAAATGTACAATCCCCAATTTTGTTTAGTATTCAGTAGTCCCTGCTGAAAAGTGAGTACATTGGATAACAAATTAGGATATAGTCAGACTTGGTTGTAAATGTAAATCAAATTGTTTATGACACTTAATAGTTTCTGATATCTTTGGAGTAATATTCAAGCATGAAGTGTAAAAAAAGAAATTTAAAAGAGAAAAAGATACAAAGTAATTTTCAAAGTCTGATATTGCAACAGATTAATTTGGGGTGCCCACCTGAAAAACCAAGTTCCTATATTTACTATTTGATTGCTGTTTCAGGCCTGATATGATCATATAATCACAAAAGAAAAGCTAATGATGGAAATCTTCATCAGAGCTAATATATTACAGTACTAAAAAAAAGTCATTGTTATAATGTCCTCCTAAATACCTGCAGAATCATATGATACAGATGATGAATGATATAGATGCCAATCTCTATGAGGCAGGTGGAAGGAAGCAATAAGAACTGGGCAGATTTGCTCTCAGGAAACCCAGAAGAATGGGCTGCCTAAGGTGCTACCAATTTTACTGGCAGGGTCAGAACAGCTTTTTTGTTACCATTTCCCAGACACAACCAGTCAACTTGAAGGGCTGGACGGCTGACAGCAAGTCAGGCAATTGGCACCAGGACTTGGATTGGAAAAGAAAGGAGGCAGAGATCAGAAGGTTTTGACTGGGGAGATCAGAGGTTGAAGGATAGGACCAGAATGCAGAGCACAGAAGGGCTGCTGGTTGGAGCACAAGATTGTGAAGATGGGAGATCAGAAGGAACAGGGGGAACTGAAGCCTGCAGCTGTGAAGCACAGAGATTTGAAAGACTGGAGATGGGACAAAGATCAGAAAGCTGAGAAGAATTGTGGTTTGAAGAGCTTGGCAAAAATGGAAAGATCAATGAGACAGGGATCAGAGTGAGCGATAAGGTGGGTCAGTGAAAAATCAGAGGGGTGATTGAATCATTGGGATGGGAGAAAGAGATGGAGAGTCGCCAGTTGCAGAAGTACAGGAAAATGAGGAAGGGATGAAAAAGATGGTTTTACAGTGAGTAAAACAAAAAAAAAACTGTGACAATAATTTAGAGTTGGGTATTTGGCAACACTTGGAAGGAAACAAGAGCCCAGGGTTTCCTCAATTGAAAGAAGAAGAAACAAAGTACTGCTAAAAAATTAGAGACAAATTGTGCTTACATAAGAACTTCCCAAAGTAAAAATGGCTGCAGTTTTTGGTGCCATGGGACCATATGATAAAGACATTGAGGAATGGAGGTCATGTACTGAAAGAAATTATTTTGTTCGAGCAAATAAAATTGTGACAAATATTGTAGTCCCAACTTTCCTGAATACAATGGGGAGGGTGGGGGTATCATTCAGTGTACCAAGAAGTCTGCTGCAGCCAGAAAACCAGAAGAGACCAGAACACCTCATTCGCCTGACGAAGGCCATAAAACCGAAAGCTTACAAGTTTACTATCAAATAAATCGGTTGGATTTAAAACTGGTGTTGTCAGACTTCTTACTGTGTGCAGCCAGAAAAACCAGGCTCAGAAACCAAAATGAGATTGTGGAGATACTGCATGACCACATCTTACCTAAACCTTTGGTCATTGCTGAGAGGTAAGCTCCGTAAATGTAATCAACAAGAAGGTGAAGCAACCATACAGTTTGTAGCTAATTTAAAAAAAAGTTGAATACGGTGAATTTGGTGATGACTTTGCAATAACTTTTTGAGAGTAATTTTCCCATCCTACCTGCCATGGGAGGGACAGACCGTACAAAAGTCCATTGACTTTGAGTGGGATTTTCTGGTTTTGGGGTGGGAGCAGCTAGAAAATCCCACCCAATTTGTCAAGACAGAGAATGGAAATGGGTGGATCAGTGTAAGAAGGCCATCATATAAGTTAAGAAACATTATTAAAGTCAGAAATACTGACACACTTTGATCCAAAGTTACCCTTGCAACTGGCTTGCAACCCTTATGGGATTGAAGCACTGTTTTCTCACATACTGCCCAATGGTGAAGAGAAGACAATAGCATTTGTATCAAGATTCTTGATGCACAGATGGAGAAAGAAGCTCTAAACATAATCTTCAGGACCAATACGTACATGGAAGGAAATACACTTTACGAATAGATGATTGACTTCTGATAACAATATTCAAGCTGCATACTAGTATTCTATCTCTAGCAGCAAGCTGGATGCAAAGTTCAGTATTTCTGTTGTCAGCACGTGCATACACAATAAAATATCATCAATCAAATCTCAATGGGAATGCTGATGGACTCTCTAGATTACCTTTACCTAATAAATTGTCAGTGAATAGTTGGAGTGATAATATTTTCTATTTTGAAGAAGTAGATAACACTCCTGTAACTGCAGAACAAGATTAGAAGCAGGGTAAAACATCAATCACACACAATGTTTGATTAGCTGGAACCGCCTAAGACAAGAGAAATTGTTGAGTGGAAGCAACAAAGTCAGGTTCTGTCCATGAAAACAGGGCTAAATGTTGTGTTTTATTGAATTTTTTGTTGTAAAATATTGACAAGGAATTATACCATCAGTAAGAAGTGGATACCTGCCATCATATAAGCACAAATAGGACCTGTCTCCTACACCATTCAAACTCAGGATGACATTGTGTGCAGAAGACACACCGATCAACTTTTATCAACTAGACTAGTTTACCAGAAGCAGAGTCAACTGAATATCTGCAACAAACTGTGCCAAGTGAAGTCCTAGACATTTCTGAGAACTTGACAATACCAGAAAAAACTGTGGAAGACAATACCTCAACTCAGGACACTTCAACACTGAGTAAACCCCAAATTCTATGCTAACTCAAGTTGAGACAACTACAGACAACATCCCAACTAAACCAAAAACACCAGAGGTTGCAGCCGACACGAAAAAGCAAACACCTGAGATTCGCCAACAACTACATAGGAACCGTGTTCTCAGAAACATCAAACTTATTGACTACTGTGTTTGTTAATTGTCCACATTGTAAATTTTGATTGTTGTTTTGTGTTTCATTGCAGGAATCTCTAATGTAAAGGGGGAGAAAACTGTTATGTATTCATATGTGTTCCTAATTGGAACAAGGTGATTTTAAGCATCCAATCATGTGATGTATTGATGACAACAGCTACTGTTTGCAAAGGCAAATAGACAGTCTATCCTAACAATCAGTAAACACCTTTCCAATAACCTCTCATTTGTTTGTATCTTTGTGGTCTGCAAAGCTATCTTTTAAAATTACTATATCAAGGTTGGGATTTTACCTGTATGCAGAAGCTCGCATTGGCCTCGAGTGAGATTTTACAAGCTTCGCCAAAGCGAGGTTGTAAAATATCAGCCCAAATCTCCTGTCAGCCTGCATTTTTGCATGGATATCAGTCCCAACTTCTACAAACTACCCTCATAACTTAAGGTCATTGCTGTTGTGAATCTTTCCTGCACTTTCTCCAATGTCTTCACATCCTTCCTAAAGTGCAGTGCCCAGAACTGGATGCAATACTCCAGTCAAGGCTGAACCAATGTTTTATACAAGTTTAGCATAACTTTCTTGCTCTTTTATGTTTGCCTCATTAACTTGGATACTTTTAAAAATTCATTTACAGAATGTGGATGTCACTGGCAATGCCAAAAATTATTGCCCTTCTTTAGCTTTCCTTCAAAAGGTGGTGGTCAGCTGTCTTCCTGAATCACTGCTGTCCCCGAGGTGTAGCTACATCCAAAGTTTTAATAACCACTCTTTCAATTTGTTCCACCACCTTCAAGATTTATGCAGAAATACATCTATGTCCCTTTGCTCCTGAATCCCTTGTAGTGTTGTGTTCTTTATTTTATATTATCTCTCCATTAGTGTTAGAATCTGAAGCATGCAACTTCGCAAAAGTGTTTAAATAAGGGGCCCACTTTCTGGTGCAGTTTGGTTACCTGCACTCTGTCCAGAATTCGTTACAATTGGGTTCAAGCTAAGTGGCTTTCAGGTTTATGAATTTTAACATTTTGATATCCTGTCTGATTCAGATCTACTTTTGTTTCAACCGCAGGACTGTATCACATACAAAGAACCCCCATTAGGCATATTGTAGCTGTATCAACTCTCTGAGAGAATTATCTAGTCCCACTCTGCTGCCCTTTCTCCCTGGTCCTCCATTTTTGTTTTCTTTTCCAAGCATTAGTCTGATTTCACCACCTATTTCAGGCAATGCATTCTAGATCATAACAACTCAGTGTAAAAAGATTTCCCACCTTTGAGCAGCACTTTTCACCAGGTCAGTAAGATAATAGAGTGCAAGAGGGTACTTAATGAATGGCAGGATACCTGAAAGTTCAGAGAAACAGAGAGATCTTGGAGTAATTATTCACAGATCCTTGAATTCAGCAGAGCACGCGAAGAAGATAGTTAAGAAGGCAAATGGGACACTTGGTTTTATCAGTTGTGGCATAGCATATAAGAGCAAGGAGGTAATGTTGGAGCTGTTCAGAATGTTGTTCAGGCCACAGCTGGAATACTGTGTGCGGTTCTGGTCACCTCACAACAGGAAGGATGTGATTGCACTAGAGGGAGTACAGAGGAAATTCACCAGGATGTTGCCTGGAATGAAGCATTTGAGGCGTAAGGAGAAACTGAATAGATTTAGATCATTTTCTTTAAAGCAATGAAGGCCGAGGGGAACATGATTGAGGTGTATAAGATTATGAAGGTATGAGCAGATTTAATAGGTAGCAGCTGTTCCCCTTGTTTGAGAGGTCAATCACAAGAGAGCATAGTTTTAGAGTGAGGGGCAGGAAATTCACAGGGGAATTTGAGAAAAAAAATACTCAGATCTGGTGTGAGAACCTGCAATGCACTGCTTGAGGAGATTGTGGAGGTTGGAAAACTTACAACCTTTTAAAAGACAAATACGACCTTTAAAAAGTATTTGAATGAGCACTTGAAATATCATAACATTCAAGAATATGGGACAAATGCCAGAAAATATGATTAGCATGACTTTAGTAGTATCTATTTTCATAGCAGATTCAATGGGCCAAAAGGCCTTTTTTGTGATATATGATTCTATGACCATAACTCATTTCCTTTCTGCTTCTTTTGCTATATGGCATAAATCTATGTCCTGTAGTATCCCTCTGCAAACGAGAATAGCTTTTTCTTCCTACCTATTTTGCCAAAAACATTCATGATTTTAAGTACCAGTACTAATCTTTATGTAATCTTCTCTGCTTTAGGGAGAGCAATCCAGCTTCTTCAATCTCTCTGATCTGTGTAACTGAAGTCCCTCATCCTTGCCATAATTTCAGCAAAATATTAAAAGTAAGGGTGGTGGTAAAAAGAAACATCAAATGTGTAAACATATGCCATTATACAATGCATTTGTTTACTGAGTCTTAAATTATCAATTTGTATTTCCATTACTGACTTAAGTATTAGCTCAATTTTCATTTATACTTTTAAAATATACTTGAAAGGCTATTTATATGGAAGTGTATTTGTGAAGAGTTTTTTTTGCGCATGTCGAAAGTACACGATAAAGGAGGATATAATTCGTCTTGGCTCAGGAGAAATCATAGGCATCTCTTACTGTTAGAAAGAGTTAAGTGATTATGCAGTTTGAGGGATACCATTCTCCATTAAGCATGGTGCAAGACAATGGAGGGCGGGGGGTGGTGGTCAGGTCTCCATGAAGAGGCTGTACAGGGATTGAATCCACATATTGCTGTCACACTGCACACTACTTTAGCTATCTAATCAAATGAACGAACAAACCTTCACAAATAAAGGTACTAAGTATTTTGCAGAAGATATTATGCTTTTAAATTTTGTCTTTGTAAAATTGTACAACAATGAGATAGATAAGATTCCATTAAGTAAACAGTGTAAGGCAGGAAGTTAACTAAGTGATTACCTGTCATGAATTTTGCATGGAAATTCCTATAAAGTATTCACCTAAGTTACCTTCCCTCATAAAACAGAGGTTAGAGGGCCCCCTGGTGAAGGTAAAGCATAACACCAAATGGTTTCAGTGCCCTGCTTTTATCTTATTTTCACTCTCAGACATTAGTATACCTGCTCCAGGCAAATCTTTTATATATTTTATATCTTCTTGCCCTATCACCATTCACTTCTGTCATTCAATCTCTTCTATCTTCCACACTATCACAGACCTTTTTTTGTCCTTGTCCGACCCACCATTTGTAAGGGGGAAAATCCTTTCCACTCACAGGATGATGTTTCTCTTCTTAAGGGCGACAATGCCATCCATCAACACTGGAAAGAACATTTTCAACAACTCCTCAACTATGAATCCACAGTGTCAGCTCCCTCATATCTTCACCATGGGTGAACCACCAATGATAAGAGACAAACAATCAAATGGACGAAAACAACACAGCCTGGTATTCCAGCTGTGGCTTTTCAAAGGTGGTCAACTTAAGCTCACTTCACAATTCCAGGTACTCATCCTACATATTTGGAAGAACCCTGCAATACAGTCAGCCTTCTACAAATCATAGCAGTGAATGTTTGACAAAAAATATCTCCTCCGCAAGTCAACAAAAGTCCTAGTGCAGAGCAGTTGGTGTCACCAATAAAACGTTTCAAAAACACTGATTCTCTCCTTGAAGCACAGCATCATTGACTTTAATGAGAAATGAGTTTGCTACTATTCATTATAACAGCTTAGCAGTCTGGATCCCATAGACATCTTTTCCGACAGACTACCATTATTTCCATTCATGTTTACTCACTTACAGTGACCTGCAGCCCTCTAAAAGCAACAAAGGTGCTGGGCACTCTCTCCCACTTTAGTGAATTTCTGTGACAGATAGAAACTGTGACAAAATCTCATTCTGCATAACAAATTTGATCAAACCAAGAAGGCTCAGAAGGATCTGTTGTTCCTATTTCTAGCAAGTGCAATATTTGCAATGCAGTAATTCTCCAGTCTATAGCCTTAAGATTACAATTGTTTTAGGGCATTCTTTGCATTATTTTTACATAGTACTTCATGAATATGTTTAACTCCTTGAAGTTTAAAATATAATATAGAAACGTGGAAGAAAGGGGCAGGAGGAGACCATTTGGCCCTTCGAGCCTGATCCGCCCACCATTCATTACAATCATTGCTGGTCATCAAATTCAATAGCCTAATCCTGTTTTTTTTCCCATAACCTTTGATCCCATTCATCCCCAAGTGCTATACCTAGCTGCCTTTTTGAATACATTCAATGTTCTGACATCAACTACTTTCTGTGGTAATGAAATTCACAGGCTTGCCATTCTTTGGGAGAAGAAATATCTCCTCATCTCCATCCTAAATGGTCTGTCCTGAAACTCAGACTAGTACCCCTGGTTCTAGACTTCCCCACCACTGGGAATATGTTCTTTGCATCTATCCTGTTTAGTCCTATTAGAATTTTATAAGTCTTTATGAGATTCCCCCCCTCATTTGTCTGAACTCCAGCGAAAACAATCCTAACTTAGTCAATCTCTCCTCATACATCAGTCATGCAATTCCTGGAATCAGTCTGGTAAACTTTCGCTGCACTCCCTCGAGAGCAAGAACATTCTTCCTCAGAAAAGGAGATCAAAACTGCACATAGTACTCTAGGTCCGGCCTCACCAAGACCTGTATAACTGCAGCAACACATACCTGTTCCTGTATTTGAAACCTCTTATAATAAAGACCAACATGCTATTTTGCCTTTTTTTACTGCCTGCTGCACTTGCATGCTTACCTTCAATGACTGGGGAACAAGAACACTCAGATCCCACTGCAACTCATCTCTCCCAATTTACAGCCATTCAGGTAGTAATCTGCCATCTTGTTTTTTTCCTTCAAAGTGAATAACCTCATACTTATCCGAATTATATTGCATCTGCCATCCTTCTGAAGGATCTCTGCATCCTCATCACATTCACCCTCCCACCAACTTGAAATCATCTGCAAACTTTGAGATGTTATATTTTGTTTCCTCATTAATCCAGTAACATTGATTGCTCTTTAAAACATAAACACAGCCAGAGAGGCTGACAGATTGTAGAGTTCAGATGAGTTTAGAGAGGAGAGATCAAGTAATGCATAGTGGAAGTGTGGGACCACAGGTAGAACACAGAATAGAGAGCAGTGGGAAGAAGAGCATAGATATACTGTACATATTGCATCTAAATGTTCTAAGCAAAGAAATATATTCCTGAAAGAAAACATTCCAAGAAATTACAGTGCAATATTGGCAACTCTGTGAAAGAATCAGCATTTTTTTACAACTTAATTATCATATGTTTTTAACTATTACTTGCACAGAAGTATTATCTGTTCAAATCAAGTTTAGAAAATAATCCAGGCCATATGATTGAATAACTTCTGCTACTTTTTTTAAAAAAACAAAGCAAATTTATTTGATTTTTATCCAGAATATATAACTGGGCTATATTTAATTACACCAACAGAAATAGATCCCGATGAACATGGTCCAAATATGAATGCCATTAATAACAAATTCAAACCGCTGTTGTTAGCTGTGATCTTGCTGGTTTCTCAGCAGATGGGATGGCTGAGTGAATCCCTTCCCATACTTGGAACAAGTGAACAGTCTCTCCCCTGTGTAACTATGCCAATGAATTTAATTCCAACTGTGATGATACAGGAGTGGCATGGTGACAACAGAGTATTAGCACTGCTGCCTTACAGCTCCAGTGATCCGAGTTTGATTTCCAGCTTGGGTAACTCTCTGTATGGAGTTTGCATATTCTCCCCATGTCTGCATGGCTTTTCTCTGGGTGCTCCAGTTTCCTCCTACAGCAGATTAGGTTGATTGGCCATGCTAAATTGCCCCTTCATGCTCCAAAATGCATGGATTAGAGGGATCAGCGGAGCAAATATATGGAGTTTTGGATCAGATATTTTATTGGTAATGTAACAGATGAGTGTTTATTTCAGTCAAGTAATCTTTGATATATAGAGATAAATTGCCTCTGAGACAATACTTCCAGATATGACCCCTTTGAGAGGGCAAATATATGCTAGCCACAAGAGCTCATGTTTAAAGATATTAAGAAGAACCTATTTCCTTAAATGCTAATTGCAGTAATACAAGATAATTGTGGATAAAGAAGACTATTTGACCTATAATCATTAATCCATGTATCATATACGGTCCTTTATCAGTGCATATAGTTGTTTCTTAAATCCATCCAACAATTTCTGCCCAAAAGCTCCAAGAATTGATGCAGAAGAGTTTTCTGATATCAGTCCTAAAGTTATTATTTCCAGGTTTTGTATTTCTGCCATAATTTAATATTCCAGATTTACCTTTTTCATACAATTTTCTATCATAACTACCTCCATAAAATCACCTGTCAGATATTTGCTTTACAGGTTGAAAAGCTCTCAAAATGCAGATCCTTTACGCCAGGAAAAACACTATATTCTGTTCTACATAAGTGCCAGGGCTTAATTGCCTCTCTCTCAGTGCCTTGGCAACGAAAACTATCTACAGAGCTTAAAGTACAATCTAACCAGAATACTGCACAATTTGGTCATGAATTCATCTGACGCATATTTGACAGTTTTGAGTGGTTCAACATTAATTTTGTTGATTTCTGCTCTGCATTGGCCGGACACATTTTCACAAATTGAGGATATCCCAGTGCACTTCATTTTTATCATCTTGAGAAATATGACAATGGGCACAAGCAAGATTCCACAAATATCAACAAAACAAATAACCAGATAGTCGGTTTTATTATTGTGGTATGTCCGGGGAAAGAAATACCGCTCACACCATGACGTATTGTGTGAGCTGATTTATTCACACGCAATCAGGAATGAGATCTTACAGTTGCAGACAACGATTCAAAATTCCCTTCGATCTGAAAGGCAAAAGATTTGAGAGCTGCAACATTCATCTCAACAGTACAAGTTCTGTTCGCTGAGCAAGTGAAAGAATAAGTGAAATGGAATTCATCTATGGAGAATTTAATTTAAAAATTTGCTGAATATTAACATCATCACTACATTGCCCAAAGGTTCACAGGTTTACAGTAAGACATAAAAAAAAACAGAAAATGCTGGAAAAATAAACAGCCAGTCTGGCAGTATCCGTGGAGAAAAATAGAGTCAATATTCTGAGGAACAGGATTTATGAACATTTAGAGAAGTTTAGTATGGAGTATGGTCAGTAGTAGTCAGCATGGCTTTATCAAAGGCAAATCATGCCTTTCGAGCCTGGTTGAATTCTTTGAAAATGTGACTAAATACATAAGAGCAGTAGTTGTGATTTATGTGGACTTCAGCAAGGTGTTCAATAAGGTCCCCCATGCAAGACGTCTTGAGAAAGTGAGTGGGCATGGGATCCAAGGGGCTGTTGCCTTGTGGATACAGAACTACACTCTCCGCAGAAGGCAGAGAGTGGTTGTAGATCGGTACCAGTGGAGTGCCCCAAAGTTCTGGGACCCTTGCTGTTTGTAATTTTCATAAATGACCTGGATGAGGAAGTGGAGGGATGGGTTGGTAAGTTTGCTGACATGAAGGTTGGTGGTATTGTAGATAGTTTGGAGGGATGTCAGAGGTTGCAGCGTGACATAGATAGAATGCAAAGCTGGGCCACAAGAGCTCCATATACATAGTCAATCATATGGCCTGGATTATTTTCTAAACTTGATTTGAGCAGACGATACTTCTGTAAAAAATAATACTTAAAAACATATGATAATTAAGTTAAAATAAAATGCTGATTCTTTCACAAAGTTGCCAATACTGCAGCATAAATTCTTGGAATGTTTTCTTTCAGGAACATATTTCTTTGCTTAGGGCATTTAGATGCAATATGTACAGCATATCTATGCTCTTCTTCCCACTGCTCTCTATTCTGTGTTCTACCTGTGGTCCCAGAGGAGTGGCAAATGGACTTCAACCCAGATAAATGTGCAGTGGTCCATTTGGCAGGTCAAATGGGATGAAGGAGCATAATATCGAGGGTAAGACTCTTAGCAATGAAGAGCATCATAAGGACCTTGGGGACCGGATCCACAGGACTCTTAAATCGGCCTCGCAGGTAGAGGATGTGGTTAAGAAGGGTGTACTCGTCTTCATCAATCGAGGAATTGAGTTTAGAAGTCAGGAGATAATGCTTTATAAGACCATAGTCAGACCCCACTTGGAATACTGTGTGCAGTTCTGGTTGCCTCATTACAAGAAAGATGTGGAAGCTATTGAAAGAGCGTAGAGGAGATTTACAAGGATATTGCCTGGATTGGGTGGCATGCTTTATGAGGATAGGTTGAGGGAGCTAGGTCTTTTCTCCTTGGAGAGACGAAGGTTGAGAGACGACCTGACAGAGGTTTATAAAATGTTGAGAAGTATAGATAGGGTGGATTCTTGGGAGGCTATTTCCCAGGGCTGAAATGGTCGCTACAAGAGGACACAGGTTTAAGGTGCTGGGGAAAAGGTACAGAGAAGATGTCAAGGGTAAGTTTTTCACTCAGAGAGTGGTGGTTATGTGGAATCGGCTGCCATCGGTGGTGGTGGAGGCAAATTCGATAGGGTCTCTCAAGAGACTTCTGGATGAGTACATGGGACTTAATAGAATTAAGGGTTATAGGTAAGCCTAGTGGGTATAGATATCATCGGTGCAACAAGTGGGCCGAAGGGCCTGTTTGTGCTGTAGTTTTTCTATGTTCTATTTTTCTCCACAGCCAAGGAGTCACATTGTTTCTCTCTCCACAGATTGCAACATTTTCTGTTTTCATTTCAGATCGCCACGCATTTTTATTTACAGAAATACACATCTCTGTTTGTTCCCCAGGCTCCCTGTGCAAGTTATCGATGTGTTTGATATCCGTGCTCCTGTTTCCCCTAATCTACCTCTCTCTCGCCCTCTGCGACGGTCCTCGCGTTTGAGTCTTGCCGCTTCCCCTCCGCCCTCGGTCTCCCGAGTTTGCGCAGTGGAGAGCTGGAGGCAAGATGGCGGCGGTGGAAACGGTTGTCCGGGGGTCGCGAGCTCTCAGCGCCGGTCAACGTGAGTGAGCGACGGTTGGGACGGAATACGGCGGGAGGCGCGAGCCCCGACCCTGGGGGCTGGGAGTTGAGGGAAGCGGCGATTGCTTTAGATTCAAAACTTCATTTCGATCATTCAGCGGCTCGCTCGGTGCGGGTTACATTTTGTTTGAAGCGATCTTGGATTTGAACCGCCCTGAATAGTTAATACCACTGGAAACCAGTTCATTAATGGGAGTGGGATCACTTCCGAGAGATCCTTCATCGTGTGGTCAGTCATTCCTCCCAAAGCTCTGGGACAATGTTTCCTCTGACCTCTTCAGTCGGGTTGCTGTCACTGACACAGCACCAACGCAATCCTAACCAAGGTCACAAATAATCCTCTATTGCCTATGGCATCAGAAGGGAAAATGCTGGAAAATCTCCAAGGAGAGGGAGAAGCTGACGCTTCGGGTCCAGATGACCCTTGTCAAAGCTGACATGAGTCACGTTGCTCTCCTCTGGTTATCTGATTCACTGAGTCTGCCTTCATTATGGGCAGCACAGTGGTTAACACTGCAGTGTCACAGTGCCAGGGATCTAGGTTTGATTCCCGGATTGGGTCACTGTCTGTGTGGAGTTTGCATGTTCGCCCAGTGTCTGCGTGGGTTTCCTCTGGGTGCTCCGGTTTCCTCCCACAGACCAAGGATGTATGGATTAGGTTGATTGGCTATTCCGAATCAACCCTTCGTGTCATGGTATGAGTTGGTTAACTATGTGGGGTTAGGGGGACAGAGCCTGTTTGGTATTGTTGTCAGTGCAGGCCCAATGGGCCGAATTGCCACCTATTGTTCCAAAGGGATTTATGATTCTGTTATCTTACCTATTGAGTGCTAGCCAGTGTGCTTCTGCATAGTCCCTCTTCCTGCTTGTATGCTCTTACCTGAGGACTTTTCCAAGGCATTCCAGGTCTGTCTATTTTTCATCCATATGTTAAACTTTGACAATATACCTATCTAGGGTGTAGGTACAGATTTAGGTTATGCAGTGATCTTCAGCTCTAGTTTTCTTTCAATCTCTTTGCTCGAATCATTCTCTGCCTCTCTGCTACATCCTATATGACTATGTCCTTCTTCAACTGTCTTGTTCCTTTGACATGGTTGGCCATACCATGATACCTCACCACTGTTGTCGCAGTGGGTGGTGCAACTGTCAGTGAGTTCCATTCTTATCTATCAAATCATAGCCTGGATATCAGTTGCAATAAGTTTCTCTTCTTGCTGCTGCACTGTTATCTCTTGTGTTCCTAATAATCTGTTAGCCTTCTACACCTTACCACTCTTATTAATTTAGCGAATGCAAAGTCCCTAAGCCAAGCAGTTTCTTCCAGTCATGCTCTATTAGATGTGAATAGTCTCTGTTGAATCCATCAATTGGATACTCTTCTATGTTGTGGTGCATAGTTTGCTCACTCCCACAGGCACAGAGGGAGCTGGCGTTCATACCTGTTTGTGGAAGTTAGCCAAACAGGGCCCTGAACCTGTTGATGGTAGTCCCTCGTTCCTTCGAAGGAGAAACCAAGCTGCTGTTAGTTGCGTTTGAGACCAGGTACTTGTTTCGCATGTCCGGTGATTCCCATTCATTTGTCGAGGTGGACTTGAAATCCTGTGTGAAGGGTTTCTCCAGATTGGCCTTCTTGATGGGAGTTGTACCTTTGGTAGGCTAATTAATAGGTCAGCATGAAGTGGCAGTTGGAGAGCATTGTGAACGTTTTGTGGATTGTTGCAAGTTATCAGATATGTGGAGGAATAATGTTTACTAGGAAAGGAAGCCAAGGGAGTGGTGCTACCCCCTTGTTGCATTACTTCAGTTTGTCATGTACAAAATGACACACAACCCTACCTTCACCACCATCTCATCCGCAGTTGCTAAATTACATCAAGTACTGAATGAGCTGAAATTTTCTCCTATTAAATATTAGGACGACCAAAGCCATTGGGTAAAATCTTCTGGTATTGAGAGTGGTAAGGCACTGAACTTAGATGTGCATTAGGACCGTGGTGTAACATTTAAACTGCATCTTCAAACTAAACTCTGATGTACATCAATATCAGAATGTATCTCCAAATTTCCCTTTTGTTCACTTAGACTCACCAATTATCTATTGTAATTCATTTTAGATAGGAATGCAAGTGCTACAATTGGTTAGAGTATAATATTTTGAGTTTATGATAAAATTAGCAGATACTTGACATTTCCTTTAACGTTATGCTTATTGTCTGTCTTCCTTTATTTTTAGGACTTCTGTTTTCATCAATAAGACTTTTAAGTTCCTCAGTAGACGATGACAAATCTTCAAAATTTCAGCCTCCGTCAAAACCTGTTATCATAGACAAAACACAATCTATAGGATTGCAAAGAAGGTAATTTACAGAAGTTATTCTCGAACATAAAAATCAGCTGAAAATATGATTATTTTAATTTAAATGTAGGATTGACTATATTAATCCCAATAAATTTCATTCCAATCTTTTTATTTGTTCTATAAACGTTCATGATTGAGGGTCCAAAAGGTGCTAAGAATGAGTTGCACCAAGAATCAAATATACGCACTCTCGAATAACTTAGGTGAATGAAAAATTGTGAGGTATGAAACCAGAGTCAAATGTTACACTTTCAGAAACAAGTGATGAACTGGTCACCTGACAACTAGCTGGTCTTGTGTTGTAGTAGGATAATTATTAGAATTCATAGTTAGATTAAAATACATAAATACTTAGAAAATGGGTTGATGGAAATGGTTGACATGCATTTCTGAAAGTTAAATAATGACTGACTTGAGAATCTTTTGTTGAAAGAGTAATGGAAAATATTAGGAGGTCTTATGGCACAGTGGTAGCGTCCCTACCTTGGGCCAGATCTCCACATCAAGGAAGATGTGTTCATGACATGGCAGAACAGGTTGATTATCAGCCTGTCAACTCTTCCAATACACCCTCGTTGGGCATGGTACATGAAGGAAGAGGAGGATTGAAAATATAGACATGAGTTGGGCATGTAATAGATCTAACTTATGTGTATTCCTGGGAAGGATGTGACAAAATATCACATTCAAATTTAGTTTGAGAAAACTAATAGTGGTACGGTTAGAAAAAGATACTTAAAAGGCAGGCAATGCTTATAGATTTTTTAAAAAATGGATATATCAGACCATACTGAGAAGAGTACCAGAATGAGACAACAAGTTGAGGGCCGTGCGGATAAATTCCAGATGGATTCTCTCGTTGGTCCCTTTCCTTTTCTTATCTAAATGCTCCCACTTAGCAACATCACCTGGATGGACTGATCACACCAAATTCTCTATCTCAACTGCCGCTCAACATCTTCACTGTCGTTGTACTGTTATTTTTAATATTTGGTCTGAGATGAGCTGCAGTTTCTTGCAGCTACAAGTTAGAAAAACCAAAATCATTGTTTTCAATTTACCGTTGATACTGATTCCTTCAACACCTTTCCTGGCCACTGCCCACGCAGAACCAGACAATAATCTCGGCATTCTGTTCAACTTGAAGCTGTGTCTCCAACTTTGTATCCTATCCATTATGAAGCCAATTTATATTTGTCTCTGAGCTTCTGTCAGCCTGTTTCCTGATGAAATCTTCAAATACACTGATACCAACTTCAGACTCGACAAATTGAGTACTGGCCTGAGCAGCTTTCCATCATCAACTCTTCAAAATGTCAGCTTATTCAAACTCAGCAACTTGTGTTATACTCCACTTGCTCATCGTCCCTGTATTCTCAGACTTGCCTTGGAACTCAGCTCCCAAGAACCTAAAATTTAAAATTTTCACCTCCACGCTCATATCTCTGTAACATGCTTCAACTCTTTACTGTCTTGAACTCTCTTTTTCTTTGGCTCCTTGTTCATCCCTCTCCGTTTTCTTTACCCATGATTGGAGGCTGTAACTTTAGCCTGCAGGTCTTGCTCTGTAATTTTTCTTTCAACTCTTTTATCTATTCACCTTGCTCTTTTTTAAAGTCTTCGTAAAAACCCAAATTTGACCAAACATTTGTAACCCTTGGCTCCCCCTCCTTTGCCACAGTGTCTATTATTCGATTACAACTCTGGGAAGCATTTTGGGATCTTCTTGATACAGTTTGCAAACAAAGAATAAAATAAAATCATCAAATGGTTACAGCCTAGAAGGAAGCTTGTTCAGTCCATACAACTGAGCACTTCAGTTGATCCCACTCCCCTGTTGTAGCCTTGCAACTTTGTTCCCCTTCACATGTTTCCCAATTCCCCATTGAAAGTGTAATTTTATTTACTTCCAGCACACTCTGAAGCAGTACATTCTAGATCCAAAACGCTTGCTTCATAAAGGGAGCTTTTTCTCATGTCACTTTTGTTTCCTCTGCCAATGATCTTAATTAAATGGGTGTCTTGTGCTTCTTGACCTCTTTGCCAATAGGGTAGTGTTTTTTCCCATATGCTTTAACTATACTTCTCGTGGTTTTAGAATCCTTACAGTGCAGAAAGAGGCCATATGGCCAATCAATCCTGCAGCAACAATCCTACCCAAGTCCTATCCCATAATCCCATGTATTTACCTTGCTAATCTCCCTGACACTAAGGGACAATTGCACCTGGCCAGTCAACATACTTAGCACATCTTTGGATGTTTTGAACACCTCCATCAAATCTTTTGGTTCTTTCCTCTAAGAAGAACAACCCCAACAGTTTGAATCTAACTATTTAATCAAAGTCTGGAGGTTTAGGTCACAAAAGGGTTTTTGATGAGGTTTTAAGAGATGACAGGAAAATTGAGATGCAGAGTGGCCCAGGAAGTGAGTTTCAAAGATTGGACACAAGGCAGCTGAAAGCTGTAACACGTGGAAAGTAAGATGAATGATAAGAGATGTACAGGAACCCAGAATCAGAAGACTACAGATTGTTGAAGTCAAGTCTGGAGGAGTTTGGAGAGAGAAATGAGAGAGAGGACACAGAAGGACTTGAAGATGTGCTACGATTTTAACTGTGATGCATCAGAGGCAGAAAGCTTTGTGGATCATCAAGACCAGGATGATGAATGGAGTTTAAGACAGATCATATAATTTGAGAGCTTATGGAAATTGGATGAGGGAGGACCAGCGGCGCAAACAAGGAAATAATTAATTGTGAACACAAGAATAAGGAGCAGGAGTAGGCCATTTGGCCCTTCGAGCCTGCCGCACCATTAAATAAGGTCATAGAAGATCTTGTTGTGACTTCAGCTCCACTTTTCTGTCCACCCCCCCATAACTCTTGACTCCAATGCTGATCAGAAATCTAACGGCCTTGAATATATTCAATGACCCAGCCTCCATTGCTCTCTAGAGGAAGGAATTTCATAGAATAATTCTCCTTAACTCAGTCTTAAATGGGACATCCCTAATTTTTAAACATGTCCCCTGATTCTAAACTCTGTAGCAAGGGGAAACATCCTCTCAGCACTAACTCAGCAATAACCTGCTCATGGATGCTTAGCTTGGGTTCCACCAGGATCATTCAGCTCCTGACCACATTACGGCCTTGGTTTAAAAATGGACAAAAGAGCTGAATGCCAGAGGTGAGGTGAAAGTAGTTGCCCTTGACATCAAGGGCAATCTAGCAAAATGATTCAATGGGAATTAAGGGGAAAATACTCTGCTGGTTGGAGTAATATTTGGCACAATGAAAAATGGTTGTGGTGCTTGGAGGTCAATTATCTTAGGTCCAGCAGATCACTAGAGGAATTTTCAGGGTGGTGAGCTAGGCTAACCATCTTTAGCTACTTCCTCAATGACTTACCTTCCATCATAAGGTCAGAAATGGGGATGTTCACAGATGACTGCACCACATTCAGCACCACTCACAACTCTTCAGGTACTGAAGCAGTTCATGTCTAATGTGGTTGACTCTTAACTGCTGTCCAAGGGTAACAGGGATGGCCAATAAATGTTGGCCAGCCAGCGATGTCCATATTCTATGAATGAATGAAACAAAACCTGGACAATGTCCAGTCTTGGCTTGACAAGCAGCAAGTAAAATTCACACCACATGTGTTTAAGGCAATGTTAATCTCCAATACAAGAGGATCTAATCATTGCCCCTTGACATTCAATGTCATTACCATCATTCAATTCCCCCACTATCAATATCCTGGGGAAGTTACCATTGACCAGAAACTGAACTGCATTAGCCATATAAATACTGTGGTTACCAGAGCAGATCCAAGGATAGGAATTCTGCGGCAAGTAACTCATTTCCTGACGACCACCCCTCCCCCATAAAGCTTGTCCACCATCTCTGTGACACAAGTCAGGTATGTTATGGAATACTCCACTTGCCTGGATGAGTGCAATTCCATCAAAACTCAAGAAGCTTGACACCATCCAAAGCAGCCTGCTTGATTGCTAAACCTTCCACAAACATTCAGTTCCTCCACTGCCAACGAACAGTGGCAACAAGATGCACTGCAGGAATTCACAAAGATTCCTCAAACACACCTTCCAAACCCACGACCACTGTCACTTGGGAAGGAAAGTGCAGCAGATGTTTGGGAACACTACCATCTGGAAGTTCGTGACTTGAAAATATATCATCGTTCTTTTACTGTCAAAATCCAAATCCTGGATTTCCCTCTAATAGTGATATGGATGTACCTGCATCTCAAGTACTGCAGCCGTTCAAGAAGGCAGCACACTACCATCTTTTCAAGGTAACTATGGATGGGCAATAAATGCTGGACTAGCCAAGAATGCCCATGTCCTGTAAAATGAATTTTAAAAAGACCATTGCCTCAGCAAGCACTAAATAAATAAAGAGCAAAATAAATTATTCAAAACGGATTGCTTGATCACGTGATTGATGCTCAACGGATCCAACGTTTGAAAGGATACACAATAATTATTTATAGATTACAGGATATAGGGAGAAATCAAGAAAAGAAGTTTTCTTTTTAGGCAAGAAATAGGAGTCAGTAAAATTATTTCCTGTACAGATCTAATCTGACCATAGCTAGAAAGGACTCATTGGACTCTTCATTTGCTAAAATTCCTGTTTGTTTACTTTGCTGTTTTGATAGAACAATTTTGGAGAAGATGGTGGCATAGTGGTAATATCACTGGGCTCGTAATCTAGAGGCCCAGGTTAATGCTGTGAGAACACAGGTTCAAATCCCACTACAGCAGCTGATGGAATTTGAAATCTGTGAACCAACCTGGAATATAAAGCCAGTCTCAGTAATGTGCCACAAAGCTATCATCAGTTATTGTGAAGACTCATCTGTTTACCATTGTCCTTTTAAGGAGGGAAATCTGCCATTTATCTGATCTGGTCTGCATGTGATTTCGAACCCACGGCAATGTGGTTTAACTTACCTCTGAAATCTTCAGTTCAGTGTCAGTTAGGGATAGGACAAGAAATGTTGGCTTTGTCAGCAACTTCCACATCCCATGAAAGAATGAACAGAAACAAACAATTCCTCCATCTTGATTGCTGCAAATTTTCAACTAAACTGAACTATTCTCTTTGCAGGTTTGTAAGCCCTGAGTTCATAATGCGAAGAAGCAGAACAAATCCCCTAAAATTCAGCATTGAGAGAAAGGATATGATTCAGAGACGGAAAGTGCTGAATATACCAGAATTCTACGTAGGTTAGTTATCTTACATGCTTAATAAATTGCACTTCCTTACATAGGTAAAATAGCTGGTCACACACTGCAGCATTGAATGCAGAAGGAAATGCTTTACTAAACTTTTCATGGACCATGTGATAGAAATCTGTAATGTTACTGCTATATTATTGTTGAGTCTGTGTGGTGCCACACAGACTATGTTGACGTCGTGTAATTTTCTGTCTTTTATATAAATTTTTTATTTATATTGGGTAATGATTGCATTAAAAGCAAATTATTGGGCACTTATTTAGTAAGTGTAGTCAATTTGTGTGGTCAGTTTTGAGTTGCAAAATTGATGAGATCAGGGTCAGTCAGAAATGATCCCAAATGCTGTCTAAGTACTTGGAAGGATTGCTAAGCCACTAAATGTTGATACGTTAATAATGTACCCCTTAGAAAGTGTATTCATTATGCTTTAATGCATCCACTATAAAGTCACTATCATCTACTGAAAGGCTTTACTCTTACTAATAATGCATAAATACATCGACCAGTTTTACACACAATCTTGGTCTAAATACAATGAACTAGAATCAGTATTATCTTTTAATATGGAAGTGGTCTAATGATTTTGATTTGATTCATTATTGTCACATGTATTAGCATACAGTGAAAAGTATTGATTCTTGTGCACTATACAGACAGAATGTAACGTTCATAGAGAAGGAAACTGGCATTTACAATGTAGTGTTACAGTCGTAGCTAAAGTGTAGAGAAAAATCAACTTAATGCAAGGTAGGTCCATTCAAAAGTCTAATGGCAGCAGGGAAGAAGCTGTTCTTGAGTCAGTTGGTACGTGACCTCAGACTTTTGCATCTTTTTCTCCGACGAAAATTCCACGTTTTTCCGTTGGAGTTCATAGAGTCCTTACTTATGCTGGCTGCATTTCTGAGGCAGCGGGAAGTGTAGACAGGGTCAGTGGATAGGAGGCTGGTTTGCATGATGGATTGGAATATCTCAAATGTTTAAAAACTGATATTTCTACATTATTCTTTTAACTTTCACCCTTTTTGCCAATAGGAAGTGTCCTTGCTGTTAGTATGGCTGACACAAATGCAAGTGGCAAAGTCAACAGATTTGTTGGAATCTGCACCCAAAGATCAGGAAAAGGATTAGGAGCTACTTTTGTACTTAGGAATGTCATAGATGGACAAGGTACGTTTTTAATGATTGTCATTAACTTCGAAATTTATCAAAATTATCAAAGTGATTAAAATTTTTACGAGTTTAAAAAAAATAACGTCCGGAATCCTCCTGCCCACCATGGCAATTTAGCATGCATGGACTATGCAAAGATCCATTTTTCATGGGCAGGATTCTCTGGTTTTGAGATGAGCCTGGCTAGAGAATCTACTACAAATTTTCAAAGCATTAAGCTTGCTGATTAGAAAAGATAAATGAGCCATATTGTGGTAAAGTTGAAGATTGCAGTACAAGTCCAGTATCCTTTATCCAAAACAGTCTGGGCCAATTCAGATACTGCATTTGGTCCCTGCCTACTTGCATTACAGTGGTCAAAACCTAGGCTAACTATTGTCTAAAGCAGGTAAAATGGCTAAAAAAGTAAGATGTACCACACAGTGTCTTGCCATAATGAGTTTCCACCCCGGCATCATCTGTGATTCTGCTTACAGGAGAGGGGTCACAAGGCAAAGAGTACAGACATAAATTGCAAAATAAACAATGTAAACAACTAAACTTCTAACACTAAAGGTCAGGAGCAGTTGATAAGGTTCACGTAAGCTCAGGTTGAGACTTCCGGTGCTTATGGTCAGGTACAGTGATGAGATCCGTGTTGGTTCAGACTTCCTGTACTAAAAATCGATGAGGTTCAAACAAAGTGTGGTTTTCGGATAAAGGATACTTGACAGGTACTTACAAAACAAACATCCATTTGGACAAGAGCATATGAAAACAATTGTGCTGCATATGCTGAAAATTTAATCCAAAGAGGAAAATAGCTTTAGAGGCTGACTGAAATCTAGAGTTGCTTTAGACTTTCATAGATGCATTGTTAATTAAAAAGTTATTTTTTATAGAACGTGGTACAATTGCCACATTGTGCTTGGAGCTAAAGTTAGATCATACTTGCTTTTAATTTTCCCAAAATGCAGCTCATTAAATCAGGTTTATCCAAATTTTTGCCTGGGGAGCCAGATTTGAATTTTTTTCTCAGGAGACCGATGTGCAAGATTCGGAAATAACGCTTGGCTTAAATGAACTTTGAAAAAAGGAAAAAGCTTTTGAACAAATGTAAAGCAGTTTCAGAACATTAATTTGATAATTTAAAAATGTAATAAAAATGACCAGATAAGACGGTCAGGGTGTTTCCAGTTCACTTATCCTTGTGTGTGTTGGTAAGAGTGAATGAGAAACCTGAGACTGGGAATAAGCCAGTTTCTTCTTCTTTATATACACACAGACTGCATCACTGCCATGTGAAAGCAAAGTTTGAATCAATCAGTCAAGACAGGAAAGTCTTAAGCTATAAAAATGATTCTCGTTCTGAAGTTCTCAATTTCCACAATAGAGTGGGAGTGAGTTTGAGGGGTCACATGATGTACCTTTATTGAAGCAACAGCAACTTTGCCATGGGTAATACTATTGGATTTTTAAACATCTGTCAGGGAGTATTGCATGGAAGGTGTTTACTTGTGGCTCTTACCAAGTATGGAATATTTAATAAGACTATCTTGCAAGGTGTAACTTGGTTGCTAAAAAAATTTTACTTATTTTTAAAATCCCACAAATAGTACTGGATGTCTTGCTGAGTTTCCTTCTGGGATTTTGTTTGCTCAGCAAATAACATTTGCTGTGGTCATAACCAACATATTGGCAACCATCGTTTCATAGAATCATATTGCAGAAAAGGCTTTTGGTCCATCGAGTCTGCACCGATATACATGAAACACCCAATCTCCCACCTACTAGCACTTGGCCCGTAGCCATAAATGTTTGGTAGGCCAAGTGCTCATCCAGGTACTTTTAAAGGTTGTGAGGCAACTCGCTGCCACCACCCTATGTGTAAAAAGGTTCATGTGTATCATGTTCTATACAACTCCAACATGATTTCCCTGATTGTGTAATCTATGTATTTTCAGTCATTGTTTTTTTGTCTTGACAATTGTTAGTGATGTTTCTTACTCATTCTAGGTGTTGAGATCTGTTATGATATGTATAGCCCGCGAATTCAGCAGATTGAAGTGCTGAAGCTGGAAAAGAGACTGGATGATAACTTAATGTATTTACGTGATGCTCTCCCAGAGTACAGCACTTTTGATTTTAACATGAAAGCTGTACCCTGCTCTACTGGTTCCGAGATCCCTATTAATCCGGTAAGAAACTGCTTCTCTATGAAAGTTGCATGAGCATTTAATTTCAGTATTTTACAGAGTATTTTTGAAAATACATAGAGACTTTCAAAAAAGATTCCAGCTATGTGAAAAATGGTTGTTTAAATTTTTAATCCACCAAAGTGATATATGTAACGAGGTGTAATCTCTAAGTTGCCCCTTGTGCTATGTTTACTGACTATCTTTTTTTAAAAAACAGCTGAAAGTAAAAATGAAGCCAAAACCATGGTCAAAACGTTGGGAACGTCCAAAATACAAGGTACAGGGTATACGGTTTGATCTGTGCCTCACAGAAGAACAAATGGAGAAAGCTAAAAAGCACGCTCAGCCCTGGCTTGAATATGATTTGATGAGAGAATATGACACATCCCAGATTGTGAAAAATATGGAGCTATATTTACAAAAGGAGTTGAATAAATGACACTTCTAAGATGTATTTATGCTTCTGACTGCCAGTATGATTGAAAATTCACCCTAACTGTTGGTGTCAGAGACAAAAATTAGAATTTGTTTATTACATTATCATAATTGGAAGTTTTTGAACTACAGCTTTTTAATGTTGTTTCAGCCATGTGCAGGTGTATGATATATGTTATGCTCATATTTTAAGGCAGCTACAACATTTCACTTTCTTAAAGAGCATTCCCTTTGCTTGATCGCTGGAAATAATGTTTAATCTCTGTTTCTCCAAATCCTCAGAGTTTATCAGTATTTAAATTGTATCACTTTCATGAACATATGCTTATTATTGGACTCTTGCAACTCAAGAGTGTTTACCTGCAAAGTTGAACAAAATAACCTTTATTTCAGATATTTAAAACACTTCAGGAAGGAGTCAGTCTAGATGTGCATCTGGGAATAAGGTAAAAGAAAAAAGTGGCCAGAATTAGTGTGGATACAGAGGAATACCCAACCTCAAATGCACTTCTAATAATCCTGATGTAACAGCTCCTGTTTTGATCTTTAAGTCTACTGAATGAGTAGTTCCTTCTGGTGATTTATATTGTTGAAACATGTTTGTGGCTGTGATGTTAAAGGAAAGCAGAGGAATATAATGTCATTGTTTTCAGTCAGGAAGAATGTAATTCTTGGTTAGGAAAATAAACTTCATCTTTTACAAAATTAAAAATCAAACTGCAGTGGGCTAATTCAAAATTCATTTATTGAAAAATTAATATTTCTTAAATTATATATGCCAATAGAAAATGCATATCAAACAATACAAAGTTTATATGAAGAATTTACACTGAGAATCTGCAGATTCAGTTCTTTAAATTGAGGATCAGAATCCAGACATAGTAGGACAGTGATCCAACACTAAGAAAAACACTAAATTTTTTTCATTTCCTTCCTAAGTTAAAACATTTAAAGACAACACATGAATTAGATTGTATTAACAGTAAAGGTGTCCTCAACATGCAAATTTATTTTGGAACATCACAGCTTCCATACACTGACAACACCATAAAATATGACATCGGTGAATGGGAAACAAACTAATGTGACAATGTTCCCTTTGATACAGGAACTTTCAGATACTGGTTGTGCATCTTAGTCACTTTAAATTTCTTAAGCAAAGAGCCTATCCCCTTCAAAAGAATGAGCACCCTGATGACAAATTTTCAGATCTGAATTCTGTAAATTTTTTTTCATATTACAAATTAGGCAAAACCACTTGTTTGTGGTCATATTAAATTAAAATAGTTTTATCAATAATTAACTTGTTTTATTAAAAAAGATGTAGTTGACGATCTTATCATTAGTAAATGCATTGCTATAGTGAAATATTTCATTGTTCAGGTATTATCTTTAAATAATGCACGGCTTGAGTTCACATACAGATCAGTTTCCCTTGAAAATCCATTCTAAATAGTCTAATTTACACTCATTGATGATGGTCTCAGAATGATCCAAGGCATGAATCGAGACTAACATCTGAACCATTTCTTTTATTGCTTCTCTGAGGAGACAGAAAAAAAAGGTAATTACAAATCAAGGATGTAAAATGATCTGATCCTGCAATTATTTTGTAGTTTGAACATCACAAAAGAGTAATAAGTGAACCATACATTCACAACTGACACTGCTGGTGGATTTATTGGGGCAGATTTAATTTTTTGAATAGGCAAGACTTTCATGGACTTTTTCAGTTTGAGGTCATTGTTTTCATGAAGAGCATATTATCCACTGAACACTACAATTAAACATTCCACTAGTAGGCATGTTGGTAAGAGGTCTTTGTATAAAACACCTCATATTTTTGATACTTTAACATGTAGATTGACAGGACAATGAACACACAAACTCCATATCACTTTGAAGTGACATATTAAGAAAATTTGCATGGTGTCATATCACAGGCTATCCCTGAGCAATTTACAATCAACAAATTACATACAAAATATTGTTGTGTTATGTGAGAAAACATAGGAACTGAATAGACAATGAGATAGGGATTGTTAGCGGAGAGAATGGGTCTTTTGAAGAGTATCATAGGCTCTTTTACACTTGTGTTAGCAGTCCAAAAGAGCCTGAGATTAATTACTACTAAAGATGCTGTTTCCAATAATGCAACATCTGTCAATATGATGCAAAGTATCAGTCAAAATTAAGTGCCCAATCTGCACTGTGTATGTTGAACCCACTATGTTCTGAAAGGTAAGAGAACTATCCACTGAGTTGCGATGACATGGAATCCAAATTTTTGCCAGTGGGGTCTGTTGAATTGTTTGGATTACGGCTTGATTCAAGACAAGGTAGTTTCAACTAATGTTATGGCTGGTTTTTATTTGACTGCAATTATATATCTATCACATTGCTTTCAGTAAAGATGCAGAGATATTTATCCACAACAGACAACCTGAACATCAACCAACAATACAACAGTTGGGAACTGGGTTTAAGAACACTTAGTTTACCTGTCGTTCTTTTCTGCATCTGGAGTTGTGGAATTATTTTCACACGTGGTACGAATAGATTGCAACAAATATCTACATAAGTTTTCCAACTGGGGAATGCTACTCCGTCCTTCAAGATTTTCAAACCAACAATTAGGAAAGCAAGCTATAACCTACAAGCAATAGAAGCGAAAACAGTCAGTATAATTTAGCCACTGGTTATCAAAAGTATATTTACCAAAAGTATATTTGACATAATTAAATAAAAATACAGAGCTAACACTTCTGTAAAACAATGTTGTAGCTATCAGAAAATATAATTTGGAGATTGAGTTAAATCCCACGAATTCTGACACTTGTTTCAGTTTGGTTTTGCAGCATAGGAGTCAAATCCTGCAGCTGGAATACACAGTGCCAAATAGTCAATTGCTTGCTAATGGAGGTGTATGCATACAAAATTTCAAATGAACTAAAAATTCTGCATTTCTAAATAGGAATACTCCGCAGTGTAGTTAGTTTTTTAAAACTAATTGTTGATAGGATGCAGGTGTCGCTGGATAGGCCAGCATTTATTGCCCATCTTTAATTGCTCTTCAGATAGTGATAGTTTGCTGATATTTTTTTCTCTGCAGTCCTTGTGCTGTAG
The DNA here is from genome assembly GCA_024679065.1 of Sphyrna mokarran. Classification (NCBI taxonomy): domain Eukaryota; kingdom Metazoa; phylum Chordata; class Chondrichthyes; order Carcharhiniformes; family Carcharhinidae; genus Sphyrna; species Sphyrna mokarran. Next base: position 72,306,360 of record JAGIQG010000005.1, read on the forward strand.
GAACACAGTGTTGTTAGAAAGGGAGTTCCAGGATTTTGACCCAGCACCAATGAAGGAATGACAATATTGTTCTTAGTCTGGATGGTATGTGACTTGGAAGCATCCTATTCATCTATTGCTGTCAAAGAAGCCTTGCTGAATTGCTGCAATGCTACTTGTAGGAAATATACATTACTGCCACTGCATTACTGGTGCAGAGAGTGAATATTGCGGTAAATCGGTTGTCAATCAAATGAGATGATTTATCTTGGATATGGTGTTGTTGAAGCTACACTCTTCCAAGCAAGTTGAGAGTATTCCATCATATTCTTAACTTGTGCCTTGTAGATGGTGGACAGATTTTAGGGAATCAGAGGGTGAGTTACTCTCTGCAGAATTCCCAGCCTCTGTCCTTTCCTTGTAGCCACATTTATATAGTTGGTCCAGTTCTGTTTCTGGTTAATTGTAACCTCCAGTATGGTGTTGATAATATTTCATTGATAAGTTATACTTGAGCTTTATATCCCTAACTGCTAGAACTGAGAAAAGCTAACTCAGCATTGAACAAAGAATTTTCCACTGCATAGTTCATTTGCTCACTTACTCATCTATATAAAAAAACTTTTAAGGCAGTGTTTTATTCTGTAGCATTCCAAAAACCACTTATGTATCACATTGGCTGAGCAAGGCATTTAGTGTGAAAATCTCTTAGAAACCATATTCTACAAGGACAGCAATGGGTCAAAATATTGGAAACTCCCTTCCTAACATCACTGCAGTGTTCAAGTAGACAGCTCACAACTAACTTCTCAGGACAATTAGGTCATGGGACATAAATGCTGGCCTAACCAGTGATTCCTACATCACAAATGAATTAGAAAATGTTGCTTCCTTTATTCAAAGTGCCAATGATGCAAAAAATGACATGGAGTCTTGTGATATTTGAGAAGTCTCAAATGCTGTTTGTTAGGAGAATATGCAACAATAAGAAAATGTTATTGTGAGATAGTGCTTAGCATTAAATCAGAGAGCACTGCAGTATGGTGCATCATTTCAGATAGTACGGAATATAGAAATCGTAACTACAGGTCATCAAAATACAAAAATATCAAGTCATAGGAACTTGATATTGTTCTGTATATTAATACCTGCCAGGGAAAGTTCATAAACAGGACTTTTGAAATGATTTCTGCAACACACAATTTTCATCTTTACAACTGCAATAAGTTTTTAAATTAGAATTTAAGTTCCTAAAAATATATATATTTACAGACAGGCCAGTCACATCTCATTTACAAAGTAATGACATCCGTAACTATTAATTACCTTTTTGCACTTCTCCAAATTTCTTCGATCAGGCAGAGAATTTTGAAGGCTTAGTAAAATGTAGCGATTGAGGAGTTTGTTTAAACCTAAGTCTTGTAGAATCTGTTCTGGCAATAAGTCATTCCATTGGAGAATATTACCAAATAGCTAAAAACAGATGAAACATTATTTTAAAAATTCTGATACCATCTGTGAAGCATTTTAGTGAAATATTATCAAATGTATGTTGCGTAAAGTTAGAAATAAAACTGAGCACTTTATTCTGTAAGAGAAGAAGGCATAGAAATAAATTGTCATTTGTTAAATGTGATGATTATCCAAAGGAGAGAAAAGGAAAAGGTGGTGGATCTCAGATGGTGATAACATGACAATTTTCTCAAATTTGCATTTTTCCAAGTTATTCCATACACCTTTTCTGACATTAAATTCCTATCTCAATTATCACCTTTTTATTGGCTTCCTCTTCATTCCTTTATATTTCTGACATTGCATTTATGTTTAATCAGTTGTTGTATTTGTGCTTTTATTTTCTGTCCATTCTTCAAACTTTCTGGGCTTTACGCTATTCTAGAGTTGATAAAATATTCACATAAACTATATAAGACAAGAGTGTTATGAACACACTAAATTAACCAGAGAAAGTGCATGAACCAAAAGCAAGTGATGTCTACCAAATTTATTTCCTTCCACTCCTGGGAAGTGCCAGTTATGCAACATTTTCCCAATGACCTTGCACAGCCAAGATCACAAACTCATTATTATAATTATTGGTCTTTTTCTCTTTTCTTCATTATTCTTTAATTCAACACAGATATGTGCCAGGAACACAAATATCCCTTTTATTCTTCATATGAAATCCTTATTCAACTGATTGCACTGACAATAGTATTATCAAAGTCCTTGCTTCCTTAAAGTATCGCATTTAATAGCTTCATTTCTGACATTCTGCAAAAAGCAACAATGCCAATGATATGATATCTTTGTTCAATAAATGTTTTGTTACCTTCACGGCTGACCAGAAGCACCTTTCCTGAAATAGATAATGGATCGATGTTTGATCTTCGAGAACACTGTTAAAATGAATAAATAGAAGTTTACCGAAGAAGTCTTATTTGTTTTTAAGTCTTATTTGTTTTTAAGTCTTATTTGCTCTGCAGGCAATTCAGTCCACCTTGTTGACCAACAAGGGGCATGCATGCGGCATGTCATGCGAGAGCTGCTCTTGGAGGTTGTTTCAGGAGTTGCCTAGTGCTTCACGTCGTCAGTGTATGCTTAAACTGGACCATCTGATGGGCAACATGACAGCTCAGAGACTATCGCTGTTGCTGTGCTGACACATGGATTTGGGCCTGTGTCTGCGGGAGTTTGCGCGTTCTCCCCGTGGTTGCGTGGGTTTCCTCCGGGTGCTCCGGTTTCCTCCCACATCCCAAAAATGTGCTCTTAGGCTGATTGGGTATCAAATTGTCCCTATATTGGTCCCTATATGGGAATCTTCAACAACAGGCATAGCCTAAAGTCAAGGATATGTCATTAAGACATTAGGACGGCGGCGTGGGCTCGTTGGGCCGAAGGGCCTGTTTCCCGTGCTGTGTTGCTCTTTGTTCTTTGTTCTAAATCATGAAACATTGAATGCACAGGTTCAACAGCCTAATGGATTATCTGTTGTAAGAATCTATATCTGAAGCATATTTGCATTTTACCAACTATTTAACCTGCCAACACATTTTAGGAGGATAATGAGAGAATATATTAAACAAAATGATAAATCAAAGGTGTAGGACTGGCTAATTAAAAAGATTTTTAAAAATGGGAAGCAAGTTATAAAACAAAATATTATATAACAACTATGAACCCTGTGTTTTATAAATTAGGGACAATACAATATAAAAGCAAAGTATCAATTATTTGTTAGGCCGTAAATATTGTATCCAGTTATGAGCAAAGACTAGAAAAGCGGAAACTCTTTCCAGTCAAAGAAGGAAGATTACAAGAAGAACTATTAGAATCTGTAACAATTCTGTCTACTTTAGGATACAGATGGAAAAAGATGCTTGTTGCCCTAGGGGGAGGGTGCTGAATTGGGGGAAGACTAACTACAGTCAAATTAGGCAGGAACTTATGGCAACTGACTGGGAACAAATGTTCGAGGGTAAGTCCATGCTAGGCATGGACTTCAAGGGAATACTGAAAATGTTGCAAGAAAGATACGTGCCAGCTAAGAGGAAGGATGGGAAAGATAGGATTAGAGAGCCGTGGATTACTAGGGATATTGAGGACGTGGTTAGGAAGAAAAGAGAAGCGTATGTTAGGTCAAAGCAGCTGGGAACAGAGAGAGTGTTGGAGGAATATAGAGAAAGTAGGAGGGAGCTCAAACGAGGAGTTAGAAGGGCAAAAAGGGGGCATGAAATGGCTTTGGCAGATAGGATTAAGGAAAATCCAGGGGCTTTTTACTCCTATGTTAGGAATAAAAGGGTGGTTAGAGAAAAAAAATCGGACCTCTTAGGGACAGAGGAGGGGAACTGTGCTTACAGCCCAAGGGAATGGGGGAGATCCTGAATGAATACTTTGCGTCAGTATTCACGAAGGAGAGGGGCTTGTTAACCGGTCCTGTCTCTGAGGGAGTTGTAGACCAGTTGAAGGAAATATCCATCTCGAGGGAGAAATGTTAGAGCTTCTAAGTAGCATTAAAACTAATAAATCTCCGGGGTCTGATGGCATTTATCCCGGGCTGCTTAGGGAGGTGTAAGGTGAAATTGCTGGGCCTCTGGCGCAAATCTTTGTCTCTTCTTTGGACACAGGTGAGGTCCCAGAGGACTGGAGAATAGCTAATGTTGTACTGTTGTTTAAAAAGGGTGGTAGGGATAACCCTGGAAATTATAGACCGGTGAGTTTGACATCAGTGGTAGGGAAGCTGTTGGAGAGGATTCTTAGAGATAGGATTTATAGGCATTTACAGCATTGCGATGTGATTAAGGATATGCAGCATGGCTTTGTTAAAGGGAGGTCGTGCCTTACAAATCTGGTAGAATTTTTTGAGGAGGTCACGAAAACGGTCGATGAAGGGCAAGCCGTTGGTGTTATCTATATAGAACATAGAACATAGAACAATACAGCACAGAACAGGCCCTTCGGCCTTCGATGTTGTGCCGACCAAAATAAAAAGCAATGCCCCTCCAAACTAAACCATTCCCTTCTCTTCCATATACTTATCAACTAACCTCTTAAACGCCACCAAACTTGGCGCATCTACAACAGCTGCAGGCAGGGCATTCCACTCCCTAATCACTCTTTGAGTAAAGAACCTACCTCTGATATCCGTCCTATAACTCATACCCCTTAATTTAAAGCTGTGTCCCCTCGTGCTAGCTTTCTCCATCCTAGGAAAAAGGCTATCACTGTCCACCCTATCTAAACCTCTAATCATCTTATATGCTTCAATAAGATCCCCTCTTAGCCGCCTCCTTTCTAACGAAAACAACCTCAAATCCTTCACCTCTCTTCATAGGACCTGCCCTCCATACCAGGCAACATCCTGGTAAACCTCCTCTGTACCCTCTCCAATGCCTCCACATCTTTCTTATAATGTGGCGACCAGAACTGCACACAATACTCCAAGTGCGGCCGCACTAGAGTTTTGTACAGTTGCAACATGATGCTGCGGCTCCTAAATTCAATCCCCCTACCAATAAAAGCTAAGACTCCATATGCCTTCTTAACAACTTTATCCACTTGACTGCCTACTTTCAGGGATCTATTGACACATACACCAAGATCCTTCTGTTCCTCAACACTATTAAGAGCCCTACCATTAGCCCTATACTCTACACATTTATTGTTCCTGCCAAAGTGCATTACCTCACACTTTTCCACATTAAACTCCATTTATGGATATATATGGATTTCTCCATATATGGATTTCAGTAAGGCGTTTGACAAAGTCCCTCATGGGAGGTTAGTTGAAAAGGCCAAGGTTAATGGGATACATGGACAGGTGTCTAGATGGATAAGTAATTGGCTTGGTAATAGGAGACAGAGAGTAATAGTGGAAAGGTGTTTTTCTACCTGAAGGTCGGTCACTAGTGGTGTACCGCAGGGCTCGGTACTGGGACCTCTTCTATTCGTAATATATATAAATGACTTGGAACAAACAGTCAGTGCAAGTTTGCAGACAATACAAAGATGGCTGGACTTGCGGATAGTGAGGAGCATTATCAGGTGATACAGCAGCACATAGATAGGCTGGTAGCTTGGGCAGATAGATGGCAGATGGAATTCAATCCTGATAAATGCAAGGTGATGCATTCTGGGAGAAAGAATGTAGGGGTGCGGTATATGATAAAGGTAGACCTATTTAGAGTACAGAAACGCAGAGGGACCTGGGGGTGCAGGTGCACAAGTCTCTGAAGGTGGCAAAGCAAGTGAAGAAAGCATATAGTATGCTAGCCTTTATAGGAAGGAGTATAGAGTACAAGAGCTGGCCTTCAATGTTGCAGTTGTATAAAACGTTGGTTAGACCTCATTTGGAATACTGCGTCCAGTTCTGGTTGCCTTACTACCGGAAGGATGTGGAGAGTCTGGAGAGAGTGCAGAGGAGGTTTACCAGGATGCTGCCTGGTATGGAAGGTCTAAGTTACGAGGAGAAGTTAGGCAAATTGGGGCTGTTTTCCTTAGAAAGACGTAGACTTAGAAGAGATCTAATAGAGGTGTACAAGATTATGAGGGGTATAGATAGAGTAAACAGGGCTAGGCTTTTTCTTAGGATGGACTCAAATAGCACAAGGGGTCACGGGCTTAGGGTGAGAGGGGTAAAGTATAATTTGGATGCTAGAGGGAGTTTTTTCACACAGACGGTGGTGGGGGTATGGAACGTGCTGCCAAGTAAAGTGGTGGAGGCAGGCACTCTGGAATTATTCAAGAGATACTTAGATGGGCACATGAACAGAATGGGAATGGAGGGATATAGAAAACTGATTTACAATAGGCATCATGAGCCTTGGGAGTTCCCTGAGAAGTGTGTAAATTGTCGATGATATTGACATATTTGTTTTATCCTACAGGTACTTCGGTCCACCTTGTCTAATAAGGGGCATACACGCGATGGGTTGCGAGAGGGCTGCTCTTGGATTTTTCGAGAGTAGCCTAGTGCTTCACGTCATTAGTGTACACTTGACCTGGACCAGTTGATGGGCAACACAAAGCTCAGTGACTATTGCTATGCTGTGCAGATACATGGATTTGGGCCTGTGTCTGTGGGAGTTTGCGCATTCTCCCCGTGCTTGCGTGGGTTTTCTCCAGGTGCTCTGGTTTCCTCCCACATTGCAAAGATGTGCTCTTAGGCTGATTGGCAGAACAAATTCTCCCTAAATTGTCTCAAATTTCGTTCTAATGCATAGATCTATAAACATAGACAGGGATCATGGGTAGAAGTGGGAACATCGAGGTGGCGGCGCGGGCTCATTAGGCCGAAGGGCCTATTTCCCGTGCTGTTCTGTTCTTTGTAACTAAAGGACAAATTCAGTGTTATTAAAAGTAAAAATGGAAAGCCTAGGAGAATGTTTTCTTATATAAAGGTTCATGGAGAATAGAATGCCCGACTAAAAACAGCACTGGAAGAAAAATCCATTATAACTTTAAAACAGAAATGAAAAATATAAAATGGGTGTAGGAAAATGCAAGGAAACAAGTGTACAGTTGTTTGAAAGTTGGCACAAGTATTTTCATACAAAAAAATGGTTTTTTTTGGATGGTCAAAGAGTAACAAATGTCCAAAAGACCAGACTTGTGAAGATTAAGTAAAATCTTAAAATCCGTTTTTTTTCCATTTTGAGTCATTTGCACTTGTGAAGGGAAATTTTGAGGGGGCAAAATAGTGCAGATCAGCAGGCCATGATAGTTTTAGAACATAGAACATAGAACAATACAGCACAGAACAGGCCCTTCGGCCTTCGATGTTGTGCCGACCAAAATAAAAAGCAAAGCCCCTCCAAACTAAACCATTCCCTTCTCTTCCATATACTTATCAATTAACCTCTTAAACGCCACCAAACTTGGCGCATCTACAACAGCTGCAGGCAGGGCATTCCACTCCCTAATCACTCTTTGAGTAAAGAACCTACCTCTGATATCCGTCCTATAACTCATACCCCTTAATTTAAAGCTGTGTCCCCTCGTGCTAGCTTTCTCCATCCTAGGAAAAAGGCTATCACTGTCCACCCTATCTAAACCTCTAATCATCTTATATGCTTCAATAAGATCCCCTCTTAGCCGCCTCCTTTCTAACGAAAACAACCTCAAATCCTTCAACCTCTCTTCATAGGACCTGCCCTCCATACCAGGCAACATCCTGGTAAACCTCCTCTGTACCCTCTCCAATGCCTCCACATCTTTCTTATAATGTGGGGACCAGAACTGCACACAATACTCCAAGTGCGGCCGCACTAGAGTTTTGTACAGTTGCAACATGATGCTGCGGCTCCTAAATTCAATCCCCCTACCAATAAAAGCTAAGACTCCATATGCCTTCTTAACAACTTTATCCACTTGACTGCCTACTTTCAGGGATCTATTGACACATACACCAAGATCCTTCTGTTCCTCAACACTATTAAGAGCCCTACCATTAGCCCTATACTCTACACATTTATTGTTCCTGCCAAAGTGCATTACCTCACACTTTTCCACATTAAACTCCATTTGCCACCTCTCGGCCCAGCTCTGCAACTTGTCCAAGTCACTCTGTAAACTAAAACACCCCTCTTCACTATCTACCACTCCACCAACTTTAGTATCATCTGCAAATTTACTGATCCATCCCTCAATACCCTCATCCAGATCATTTATAAAAATTACAAACAGCAGGGGCCCCAAAACAGACCCCTGAGGCACACCACTCGTCACCGAACTCCACGATGAATATCTCCCATCAACCACCACCCTCTGTCTTCTATCTGCCAGCCAATTCCTAATCCAATTAGCTAAATCACCCTCTATTCCACACATCTGCATTTTCTGTAGAAGTCTTCCATGGGCAAGGCCTTTTTTGAAGGCCTTTATTAGGACGTGTCCTTTTATAAGTGTGTAGACTGTCACCTACCGTGCCGAAAATTAGGGTGACTACTGGGCATACTTGTGGAATTGGCTTTTTCAAATTTTGCTAAGTTATTTGCTAGAGGAACAATGGATCCAAAAAGCTGTTTGTGTTACGTTGTTTATTTGAGTGGGAGGATGTTGGAGTTGAGCTGAAGGATAAAGTAATGTTTTGCTTATTTCCTACGATGATTCATTTTAAGGGGTTATAGCATCACAAGGAGGTGACACTAAACGCCTGGGCAGAGTTTTTCTCCGTGGGCTTCAGGACTCCGACATCAAATTCAAATCAAGGTCAGAAGGCATTTGGCAATTGATTGCCAGCGGACAGGCTGACTCTCCTGCTTCTGGCTGGCCCTCCATGTTGGAGGGCCAACAGAAAACCCACCAGCTTGGAAGCAGCAGCTGGATCCTGCCAAGTGTGGGAGAGCACATCCAAAAATGGCATGTCCTCTCTCTTCAAATTCTGTAATCTTAAAAAAAGTTCTGAGCAGCCAGGCCAGGAGGGAAACATCCTCACGGGACAGGCTGGTAGAGCCTCTAAGTCTGTCTGGACAACCAGCCCAGCACCCATCACCCTCCAGTCTGCCACTGTGAAGCCACCTCCAGAGAACTGGAAGCCAAATGAAAAATCCCAGGCAGTTGCCAACAATGGGACCCAAGTGACCATTAAACAAGTCTATTACCTACCCTGATCTTGCATGTGAGTAACCCTTCTGTCCCCACATCCCAGGAGCAGGATGAAATGTTGCCTGGTGTCAAGTAAACTCGTGCCTGTTCAACCCCATTGAGGCCTAAAAACTTAACTCCATATCTCAATCTTTTTCCAATAAAATGTGATTAGGAAAAAAATGAGAACAAAGGAAAAAAACAACATAAATAGAAAGGAATGGGGGGGAGGGGAGCAAATAATAACTGTGAGAGACTAGAGCAGTAATGAGCAAGGAAGTATGAATGAGCAACATAGTATGATAGGCAGTTGAAGAATTGAGGGTCATCTCATGATTAAGAAAGTAAACTTCAAAGCAAGATGTAGTCAAGAAAATAAAGTCTTGTGCCTTGCACCACAGATACTTTTCATCTTTAAACATGCTCTGTTCGACATACAATCATGGTTCAAATGTTCAAGAAAGAAGTTGAAGATCTGTTATCCAGTACATGGGCTGTCACACAATTAATCAGAGGAAGAATTAACAAATTGAGTCATGGTAGAATAAGACAGTCATTTTTAAAAAATTAAAGATACAATGTATTTCTTCATCAATCTCTGTATAGGATGAAATTTCCTTCCAGAGAAAAAGAAATATCATTGCAAATTATTTTTTAAAAATCTTTTCAACAAGACCTTCACACGGTGGATGCATGTTGGAAGACAAGAAGGAGAGATGACTAATTCAAATATATAATGTACCTTTTCGGATACAGAGGAATGAAAGCATCCTCTTCCACGGACATAGTTATTCTCATAATAATAGATTTCCTCAGAACCTGTAGACGACAAGAGAATCTCAATTTAGAAAAACAGAACATTGGGTATCAAAGTATATTCAAGAAGCAAACAAACGTAGATACCACCTTTAAAGAAATAACTGGACATATTTCTATTCAAATTGTGACTTAGTTCTAACTCAGTGGTTAGCACTGCTGTCTCACAATGCCCAAGTTTGATTCCCAGGTCACTGTGTGGAATCTGCACGTTCTCCTTGTGACTGCACAGGTTTTCTCCAGGTGTACCGATTTCCTCCCACAGACCGAAAGACATAATGGTTAGGTGCACTGATCAGTCTGATTTCTCCCTCAGTGTACCCGACAGATGCCAGTGTATGGTAACATGGGGGTGTACACAGTAACTTCATTGCAGTGTTAATATAAATCTACTTGTGACATTAATAAATAAACTTTAATTCAGCCACAGAGGCTTAAGTCTCCAACATTAAACCTGTATTGCTATTGACATGTTCAAATCATTCAATTTTCTGTCCAATTGAACAATTCTCATTTCTGTGCAATTCTGTGAACTTTTCTTTATCAGTTTATGAATTCCGACACACTAAACTGGCTGGACTGAAGGAAACAACGTTTCAAAACCCATCCTGTATATTAATTAAAATAGTCTGATAAAGATACAATTCCATTGATTATCACTCAAGCCAGTTTATCAGAATGTTGTCTTGGCTATCATTCCATGGATACAATGTGTTAATGCAATCAATATGAACTTGAGCAAAACATGTGCAACTAATTTCCCCATCATTCCTGGCCATCCAATTCTAACTATTTTTATATTTCAGTTATCAACTGCTTCAGTATGTTTTGGTAGCATGAAGAATGGCTTGTCTAACATGACACTCTTGCCTTTGGTCTAAGGTTTAAAAATTTATTTTACTAAGTTACACACAAGGCTGCCAACAATTGGCATTTTCTAAATGTGAAATCTCTAGTTGCAAGCCAAGGACCTGAGGCATTATCTTAAAAAACAAGCAAAATTAGATAGTGGTGCTGATAACATGGACCATAGGAGAAGGCTGTTCACAATTAAATCAGTGTTCACTGTCATTTATGCGATCATTCCACATCATTAATTTTCTTCAGATAATACAGTGAACAAGGTGTTCTTACTAATTATTTGAAAAGCTTACAGCCATTGGTCGATCAGAAATTCGCTGTAACAAGTTATCTTGCATCAGAAGTGATAAACAAAAAAATACTGGTAAATCAAACTTTACTACCCATTGTGCCACTATTCCTACTTTAGTTTACGAAAATAACTTGCCCAGCTCCATTCTGAATATTTGCAGTGAAACTACTCTCGTAACAAAAGCAGGCACAGAGTGTCATGGTGGTTAGTACTGCTGCCTCAGTGCCAGGGACCCAGGTTTGATTCCCGGCGTGGGTCACTGTCTGTGTGGAGTTTGCATGTTTGCCCTGTGTCTGCGTGGGTTTCCTCCCACATTCTGAAAGACATGCTGGATGAGTGCATGAGTATGATGACGAGGGGAATTTCACAGTAACTTCATTGTAGTGTTAATGTAAGCCTTATTTGTGACTTATAAATAAAAGCTAAAGCAATTTGTTCCAAAAGTCACTGATCTTCAATGAAAAGTAGGAATAGGGTGAAAAAGGAGGGTAGTAGGTTTTATTACCAGTACATTTCTTTTTGCTTATCTATCATTTCTGATGTGAGGTAATTTGTTTGAGGGAATTTCTGATAAATGGCTGAAAGCACTTCAAGTAATTGGTAATAACACCTTGTTCAGTCTTATCTGAAGAAATTAATGATGGGGAGTGACCACTTAAGTGATAGTGAACTTTGATTTAATTGAAAAGAAAAAGCTCCTGTCTTTTAGTCTAGTTCTATGCTTAACTTAAAATGCATGCACCCTGCTTCTCCCAAACTTAAGTCAAATATTTTATCATATTGACACATCCTGATCCTTCCATATATTTTTAAATATAATTAAATCTACCTAAATACTGATTATTTTAGAGACTAAAATGACCCAGATCTCCAAGTCTATTGAAAGGCTTTTGTGGTAGGTATTGATCTAGAGATCCTTCTCTAAAACTTTAGCTGAGCCCTTATTTTGACTATTGTGTGAGGGAATAAAACTGGACATAGGAGCCTAACTTAATATTCAAAGAATCCTAACATGACTTATGCAAAGTCAATATGGAGCTTTGTGCTATAGTTTCAAGGTCCTGATTATAAACATTTGAGGATTAGTGAGGCCTCTTTCCTGCTCAGTGGACCTTAGTTTAGAACCATGCAGAGTAGGCATGATTCATGTTAGCCCTACATGTATACATTTAACATACACATACGAAAATTGAGCTCATTCCATTAGATCACACCTAGTCTACTTTCTTCTTAAATTACGTTCAAACGTTCGTACAAGTTTTCTGAGCTCGTGGGAAGATACCCAAATGTCTTCATTCACATTATTGATATAAATTGTGAAGACATTAAACTACAAATTGCAGTTTGATCACCTATTGTAGAGGCCTTTGAGTTTGCGTTTCCACTGAAGTCAATAGGGAAAAAAATAACTCGTCAATCCACAAAACCAGTTTTCTGTGTGAAAGTTACCTCCAGTATTTGTTAGATCTCTTTGAGCAAAGCATAGCAAATAGGCCTATATTTCCTTTTCTGATTGATTGCCCTTATTGAATATTAGCTCAGCATTAGCCCCTTTGCAATCTATGATACAAGCAAGGCATTAAAATATATGCAAGGAAAAGAAATGGCATTCAAAATAAAAGATTAAACTGTTAACTGGGAAAATTCTTCAAAAGATTCTTTAACAAAATTTGCTTACTTGGGTGGCTTTATTTTGTTCATTCTTAAAAATATCATATTTCTCTTTAAGTTTTCTACAGATTTGCACTAAATTCTCTGTTTGTGATGATGACAACGGGTCCCACACATGAATTACAAAGCCTGGAAAGATAAAATCAATTCAAACATGATTTTCAGAAACTTTCTAAAAACTAAATAAGTTATTTCATTTTTTTCAAAAGTGTAATAAAAAGTCAAACTAAAATACATTTACTGTACACTTGTCAACATAAGTTAAATCATGTCAATTTTTCTCTCCCCTACAATTCTAAATTTACAGAAGAAAATGTCTGCTATAATTGTGACCCAAAACAAAAACTTGGATATTATGAAGTTACCTTCAATCTTAGGAATGACTGTTTTCTCAATTACTTTGGGAAGTAATAATCTATCAGAGTTTTCATTTTTCTTGAATTCTTCATCTTCCATGTGACAGAACTCTTCCAGTGCTAAAATCCAGGGCATTTCTGCCAACTCCAAGCATTCTGGCTAAACAGTAATGATGAGTGTTAAGGACATATTAACTGCAGTCTTCATGACTTTAGATCATTTCTAATCTTTTATACAAATGTTGTGCACCAGAAATATACAAACACACGTCTTGCTGCAATATGTTTAAGACTTGCATTTATGTGGCACATTTCCAACCTTCAGGCATCCTGAAGTACTTTTGAAGTGGCAATACTGTTGTAATATAGGAATCATGGCAGCCAATTTGTACACAAGCTCCCATAGACAGGAATGTTATAATGACCAAATAATTACCTTCATAATTTTGACTGAAGAGTACAATTGGCCATTAACTCCCCTGATATTCTTTGAAATAGAACCATGGGATCTTATATGTCCAATTGAGGGGGCACACTTTAGCTTAATATCTCATTCAAAAGACAACAAGAACAAGTGCAGCATCCCTAGGAGCATTAACCTTGCTCTTTGTGTTCAAAGTTCAGGAATGGGATGTAAACTCTTGTGACTGAGCCATGGTTGGCACAGTTACATGTGCATTCACTCTACACAAAATCCTGACTGAAGATACATTTCATTTTCATCTCATGAGGGCACACGCTAGGGAAAAGCTATCCGCCAACCCATTTCAATGGTCAAACTTCTTCTAAGCTTGACTGTGCTGGCCGAAGGATTCCCCCCAGTTTTTGTTTCTCCTCTGTAAACAGAAACATTTCAGAGTTGTTCATTACAGAACTCAGCTGCTGCTGTATCATTCTGACTCCAGCATCTCTGTACAGAGCAAAAACAATGCTACTCTGCTGGTACTGGTATCTGATCAACAGCTCCCTTAAGGAATGAAATCAGAAAGTAGAAAAACTGTATTGCATGTGAAAAGACTAAAACCCCAAATTTCTTCTATGAACATCAAAACCACTTATAAGGGTAAAGCAGTTGACGTGTGTATATGGATTTTAGAAAAGCGTTTGATAAGGTTCCCCATGGTAGGCTACTGCAAAAAATACAGATGCACGGGATTGAGGGTGATTTAGCAGTTTGGATCAGGAATTGGCTAGCTGATAGAAGACAGAGGGTGATGGTTGATGGGAAATATTCAACTTGGAGCTCAGTTACTAGTGGTGTACTGCAGGGAAATGTTTTGGGGCCACTGCTGTTTATCATTTTTAAAAATGACCTAGATGAGGGTATAGAAGGATGGGTTAGTAAATTTACAGACAACATTAAAGTCGGAGGAGTTGTAGACAGTGAGGATGGATGTTACAGTTTGCAGAGGGACACAGATAAGCTGTAGAGCTGGGCTGAGAAGTAGCAAATGGAGTTTAATGCAGAAAAGTGTGAGGTGATTCATTTTGGAAAGAGTAACAGGATTACAGAATATAGTGCTAACAGAAGGACTCTTGGTAGTGTCGACAGCAGAGAGATCTCGGTGTACATGTGCATAGATCCCTGAAAGTTGGCACCCAGGTTGATAAGATTGTTAAGAAGGTGTATGGTGTGTTAGCTTTTATTAGTAGAGGGATTGAATTTCGGAGCCGTGAGATCCTGTTGCAACTGTACAAAAGATGTGGAAGCACTGGAAAGGGTACAGAGGAGGTTTACCAGGATGTCGCTTGGTATGATGAGAAGGTCTTATGAGGAAAGGCTGAGGGACTTGAGGTTGATTTTGTTAGAGAGAAGAAAATTAAGAGGTGACCTAATTGAGGCATACAAGATGATCAGAAGATTAGATAGGGTGGAGAGCCACTTTCCTCGAATGGTGATGGCTAACACAAGGGGACATAGCTTTAAATTGAGGAGTGGTAATTATAGGACAGATGTCAGAGGTGGGTTCTTTATTCAGAGGGTGGTAAGGACGTGGAATGCCCTGCCTGCAGCAGTTGTGGATTCGCCAACTTTAAGGGCGTTCAAACGATCAGCGGATAGGCATATGGATAACATTGAAATAGTTTAGGTTAGAGGGTCATTAGATTCGTTCCACTGGTTGGTGCAACATTGAGGCCAAAGGGGCAGTACTGCGCTGTAATGTTCTATGTTCTACTTACCACGTTGCCTAATTGAGGGTGGTGAACAGAAGGGGGGCAATTCTCTTAATGCACTATGCTATTACAGCTGCTATAGCAGCGCAGCGGGCCAGGATACTCAAGCAGAGGCCGTGTAGTGGGCTCCCTGCTGGGCACCGCAGCCTCTGCGAGTCTCTGGCTCCTGGATTTGTCAGCTTCATGCTAGAAATTGACAAGGAGTTGAATAAATTATGGAAATTAAGATTTAAATATCATTAATAGGACTGAACTCTCTCCAGGCTGTCTAATATTCTCCTCCTGCCCCCAGGAGTATTTAACTCTAGCAGAGTTCCCCATTAACAGGGGATCTTTTTTCCCATTAACAGATGGCTGAGAGGGAGGTGGGGGTGGGGTGCATGGGGTTCATCCAGGAGGTCGGGATAAGGGGAGCTTGCCCCGAGGGCACAATGCAAGAGAGGCCCTTCAACCAACAACAACAGCTTTTTGATTAATTTTGGTACACAGACCATTATGAACACATATCTGGATCCCAAATCTCATTGTATCTTCCACTTCACCTTTTAAAAAGTACTCTGTTCAATCCTTTTTAGATCAAAATGAATAACCTCACATCTGTTTACACTGAAATTCATTTGCCACATCACAAAATCATAGATTACTACAATGCAAGAGAGGCCCTTCAACCAACAGCGCCAGCCTGACCACCTGGCACAGCCCAAGATTTGACTGAGCTTTCCAAAACATTAAAGATGGATAATGCAACTGGGCACAGAGCAGTTCACAGAGTGTGGGGGCCAAACAGGATAGGGTGGTGAGGCCGGCCTGGACACATCCGGGAGGCTAGTGATCAAGCTGGCCAGCAATTGGGAAGTCAGTAGTGCAGAGCTACTGTACATGCGTCGATTTCCATCATTTTTGTAGATCTACATTGTACTTCACGTAAACCAATACATCCTTCCAAAAATGTGCTGCCCAGAACTGCTCACAGAACTCTAGGTGTGGTCTAACCAAGGCTTTTAATATAAGGAGAATGCCTTCTAACCCTTTGTATTCTAGTCCTGTTGAAGAAAGGCCAACATTCCATCCTTTTTGATTAATTTTGGTACACAGACCATTATGAACACATATCTGGATCCCAAATCTCATTGTATCTTCCACTTCACCTTTTAAAAAGTACTCTGTTCAATCCTTTTTAGATCAAAGTGAATAACCTCACATCTGTTTACACTGAAATTCATTTGCCACATCACAAAATCATAGATTACTACAATGCAAGAGAGGCCCTTCAACCAACTAAGTCTGTACTAACCTGCCTGCCCACCTAATCCCACTTGCCAGCACTTGGCCCATAGCGTTGAAAGTTATGGTACACCAAGTACTCATCCAGGTACTTTTTAGGGCACATCCTGCTGCCATTACCCTTCGAGGCAGTGCATTCCAGACTATCAAAGTCCTTTGGGTAAAATTTTTTTCCTCAAGTCCTCCCTAAACCTCCCGCCCCTCACTTTTAATTTGTGTCCCCTCGTAACTGACCCTTCAACTAAGGTGAACAGCTGCTTCTTTCCATCCTGTCTACGCCCCTCATAATTTTGAGCACCTCATCAGGTCGCCCTCAGTATTCCCGGCTTCAATAAAAACAACCCAAACCTATCCAACCTTTCTTCATAATTAAATGTTCCATCCCGGGCAGCATCCTGGTAAATTACTTCTGCCTCCTCTAGTGCATTCATGTCCTTCCTATAATGTGGCAATCAGAATTGCACACAGTACTCCACCTGCGGCCTCACCAAAGTTCTATACAACTCCGTTGTGACCTCTCTGCTTTTGTAATCTATACTCCAATTGATAAAGATGAATATATCATACGCCTTTTTCAACACCCTATTAACCTGCCTTTTCATCTTCAGAGGTCAGTGGAGATCCCGTTGTTCTTTGGAACTTCCTAGTGTCAGACCTTTCATAGTATGCTTCCTTGTCAAATTACCCCTCACTTTTCAGGGATAAATTCTATCTGCTACTTATTTGCCCATTTGACCATCTTGTTTATATCTTTGTTAGCTAAGGCACTCAACCTCACTGTTAACCACTCAGCCAATCTTTGTGTCACCGGCAAACTTACCGATCCTACCCTCCCACAGTCATCTATGTAATTTATATAAATGAAGAACAATAGGAAGCTCAGCATGATTCCCTATGGTACATCACTGGCCTCTTATCCACTTATCCATCAATAAATATGTTTTTGTAATTTAATGCTTCCATCCACACTGCCTACTATCCCATCTATCTTTGTGTTATTGGCAAATTTGTTAAGTAGCTTTCTATTAATAAGCATGAACTTATTAATACATTAATATTAATAATTAGTGAACAATAGAAGCACCAGCATAATTCCTTGCAGGACATCACTAGTCACATCCTGTCAAATTGAACATTACCCGCTTTCTCAGTTTCCAGCTGTTCAGTTCATTTTCTAACCAGATAAATAATCGGCTTTCAGTTCCACAGATTTCAACTTCAGTTAACAATCTCAAATCTTTTCCAATTCATTTCAATAACATCACGAGTCACACTGTACAGTACTTTAGTTGCCTTGGTGGGTTTGAATTAATAATAAATGCCAAATTCAGACAAAACATTGGCATTAAATTGTCACACAATGCTCGGAGGTTATGCCAATGCTCGAAACAGCCACTAGATAGAGCCAGTGTGTTTAATCCTGCATATTTAAAACTACTTTGGAACACATAGAGCATCTCAATATTCAGTTGGGTAGCATTGCGACTGATGAGTCACTGTAAGTGACGCATTTTTCATTTAGTACTTCTGAGTCATCCAATACTGTGACACAATTGTGTTACTGACGCAATATGGTCAATTATACAAGTTTTTATATATAAAACTCATTAGTACAAAAGTTGTATTTTCCAAACTATGAGGGCTATCTTTTTCCATATCATTCAACCGAGATGGTTAATAATATAATCTGAATAGAGAACATTTAATGCACTGCCCACCAAAACCTCTAGTTATGAATTTCAAACCAATACTTACCTTGAGAGGGTTCCAACCAATCAGCTGCACACGGATTAAAGGATTCAGAATTTTTTGAAGACAAAGTCCAATATAAGCATCATAATATGAATCAGGAAATTTCTGTCGCCACAACCCAAACTTTGCTAAAATTCTGGCAATGCTATAAAAGTCTTTGTGTACGTCTTCAAAAATCTTCTTGGCTTCCTTCATAATGCGATCTGTATTAAATTATGAATAAATTTATTCAAGCAAGGAAACAGGATAAAAATCTAGCCATTGCATCCGAACAAAAAAAAGACAATGAATAACAGCACAAAATTACATTTGTAGATCAATATATAAAAGATTAATCCTATCCTGGTCCATCGATGCAGACACTATAGTTAAGGAAGCTCACCAATGCCTTTGCTTTCTTAGGTGACTAAGGAAATTTGGAACACCTGCTAAAACTCTTACCAACTTCTACAGATGCACCATTGAAAGCATTCTTTTTGATCGTATCACAGCTTGGTATGGCACCTGCTTGGCCCAAGACTGCAAGAAACTCCAAAGGATCGTAAACGAAATCCAGTCCATCACTCAAACTAGTCTTCCATCCATTGACACTGTCTATTCTTCCCACTGTCTCGGAAAAGCAATCAGCACAATCAAGGACCCCACGCACCCTGGATATTCTCTATTCTACCCTGTTCTGTCAGGAAAAAATATAAAAATCTGAGATCTCGTACTAAGCAACTCAAAAACAGCTACTTCCCTGTTGTCATCACACTTTTGAATCGACCTACTTTACACTAAATTGATCTTTTTTACTCCCTAGCTATGGCTGTAGCATTTACATTCTGCATCTCTCCTTTTCTTCTCTATGAATGATATACTTTGTCTGTACAGTACACAAGAAACAATACTTTTCACTGTACAGTACACAAGAAACAATACTTTTCACTGTATACTAGTACATGAAACAACAATAAGTCAAATCAAAAAATTCTAAAATGCTTTTTCATCAGAACTGGGGTAGATGCAGATTTGTACATTTCTCCCAGTCATGGTAATGTTGATGGTCCTGCTGCATATTTTCAACATTATTCTCTACTAGATGGCAGATCAAATTAACTGAACATTGAAATCTAAAGACATTTTTCCTGAACTCAATCTAACTGGCAGAAAAATATCAACCAGTAATTGAAACAAATGTTAGTTTATTCTCTTTTCATCCACTTGCCCACCCCCATTAAAGAAACCAAACATGGCAAAACCTAAGAGGATTTGTAGGCATTTGGAATTTGACACTTAATGTTCATATTCATAGTATACTCTCATGGCATAAGAACGTAAGAACTAGGAGCAGGATTAGGCCATACAACCCCTTGAGCCTGCCCCGCCATTCAATAAGATCATGGCTGATCTGTAGTGGTTCAGTACCACTTTCCCACTTTCTCCCTGTAACCCTTAATTCCCTTGTCAATTAAAAACCTATCCACTCTTGACTTGAACATATTCAATGAGGAAGCCTCCACCACCTCATCAGGCAGAGAATTCCAAAGATTCACCACCCTCTGCATGAAGAAACCCCTCCGCAACTCCAATCTGAACCGCACCCCCCCTCCCTAATTTTGAGGCTGTGCCCTCTAGTCCTGCTATCTTTGTTAAGCGGGAAGAGTCTCTCAACGTCTACCTTATCCATCCCCTTCATTATCTCATACGTTTCTATAAGATCCCGTCTCAGCCTTCTAAACTCCAAAGAGTACAAATCTAGCCTATTCAGTCTCTCCTCATAATCCAACACCCTCATCTCCGGTATCAGCCTAGTAAACCTTCTCTGCATTGTCTCCAAGACCAATACATCCTTCCCCGAATGCGGCAACCAAAACTGCACACAGTACTCCAGCTGCGGCCTCACCAGTACCCTATACAGCAGCAACAGAACCTCCCTACTTTTATATTCTATCCCCCTAGCTATAAAGGCCAACATTGCATTTGCCTTCTTAATACCCTGCTGCACCTGCATACCGTGTTTTTGCAATTCGTGCACAAGGACCCCTAGGTCCCACTGCATCGTCACATGCTGCAGCTTTTCTCCATTTAAATAGTAGTCCGTCCTAGCATTATTCTTCCCAAAATGGATAACCTCACAGTTGCTAACATTATACTCCGTCTGCCAGGTCCTCGCCCACTTACTCAACCTATCCAGATCCCTCTGCAGGCTTTCCACACTCTCCACGCAATTTGCTTTTCCACTCATCTTTGTGTCATCAGCAAATTTCATCATCCTGCACTCAGCCCCTTCCTCCAGATCATCTGTGTAAATGGTAAATAGTTGAGGCCCCAGCACCAAACCTTGGGACACTCCACTAGTCACCAACTGCTAATCAGAATAGCACCCATTAATACCTACTCTCCAGTCTAACACCCTACCCCCGACTTCCTGCACCTTAACCTTCTGCAGCAATCTTTTGTGAGGCACCTTATCGAACGCTTTCTGGAAATCCAAAAACATCACATCCACCGGTTCCCCTCTATCTAGTGCACTAGTCACTTCCTCATAGAACTCCAACAAACTTGTCAAGCACAACTTTCCCTTAACGAATCCATGCTGCATCTGCTTGCTCAAACCGTTCGTATCCAGATACCTCGTTATTTCTGCTTTGACTACAGATTCAAGCATTTTTCCTACTACAGACGTTAAACTAACCGCCCTATAATTTCCTGCCTTCTGTCCGCTACCCTTTTTAAACAGCGGCGTAACATTAGCCGTTTTCCAATCTTCCGGCACTTTTCCGGAGTCCAGCCAATTTTGAAAGATAATTACCAGGGCATCAGCTATCACCT
Source organism: Sphyrna mokarran (assembly GCA_024679065.1). Classification (NCBI taxonomy): domain Eukaryota; kingdom Metazoa; phylum Chordata; class Chondrichthyes; order Carcharhiniformes; family Carcharhinidae; genus Sphyrna; species Sphyrna mokarran. Next base: position 72,327,441 of record JAGIQG010000005.1, read on the forward strand.
CTGCCATTTCTTTGAACAATGGCAGCTCAAAAACAAATAAAATATTGCCCAAAACTTAAAACATTCCCAGGAACTTAAATTGGGAATTTATCTAAAATAATCTTACAATGGAAGTGCAGTGCATTCTATTTCTTAAAAAAAAATGCAAAACAAAATTGTAACCTATCAAAAAATACACATTCACATTTGTTAATTATACAGTAGTTAAATATTATAAAGTGGGTTAGTCAATAGTGAGAATTAATGTTTCAGACAGATCATTTCTGACAAATTCCATTAAATATTAAATGGTATTTTGTCTAACAAATAAATGCTGTGCATTTCCTGCAGTTTGTTGGGTCTACTTTCGCCAAGTAAAATTTCCTCAAAGTATGACAGTCTACCTCGTATACAAGTGTGACTTGGACTTCACACAGTATAATTATAACACACTTTTACATGTATGCATTTACACATCATACCTACATTGACATGAACAACAAAAATGCAAGATGCACCTTCACAAATTTTTTCTCTTAACATTTTCCAATTATACACAAACATCATTATGAAGTAGATAAATGATTTTACTGAGATGACATGAGAAAAAGAAGTGTGCAACTTACAAAAGATTTTGTAGAAAAGGAGGAGTTTGGAGAAGAAAAAAGCCGTACCTTCTTTCTGATGAAGGTCAGAGATATCGGCTGTTGCTACTTCGTCATCACTGGACAGACCTTTGTGATGGTCTGCTTCCTTTCCAGCTGCTTTTCTTAACTGCTCCCTATGAGCCCTATATTGGAAAAGTGTAGAGTTAAAATTAATTCAATATCAATAAATACTTTACAATTTAAAGTGGGAGCATGTTCAGAGATCCAGTTTTCTCACCTTCTTGCCTCTCGTTTTTCAACACGCTGTTGTTTTGCTTTGACTCTGTCAATGTCACTTCCACTGCTGGCAGCAGCTTTACCTGCAGAAACACAGCATCTTATGTCACCACTTTGACATTAACAAATCTTCCAGGCATCTCAATAATTAATACACGTTATTACTATTTGTGTGACATTGCAAACAACATATTTTAAAATTAATGATTTTTAAAAATTATTTCCAGTTTATGCTTGAACAGTACTGTGCCTAACTCCACTTGTGTATTATATTAAACAAATGCACAGAAAGAAAATTTTAAAAAACTGTCACTTTATGCCTTGCATTTAAATGTTATCACCTTAATTTCAACTGTATTGAAATGGATCCACTTTTTACAATTAATTGCAAATATACAAACTGGTAATCCATTATAGATTAAATGGTTTACCTGAAATTTATTAAGAGTAATTAAATTTCAATTTGAAAGATCAGGCAAAAAGAAATAAGGCTCACAGAAGACCTTAACAGAGCCAGAATTTACAAGATTAACTATTAATGAGCACACTAACTTGAAAGCTGCCAAACATCAGTTGATTCATCTTGAACATCATCCTGTCTGCGTTGGAAGAGAGTTCTTGCCTGTTCTCTCAGTAGCTGATGCATTTCAGATTCCAGTTCATTGATAATATGTATCTAAAATAAATTATTTCAGTTATTTAGGGCAGGACAGTGACATAGTATTCACACTTCTGCTTCACAGTGCCAGGAATCCAGTGCGATTCAAGCTTCGGACGACTGTCTGAGTGGAGTTTGCATGTTCTCCCCATGTCTGCATGGGCTTCCTCTAGATGCTCCAATTTCCTCCAACAGTCTTAACAGTCGCTGCAGACACAATGGGCCAAATGGCCTCTTTCTGCACTGCAAAGACTCTAGTGTTGCATTTCTTCTCCACCCATCATGAGCTATGTATTTTATGCTCACTGCAATCTCAATATTTACAATCTATAGTTCCTTGTGTGAAGTACAGGTTTTACTGTTTTAACACCAACAGTTATATGCTGTGAAGGCAGCAATGCAATGCACATACTCTTGCACTTATGGAAACTGTTGCCTACAAAATGGTACAATATGTAAATTATGGTTTAAGATTTTAATGAATCTTCATAGCAAAAAGGCAATTTCCATAAGCAAATGGAGTCCCTTATGAGTTGAATCCTGCATTGTTTTGTGCGAAGACTAACAATTACCCTTCAACTATTGTACGTTGCACCAAAGACCACGTAGGATGCCCATCACATTCTTCTGAGAAGTGGTAAATACCACAATATCACACTGGCAAATTTAGGTTAAAACTAACAGACTTATCTGCAAATTAAGTATTTTGAAGAAAAAAATAAAGCACTTATCATACAAATCCTTAGAAAACAATAAAGTCAGAGCCAGTTTGTAAAGAGATTAAACATCTTCTTCAGAATTTTTCTTCTACACAATACAGTAACCTGCAAAATATTCTGATGCAAATTCAAGGTCCATCTCACAAAGTTTAACTTCACTAAAAACAGGAACTAAAATAAAGATCTAGAACAGTGTACTTTTGCAAACAGAAACATTTACTCATAAATGTCAATGTTAAGATTGGTCTTAACAATTAACAATGGTCTTGCTCCCATGACGGGTCAACCAGAGTGACAACAGCTGCAAAATTCATTTGCATAAACATAGAAACTAGCAGTAGGCCATTCAGCTCTACAAGCCTGCTCTGCCATTCATCTTGATCATGACGGATCATCAATTCAATATCCTGATTTCCTCTTTTCCCTTAATCCCTTTACTCGCAAGAGTAAAGTTAATTTCTTCTTGAAATCAGACAACATTTTGGTCTCAGCTACTTTCAGTCATTGTGAATTCCACACATTTACCATTCACTGGGTGAAGAAATTTCTCCTTGTCTGAAAGGTTTACCCTTTACCCTCAAACTATGAGCCCTAGTTGTTGACTTGCCCACCATTTGGAACATTCTTCTGAATCTACCTCCCTTTTTGAATACCGGGCTAACATTAGGTATCTTCCAATCCAGAGTCCAAAGAATTTTGGAAGATAGCCACTACTTTTATCAATAATCTACTTTTTCCAGGGCCACTTCCTTAAATACTCTGGGATTAAGATTGTCAGGATCTGGAGATTTATCCACTTCAATCCCACCAACTTCCCCAAAACTGCTTCTCTACTGAATCCTGTTAGGATTTTATAAGTTTCTATGAGATCCCCTCTCACTCTTCTAAACTCCAGTGAATATAATCGTAACTAACTTAATCTCTCTCTTCGTATGATGAGCCAGCCATTCCGGGAATCAGCCTGGCAAATCTTCACCGTACTCCCTATATAGCAAGGACATCTTTCCTTTGCTAAGGACACCAAAACTGCACACAATACTCCAGGTGTGACCTCAACAGCAACCCATACAAGCGCAGCTAAACATCTCAAACCCCCTCACTATGAAGGCTAATATACCATTTGCCTTCTTTACTGTACCTGTGTGCTTACTTTCAGTGGCTAATGCACGAGGACACCAACGTCTCGCTGAGTATCCATCTCTCTCAATTTGCACTCAAGTCAATTAATAATCTGTCCTTCTATTATTGCTATCAAAGTGGATAACCTCACATTTATACACATTGTACTGCATCTGTGATGCATATTTCCACACATTCAGCCTGTCAAATCACACTGAAGTATCTCTGCATCTCTCACACTTTACCCTCCCATCCAACCGTGTATCATCTGCAAATTTGGAGATAATACATTTGGTTCCCTCTTCCAAATCATCAATCTGTAACGTGAACAGATGCGGTCCTAGCATAGATCCCTGCGGAACTCCTCTAGTCAGACTGCCAATCAGAAAAAGATCCATTTATGCCAACTTTTTATTTCCTATCTGTTAGCCAGTCTTTATCCATCAAGAAATCAATTTGTCAAACATGATTTTCCTTTTGTAAATCCATGCTCACTTTGTCTGATTTTACCATTGCTTTCAAATGCTGAGTTACGAAATCCTTGGTAATGGACTCTCGCAACTTACCCAATACCGATGTTAGAAATAGGAGCAGGAGTAGGCCATCTAGCCCATAGAGCTTGCCCTGCCATCCAGTGAGATCATGGCTGATCTGATAGTCGTTCAGTTCCACTTACTCACCTGCTCCCAATAACCTTTAATTCCCTTATTCGTCAAAAATCTATTTACCTGTGACTCCATTTTCACTCTACCTCCCTTTTTGAATAGGGGGCTTACATTAGCTACCCTCCAATCTGTAGGAACCAGTCGAGTCCAAAAGAACTTTGAAAAATAACCACCTACTTTTTGCAGTGCCACTTCCTTAAATATTCTGGGATTAAGATTATCAGGACTTCAAGATTTATCCACCTTCAATTCCATCAATTTTTCCCAAAATTGTTTCTCTACTAAAACTGATTTTCTTCAGCTCCTCACTAATACTTGTTTCTTTCAGAATTTCTGGTACATTATTCTTTACATGTCTTCCTTTGTGAAGACTGAAGCAAAGCATGAATTTAATTCCTCACGTAGTATCATTTCTAGCAGCCTTTATTTCTTGGGAGCCAGAAGCATGATCTGTTCCTATCTGCATCCTTCTGTGGCATTCACTTTTGATATAGATGCAAGCAGTTACCTCCCATTTGTGCTTTCCTGGTCTGTTGCAGTCTGTGTGGCATAGGTACACCAACAATGGAGACATCTTTGTGACATCTGGATACAACTGAGTAGTTTGCTACACCACTCCAGCAGGCAGTTAACAGTAAGTCATCCATAGACCTGACAGGCTAAGGACAGTTTTCCTTCCTTAAAGGACATATGTGATGTTAGTGTACCTTTAACAAATATTTTTTAAGTCACATTCTCCATTGTTTTCATTCTCATTGCTGCCGAGTTGTCTCTAAGAGTCCTTTTATTACTACTTAAATAGGGTTTGTTTATTTTTACTTTGGGATCTTTTATAACTCTGTATTGTTAGGAGGAAGGTCATGGGATCTGGACAAGTTTTTTTTGCCTTAATGATTTTATGATTTCATTTTCTGTTTAGCTGCAGTTTGAATTTTAGTTTTAGAAAGGACAGCAACGTGGAAAGAACTGTCTCTCTTGCTCCCTGGTTTTGGAAATTCTGTTGGTTAGCTGAAGGCAAAGCTTATTGACTTCCTGGAGTAAAGAATCTGCTGTTGGTGGCTTGACCAGGGTCTCTCCCTGGTGTTCTGGGAAGCTGTTCTGAGTGTAGTAAGAGAACTGTAGCATTCATTAAAGGACTTAATTTCAATAATACATGAGCATGGCTCTGTTAAACCTGTGGAAGGATTTTGTTTATGGGGTTGTTTGATTAGAATGTCTTAGATATATTTGTTAAGGGTATACATTATTGTGGTTGTTTTGTTTGTGATCGATTAAAGTTATTGCTAATATTCTTAGTATACAAGATAACTATATTCTCAAATAAACTTTGCTCGACAAAACCCCATAGTGGGTCATTTGAATCATACCTGAGACGAAACATATCATGCTTATCCGAGCCAAATTTAGGGTGCAAAACGTATGATCCAGGCTGGCCCCATAAAATACTTCTGACCTGAACAATAATACATTGATATACCAAAACAGTAAGAAGTCTCACAACACCAGGTTAAAGTCTAACAGATTTATTTGGTAGCACAAGCTTTCAGAGTGTCACTCCTTCAAGTGAATGAGGAGTTGTATTCACAAACAGGGAACATATAGATACAAACTCAATTTACCTGTTTGTGAACAGAACTCCTCATTCACCTGAAGAAGGAATGATACTCCAAAAACTTGTGCTACCAAATAAACCTGTTGGACTTTAATCTGGTATCGTGAGACTTTTCGCTATGTTTACCCCAATTCAACTCCGGCAGCTCCACATCATGGGTACCAGAACAGATCAGGGTTGAAGGGGAATGGAATGGTCCTGAAATCATGCAGATGAGGTGAGCGGAACAATTCTGTTCCTTACCCACCCTTGATCTGAATGGTGCAGACAAGCTGCAAATCACGGCTCCTGAACCCAGAAATCATGAACTTCTAGCCCAATAAATCAACTTACTTCTTCCAGTATGAAGGCTCGCTGTATTTATCTGAAAGCAAAGCAAAATAACCCAGTTTCTTGCATCAGGCTTTTTCCTAATTTATCCACTGCACAATATCAGTTGGGAAAAAGGAATGCCTAAGATGAACTACTTCATCAGTGAGGAGGGAAACTAGAATATTTCATACAGCTGGCTGCTCTTGCACACTTTCTCTCAGTTAATTTTAAAAAGAAAACCCCAGGGAGCTTATTACTTAGCTGGGGGACAAGACAGTGCATACAGCAGGGAAAGAACACAATGATTTATCAGCAACAGCTGGAGTATATACAGTTAATCTTATGTTAAAACCAGCTGGAAATGCTGCCTGTGTAAAACCTGCTGTAGTTATGCTTCAACTGCTTCGCATAAAACATTTTCTTAATTCATGAAAGGAATTTCCAATTTTACAAAACATGGGATCTAAATTTTACATTGATAGTTCTGTGTTGTCATTTCCAGATTACTGCAATAACAAAAAAAAAGCATGCTTGATAGGAAGTTAAGACACACTGGCTTCAGCACATTTCATAAGAAAAAAAAAGAAACTTACCCATACATGATCCCCTACAAACGACAACCTATGTCTAACGTATAACCCCCTACAATATCCCCTCCCAACAACTACATAGCTGAAACTGGGACTGCTGTGGAGCAGATACAGCCTGCAACATGCTCAACATTGCTAGAAGAAATTAAATAAATCAAAGCACATAAAATATATTTATCTTGAGATAATTGTCACAATGTTAAGCTTCTTTACCCAAAGGGTGGTTCGGGAGTGGAATGCCCTGCCTGCAGCAGTTGTAGATGCGCCAAGTTTGGTGGCGTTTAAGAGGTTAGTTGATAAGTATATGGAAGAGAAGGGAATGGTTTAGTTTGGAGGGGCATTGCTTTTTATATTGGTCGGCGCAACATCGAAGGCCGAAGGGCCTGTTCTGTGCTGTAATGTTCTATGTTCTATGTTACTGGAGGGCAGAAGCAAACGATTGTTCAGGTTGCATGAACGTAGTGAAAGAAAAGTATTATAGATGTCACCATACATGGCAACGAGAGCAAGTCTTTCTACCAAATGTCACTTTTTTTTGACAAATTAGCAATTCATTTTTAGAAGAATACTAAAGCTTAAACTTGTATATTTAGTCAATCACTTTCCTAAAATCTGTTATTTTGTTGGCAAGGATACAAGAACTGCTTTTTACCTTAATTATTGCAAAAAACAAATGATTTAAAAATATTCTACCCATCCCATAAGCACTGTGTTAATTGACAAGGTAACAGTTAAATTATAGAGCTTTTCAGGTTAGCTGGCCCTCAGTAATATAAGCTAGATCTAATGGTCCAGATTCAGTTCAACAAATTCTCCACAAATCTTGACTATGCATTTGACTGGAAAATGTAACCATGATTGCGCATCGCCCTGTGGAGCATCTGGAGGAAATCCACACAGACACGATGAGAGAACGTGCAGACTCCGCACAGATAATGACTCAAGCCGGGAATCGAATCTGGGGCCCTGGTGCTGTCAGGCAGCAGTGCTAATCACTGTGTCACCATGCCACCCAATATATGGAGGACCAGTCAAGTTTTATGAAAAGGTGCTACTTTAACTAACTAATCTATGCAAAGAATGTCTTACATCACTGTGTGAAGCCATTCACATTTTAAAATTAATCTAACTCAGGATTATAACATAGGCCACGTAACCAAATTCTTATGGATTAAAGCTCGTCTCACCCCAGAAGTATCCATGTCATTAGCTTGGATTTAGAAAAGAGTCAAAGTATAATAACTGATCAATAAAGTTAAGTTGAAACATAATTGGCTGCTACGTATTTCTGATTCTAAAAATTTAATAAATAGAAAAATCATATTTTATTAATCTTGTACCTTTTCATTGAAGCAATTAGTCAGATTTTGAACATAGGTCCTCATTTCTTGATAAAATTTGTAGCGGTGACCAGGGTCAGGAGTATCTTCCAAGTGTTCAATTGTACTTTGTGAACTCTCAGCTAACACCTGGATCTTCTCATGCTCTCGCTGATGTGAGCGGTGTACTTCTTGCAGGGACTCCAATCTGAAGAAAATATGCTGAGTAGTTAATAAACAGTATTGGAAACAGGATAAAGACGGAAAATTCTACAAATGCACAGCAGTCAATACTACAGAAAATAAAAACATTCTGGCCCAAAATTTCATCAGAATGGAAGGACTTTATGCCTTAGCCAAAAGGACACCAGAACCACAATTCTGGAAGTAGCAGGTTATGGTTTGCACATCCTTGGTTCGCAGATGTAGCTGTATATGTAGAAATGTGGATGCTTTCAAATAACTCCAATGTTTAATTAGTGGGATGTCCATAACACAATTCATGGGCCTTAAGCATTTCAACACAAGATCTAAAGCTGCTGGAGTTCTTTGAAGAGATCAGGTATCTTTTGTAAAGACCCAAGAATCCCTTTGTGAGAGATCAAATGCCCCATTGAGAATATTAAAAGTAGACATTAATGTGCATAGAACATGGATAAACTCAGTAGAGCTGTCAAGATATTAAAATCCACAAGCTCTTTAAATAAAAAAAAAAATCAGCTTACATAAGCCGAGGGTCATTATTATAGGATTACTATTGTACAACTGATTCCACGTCCCGTCATCATCACAGTGGCGGGCCTGTAAGTTCATAGTTTGATTGACAGCTCTAAATGGTTGACGTGGGATTATGAATATAAGACTTTGTTTTCACAGGAGATTAAGTACTGGATGGAATTTAGTACCTGAAGGAATTTAAAGGTATTGAAAGATTTTTTTAAACAATTAAGTCACCGATAGACACAGAATTTTTTTTTCATCTCAGCATGGCTGAGGCTGCCCATGGATACTAGATGAGTTGACATAGATGCTGATGGTACATGAGTTGGCACTAAGTCAGCATCGGGACTATAAAGAGCAATGGGTTAGCATGGAAGTTACAAGGGGTGCAGAGGTGCGTGGGGGTGGGGGAGTATGAGCTCGGCATGCAGACTGTGGATGGACAAAGAGTCATGAGGAATGGGGGCTACAGAGTTGTTATTTTGTTCTTCTTTCAACTGGAACAAAGTCGCAGACCAGTGAGACAGGCCTTACACACCTCCACACCAGCAGCCTCGGGGGCTCCTCTGTGGATGGCGAGAGCCTCTCCCATTAGCTAGTAAAAAGAGGCCTTTAAAGACCATGAATTTTTCCATCACAATTCACATAGTCAGGTTATAAAGGATTCATGTTGATCAGTTCTCTACCCCTTTGACAGCCCACTAATGTCATTTAGGGGAGCAAATCAACCTCCTTACCTATCTGATCTATATGTGATTCCAGACTCACAACAATGTGGTTGCCTTTTAAATACCGTTTGAAATGGTCCAGTAAACCACTCAGTTCAAGGGCAATTAGGGATTGGCAATAAATGCTGGCCTAGCCAGCGATGCTCACATTCCCTGAATGAATAAAAAGATATATGATTAACTGTGTCAAAGGTAAACATAAGTTCTCCTCCTCATCATCATCCAGCTGGGTGTAGCTGCTCTCATCTAACTATATTCTTATTTAATTGTAGTTAAAGAATGCTTGTAATGATTCCTAAATAGAGGGCCAATTCTTGCTCCCTTCCTAATTTTCATCCAGATACTGTCCTCGGCAACAACATCCAAAAGCACAGCATTTGTTTTCACAGTTACACTGAAAACATTCAGTTCCATTTCATCACCATCACTCGAGTCCACCATTATTGTTAAATTAACAAACTGCTTATTTAAAATCTCGCAGTGGAGAAGTAGAAATTTCCTCCAAACAAATAGTGGACAGACTGAAGCAATTGTTTTTGGTCTTTGCTTCAAACTCCATTCCTAACTATTTACTCCACCTCTCTTCCCATTAACACAGTCTGTTCACAATATTGGTGTCATATCTGACCCCAAGAAAAACTGTTGAACACAAATTCACACTGAGATTGTATTTCCTCCATATTATTGTTGCATATTTGGCCACTGTTGTGGCTCTTCTGCACTGAAACTCTCATTCATGCCTTTGGTACCTCTAAACCCGACTATTCCAATGCACTTTTCATTGGTCAGTTCTCCTTTGTTGTGTCAAAGCTCACAGAAAATTCTATTCCCCTATCAACGCTGTGTTTAATGACTTACGTTGGTTTCTGATCAAGCTACACCTTGATTTTAAAATTCGCATCCTTGTTTTTAAGTCCCTTCATTATCTTGCCCGTCCCAATTTCACTAATCTCCATCAGCCTCACAACACAGATATCCACGCTCATCTCATTTTGGGCTCAAGCATCTACAAATTTCATTGCCCCACCATTGTCTATGCCCCAAACTCTGAAATTTCCTCTCTAGATCTTTCTGCCTCTCTCCTTCTTTAAGAAACTCCTTAAAATCTACCTATTTGAGCAAGCTTTTAGTTATCTGTAGCTCAGAAGCATATTTTGTTTTATAACACTCCTGTGAAGCACCTTGGAAGAGTTTATTTCAATACAGATGCTAAATAAGTAAGTTATTGTCATTGAAGTCTTAAACCCTATTAAATGTTATGAACAAAAATAAAAATAACGCACAAAAGGAACAAATGCAAATGGGCACACCACTGGTCACCCAACAAAGATCTAATGACATATGGCAGCTTATGGGTTATTTTGAGTAAACACGCAAGTCCAATCGGTAAACTGTATTTCCCGCTGAAAATCTATTAAAGAATAGCCATGCAGAAATTATTGAAAATTTAAAAGTTTACTTATCATCGTACAATAACACAAACCATTATTTAGAACTGCACATTCAGAAGTATGATGTTTAAATAGGAACTATGTCCACCGATGCATAGAAACTATGTGCGAGAGCACGGTTTCAGGACTACAAAAAGCACTATGCTGCAAGCAGCCCTGGTAGATGTGACGAATTGTCAGCCTTGGCTCAGTGATAGCACTGTGTAAGAATCAGAATGCTGTGGGTTCAAGTCTCATTCCAGATATTTGAGTATAATAATCTAGGATGACATTTCAGCATTGTAATGAAGGAGTGCTACGTTCCCTGAGATGCTGTCTTTCCAATGAGACATTGAGCCAAAACCTATTCTGCCCTCTCAGGTTGCAGATCAAAGATCCAATGACTTAATTCAAAGAACAGAGAATTTCCCCCTGGTGTCCTGAGCTATTATTTATCCTTCAGTCAATACAAGTAAAAAATAACTTATTTGGTCAGTATCTCATTATTACTTTGCTATGCTCCAGTTGGCTGCTGCCTCATCTTCCACAATAGTGAATGCACTCCAAATACATGCAATGGTTGTGAAGCATTTTGTAACAGTGTGGATGTAGAAAGCAGTACATAAATGAATAGCAGTGGCACAGTGGTTAACACTGCTGTCTCACAGCACCAAGAACCCAGGTTCAATTCTGGCCTTGGGTAACTGTCTGTGTGGAATTTGTACACTCTCCCCTGTGTCTGTGCGGGTATTTTCTGGGAGCTCTGGTTTTCACCCAAAGATGTGCAGGTTAGGTGTACTGGCCATGCTAAATTTTGCCTTAGATGGATTAGCTATGGGAAATGTGTGGGTTATGGGGATGGGGTGGGGAGTGGCCCTTGGTAAGATATTCTGTCAGAGACTCAGTGCAGACTCAATGGCCCAAATGGCCTTCATCTGCACTGCAGGGATTCTGTTCTATGATTAATGATCTGTTTTGGAAATGCAGTCAATCAAGTTAGCTGACTATAATGGCATCATTGGTCTTTCCACCTTAGGGTAGTCAGCTGAATCAACAAGGGCGCAAGTTCCCAATTATTACACAATGGTCTTCGTTGAATGTTCAGAGGTTTGGATGCCAAGAGAGAGAAAGTACTACTGCAATTCTTCCTTCAGTAAAGTAACTCACAGAAACCCCTTTCCAGGTTTGCAGATGAAGAATAACCAATTGATTGAGATCATAGGATGGAGCATTCATGTTGTTTTGTCATTTAAGGCTACTTCAATGATCATTTATCAGAATGCAGAAACCTTTTTTAATTTTGAAGAGTACCATTTGCAACATAAGAATACTTTTTAAAAATAGTTAGAACTAAATAGCAAAACTTAAACTTACTTAATGGTCAATCGCTTTTTGACAGTTTCCAAGTTGACTGGTGGTAGTTTTCTCCAAGTTTCCAGCATTTTGCTCTTAATGAGTGTATCCGGCTGACTAACAGTCTCAGTATCTGGTGACTTAAAGAAAAACTTCAAATTCATTAAAAAATAAAAGCTGGAGAGAGGGAGATATGTATTAAAATGACATTTTAAAAGACAATCTGCAACCCAATTTCTGCGAGCAAACAAAAGTATAATAATACTGATACTTGGAAAAGATGACTGACAACATGAAAAAAAGCTGACAGCCAAAAAAACCTGACTTCTCAAAAACAATGTACCATACAAATGTGAAAAGGCACTGAACAAAAACCAATGGCTAAAGCCACTGTTTCAAGATGACTGAATTAATAAATAACTTGGACTGTCCAAGATTTTTCTTATATTAGGGATGGTAGCCACAATTTAGTTTTTGAGAGAAATAAAACCCTATAGCCTCTTATATAACATATAAAAAGCAATAGTAATAAGAACATGGAGCTACTTTGATGACAACTACAGCTACACCTGATAGGACATCAATTATAACGAACAAAGTAAAGGTTACACAAGTGACATTTTGCTATATAGAATTCAGACAGTTTAAACAGAAATTGAACACTGACTATGATATGACATTTCCAAGTGAAGTTTGAAAGCACATTACCCAGGAAAATTTGACTTTTGGCATTTTTTTGTTCCCTTTTGTAATATTTTGAAGTTTCATGTAATTCAACATCAAACTTTATGGAGAACAGAATGAAATATACTCAAAGTAAGCTCTGACATGCTGGAGAGGAAGCGCTACTTGAAACAGTGCTACCCAATGTTCAGTAACTGGACTCCAGCTTCTGAGTTACTTAAGTTAACATGAGTTAAATGACTAAAAATGCATAACAACTGTCTTAAGCAAAAGACGCATTCTGGCGTCTGGTTTGCATAAGGATGTGGACATACAAGAGGCAGAAATTCTACAATTCATAATACTTGGCTCTATTTATGTTAGTCCATTGAAAAAAAGCTTGCATATAGCGTCTTTTCACAACCATCTCAAAGCAATTTGCAGCCAATGAACTACTTCCAAATCACAATCAGTATTGTAATGTAGGAAATGCTGCACAAATCTGTACACAGTAAGCTCCTAAAAACAGTTAAGTCTATTCTTGTGACGTAGGTTGAGCGACAAATATTGGCCAGGATAGGGTTCTTTTTCAAATTAACACCATGGAATTTTTATATCCATCCAAACAATGAGATGAGACTTGTTCAATGGCTCATCTGGAAAGTGACCCTCTGACAGTGCAGTGCCTCTCACAACTACATTGGAATGTTTGCCTTGGTTTTTGTGCTGAAATCCTATGAGTGAGACTTGAATCCAGAATCTTCTGCCATTGAGGATAATAGTTCTTCCAAATTATACACTCAAAGGATGCCTAGAATCATAAGTTAAGGCTGTGTGGGTCTGTATGAAATCCACATACAGTGATCTCTTAACCTTAACCTTCCCTATTTGCTACCTCCCCAAAGTTGACTTCAACAGATTCAGAGAGTTACAACTATACATATGGAATCCTGGTGACCTTGGTTGCCCCTACAAAAAATTTCCTTTCATCAAATTTTGAGTAGCCAAAAATGCCATCTGCTAACCAGAGTTATCACAGAATCCTTACAGTACAGGGGGCCATTCGGCCTATCAAATCTGCACCGACCACAATCTTGTTTATTGACCAGCTATTCCCATAATCCCATACATTTACTCTACAAATCCCCCTGCCACGAGGGTCAATTTAGCATTGCCAATTAACCTAACCAGCACATCTTTGGACTGTGGGAAAAAACTGGAGCACTGGGAGGGAACCCACGCAGACACGAGGAAAAAGTGCAAACTCCACTCAGACAGTTATGCAAGGCCAAACGTGAACCTGGACCCCTGGCACTGTGAGGCAGCAATGCTCACCACTGTGCCACCAGGCTGCGTCAAGGATTAGAAAGTCAGATTCAGAAAGAATGTTCCCAATGGAGGAGGAGGAGGAGGAGGTCCAGAACTAGGGATCATAGTTTGAGGATAAGGGATAAACCTTTCAGAACTGAAGTGTGGAGAAATTTCTTCACCCAGAGATGGAGAATGTGTGGAATTTACTACAACACAATGTAGTTGAGGGCAAAACATTATCTGATTTCAAGAAAAAAATTATATATTGCTCTTGGGGCTAAATGGATCAAGGGATATGTGGGTCAAGGGAAGGGGGAATCAGGGTATTGAATTTGATTATCAGCTCTGATCAAAATGAATGGTGGAGCAGGCTCGAAGAGCCAAATGGCCTGCACCTGCTTGTAGTTTCACAAGCATCCCATTTCACTGGAGAATTGGTTAGCATGGGCAGGAGACCACCAGGGATGTTTAATATTCCTCTTCATTTTGGATTTGTGAGCAATAAGACAAGGAGGTGCATTAACTAAACTGTTCAGTTCTATTTAACTGCAAAATACAAATGCGTCAAACCTTACTGGAAACACTTTTACTCTTTGGAATTGCTGCTGTTCCCACAATTTCTGGTCGTCATCCTCTTCACTTTTTAAGCTCTCGTCGTCACTTTCGTTTACACCTGAAATTATCAAGGTTAGAGATTACCACAGTTAATAAGAGCAGTAGTAACTTTCCAGCCTACTCAGGTGTTCAGTAAGATCATGAATAAATTTGTGCACCAACTCAACTTTTCTGTTCTATTCCCTCAGATTCCATCAGTGCCCAAAAGTCTATTCATCTCTGACTTCAATATACTTAACGATTTAGCACACATAACTTCCTGCAGGAGACAGTTCAAGAGATTCATAACTTTTGAGAAAGAAATTTCTCCTCATCTCAGTCTTTAAAGGTCAATCTCTTGTTCTGAAACTGTGATCCTGATTCCATACTCTCCAGCCAAGGGAAATAATCTGAGAATCTACCCCAGGAGCAAATCGTATATATGGCAAAATTTTAATCACTTTCATGAATTTTGAAGCGAATGAGTTGCTGCTAGTTGGGCCCCAGCAGTTATTGAATCTGTAATCAGCACTGCTGCTTCACAGCTTCAGGGGCCTGGGTTTGATTTCCGGCTTGGGTCACTGTCTGTATGGAGTTTGCACATTCTCCTTGTGTTGGCGTAGGTTTCCTCTGGGTGCCCCGGTTTCCTCCCACAGTCCAAAGATGTTCAGGTTCGGTTGATTAGCCACACTAAAATTGCCTCTTAGTATCCTGAGATGCATAAGTTAGAGAGAGTAGAGGTAAATATGTAGGGATGTGGGGGTAGGGCCTAGGTGAGATTGTGGTCGGTGCAGACTCGATGGGCCAAATGGCCTCTTTCTGCACTGTAGGGTTTCTATGATTCTAGAAAGTTCATCTTGCAATGACCTTTGTTAACAATGAATGCTGTATATCCCCACTCAAGTTCCATTTTTATTAGACTTTGTTCTCAGAATGTGATTTAAACTGAAAAGATCACTTTCCTAGGTGTCTGGAGGTTCTGATTCTTGAATCGCTACATTTGTTGTGGTAATGGGATTGGTAGGGAATTCCAAAGCATCATGCAAGTGATGAGAAAGGAACAGGGATACAAGTCCAATTCAGAGTAATACCTGCCTTGGAGTGACAGCATTCCAAAAATTGGCAACGCAAGCACCTCTCTTCTGAACTCCAGAGAATAGAGTCCCAATCCACTCATCCCCTCCTCATAGTACAATCCCCTCAATACAGAAATCAATCAAGTGAATCATAACTGTACCCTCCACTGAGGCAAGTACATTCTTTTTTAAAGCACAGTGAAAAATGAAATTTCAGAAATCAGAAACAGAGTAACTTTCAAATGATACTATATGATAACAAAGAACAAATAACAAAGAACAAAGAACAAAGGACAAAACACAAAACAGCATGGGAAACAGGCCCTTCAGCCTAACGAGCCCACGCCGCCACCTCAATGTTTCCATTTCTACCCGTGATCCCTGTCTATGTTTATAGATCTATGCATTGAAACCAAATTTGAGACAATTTAGGGAGAATTTCTTCTGCCAATCAGCCTAAGAGCACATCTTTGGGATGTGGGAGGAAACCGGAGCACCCAGAGAAAACCCACGCAAGCACAGGGAGAATGCACAAACTCCCACAGACACAGGCCCAAATCCATGTATCTGATGAACAATCTTCCCACAAATACAATATGAACAACAGAATTTCAAGATTAATTTTGTTATAGCCATCTCCTCTTCATCTTCAACAGTGCCACCATTGTGGAGTTACTTCCTGACCATTTAAAATCTCTCTACCATCCACAAAGCACAAATCAGAAAAGAAATGGAATATCCACCACTCAACTGGATAGATAAAATACACTTAAGAATGTCAACAACATTTGGGATAGAACTAGTTTATTGGTACCATGTACTGAATATGCAATGCCTTCTTTACTGGTAAAATTTGACTGCAGTATGTTCAGGAAGCAATGCAGCAAAATTACTTCCATTCATTGTGATCGCCACCACGAAGAAGAACAAGAGCAACAAAGTCATTGGAACACTGACATCTCCAAGACATGTCCTACTTTCAGTTGGACAGGTATCTCTGCTCCTCTCTTATCACTTGCATGATGTCTTAATCCGCTACCTAGCACAATGGTGCAAGTGCCGTCACACCAAACACAGCATTTCACGATGAACCATCACTCCCTTCTCAGGGAAATTAGAAATGAGCAATAAACATGGCATTGACAGCATCACTCACATTCTGAGAATAAATTAGAAAATAATGGAACTTGTTCAGGAAAGTATTTTACATTATTGCAAGCTAAATATCTAGATCAGGTAAGGACCAAGGTCTCAAAAAACAGCTAATTTCTTCACTTAAAAATACAAAAAGATGATAGAAATTTTCAGGAATTCTATATTATTTCCTCTCACTTTGTAATACAATACAGTCTCTGGAATTAGACAGCCCCAGTTGGCACGTATGACCTGACTTCATACATCATCCTTTGCACCCAGATTTAGTAAGCTACAGATGTCATATCCAGGGGATTTGAACAGGCTTTAGAAAAACCTTGGTGGGGTTAGACCACGGGGTAATGTTGATGCTGGACTGGCTCTCTTAAGACAGAGTCCATTTTTATTCAGGAAAGCAAGTGAACATCATACAGCACGAGGCCACTATATAACTCATCATACTTATGCTGGCTCTTGAAAGGCTTATCTAATAAGTCCCCGTCCTTGGCCCTCTCTCTAAAGCTCTGCAAAGTTTTCTTCATCAAGCACACATCCAATTCCTTTGGAAAGTTAACCAATTAATCAACTTTTACCAATCTTTCAGACCGTGCATTCCAAATCATCATAATCTGCTATATAAAATAAATTCTCATTCCAGCTGTGTTTTTTTGCCAACTACTTTAAAAGTGCCCGCTAGTTACCAATCCTCCTGCCATAGCTTGTTCTAAGATGCATCTTGCAAATATTTGGAGAAGAGAATTAAAATAATACGGGGTTGGGGAAAGGTCACAAGACAGCAATCGTACAATTGCAAACATCAGGGAAAACATGCCCATTTAGTATTTTGCTGTATTTGCAAAAACCTTCCAATCGGCTCCATTTGGTAAAAGAACAAGATGTCATCTCAATTTCAGCCAGAAATTTAAAAAGTCTGCTTTTTCAATCTTTGGAATTACAACTGATTAATAAATTTTACTCAACTCAAATCCAATCAGACTATTAGGGCTGAACTTGTGCTCTTATCCTTTAATCCATCTCTCTCCCTCTAAATAAAAGAGGACGCTTTGGGTGCCCTCATGATTTTAGCTAAGCCTATCTTTTTGTAGGATATGCCAAACATTTCTTCTTTCAGCCCTTCTTGGGCCCCCTCCTTCAAATCTTTTTCTGGCAAGTAGATGACTATACGGGGGCCTGTCCTTATCTCATTTTGCATGGGAAAACTTGCTCAAATTTGCTTCCAATTTTCACCTCTTAGTTTCACATTGCTTATGGCACTTTCCCAAGTAAACACAGGAGATGTGACCCCTACTCCTTTCCCTCCTGAGAGCCGAAATACTCCTTCCAGGTGAAGCAGTGATTTGCCTCTTTCAATCTAGTTTACTTTATCTGCTGTTCACAATGTGGTCTCTTCAATGTTAGGGAGACGCAACGCAGATTGGGTGACCGCTTTGTGGAACACCTCTGTTCAGCCTGCACGCACGACCCTGAGATTGTGGTTGCTTGTTAGTTTAATTTTCCACTTAGTTCTTATGGTGACATTTCTGTTCTTGGCTGACTGCACTGTTTTAGTGAACCTCAACATAAACTTGAAGAATAACACCTCATCTTTCACTTAGGCACTTTATAGTCTTTGGGACTGAATACACAGTTCAACAATTTCGGACTAATCTTGGCACACATTTTGTTTACTTTGCAACGTTTTGGTTTTTTTTGTTTTCAGTCGGCAGCACTATTCTAGCCACATTTTATTTCATTCCCTGCCCCATCACCGTGTACTTTTACGCTGGAAGACTAAATTTTCTGTCTCTCAATCTCTCCTGTCTCTCACCTTATCACAGATTTTCCTTTGTTCTTATCCCAATCACTGCTTTCTCAAAACTTATTACATTTATAACTTTTCTCAGTTCTGATGAAAGATCACAGCATGGAAACATTAACTCTGTTTCTCTCTCTACAAATGCTGTCATAACCTGCCAAGTATTTCTCACTTTTCCTGCATCCACAGTATTTTGTTTTACAACCAAACAGATCACGATCTGCGTTCATTTTGATTGATGGATAAAATAATCAGTTAGAAAATGAAGAGAAGTTAGGGATTGTGTGGTCAAGTAACTCAAGTGTTTATGCTTCCTTCATATGTACAATTTGGTTGCCTACATTGCCCTGCATTACATCAATAGAGAAACTTCAAAAGGTACTTCATTGGCTCTGAATCACTTTGACACATCCTGAGATTGTGAAATGCACTACATAAATGCAAGTTCCTTTGTTCTTTAACTTATCATTTGCAAATATGACATTATGTGGATCCAGAGTCTTACCAATTACATCTGCCATTCTCTGTCTTTGTGTTTTCAATTGCTTGGTGAAGTCTATCCTTCTTTCATGATCGTCAAGCTCATCATCACTGATTAGGTCTTCTTCATTCAATTTTGGTGCTGAAATATCACTTCTTCCACATGAGTGCAGAGGAATAAAATCAGCATGGGCTCTAGCTACTTGTCGCTTTTTACGGGCAGCTTGGATGTACCTGGCATTTGGAATTTCACCTGCACTGAACAGAACATATAGCGAGGACAAGAAACAAAATCTATACAAAGGTACAAAATGCAACATTTTAAAACTAACAACAGAAAACTGGACTTTAGTTCCTTCAGTCCATAATTTGGTTACAAATCTGTACTTTTAAATCCGTGGTAACATTCTTGGGCACACTTCTTCAGCCAAAACATGCTACAACCATTAACAAAAGCTTGACCGCTTTTTGTAAATTATCATTTGTGAAAGATTTATTTATATTGTAAATTATTTTTATCTAGACTAAGTTACAGAAAAATGAAAAGCACCAACATACCTGATGACAGAAAACATCAATATAATTTATGTTCTCCCAGCTTGACAGTGTTCTAGGGGTGAACAGCTTATCAAAGTTATAGAATGAAAGTGTGCATTTTTTAAGCTCTGTTAACATAACAAAATACTTCAAGGCACCTTGTAGGAAGTGTAATCAAACAAATATGGTGATGTGGAGATACAGGTGTTGGACTGGAGTAGACAAGATAAGCGGTCACATGACACCAGGTCATAGTCCAACAGATTTGTTTGGAATCACAAGTTTTTGGAGCACTGCTCCTTCAATAGATGACCTGACAAAGGAGCAGCACTCCAAAAACTTGTGATTTCAAATAAACCTGCTGGATTATAATCTACTGTTGTGTGCCCTCTTAAGCAAATACTGACACCAAGTCAAAGGAGGAGACATCAGAACAAGTGACCAAATGCTGGGTCAAAGAGGTAATTTTTAAGCAGCATCCTAAAAGAACAGAAAAGTAGAGGCAAAGATATTTGTGGAGGAAAACCGAGAGCAATGGGTTTAGATGGTTTCAGGTACAGCCATCAAAGATGGCGGGAAGCCAAAATGGGGATCCACAACCGGACAGAATTGGAAGAACACAGAATTCTCAGAGACTCATAGGGCTGGAGGAATGGTAGAGGTACAGACCATCAACTAGATGAGGCAGGACTGCAAAGTTTTCAACTGATCCATTGGCTATAGGGTAACTTAACCCTGTCTAAACCATACCACATCTGCAGTTTAGCATATATGTAGCCCTGTGTTCTAGCTTCACCAGGTTGGCACCTAATTTTTAATGTTTGCCTAGTGGTACTTCTGGAATGCCTTCCTGCACTCCTCATTGAAAAAGGGCCAGCTATCTAGATGGTAATAGAAGAGTGAGAGAAGTGTTAGGTTCTGAGGCTATAGATTGTCATGGAATGTAATTCTGCTGCAGCTTCCCATTTTCTCATGCATATCATTTTTGTAATAAATGTTTTCTGAATTTTATTCAATGCTTTTTCCATAGTAAAGACTAAAGCTGTGCACAGTGCCCTGAGTGCAGCTTAGTAATACTAGTAACCACGTGGAGGGAGTAGAGAAGCTGGAATTATTCTCCTTAGAGAGATTTGAATGGTTAAAAATTATGAAGGAGTTGAATAGATAGCTACAGAAAAACTGTTTCCACCAGAAAGATGGTTAGGGACCAAGAACACAAATTTAATAATGTATCTAGTAACAAAAAATTCAGTAAGAATAAGGAAACTGTTTTTATTTTTACACAGAGTGTTATGATTATTTGAATGTATTATCTAAAAAAAGTCTTGGAATTAGATTCAGCAGTAAATTTTCAAAAGAAATATGGTATATTTTTGAAAAGGTCAAAAAAAACTCGTGACTAATTGGATAGCTTTTTCAAACAAGCAGCACACATACATTGTGAACATAATAGCCTCCTTCTGTACTGCATGCTTCTATTAAATGAATCAGCTTCATTATTTTTGAATTCAATATCCTGTTTGTAGTTGCTTTACAGTAAACTTTATTGCAAAATGTGAGTCCATGAGCAAGCTTCACACACAAATGTAGAAAAATAAGCTGCGAAAGATGCTTTGAGTATAAACATGTCGAGCAGAATTCCTGCCACAGGAACATAGCAGGCGACATGAACCATGTAAGGTCAGTTGACTTCAAATGGGACTTTCTGCTTTTGGAGTAAGCGCGGCCAGAAAATCCCATCCATTGTCTGCATATGAGAAGAGCAACTAGCATCCTAATCTCTCCCAGTACTTTACCAAACCAACAAGGGTAATAATATCAACGCTCATTAGCTGTATTTGAATTCCCAAACCTGGTTGTATTTTGTGCTGGAATACCCTGGAAGTCTCAGATTCATCAATTCTTGAACTAATTTCCTCTTCACTTTCTGTTTGCACGTCCACTGTCTCTTCCTCAGAACCACTTCCTTCCTGAACTTTTGGCTGTGCGGAATCATGAAGAATTTGCTCATCTAGTCAAAGAGAATACAGTATATACGAGTAACAATAAATCTACATATAGAGTGACAGAATACAGTCCAAGTCAGTTGACTTTTCACGCGCTGTGCTATTCTTTCTCAGCACGTGGCATCCAAATTTTACACTATTCCTGTTCTGTAAACTCAACCGAATATAATTAATCTTAAACTATCATTTTCACCTAACTAAAGAAGGTTCCTGTGGGAAGGTTAAAGAAGAACTAAGTAAAAGAATAGAGACTTATTGTGAAGCAGTTTCAATTCCAGAACAAAAGATTTAAAAAGAGGGGAGAAATGGTGCTGAATAAAGGTTATGGTTTATATGATATCAATATATTAACTGTTCCACAGAAATTCCTACTTAGTACCTTATCTAAGCTTTCAGATACTAAAGGCTCATCCACAAATGGTGGCTCTTGGGAAGCCAGCTTCGAAGAGGCAACAAGTGGCTGGTATTACCTTGGTAGCAGTGGGAAAATCAGAAGATCTCGGACAGTCAATGTTCCAGAGGTAGAAATAAGATCTTGTCATGGATAATGGGTGGAATTGAAAAGTCAGCTCAGGATACAACACCATCCTTGAGATGCATACAACTTGCTCAGCCAGGGTGAGAAGACAGGAATTAGGGATGTGGGGGCATGGGAAGAATAAAAGAGATTTTGGCTGAAAACAGCCAAGATGCTTATGGTTTTCTTGATATTTAACTGGTTCACCATGACTCATGGGATAGAGAAATAAAACAAGGTGTACCGTTTTAATTTAGGTTATTTATGGCTTACTGATTTATTCTGCAATGAAGTCACTGTGAAAATCCTCTAGCTGCCACACTCTTGCACCTGTTCAAGAACACTGAGGGACAACTGAGCATGGCCAATACCCATTTATATGATATGAGGAAAATATTTCGCTCTGAGGGACCAAAAGGTGGTTGAAGCAGTCTTTGAATATCTTTAAGGCAGAAGTAGATGGATTCTTAATAAACAAGGAGATGAAAGGTGATCAATAGGCAAGAATACAAAATTGAAGTTAAAATTAGATCAGGCATGATCTTACTGAGTGGCTGAAGGGATCGGGTGGCCTACGTCTACTTGTACGTATGTACACCATAGTTTACCCCCATTCTGTGATGATTCCACCAAAAACACTGAAGTCAGCCTCAGCATCACAGATTCAGGGAAGGGAAAAATCAGATAGAGTTTACTCTTATGTGAACATCAACCAAGATAGGATCAAACTCAGCTGTGGTATTGAATTTCTGAGCAGCAATAACTGTGAATGCTCACATTTGAATGATTGGCAGGTATCAGAAGAGAGTCTGTGACCAAGGAATCATATGCAAGCAAGAGGGGAGGTGAGAAAATAAAATATGATTAAAAAATTTTTTAAAAAATGTGTAACGACAGTATTACAATCAATCAATAAATTCCAATTACTCATATAAAAATAGCAACACAGTTTTGAAGTTTATGTGAAGTGTGGATTTGATAAGTACAAAAGCACCATAAAGTATAAATTATGTTACTGAACAAGAAGAGTTCAAGTATCTACCACCAAAGTACAAAGAACAAAGAATACAGACAACAAACACCTAATGAGAAACATTTTCCAAGAATCACTTTTTGTGCAGTTGTCAGATACATAGTTCCAAATGTTTTAGTGATCCTGAGAAAGTTTACCTTTAGCATTGTCCTCATCTTTTTCAACATTATTCTGTTTTTTGTTTTTCCAATGTGAAGAAAATAAAATGGTGTTTCCAGTCTTCTTTACTTTAAATTCTTCTTCATCCTCTATATTTAGAAAAAATGTATAAGTTATATAGTTAGCTGTTAAAATGGAGATAAATAAGATTATCAGATGAAACTTATCACACCAATTATCCCATTCACGCACCCCTACAATGGTTAGGAAACAAAGACATAATTGAAACAATCTTGATCTGATATTGTAGAGTGTATGAAAAACAGATGCCTGCCAATAAGATACAAGACTGAATTTCATTGTTCTAACAAAATTCAATAAGTTCCTTGCATTCCCACTATTAACCACTTTTAGATTCTTCTTACACATCATATAATACTTCTGGTTATTCAGAAGTGCTTTGAGTTCAAATTGCTAATATTTTAGTATAATGTAGCTTACAAATCAGATTCAATTTCAGGCTCATGCAACATTCTCTCTCTTCGTGTAGTATCCTTATTGTCCAATGGTTGCTAATGACGGTTCATGCCACAATATCACAATGGAGCAAGGTGAGGACGTAGACACCAAGATCATCTCAGCCAGGTAGGTATCTGTGCAAGTAGTTACCACATTCCAGCCATACAACCAACTGAGCTACCCTGTGCTGGGTTAAGCATTATAATGAGAGAAGAGCCAATGCACGCTCTTGCTCACTTCTGCTCAGTGACACCATCTGTAACATCGATGGATGTACTATAATACACACACACTTCCATCTGAGGACAGAATTCAGTAAGACCAAAGTCATTACCGGTATTCTTATCACTCAGTTTACAATCATGACCATGGTTCACTCGAAGAATGATGTGATGAAGTACCAGAGAATTGCTGATATAGGTCGAAACTTATAGAAATAACACAAAATTGTTGATTCTCTTTGAAAAATAATATTGGACCAGATATTTACGATTGTATTGTAATATCAGGGGTTTTTGCTGCGAGTGCACTATTGGAAAATGTAGCACAGATATCTTATGCCATTTCACTGAGGCATCAGACAATTCCACAAAACCAGCTCCTAAAAAAACCCAGCAAAATTATTCTGTATGTTCTTCAATTTTCATAAGATGTACATTCTCAGGCTGTTCGAGGATAAATTCACATCTCACATGTGGGAATCTTTTAAGGAGCAGTTGATAGGGCTGCAGGACAGGCATGCGCCTATAAAAAATGATAAGAGAGGTAGGATTCAAGAGCCGTGGATAACTGGTGAAATTGTGAGTCTAATCAAAAAAAAAAGGCATATGTAAAGTTCAGGCAGCTAAAAACAGATGGAGCACTAGAAGAATACAGAGAAAGTAGAAATGAACTCAAACAGAAATTAGAACAGCAAAAAGAGGTCACGAAATGTCCTTGGCAGACAGGATTAAGGAGAATCTTAAGACACTTTATACATACGTTAGGAACATGAGAGTTGTCAGGGAAAGAATGGGACCTCTCAGGGACAAAGGAGGCGAATTATGCTTAAAACCCAAGGAAGTAGGTGAGATCCTAAACAAACACTTTGCATCAGTATTCACAAAGGAAAGGGACATGTTGACTGGTAGTGTCTCAGAGGGATGTGTTGACCTGTTAGAAAAAATCTCAATTACAAGGGAGGAAGTCTCAGGGTTTTTAGGAAATGTTAAGACAAACAAATCCACAGGGCCTAGACTGCTCAGGGAGACAAGAAATGAAATTGCTGGACCTCTAACACAAATCTTCATCTCTTCACCGGACACAGGTGAGGTCTCAGGGGGTTGGAGGATAGCAAATGTGGTCCCGTTATTTAGGAAGGGTAGCAAGGGTAACCCGGCTAAATAAATGCTGTTAAGCTTGATGTCCATGGTAGGGAAATTGTCAGAGAAGATTCTTAGAGATAGGATATATGCACATTTAGAACTGAATAATCTCATTAGCTACAGACAGCATGGTTTTGTATGAGGGAGATCATGCCTCCAAATTTGGTTTCGTTTTTGAGGTGGTGACAAAAACGATCGAAGAGGGAAGGGCCTTACATGTCGTCTATACAAATTTTAGTAAAGTGTTTGACAAGGTCCCTCATGGCAGGTTGGCGCAAAAGGTTAAATCTCATGGGATAAAAGGTGAGTTAGTTCAATGGGTGGAGAACTGGCTTGCCACAGAAGACAAAGGGTAGTAGTGGAAGGGTCCTTTTCCAATTGGAGGTCCGTGACTAGTGGTGGTCTGTAGGGCTCTGTACTGGGACCTCTGCTGTTTGTGAAATACATAAATAATTTGGAAGATGATGTAGCTGGTGTGATCAGTAAGTTTGCAGACAACACAAAGATTGCTGGATTGCGGATAGTGATGAACATTGTCAGAGAATACAGCACAATATAGATAGGCTGGAAAATTGGGCCGAGAAATGGCAGATGGAATTTAATCCAGATAAATGCGAAGTGATGCATTTTGGTAGATCTAATGTAGGGCGAAGCTATAAAATAGGAATATAGACACACAGAGGGACCTGGGTGTGCAAGTCCACAGATTCTTAAAGGTGACAGCACAGGTAGAGAGGGTGGTGAAGGCGGCATATGGCATGCTTGCCTTTATTGGACAGGGCATAGAATATAAAAGTTGGCACATGTTGTTGCAGCTATATAAAGCATTGGTTCGGCCACATTTGGAATACTGCGTCCAGTTCTGGTTGCCACACTACCACAAAGACGTGGAGGCTTTGGAGAGAGTACAGAAAAGATTACCAGGATGTTGGCTGGTATGGAGGATCTTAGGTACGAGGAGAGATTGGATAAACTAGGGTTGTTCTCTCTGGAAAGACAGGGGATGAGGGCAACTTAATAGAGGTATATAAAATTATGAAAGGCATAGATAGGATGAACAGTGGGAAGCTTTTCCAGGTCGGAGGTGACAAACACAAGAGGTCACAAGTTCAAGATAAGGGGGGCAAGGTTCAACACAGATGTCAGGGGAATGTATTTTACTCAGAGGGTTGTGCAGGCCTGGAATGCACTGTCACGTAAGGTGGTTGAGGCAGACACGCTGGTATTGTTTAAGACTTATCTAGATAGTCACATGAACAGACTGGGAATAGAGAGATACAAACGAATGATCTAGTTGGGCGCATGAGTGGTGCAGGTTTGGAGGGCCGAAGGGCCTATTCCTGCGCTGTATTGTTCTTTGAAAACATGTGACATACATAAATTCCATTTGTAAGGAAAGGTATCAATGTTTTTATAAATATTTTTATAAATTTGTTTACCAGAGTAAACCAAAACATATCCTCAAAGACATTCCCAAATTTGATCTAACTTGCAAAGCAGCTCAAAAAATAAACTGAAATTGATTAAATAATAATCATAACCAGCTGAGACTATAGCAGTAACTTGAAGACATAAGCTCAAATGGAAGAATTTAATCCGGAGCTTGATCAAATAACCTTGAGTGTCTTTCGTACAAGTTGGCGTTTGTCACAATAACAACTTATGTCACTCTAACAAAGGGAAACTTTCCTTCCTTGTCCTTCTCAACTTGTCTGCAGTCTTTGACACAGTTGTCCACACCACACTCCTTCAATGTCTCTCTACCATCATCCAGTTCAGTTGGGACTTCTCTCATCTTGTTCCATTCCTCCCCATCTTATCGTAGTCAGAATATGGTTTTTCTTCTTGGTCCCAAGTATGGATCCTTGCTCCCCTCCTCCCCATTTCTCATCCACATGCCACCCTTCCACAACATCATCCACAAGCAGTGTTAATTTTCATATGTACTTCATCGCCAACTCTCCCAATTCCTTCAATGATGCAAAATCATTGGACTGCTTATCTGACATCTACGGAGGTGAAATTCCCTCCAGTAGTGAGAACACTTAAGCCACTGCTTCAGTCCCCACTCAACTCCCTTCTACAGCTACCAATTCCATCTCCTGTCTTGACAGTAGTCTGAGATTAAACCAGTCTGTTGGCAAACTTCATATCACCCCAAAATGAGCTACTAACCTCATATTCATGTCATCATTAAGATTACCTATTTCTATCTCCTTAACATCACCTTTGTGTTGTCTCACTTATCTCCTTGCTGAAACCCTTAATTCATTTCTTAGTTACCACCATAGTCGATCTTTCCAATGCACTCATGACTGGTTTCCCACATTCTACACTCTGTATACGTGAAGTCACTCAAACCTTCACTGTTGTCTCTTAACTTATACCAATTCCTGTTCCACTATTATCCCCATCTTTGCTGACTAACACTGGTTCCCAATCAGTCTTGATGTTAAAATTCTCATCCTTGTTTTGAAATCCTTTCATGGCCTATCTCTGAAATCTCTTCCAACCAGGTGGCATGGTGGCACAGTGGTTAGCAGTGCTATCTCAGCACCAGGGACCAGGTTCAATTTCAGCCTTTGGTGACTGTGTGCAGTCTGCACATTCTCCCCATGACAGCATGGGTTTCCTCCAGTGCTCCAATCCAAAGATGTGCAAATTAGGTGGATTGGACATGCTAAATTGCCACATCTACTATAGTTCCTCACACCCTGTTTCCTGTAAGGATTTGTCCCATTCTCCCAGTTACCCCCACCTCCATCATATCTGTTCCAATGCAAACTTTCAGAACAACACTGCTGACTTATCTTCCATTTTCTTGAATCACAGTCTCCCGACGCAGTGGTTGATATGGTGTCCAACCATGTTCAACTCTTGTCCACCCAAGAGCCTCTGAATTCAAAAGATCATCCTCCACTATTTCCATCAACTCGAGCATGATGTTACCATCATGCCCCACTCCCTCATCAGCATTCTGTAGGGACCATTCCTTCTGTGACACTCTGATCCACTCCTTCATCACCTCCAACTCTTCACCATTCTCTGCAATGCAATCACAAAAAGTGCAACGTCTGCCCTTTAACCTCCCCCCTTCTCACTGTCCAAGGCCCAAACAATCCTTTCAGGTCAAGCAGTAATTCACTTGCACCTCATTCAATTTTGTTTACTGTATTTGTTGCTCTTAATGCAGTCTCCTTCACATTGTGAGACCAAACACAAGCTGGGTCACTGCTTTATGGAATAATTTTAAGCAACCCTGACCTTCCTGTTGCTTGTCAATTCAACTCACCATCCTGCTCCCATACCATTGTTGGCATGCTGCCACGTTCTAGTGCAGACCAATGCAAACTGGAGGAACAATAGCTCATCTCCCAATTAGGTACTTTGTAGTCCTCTGGACTTCATGTTGAGCTTGACAACTTTAGACTGTGAACCTTCTCTTCCATCTTTATCCCCTTTTTCAATTTTTTTTTACTCTTTCCACCTGTCACTTAAGTTTTGCTTTCAAAGAGTGGTGATCCTTGTTCTGCTATTAACACATTTTGCTGTCTTGCATTTATGCCACTCACAACATCTTTAGTCTTTAACACTACCATTAACACACTTACATCTTTCGCCCATCACCCCAAACTCCCACCTATCCTTGACCATCTAGTTTGCTCTACCTGCTCCATCCCTTATTAAACAGTATTAAAGCTATCATTTCTGCCTCTCTTTAGCTTTGAAGACAAAGACTCACAATGTTAAATATTTCCCTCAGCTCGGATGTTGTCAGGCCTGCTGAGTTTTTCCAGCATTTTCTGTTTTCATTTCAGATTTCCAGCATCCACAGTATTTTAGAACATAGAACATTACAGCGCAGTACAGGCCCTTCAGCCCTCGATGCTGCGCCGGCCAACGTAACCAATTTTATGACCCCCTATCTTAAACTATTCCAATGCTATCCATATGCCTATCCATTGCCCATTTGAACACCCTTAAACTTGACGAGTCCACAACTGCTGCAGGCAGGGCATTCCACGCTCTTACTACTCTCTGAGTAAAGAACCCACCTCTAGCATCTGTCCTATAACTACCACCCCTTAATTTAAAGCTACGTTCCCTCACGTCATTCATCTCCATCCGAGGAAAAAGGCTCTCACTATCCACCCTATCTAACCCTCTGATCATCTTATATGTCTCAATTAAGTCACCTCTTCGCCTTCTTCTCTCTAATGAAAATAACTTCAAGTCCCTTAGCCTTTCCTCATAAGACCTACCCATCATACCAAGCAACATCCTGGTAAACCTCCTCTGCACTCTTTCCAATGCCTCCACATCTTTCTTACAATGTGGCGACCAAAACTGTACCCAATACTCCAAGTGCGGCCGCACCAGAGTTTTGTACAGTTGCAACATAACATCTCAGCTCCGAAATTCAATCCCTCTACCAATAAAAGCTAACACACTACACGCCTTAACAACCTTATCAACTTGGTACCAACTTTCAGAGATCTATGCACCTGTACACTGAGATCTCTCTGCTCATCTACACGACTAAGAGTCCTACCATTAGCCCTATATTCTGCACACATATTACTCTTACCAAAGTGAATCACCTCACACTTTTCCATATTAAACTCCATTTGCCACTTCTCAGCCCAGCTCTGCAACTTATCTATGTCCCTCTGCAAACTGTAACATCCATCCTCACTGTCTACAACTCCTCCGATTTTGGTATCGTCAACAAATTTACTAACCCATCCCTCTACACCCTCATCCAGGTCATTTATAAAAATAACAAATAACAGTGGCCCCAAAACAGATCCCTGAGGTACACCACCAGTAACTAAACTCCAGGTTGAACATATCCCATCAACCACCACCCTCTGCCTTCTATCAGCGAGCCAATTCCTAATACAAATTGCTAAATCTCCTTCAATCCCATGCATCTGCATTTTCTGCAGTAGTCTTCCATGGGGAACCATCTTTATCTTCTTATCTGGCTTATTGTCACATTTTGTTTTATAATACTCTTGTGAAACACCTTGCCATGTTTATGGTGCTTTACAAACATAAGTTGTTACACTAAGATTATATTTCAACTCTTAAGCAGCAATATAAAATCTCAATTTCATCTCAATCATAGTTGTGCTATCATACGCTGTTTGATTAATGCATCATTACTCTTAAGGAATACCGCATGTTTACATACTGCAGTTCTCCATCCTGATCTCTCTGTACAATTGCCCACTTTGTACTACAGAGTTTTCAACAGGGAAAACTTGGGTCAATTTGGATTCGGGGGATTAAGGTAGAAAAGGCACTACACAGATTAGAATGCAGTGCCATAGAACTGCCAACTATTGCTTTGAAAAGTTAATTCTGTTTCTGTTTCCTTAGATGTTGAGTTTTCCCAGCATTTTCTGTTTTTAGTTACAGATTTCCGGCACACGCAGTACAAAGAACAAAGAACAAAACAGCACAGGAAACAGGCCCTTTGGCCCAACGAGCACCCCGATGCTCCCACCTCTACCCGTGATCCCTGTCCATATTTATAGATCTATGGATTAAAAAACCAAATTTGAGACAATTTAGGGAGAATTTGTTTTGCCAATTAGCCTAACAGCGCATCTTTGGGACGTGGAAGGAAACCGGAGCACCCAGAGAAAACCCAAGCAAACACGGCGCAAATGCGCAAACTTCCACAGTCACAGGCCCAAATCTGTGTATCTACACAGCACAGCAATAGTCAATGAGCTGTCATGTTGCCCATCAAATGATCCAGGTCAAGTGTACACTAACAATGTGAAGCACTAGGATACTCTCAAAAAAAATCCAAGAGCAGCCCTCTCACGACCCATCGCGTATATGCCCCTCATTAGACAACATGGTGGACCAAAGCACCTGTAGGATAAAAACAAGTACATCAATATCATCATCTATTTACACACTTCCCAGGGACTCCCAAGGCACATGATCCCTGTTGTAAATCAGTTTTCTATACTCCTCCATTCCCATTCTGTTCATGTGCCCATCTAAGTATTTCTTAAATAACTCCAAAGTACCTGCCTCCACTACTTTACTTGGCAGCGCATTCCATACCCCCACCACCCTCTGTGAAAAAACTTCCTCTAGCATCCAAATTATACCTTACCCCCCTCACCCTAAGCCCGTGACCCCTCGTGCTATTCGAGTCCATCCTAGGAAAAAGCTTAATCCTGTTTACTCTATCTATACCCCTCATAGTACTTTACTTTGTTGCAGCATTGTTAGGATTTAAACAAACTGACAAGTGTTTATTTTCCCCTAAGGGGTCGTGTCAAAATAATAATTGACAATCTCAAACCAAACTGAGTGAATTCTAGCTATATAAACGATCCAGGTCTGACTGCTCTTGAGGCTAACAAGTGGACTGTGGGGTAATGCCGCGTGCAAATGATCACCTTCTCGATCGCACCCAAAGCTCAACAGGCTCTGATCGCGGCTCCGAACACGATTGGCAACTTTCGCAGGCTCGCCCTGAGACCATTTACTGCATTCGGCTGCAGCCTCCTCGCTCCCGCGCTCAGAGGCCGGGTTGGGGCTGGCAGACTGGGCCCGTGGGGAGTCGCTGGCGGTCCGGCTGGCCCTGGAGTTGCAGCCCGAGCCCTGGGGCTGGGACGGTTCCTGGTTATCCTCCTCGCTGGACTCGCTCCTCCTACGGCGGAAATTCCGCTTGGGCTTCTTCGGGAACATTCTCAGGACAATCCAACCTCCGAACGCGGCAGCCCCAACGTTCGCAACACGCTCGCCGGAAACTGGCATGGATTCTCCCACTGTAGGCGGCGTGGGGAAGGGGTGGATACTAGGACTGATAAACACTTATTTTTAACACTTCATATTAAACTTTAATCGCCACACAAAATGTCGCTAAAGGTTAGTAATGAAATATTAGTGTAATTTTTTGCTTTTATTTTTGTTAAAGCAAGACCGAAGAATTGTCTTTTAATCACTCCCCCCCCAATTCAGTGTATTAAATCAGAGATTCTGGGGTGTTGCAGCTGTTTGATATCTGTAACAAACTTTGGAGTTTTGTGTAACATAAAATAGTGTTTGGGAAAACTTCACATCATTTAAAAGCACAGACTGCGCCAATTCTGATCAGCTCGAGATGTTTTCCCAATAAGGGCCTATGAGAAAATGTTTCAAAGTTTCTTTTCCTTTCTTTCCAAGTAAACTATTGAATCTTAACCGAAAAAAAAGTGTGTTGATTCCGGCGAGAAAACCAGCGTGTTTCTCTCCAGAGAAATGGGCACCTCTCTAAGCCCAGCTAATTATCGACCTCTCCACCCCCCATTAATTCCAAAGTCTGAGGCGGCATTCATCCCCATCACCGTTATCCGCCATTCTCTCCTGGCCACCACTACAGCTAAATGAATCCCCCATCCACACCCTGCACTAAGAGGTACCGCTAAGAGGTATTGCCAGGCCCTTTACTCCCAGGACTTCTAGTATTTACAACCCCTGAGACAGATAAATTTCTGGATGAATCTGTTGTAAACGGTACTGATATCACAGCACATCAGAGCCCATTGAATATCCTTTGAGGGGGGCAGTCCAGGAGAGAGTGCTCGTTAATGACATTCTAACGAATGAAAATTAACTTCTGCAGTCCCGCGGTATGTTTTACGCTATTCCAGCGAGAAGCTGGTTAGTTTGGAACTTGCTCGTACTCTCCGGATTTTGAACGTGTGCTGTTCCTGCAGACAGAGAGTGCAGGCTCAAAATCAACACAAAGATTTCCCAATTAGAAGCCCCTTCAATACACACTACTGGAATAAAAACACACTGCTGCTTTTGAAAAAAGCGCGTTGAAGTTAGGAGGAATATATAAAAGTAACTGCACAAGTCACCACTTGATAATTTTATAATTGTTCATTATTCACACTTTTTTATTGCTTGCTTTTTTTTAAGTCAAATGTTTTTAACAATTCTGCCCGTAAAACTTCGGGCAAAATTCTCCCAAAATATTTTTAAGTGCTGCCTCCTGTGGGAATGCTGGTGAAATTCCCTTTGGATTGTTGGGACGATTCAGTTCAAGATTCAACCGCACTTAGGAATTCTTTTGAAGTCTAGGGAGATTCTCACCAATTTCTCCAATGTTTAGAATTTTTTTTGGAGTGGGGACTTAAAAATGCCCGCATGACTGGCTCCTCAGAGATCGGGACACTCTTCCGATCTCAAAGTTAAATGTTTTCCTCCCCCTCCATGGACTCCCAAGAGAGTTCTACCCGACGCTAAAAATATTTAGCCCTTCCCCTGCGATTCTCGAACCTTGTACAGCGTCAGCACAATCTACATTAAAGCGTTCGGGGCTGGAGAATCGCACACACCTCTATTTTTTCCTCAAATTCAGCTTTTCGTTTTACCAAACCTTATCTTTCCAAAATTTGGTCATTGGCCTTGGATAAAAAAGCGGAGTGAAAAGCTTGGACAAACTTGGCTTAAACCCTCCCAATAGCATTTACAAAACATCCAGTAACCTTGTACTCATCATTTCATAACCCTTCAATCAGTTTGGTCAGGAATTAACATAATTAGTAATAACGAAGTTTGTTTCCTGCTTCACTCGTCTGCCTTCTGGAAGGCACCACACCATTTCCATCCAGCACTCACTTCAGACTGACAAAATGGTCAAGGCAAGAGTAAGAAAAATCAGGTGCACTTAGAGGAATTTTTGGGAGGCGTTGGTGGAGTGAACTAGTAACACAGAGACTCACGACAGTGACTTGTGAGCCCAGGGTTCAAATCCCACCAGGATAAATGTTGAAATTGGAATTCAATCCAAGTCTGGAATTTAAAGCCTAATAACAATAACAAATTCATTACCAATTGTTATAAAAAATAATCTGATTAATTAATGTCCTTTAGAGAAGGAAATCTACTGTCCTTAAATGGTCTGATTTAAATGTGTCTCCAATTGACTTGTGAATTCCACTGATACGGCCTATGGTAAGCCATTCAGTTCAAGGGCAATTAGGGAGCTCTTTTTGACCAACCAAATAAATTAACTCAAATTAACTTAGGGACAAATTAAAAGGGGCAGCTCTCCAAAGGGTGGGGGAACAGCCTGAACAAAAAACAAAGTTAAAAAGAAACTTAAAACATTAAATCATAATGTGACTTTGGGGTTTATAATACACCCTAGCCCCTGCAGTGCCCAATGGGCACAGAAGGCATCAACTGCATCCCACGGACACCGCATGCTCCCTCTCCAGGGACACCTGGCTGCGAATATAGCTGCGGTAGAGAGGTAGTCAGAATGGATGACTACATCAATCGCACGCTGACTGGATAGCTCACCTTGCCAAGCCCAGGACCAAGTTCACAAGGAAAAGGCAATTAGGGGTGAGCAATAAACATAGACCCAGCCAGTGATGCTCACATCTTACAAATGCATAAAAACAAACTTTGTTTTGGAAAATGGCCACAAAACTTAAGAACACACCAGTCACATACGTGCACAGTCATGTTCCTCACTCTGGCTCCTCCCAGTGCTTCTCACTCACTGCCTGACTCCTCCTAGTGTTTTTTACTCTGGCTCCTCCCAGTGTTTCTCAATCTCTCGTTCTGGCTCCTCCCAGTGTTTACACAATAAGAAGTCTGACAACATCAGGTTTAAATCGAACGGATTTATTTGATAGTAAACTTACAAGTTTTCGACCCTACGATCTTCGTCAGGTGAATGAGGTGTTCTGGTCTCCAACAGCACGTATACCAGCACAGACTGTTTACAGATTACTGATTAGAATGCGAATCTTTACACGTAACCTGCTATTCAAGTCTTAAAGTGGCTAACAATGTGAGTGGAAGAAGCACTGAGCACAGGTTACAGAGATGTGTATTGTCTCCAGACAGCACAATAAGTGAGGTTTTTTGCTAACCCAGGCAAGTCATGGGGGTTACAGATAGTGTGACATGAAGCCAAGATCCCTGTTAAGACCATCTTCATGTGTGCGGAACTTGGCTCTCAGTCTCTACTCAGCGGCTCTGCGCTGTCGTGTGTCATAAAGCCCCTTTGGAGAACGTTTCCTCCCGGTGTTTCTCATTCTCACTCTGGCTCCTCCCAGTGTTTCTCTGACTCCTCCCAATGTTTCTGTGACCCCTTCCAGTGTTTCTCTGACTCCTCCCAATGTTTCTGTGACCCCTTCCAGTGTTTCTCTGACTCCTCCCAGTGTTTCTCATTCTGACTCTGGCTCCTCCCAGTGTTTCTCACTCTGGCTCCTTGCAGTTTTTCTTGACTCCTCCCAGTGTTTTTCACTCTGGTTCCTACCAGTCTTTCTTAACTCCTTCCAGTGTTTCTCACTCTGGATCCTTGCAATCTTTTTTGACTCCTCCCAGTGTTTCTCTGACTCCTCCCAATGTTTTTCACTCTGGTTCCTAGCAGTCTTTCTCTGCCTACTCCCAGTGTTTCTCACTCTGGCTCAGCCCGGTGTTTCTCTGCCTACTCCCAGTGTTTCTCACTCTGGCTCAGCCCGGTGTTTTTCTGACTCCTCCCAGTGTTTCTCACTCTGCCGCCGCCCAGCGTTTCTCTGGCTCCTCCCAGTCTTTCTCTGGCTCCGCCCAGTGTTTCTCACTCTGACTCCTCCCAGTCTTTCTCTGGCTCCTCCCAGTGTTTCTCTGGCTCCGCCCAGTGTTTCTCACTCTGGCTCCTCCCAGTGTTTCTCTGGCTCCGCCCAGTGTTTCTCACTCTGGCTCCTCCCAGCGTTTCTCTGACTCCTCCCAGCGTTTCTCTGACTCCTCCCAGTGTTTCTTTGACTCCTCCCAGTGTTTCTCACTCTGGCTCCTCCCAGTGTTTCTCACTCTGGCTCCTCCCAGCGTTTCTCTGGTTCCGCCCAGTCTTTCTCACTCTGTGCCCTCGCTTCCTGCCTGCTGTCAGCGCCATGTTATTGCTCTGACACTGCGGCTGGTTCGGCAACAAGTCGCTGGGGGATCGGGGCTGCTGGCCTCGGGCTGCGGGGGGAAGGGACCCGGATCCTGCGGGCAGGAGGTGAGTGCGGCCGGGCTGCGGGGAAGGTGAGCTCGGGACCGTGAGGGAGAAGGCTGCCGTGGCCGGGCCGGGGAGGGCAGGGCAGAGAGCCGCCTGTGGGGGAGGCCAGGCCTCGGTCTCCCGGGCAGCGAGCGGTGGCCACCGGGCGGGTGGCAAGTGGTTAGAGTTAAAACTGCGAACATTCCCGTTGTGGGATTAAAAATCACTCAGTATTGTCCAGGAGTGGGATTGGGATGTACAGGGTTGTGTTTGGGATGTACGTGTACATGATTGATATACAAGGAGGATTAATTGGAATTTATAGAATTTTTCAGACCTACAAATTTGACGTTTGGGATCTATAGAAGTGGGGATTCAGGAATAAGGAGTGCGATTCATGCACATGGAATGAAATTTGGGGTCCAAAAGGGTTGGTTTGAAAAAGTAAGTTGCAGTTAGCTTTGGGATGACCAGGATTGGGGGGTTTGTCAATGCAGGATCAGATTTTCTATTTCATGCTGTTTCACAAACTTGATTTCTTGGTTTCTACAGGGTCACCTGTAGTGAGGACAAGCTCGTAGAATTTGTAATATCTTGTCAAAATTTTATATTAGTTAGTGATTTGTTGCTGCTGTTTAAGCTCAGGTTATACATGTTGAAATGCTAGATGCAGCTCCATTAACATAGAACATTACAGCACAGTACAGACCCTTCGGCCCTCAATGTTGTGCCGAGCTATGTCCAATCCCAAGATCACACTGCCTATAATTCTGGTGTGCTCCATATGCCTATCCATAACTGCTTGAAAGTTCCTAAAGTGTTTGACTTTTCAAGATTTAGTATGTTTTATGGAGGACTGAATTTATGTTTAGAAAATACAAATGGATGTGGGCAGAATTGTAGAGAAAATATAGGCCTGCAGAGTTTTTTTGTCATGGATCTTGTTCTTTAAAGCAGAGCAATTTGAAATCTGTATGTTTTAAAAGCAGTTTCATGGATTTCTGAAACATTGAACTGTAGTTTTCTGTTTTATATTAATATCAAAGTTAAACTCCCAAGACACCGTGGTATCTGTGTTGTATTATTTGTAGCATTGTCCAGATCAGATCCAGTGACAGCTACAGGACACCAGTGACAACAGAGAGGATGGGATCAGGTTTGGCCATGATGCTTTACCTCCTTGGTCAGATCCTCTCCCATGCTTGGATCTATCTGCAAAGACATAGTCTGTTGACACTTGCTCTTTAGATTCACACATTAAGGATTATCCCTTGGGTGAATTATTGGAACGTTCCACCACCTGTGGTGAAAGAGTTAGTATCTTCAGTAACGATTGAAAAAAAAGGCTGGAGAAAAATATTCTGTATTTTTCAAGTCAGAATTTTGAAGTAAGCTATTTGGGCTTCGCATATACTGTATAAAATGTACCTTTGTTGCTAAATATCTGTTTATTGTGAACCAAAGTGTAGAAATTTGTACAAAATTCTTTGAGACTTGCAGGAACATGTATATATGGTTTGGATAAATGAAGAACTCATTAACCTGGCAAAAAAAATCTGTTCCCTTCTTGTTTTGTGAGGTTTGACCACATGAAAACATGAACAGATGCTAAAAGGAAAAAAGGAGCCTTTATTTCTAATCTGAAATGTAGCTTTCAGGAAGGATGCTGCAGCCAGCAAATTTTATGTGGATGATCAAAACACTTTGCATGAATACAAATAGTGGCGGTGTTTTCTGTGATGTAGACAATACCTACCCAATGGAGGTGGCAACAAGCCTGTAATCCAGTGGAGGGACTCTTACGACATCATCAATTGAATTTGCATTTTCAGTCATTTAACTAGGTATTTCGAATTGGAGACTGTCTTTTCTAAACCACAGATTGTTCGTCATGAATCATGATAATCTGGAGAAAATATGGTCACAAATTATACGAAATTATCTATGATGGTACAAAATTGACCCAATCCACTCAACCATCATGGCAGTCAGTTAGATAGAACTATCTAAGACTGTGGAGTTGTGGTGGAAGTTTGAATGAAGGCGGCACGAAAGGGTAAGTTTTCAAGTACGTTTGGTTTGGATATTTTGGGAGATGAAAAGTAGAGAATGATTGTCACCTGGATGAAATTTATAATACATCATCTAATTGAGGTTACAGATACCTGAAATTTTTAGCCTTTTGGCTCAGATCAGGTGTCAGGTCAAGCTTAAAATGGGGCGCAATCCCATATCTTGTCAGCTTTGATCTTGCTTGTCTCCATTAAAGGGATCATGAGTTGGATTCAATTGGATTTTGAATTTGATTTTTGGAGCAAGGAAGGAATGGATTTGAGTTCGTCAGTCCAATCTAAACATCAGCTTTGTAACTTAAGGATGTAGTAAAATATTAAACTAAAAGGAAATTTGAAACTGTTAGCTTGAACTTGTTTTCTAAATATCATCTAAAACATGAAAGTACACCATTGCTTTAAAATCACTTCAAGGAATTATTTTTGAATAATACCTTCCTTTGATGTGAATGCCTGTATATACACTGACTGATAGTAACTGTTAATGTGCCAAGCAATTGCGATATAATATTCACGTAGATAGACGAATGCCTGGTTGGCATGGACGAGTTGGGCTAAAGAGCCTGTTTCCGTGCTGTATATGTCTATGACACTATAACTGTAATATTTGCAGTTAATTATTGGAAAGTGTACATTTAAAATGTAATATGCTGAATCTCCCATAGTTTATTGTTCCTTGATGGAATATCTTTAAAACTGATCAAGTATTTACCTGTGTGTACATTTGACTGTTGTGTACATGACAGAACAATTTAGCCAGTGTCTTGAAAGCTTAGAGTGGAGAAGAAGAATGTTCAATGTTTAAGTGGAGATAATCTGCTTAAATTCTTGATACAAGATTCTCGAAAGCTAAGGCTTTGTTTTGGTTCATGGATGTTAACTTGTGCAGACTTACAAAATTGGCAAAATTTTGTTATCAAAATAATAACAAAGCTAACACCACCCACCATTATTAATGCATAAAATTCGTTTTCTTTCTTTGTCTCTTTTCTCTCCCTTAATCCAATCTTTGTTTCCCTCTCTGAATTTCTATATCAGGTTTGACGTTCATCTAATTATAGAACAAAACAGCACAGGAAACAGGCCCTTTGGCCCAACGAGCCCGCGCCGTTGGGTCAAACAGACCAAATTTGAGCAATTTAGGGAGAATTTGTTTTGCCAATTAGCCTAAGAGCACATCTTTGGGATGTGGGAGGAAACCGGAGCACCCGGAGAAAACCCACGCAAGCACGGGGAGAATGCACAAACTCCCACTGACACAGGCCCAAATCCACGTATCTGTACAGCACAGCAATAGTCACTGAGCTGTTGTGTTGCCCATCAAATGGTCCAGGTCAAGCGTACACTAACAACGTGAAGCACTAGGATACTCTCAAAAAAAAATCCAAGAGCAGTCCTCTCACGACCCATCGCGTGTATGCCCCTTGTTAGACAACAAGGTGGACCAAACATATATTTCCTCCACAGTCCTTGTGAACCTCATTAATCAATCCTCTGATCTGATTGATTAATGAGATTCTCATTTTCTTACCTTGTTCACTCTGGTCACAAAGTTTTGTTTCCCTTATTGTGCTGTTATTACCCATGCAAGACATTTTAAAAAACTTAGCTGTGCCAAAAAAACGTTTATCAGCATTTGCCATTGGATGTCCTGCTACCACAAAATCTGTTCTATAATGTAGATATTATAATGTATATTATAATAATGGGACAATACAGTGGCACAGTGGTTAGCACTGATGCCTCACAGTGCCAGGGACTCAGGTTCAATTCCTCAGGTGACTGCGTGGAGTTTGCACGTTCTCTCCATGTCTATCTGGTTTCCTCCAGATGCTCCGGTTTCCTCTCATACTCCAAAGATGTGCAGTTTAGGTTGATTGGCCATAATAAATTGACGTTCGTGTCAGGGGTAAATACATGAGGCTGTTGGGATTGAGCCTGGGTGAGATTGTTGTTGCTGCTGCAGGCCTGATGGGCCAAATGGCCTCTGTTTGCACTGTATGGATTCTATATTCTATGTCAGTTTCACAAATTGTTGAGAAAGCATAATGTTTTTGATTAAGCTGGTGTGTTCAGTGTCACGAATTCATCTGCTTTGATATATGTGACTACTTATTTTGCGTGCATCTAACATTTTCCAAACACCGTACTTCAGATTGTCAAATTTCATTACAGAGGCAGTAAAACCTTAAGGAAAGTCATTCATTAACCTGCAAATTTGAGCTTTTATGACAGCTATAATTCCATCAGTTTCACTATTTGATTGAACATTTCTGAATTTGCATATTCAAAGCAGTGACTTTAAAGGCTGAGTTAACAGCTAAACATCAAATATTGCAGTATGAAATGTGACCCTGACTACCTATGAATATCACCACTGGAGATTTGTAATGAAATACATAAGCTTTGTAAAATCTCCAACGCATTTCGGGTGTCACAAATGGAAAGTTCTGTTATACCTTTTAGAAAATATAAAAGAAAAAAATAACTGATATCCTGATTTTAAAGAGAGGACTGTAATCGACCTCAGGATGTGCTAAAGTACCCTTGCTTTCCAATTGCCCTCAGGATATGCCAATTTATGGCATTATGACTTTTCGGCCTAAAAGCGTCAGGCTGGTTTTCATGCACGTCTGTACCTGAGCAGCAGAACAATGTAGTTTGCGTTGTGTTGTGTAAAGCTTCTGTTCCTATCATGGATATCTGTGCAGCTCACTCTTCCTCTTATCCTCACTTCTCTGACTGTTTTAATGTATGCATAGCAGTCGGTTAATACAGATCTGAGAGAAGGTTGCTAATGAGAAATTGATTTGTGGCATGAGAAGGGAGAGAATAATCAAAATTGGAATGTGAATAAGCCCTAAATACAATTATCTGAAACTAGTGGCAGCAGTGATAAGGTACTTTTGTCTGTTTTATTTCAAAATAATCAATTACATTGCTTTGTGTAATAACCCTAATCCTCATAGCAGAGATAATTATATGCTATTATATGTTACAATGATGATCTTTACATATGGAAATGTATCACAAGTCGCAATCTGATGATTTGCTTTAGAAATTGTTAAAAATATTCTTGTGTGGTGCTGCATTCAGAGTTGTAACAGTTTTGTACTGACTGCAGTAATGAGGAAATTCATATTAGATAGTATAGCGGTCTTTGTAAAGATACTGTTAAGAGTTTAATTCAGTTATGAGCTGTTATATTCCCTCTCATTTATTTGAAGTAATGACTTCAAATCCTTGTGACAGTGAATACAGATGCTTTATCTGCATGATGGAGTCAGTACAGAGAAATATACTCGCACTTTGATGTGCATATATTTTGACAGGTGCATATCAATTGTATGAAGTTTATCAGTCACAGACTGGTAGATGGTTTGTTCCCAGATGTCTGTGAATAAGTTAATATTATAGATTCTAAGCAAATTGACCTGATAGAAAAGCAGTTAAGATGATTGCTCTTCATTAATATTACAGAGGTTAATGTTTCTATCCCACTAGAGTTGTTTTGCAACTGAGCCTACTGAGTGCCACACGTTCAGGAAATGGAATCCTGGTGTAGAATGTTGCAGCCTGTGGCAAAAATGTCTCCTATTCTCGAAGTGACATTGCTATGTATACAATGCTGTGTCCTGTAGCAAGTGCTGAAATAACAGCAGTGTGTTTCTTATAAATTCATGGAAAAAGCATGACATTTTTAATTTTCTAAGAGATAGTTTTTATGTAGTCATTTGGCTCTACAGCTGTGTTTCAAAGGTACAATAAAAGACTATTCCAAGAAATGGGAGCTTCAGTAATTTGAAAGTGTTGATGACAGGAAGAAGAAAAAAAATAACAGCTTACGTATTTCATTTTATATCTATGTGTATGGTTTGTCATGACTGTGTATGGTGTTAGGGGCCACAGGTGTTCAAACTAGGATCCTTGGGCTTTAGGGGCCCTACAAGCAAAGATAAGGTTCTGCCAGCATCAGATCTTTGTATTCCTTGACTTATAACATTTATTTCCTGTTATTTTGGAAATATAATTGTATTAAAGATGCTCTTGTAAAGCACCTTTTTTGGCAGTCTGGCAGAGTCACTGAGAATGTGACAATACTGCATGGATCTGTGTAGCGCAAGGCTGGAAAACCACTGATGTAGGCAATATTATATATAATGTATTTTTGTGTTGTTAATTAATGTCCTTCTAACTAAAAGCAGAACACATGGATTCTGAGATTGAACAGAAATAGCAGGGTTTTTTTGCATTTATTCAGTTGTTTCTTTTGGTTTAATTTTCTAAACTGAAAATAGGATACACGGTAATGGAGTTTTGTTGACAGATTGAACTGCCAAGTGCTGATTGTACAGGACCAATACAAACTTAAAAAAAAATTTAAAAGTGGAAGCATGATTTTCTAATCATGACTCGATCTGTTTTTTCTTCTGATATGTTGCAGGAACATACTTTTTTCTTAAAAAAGTAAAGCTATTAATTACACAGTGCTTCACTTCTAGTATTTTTATGAGGAACAGCAAACAGTGGAGTGTAAATGTAAATTTGCATAAGTTTCAAGTTGAGTGGTTGATCAAATTTCAAGGTGTAATAGTGCTGCATATGGGCAACAATTTGATTCATGCTTTTTACTCCACCCCTGCCTCACCCTGATCCCGATTCATTATACCTGATCGAAGAACAGCAGTATTGTTAAGATCAAATGGTGGCCTTCCACTGTATAGATCCAGGTAGACCAAGGAGGTGCTAAGTTTGGTGTCAGGACAATGCTGAGTTATTTAATTATGGATGGAGAAGTATTAGTGTGATCATAACTGACTTCATTCTCTTTCTCAGGTTTTACTTACCTTGGTTGAGGAAGAGAAGATGAAATAATATCCCAACTTTATTTAGTATCTA
Organism: Sphyrna mokarran; assembly: GCA_024679065.1. Taxonomy (NCBI): domain Eukaryota; kingdom Metazoa; phylum Chordata; class Chondrichthyes; order Carcharhiniformes; family Carcharhinidae; genus Sphyrna; species Sphyrna mokarran. The sequence continues at coordinate 72,370,642 of JAGIQG010000005.1, forward strand.
GTGATGTGTGAGATTGTGGGTGCTGGTGAGGAGAAGATCAAGCTTATCTGCAATGATACTCGCTGTTAAAGTTTGCGGATGTTCATGATCAAAGGACAGGAGTCACAGGATAAGTGGGTGAAAAGGTAGCACCAAAAAATAGAGACGAGAAAAAATAGCTCCTGAAAGTAAAGCTGAAGTGTTTTTGTGCTTTTTTTTGAGATAGCTCCCACCATTATAATTCATGTTCTCCTCTTTATTTCTAAAATCAAGAAATGGAAACCTTACTAAGTAGCTGCTTTATATCAGTCTTCGCAATAAAAGATGAGGATAAAACATCAGAGATATAAGCAAAATTAGAAATAAATCACGAAGAGGAGCTAAAACTCTATTTGTGAATAAAAGCATGTTGGAGAAATTAATGTTGTTAAAGATAGACAAATTTCTAGGAGCTAATGATTTCCAGTATTGATTCCTTGGAGGAGTGCAGTCAGAGTCACGTTTGTGCCACCATATAGGTGGCCCTTCTGTATAGGAAGGAAGAAGAAAGAAAGAACACTCGTGATAGGAGATTTGTTAGTTAATTCTGAGGTTGTAGATGTGACTCCAGGATAGTACCAGTTCAAGGATGTCACAGAGCAACTTCTGGGAGAGGTTGATCAGCCAGTGATCATGATCCACACTGGTACTAATGACTTAGGTAGGAGACGGAATGAGATCCTGAAAGCAGATGTCATGGAAGTAGGAAGGAGATTGAAAATCAGGACTTTGGGTGGCATGGTGGCACAGTCGTTAGGATGCTCCCTCTCAGTACCAGGGACTTGATTCCAGCTTTGAGTGATAGCCTGTTTGGAATTTGCACATTCTCCCCATGCTTGTGTGGGACATAGTCCATTTCTCCCATAATCCAAAGATATACAGGTTACATGGATTGGCCATGTTAAATTGCCCCTTAGTGTCCAAAGATGTGTAGGTTAGATGGATTAACCATGGTAAAAGTGTAAGGTTATGGGGATTGTGCATGGGGAAGTGGGCCTAGAAAAGATCTCTTTTAGAGATTGGATGCAGACATGGCTTCATTCTGCACTACAGGGATTCTATAAATCTTTACATTTGAGAACATTTTCAGCCAGTGCATAACAAACCTAGTGAAATAGGATGCAATTCTAAATTTAGTCTCAGCAATTGAAACTTTGCAGGTGGCAGTGGGTACCCATTTTGGAAGTAATTACTAGCATTATGGAGAAGAATAAAAATGGACCAGGAATATAAGTTCTAAAGTGGAACAAGACAAATTTCCCATAGCTGTGACTTGAGTTGGCAACAATGGATTGGATACATCTCCTAGAAGGGAAAACAATGTCCATTCAATGGACAGCATCCGAAGATGAAATTGTATAGAACATAGAACATTACAGCACAGAACAGGCCCTTCGGCCTTCGATGTTGCCCCGACCAGTATAAAAAGCAATGACCCTCCAAACTAAACCATTCCCTTCTCTTCCATATACTTATCAACTAACCTCTTAAACGCCACCAAACTTGGCGCATCTACAACTGCTGCAGGCAGGGCATTCCACTCCCGAACCACCCTTTGGGTAAAGAACCTACCTCTGATATCCGTCCTATAACTATCACCCCTTAATTTAAAGCTGTGTCCCCTCGTGCTAGCTTTCTCCATCCTAGGAAAAAGGCTATCACTGTCCACCCTATCTAAACCTCTAATCATCTTATATGTTTCGATAAGGTCCCCTCTTAGCCGCCTCCTTTCTAACGAAAACAACCTCAAATCCCTCAGCCTCTCTTCATAAGACCTGCCCTCCATACCAGGCAACATCCTGGTAAACCTCCTCTGTACCCTCTCCAATGCCTCCACATCTTTCTTATAATGTGGGGACCAGAACTGCACACAATACTCCAAGTGCGGCCGCACTAGAGTTTTGTACAGTTGCAACATGACGTTGCGGCTCCGAAATTCAATCCCCCTACCAATAAAAGCTAAGACTCCATATGCCTTCTTAACAACCTTATCGACTTGACTGCCTACTTTCAGGGATCTATGCACAAATACACCAAGATCCCTCTGTTCATCAACACTATTAAGAATCCTACCATTAGCCCTATACTCTACACATTTATTATTCCTGCCAAAGTGCATTACCTCACACTTTTCCACATTAAACTCCATTTGCCACCTCTCGGCCCAGCTCTGCAACTTGTCCAAGTCTCTCTGCAAACTATAACACCCCTCTTCACTATCTACCACTCCACCGACTTTAGTGTCATCTGCAAATTTACTAATCCATCCTTCAATACCCTCATCCAGATCATTTATAAAAATTACAAACAGCAGGGGCCCCAAAACAGACCCCTGAGGTACACCACTTGTCACCGAACTCCACGATGAATATCTCCCATCAACCACCACCCTCTGTCTTCTATCTGCTAGCCAATTCCTAATCCAATTAGCTAAATCACCCTCTATCCCATACATCTGCATTTTCTGCAGAAGTCTTCCATGGGCCACCTTATCAAACGCCTTACTAAAGTCCATATATACCACATCAACCGCCTTACCCCCATCCACCTCTTTGGTCACTTTTTCAAAAAACTCAATGAGGTTAGTAAGGCACGACCTACCCTTCACAAAACCATGCTGACTATCCCCAATCAATTCATTTCTCTCTAAATAACTATAAATCCTATCCCTAATAATTCTCTCCAATACTTTGCCAATACTTTGTATAGGCACAGTGTAGACGTGTCCCCACACAAAAAAAAAACACTAAACTTAGAGCCCTGTGTTTATCCAGAAGCATAGTAAGAAGTCTCACAGCATCAGCTTAAAGTCTGACTCTGAAAGCTTGGCTGCCAAATAAACCCGTTGAACTTTAACCTGGTGTTGTGAGACTCCTTACTGTGCTTACCCAGTCCAACACTGACATCTCCACATCATGTCCAGAAGCATACAGGAAAAGGTGAAACAGAAAAAGAAAGCTTATGTCAATCACAAAAAGCTTAATACTGTAGAAAGCCTAGAGAGTGTAGAAAGTTTGGGGTGAAGCAATAAAGAAAATTAGGAAAGCAAAGAGAGAATATGAACAAAATATTGGTAGATAAAATCAAAGAAAACCCAAAGATGTTTTACTTGTACACTTAAAGCAAGAGAATCTTTTATTAGGAATAGAGTGACTGAGCATTTGAACAAATATAAGCTGACCAAAGAGAGCCCGAATGAATTTGTAAACAGTTCGTATTATCGAACAAACCTTGATTTTTTTCAGAAGGTAGCTAAAGGAGTGTCTATAGATGTTATTTATGTAGACCTTGAAAGGCATTTGGTAAGGGTCTACTTAAGTGCCTATTAACAAAAATGAGAGCATACAATTGGAGACAGCCTTTTCATTTGTATAAACAGTTGCTTCAGAACTAACAGTAAAAAAAAGTAGAGATAATGATCTATGCTCAAATTAGCAGCATGTGATGAGAGTTCTCCTGGGATTTGTACAAAGGTCACAGTGTTTTACTCTATAACTGATTTGAGTAAAGAAATATCTTTTATACAAAGACATCTAATCTAAGATTTTATTTAAAGTAGTAAGTAAACACTACAAGTGGACACTGAAAGTTGTGAGGGAACGTTGACAGATTAAGTAGGTAGGTAAAACTGTGACAGATGGAATTCAACATGGCAAAGTATGAAGCTATCTATTTTCAACATAATGGATGGATCAGAGTATTTTCTAAAGGGTGAGGAAAGCTAAGAGCTGCATCAACATAGAGAGATTTAGGGGTCCAATTAGAGAAAATGCTGCAAAAGAAATTAACAAAGTTAGTGGAGTGTTGGCCTTTCCCTCAAGAGGGCTGAATGCAACATTATGTTTGCACTGGTTAGAGCTCATCTGGAGTGCTGCATTCAGTTCTGGGCAAGAAAGGACCTGAAGAAGAGCTGTCCCCTATTTCCAAGAGTTGACTTTCGAGTGGTTTTAGCAGATACTTGGCAGCAGACTGGCTATACAGTACCTGAACAGTGAAAAGTGAAGTGTTGTCATCACCAAAATTAATTACAGCCATTACTTAACTGAAATTATGACCTTTGAAGGAAAAAAACCTTTCACCTTTGTTTTGTGAAGGCTGTTTGCAATCAAAATGTCTTACTTGAATTCTGACATTCACTCCGCTCAGAGCTTGATCCCTGAATGGGCTGTCTGGAAAATGTCTGAATCTCAACTGGAAACTGAAAAGCCTGCTTTTTCTTCAAAAAAAAAGTTTATTTTAACCTCATCTTGCCCTACCAATGTAATGGAAGCAATTAACAATTAATATTTTCAGTTAGAAGCAAAGAAAATCTCAGAACTCAAACTATGTTCTCATGACCTCTACAGCTTTTGACACTTTGGCAAAAGATGTCACACTATATTCTGGATTGATGCCAGATTTACCATTTTGATTGTGAGATTATTAGTAATCTTGAATTGTTTACTCTTGCAAATTATGAAGGGTACACTGTGTCTCTAAATAATCACTTGTATTTCACACTGTAAAAAATGAACACTGTCTCAGCTTGGAGTGCCTTTGGTAAATAAAGAAATCCTAGAATGAGTTCCAAATGTTGAAACAGATGAGGCAAGGTTCCTTTAGCACCTTGTTCCTGGTCATGGTTCTTTACTGGATAATCTCTATGGGCCCTATGTTTATTGAAGGGGAAATTTGAATTTCATTTTATCCTTAAGAATTGTCCGTATGAAGAGAAATAAGTTTATGGCTGAAACAGTTGTCTTTTTACTCACTTTATTTGCAACATAACCAAGCAAAGTTTTCAATGTCTGAACAACGCTCAATGATATATTTCTTTTGCGAGACGAAATAAAACTGTAAAGAGAGCACCATATCTCGTAGAAAGGACTACTTTATCAGTTAAGGCAAATCAAACTAATTATCCCATCACTGCTTTGGCACAGTTAAATTATATTGAGTAGTCACGTTGCTCTCTTGTACTACCAACAAGATACCAATCAGGAAAATTTGGTGGTAATTGCAAATCATAGCAAAAAATATGTAGCAAAGGTCATTTGTTAAACTATACTTTCATTTAAGTTTCGGCAGATTGTATTACTTTCATACTGTTTATAATCCTAAACGTGTCATCTTAATGTTTTGCATAGTAAAAGTAAGACACATCACGCTGCCAAAGAAAGTACTATGTCCGGTAAATTATCATTGATGGAGGCTGATAAGGCTGCCCAATAAAAATTAAATGTTTTTTTACATTCTTGGCATAGCTTAAGTTATTGCAAAATTTTAGCAGCGTGTATGGCTGCAACAGCTGGAAGGTGCATTTTTTAGGATGCAGCTTGAAATTAAAGGAAGTCTTATTATCTCTTCATTAGTCTAATGTTATTCTTCTGCTGGCCTTTCTTTCAAAGAGTTGGCATTAATAAATAAAACAATGTCCATATTACACACAGAAGGTTAATGATCCTCTTGACTAAAGATAATTCAACATAGCTTTTTCTAGCCGAGTTAAAACTTTATTATTTATTCTTGGGTATAATCTAACCCAAGATTAAATAATCTAATTTTAACTAGATAGTTTCATCTGATGCTAAAACCCTCATCCAGTCTTTGTTACCTCCAGACTGACTATTTTAATTCTCTCCTGGGAAGCCTCCAACTTTCAATCTCCAGAAGTTTGAGCTCATTCAAAATTCTGTTGTTTATTTCTTAACTAATTTTGTTTAACAATCACCCCTGCACTTATTGGTTCTTGATCTGATAATGCCTCAATTTTGAAACTCATGTTTGTATTCAAATGCTTGCAGAGCCGTTCCATTTTCCTATCTCTGTAAAATGCTAGACTGCCCCAAGATCTTTGCATTCCTTCAGTTCTGGCCCCCTGCCTATCTCTAGTTTTAATCTCTCTGCCACTGGAAAGCATGCCTTCGGTTACCTGGATCCTAAACTCCAGATATCCCGCTCAAATGTCCCTCACCGATCTTTCTCCCCCTTTTTAAATCATTTTCTAAAACTTATCTCTTAACCAAGTTTTTGACCAGCTGTCCTGATGTCTCCTTTTATGTGGTTTTTTTATAACAGTAGTCCTGATATTTTTTATGTGGCTTTGTATCAAATTTTGTTTGATAGCATTGCTGTGAAGCTTCTTGTTTTTGCTACATTAAAGCTGAAATCTAAATGTAAACTGTTGTTTTGGATTAGTTGCTATTGACCAGTCAGAACAGTCATGATGTAGAGATGCCGGCATTGGACTGGGGTAAACTCAGTAAAGTTTTGCAACACCAATTTAAAATCCAACCAATTTATTTGATAGTAAATCCACGAGCTTTCGACACTATGTTGTGTCTTCGTCAGGCAAATGCAGTGTGCCTGACGAAGGCACAACATAGTGTCGAAAGCTCGTGGATTTACTATCAAATAAATTGGTTGGATTTTAAATTGGTGTTGCAAAACTTTACTGAGTCAGAACAGGACAGGGAAAAGCATAACTGAAGTGAAATGTTACCACAATCAATTTTTTTCACTCGGCATTTTAATCTTATTTTAGTATTTGATATATCATTACTGACTTAGACCAGAACAGCTGAAATTATGAGGATTCATATTTTCTTATGAGCAAAAAAAAACTTTGTTAACAATGCAGTTACGTTGTGTCGTGAGTCGGTTGTTTTTGTTGTATTACTAAGCTGAAGTTCCAATGACCAAAGTGCAGTATGCCACTAGCGTTGAAAGAAAAATTGGGTAAATAAGGAAGGAGTTGTTAAATAACAAAAGTTCGGGTTTTGTAAGCCTACAGATTAGTGAAAGATAACAAAAACCACAATAATTTATTCGTAATATTTTAAATGGTAATGTTTGCAAATGAGTTGTAAGTCTGGTTTTATTGTACTTTGCCTTGCTTCACCAATATTGCCATTCTCAGGACTTTATCTGGCTTTGCAGGGAGGAGAGTGCCTAGTCATGATGCTGCAACCATCATGTTGCATGGGGCAGGCTTGGTGGACCATCTGGTCTTTTATTGTCCATCAATTTTATGTGTTTATATGTTCATAAATTGAATTAAGTTCACTAAAATGAGCGTAACTTGACCACACATTGTGGCCATTTTATTTGCATATACTAGCTTTAAAAATTATTTCTGTTAAATTATAGCAAGCAACAAAAGGATAGTAAGGGATAAAATTGATATTCTTGAAGATTAAAGTAGTCAGCTATGTATGGACCCAGAAAAAATGGAGGAGATATTAGCTGGGGTTTTTGCATCTGTATTTATTAAGGAAATTGGCAGGGAGTCTATTGGAAACAAGGCAAACAATTAGGGAGGTCATGGAACCTGTACAGAATAAAAGTGAGGAGGTGCTTGCCGTCATGCGGCAAATCAGTAGATAAATCCCCAAGACCAGACAGGATATTCCCTCGGACCTTGAAGGAGACTAGTATTGAAATTGCAGGGGCCCTGGCAGATATATTTAAAATGTTGGTATCCACTGGTGAGGTGCCGGATGATTGGAGGGTGGCTCATGTTGTTCCGTTGTTTAAAAAAGGCTCAAAAAGTAATCTGGGAAATTTATAGGCTGGTAAGTTTGAAGTCAGTACTAAGTAAATTATTGGAAGGAGTATTAGGAGATAGGATCTACAAATATTTGAATAGAGAGGGACTTATTAGGGAGAGTCAACATGGCTTTGTGCGTGGTAGCTCATGTTTAACCAATCTATTAGAGTTTTTCAGGGAGGTTACCAGGAAAGTGGATGAAGGGAAGGCATTGAATGTTGCCTACGTGGACTTCAGTAAGGCCTTTGACAAAGTCCCGCATGGGAGGTTAGTTAGGAAGTTCAGTCGCTAGGCATACATAGAGGTAGTAAGTGGGATTAGACATTGGCTCAATGGAAGAAGCCAGAGAGTGGTAGTGGAGGATTGCTTTCCTGAGTGGAGGCTTGTGACTAGTGGTGTGCCATAGGAATCAGTGTTGGGTGCATTGTTGTTTGTCATCTATATCAGTGATCTGGATGATAATGTGGTAAATTGAATCAGCAAATTTTTTTATGATACAAAGATTGGAAGTGTAGTGGACAGTGAGAAGGTTTTCAAAGCTTGCAGAGGCATTTGGACCAGTTAGAAAAATGGGCTGAAAAATGGCAGATGGAGTTTAATGCAGACAAGTATGAGGTATTGCACATTGAAAGGGCAAACAAAGTAGAACTTACAAAGTAAATGGTAGGACACTGAAAAGTGCGGTAGAACAGAGGTATCTGGGAATATAGATACGTGATTCCCTAAAAGTGGCGTCACAGGTAGATAGGGTCGCAAAGAGTGCTTTTAGTACATTGGCCTTTATAAATTAAAGTATTGAGTATAAGAGTTAGAATGTTATGGTGAGGTTGTATACGACATTGGTGAGTCTGAATTTAGAGTATTGTGTGTAGTTTTGGTCACCTAATTACAGGAAGGATATTAATAAGGTTGAAAGAGTGCAGAGAAGGTTTACAAAGATGTTGCTGGGACTTGAGAAACTGAGTTACAGAGAAAGGCTGAATAGGTTAGGACTTTATTCCCTGGAGCGTAGAAGAATAAGGGGAGATTTTATAGAGGTTTATAAAATTATGATGGATATAGATAGAGTGAATGCAAGCAATTTTTTTCCACTGAGGCTAGGGGAGAAAAAAAACTAGAGGACGTGGGTTAAGGGTGAAGGGGGAAATGTTTAAAGGGAATATTGAGGGTGGGGGGGCTTCTTCACACAGAGTGATGGGAGTGTGGAATGAGCTGCCAGATGAAGTGGTAAATGTGGGCTCACATTTAAAAACTTGGACAGGTATATGGATGAGAGGGGCATGGAGGAATATGGTCCAGGTGCAGGTCAATGGGACTAGGCAGAAAAATGGTTTGACACAGCAAGAAGGGCCAAAAGGTCTATTTCTGTACTGTAATGTTCTATGGTTCTAACATAATTGATGATGAATTGTCATTGTGGCACTGTATATAAAAGCATATTGGAGACAGCACTCAAATGTCTATTCCTGAATCAGAAATCTAGTGAAATACACTTCTAGCTGCAGTCTGAGAGTTAACATTCTGGAAGAACTCCACCCACCCTAAAAATGCATAGGCAAAACAATTTTGTTTGGCAAATTAAGACAAAGATGCAGGCATGCATTAACTGGCTTTTACTTTGGCTGGCACAAAAGATTTATAAAGAATTGTTACACTCCATGGGGTTGTTTTTCAGTTAAATTGATTATATTTAATTCAGCTTTTGGGAGACAGTGGACTTTGAATGTGGATTTATTTGTGTGCCTATCAATAGGCTTTCCCCAAGAATTTTAGTCACTTATAACTAGCAATTTTGCTTGCTGAAAGGAAGGACTGGCTTGAATGTTTCATTATTATTGATTAAGCACCATTAGTTCTAAAACAGGAAAGCAGAACCAGCGTCTGCGTATTCCAAACAAGTGATATAATTTTTCCACTGAATACTTGTCTCTGAAACATCGGACTTGACGACCTTGTCACTTAGATGTTTGAGGGCCAGGTTGGGATTTCGCAGTGGCATGATAGAATTACTGGTGTGACTGTTAACTATTTCCAGTTGTTGACTTTATTCATCTTGGATAAAGTGGTGCAAAAGATTTAGAAAAGCTGTACATATGAATCAAATGTGACAAATACTTGAAATATACAGCTGAGTGTATTTTCAGCATTTAACAGAGAAAACTGTTTAACGTTATAAGCGGAAGTTGTCAGAATTAAATTTGAGTCCTCTTGGAGCAATTTGTTGGTGTTGTACGTTTTTGAGAACGACTACTGTCCAGAAAACATTCCAAACATGCCATGTGTGCATTCAATAGTATGATCCTTAAAGCAATGTTGAAATGCTGTGCGAATCTCTGTCCTGGCTGTGTTGATTCTTTGATTGAATAATAAAATCTTGAGGGGAAGTTAAAATTAGAAAATCAAAAAAAAACTGTCCCACTCTGAACCTGGAAACAATTTTTCAATCTGACCACTATTTTTGTTTTCATGGTTGAATTGACCAGAGATTATAAAAGTAGTTTTACTCTGTTACTCCACTGCAGATCCTATCAGGTTTTATCATTTGGGTGGAGACATTTATTTCATGAAACTATTATATCATAATGTAGAACACTGAGAATTGTAGCCAAGTCTGAGTGTTGTTTTGATTTAGTGGAAGATTGGTTTCAAATTCACAATCATTATTGATATTAAAATGAAATGTAGAATGATTACATGGTTCAAAATGTTGTTTTCAGACTTCTCTTAAGATGTTAACTACTGATGATGTGCAGTGAGTGATTTGAGTGCTTCTTGTTCAAGTGGTCATCCTTTATGTTTGAGTCCAGTTAATGATTTTAACAGGTTTACATAATAGGAGAACCTGATTCTGTCTTCATTGGATGACTTGATATTCACCCAGACATCAAGCAGATTTCTCTGTTTGTCAATGAGGAAATTATTTTTCATGGCACAGTGGTTAGTATTGCTGTCTCACAGCGCCAGGGTCTGGGTTCAATTCTAGCCTTGGGTGACTATGTGGAGTCTGGTCATTCTCACCTGTCTGTATAGGCTTCTCCTTGTAGGCAAGGATTGATAGTTAGATTCTCTCTTGTTTGAGATAGCTATTGTCTGGCATTTGTGTGGCATGAATATTACTTGCCACTAGTCAACCCAAACCTGACATTATCTAGGCCTTGTTCCATTCGGACATAGACTGCTTTAGTATCCAAGGAATTGTAAATGATGCTGAACATTGTGCAGTATCAGTGAACATCCCCCCCCCCCACTTCTGACCTTATGATGGCAGAAAGGTCATTAACAAAGCAGTTGATGATGGTCAAGTCTACTAGGCGGTGGAATTGAGATGACTTATATCTCCAACCACCACAACTATCTTCCTTTTTGCCAGGTATGACTTGAACCGGCGAAGAGTTTTCCCCGACTCCCACTGACTCCAGTTTTGCTAGGGCTCCTTGATTTCATACGCCTTTCTGTCAAAGGCAGTCTCTCTCTCATCTCACCTCTGAATTCAAGTGATGACTACATGTGACTCTAAATTCATAGCAATGTGGTCACTCTTAAATACTTTCTGAAATGGCCAAGCAAGCATCAACTGATCAAAATTCAAGATCATAACTTGACATTGAGGGATTTGAACTGTATTATAATCATTGAAACACAGTCAGTGGATAAAGTCCAACCTCCAGTCTATTAAACTTTCAAATTACAACTCCTCTGATGGCTCTGTGGTGGATGCACAGCTCAGTATAGTATTGAATCATTCCAAGTATAACAGTTTCACGTTTGATCTCTATGCTCTGCTGGTTTAGCTGATCTCACTTGAACAACAGCAGGCACTTCAGAAGAATTTGGCAATATAAGAATCCCTATAGTGCAGGAGGCCTTTTGGCTCATTGAGTCAGCACTAAGAAAGAGCATCTGGATAACAGCATCTTTCCCAGGCCCACGAACACTCTATCCCTATAATCCCACGCATTTACCCCACTAATCCCACGCATTTACCCCACTAATCCCCCTAATTTCTACAGTTTAAGATACTAAAGGTCAACTTAACATGGCCAATCCACCTAACCTGTATACCTCTGGATTGTGGAAAGAAACTGATGCACATGCAGTGTGATGGAATACTCTCCACTTGCCTGGATGAGTGCAGTTCAAGAATCTTGACAACATCATCCAGGACAAAGCAGCTTGTTTGATTGGCAGCCATTCTACAAACATTCACACCTTCCACAACTGAAGCATAGTGGTAACAGTGTGTATCGTATATCTACAAGATGCATTGCAGGAACTCACCAAGGCTGTTGAGACAGAACTTTCCAATTCTGCGACCACTTAGAACTATTTAGAAGGACAAGGTCAGCAGATACACGGGAACATCAACATCTGAAGGTTCCCCTCCAAATCACTCTGAATGCTGATTTGGAAATATATTGCTGTTCCTTCCTTTCTCAGTCAAAATCCCAGACTTCACTCTTTAATAGCATTGTAGGTGCACCTGCACCATATGGATTGCAAGAAGGCAGCTCTCCACCACCTTCTGAAGGACAATTACTAATGGCAATGAAAGCTGTTCTAGTCAGTGAAGTTTGTGTCCTATAAAAAATGATTTTTTTAAAAAAGTTGCTGTTATTATTGATACTGATATTTTAGATTATATGTAGGAAGACTGAATCAAACATGAGTGTTGGCAAAGTTGAGTGATTTGGGCAAAAGGAAACAATGGATAAAGTGATTTAACATGCATTCTTGACATACATGAAACTCAAGTTATAAGGTGGGAGTGAAAGGGATCCCAATCTTGTAGGTGAATCTTCTGCTTAGATAGGAAATGGCTATAAACCTGTTGACTCATAGTTGATCAGATTAACAATGAGTGAAGAATTTTTAAACACTTTTTTATTTCAAAGTTATAATAGTGCAGGGGATGTCATCGCACTACTTTTCTATCACTGCACATGTGATTGTTTTAACCTCTGGTGAGTTGCTACTTTTACTTGTTTTTGAGATGTGGATATCTCTGGATAGGTCTTCATTTATTACTCATGCCTAATTATAGTTGAGAAAGTGGTAGTGAGTTGTCTTTTTGAACTGCTGCAGTCCATGTGTTACAGGTACATCAGCAGTGCTATTTAGGGGGGAGTTCCAGGGTTTTAGTCCAGCAACAGTGAAGGAACAGCAATACATTTCCAAGTCAGAATGGGTGAATTAAAAGGGAACTTGCAAGTGTAGATGTTCCCATGCATCTGTGTTCTTATCTAGGAGGTAGAAGTTGAGAGTTTGGAAGGTACTGTCAAAGAAGCCTAGCTGTGCTGCTGCAGTGCATCTTGTAGTTGATACACACTGTCGTCACTGTGCGTCACATGCCACCAAATTATTTATAAATGTACAGGCTTTGAAGTTTAGGGAGTCAGTTGAACTGGAAATTGCAATAATTATCCATGAAGCAAAAAATGAAGTATTGCCTGAACATTTGCAAAAAAAAAATTACTTTAAAAAAAACTTTACATTTGTACTATAAAATCTGCATATCAATTTGTGAGGTGAAGTCTTGAAAGGTGTACAGATAGTTTCAACTTCATATGAAATAAAATTTTACTTTTAAGTTAAGGAATAGACTGGTAGTATTGTTTAGGTGTATTATGGAGCTGTTATTAGGAAAACAGGAGTAGAAAAATGAGAATAGTATGTGATTGGAAAATTAATACTTGAATCATTTTTGCGAAAAATGTTTGTGCGTTATAAGTTTGTACTTTGTACTCCTTTTCAATCATGTCTATGCTGCATATTATTTGGTATTTATTTTCTTTAAGTACTGCTAAATGTAGTGTATTTTATTATTTTGTCATGTTCAAAATAAATAAAATAGCAATAGTGGAGGGTGCGGTTCCTATCTTTAAGAAAGGGAACAGGAATAGTCCAGGAAATTACCGACTGGTGAGTCTAACTTCAGTGGTTGGTAAGCTGATGGAGAGGCTTCTGAGGGATAAGATATATGAACATTTGGAGAAGTTTGGACTGGACTGAATCGAAATAGTCAGCATGGTTTTGTCAAGGGCAGGTCATCCTTACGACCCTAATTGAGTTCTTCAAAAATGTGACTGAACACATTGACGAAGGAAGGGCGGTGGACGTAGTGTACATGGACTTTAGCAAGGCGTTTGATAAGATCCCCCACGCAAGGCTTCTGGAGAAGGTGAGAAGGCATGGGATCCAAGGGGCTTTGGCCTCGTGGATCCAGAACTGGCTTGCCGGCAGAAGGCAGAGAGTGGTTGTGGATGGGTCTTGTTCTGCATGGAGGTCGGTAACCAGTGGAGTGCCCCAGGGATCTGTTCTGGGACCCCTGCTGTTTGTCATTTTCATAAATGACCTGGATGAGGAATTGGAGGGATGGGTTAGAGTTCCGACGATACAAAGGTCGGTGGTGTTGTGGATGGTCTGGAGGGATGTCAAAAGTTGCAGCGGGACATAGACAGGATGCAAGACTGGGCGGAGAAGTGGCAGATGGACTTCAACGTGGATAAATGTGTAGTGGTCCATTTTGGCAGGAATAATGGGATGAAGGAGTACAATATAAGGGGTAGGAGTCTTAGCTGTGTTGTAGAGCAGAAGGATCTCGGGGTCTGGGTCCATAGGACTCTTAAATCGGCCTCGCAGGTGGAGGAAGTGGTCAAGAAGGTGTACGGTGTACTGGCCTTCATTAATCGAGGAACAGAGTTTAGGAGTCAGGAGGTAATGATGCAGCTCTATAAGACTCTTGTCAGACCCCACTTGGAATATTGTGCGCAGTTCTGGTCGCCTCACTATAGGAAGGATGTAGAGGCTATTGAGAGAGTGCAGAGGAGATTTACAAGGATGCTGCCTGGATTGGGAGGCAGGCCTTATGAAGATAGGTTGAGGGAGCTGGGACTCTTCTCACTGGAGAGACGTAGGTTGAGAGGTGACCTGATAGAGGTTTATAAAATGTTGAGAGGAATAGATAGGGTGGACTCTCAGAGACTATTTCCCCGAGCTGAAATGGTCACTACGAGAGGACACAGATTTAAGGTGCAGGGAAGCAAATACAAAGGAGATGTTAGGGGTAGGTTTTTCACTCAGAGGGTGGTGAGTGAATGGAACCGACTGCCGTCGGAAGTTGTTGAGGCAAACTCACTGGGGTCTTTTAAAAGACTTCTGGATGAGTATATGGAAAAGAATAGGATAGGGGGTTATAGGTAGGTCTGTGGATTGGTAGATGTGATCGGCACAACTTGTGGGCCAAAGGGCCTGTTTGTGCTGTATTGTTCTATGTTCTGTGAATGTTTGAGGTGTGGATTTGCTTTGTTCTGGATGATGTCAAGCTTCTTAAGTGTTGTTCGACCTGCACTCATCCAGACAAATGCATAATATTCTAGCACACTCTTAATTTGTGTTTTGTAAATGATGGACAGGTTCTGGGGAGACACGGGGAGATGGTTAGATTCTCTGTGGTTGGAGATGGTCATTGCCTCGGACTTATTGTGGCATGTACGTTACTTCCCAATCACAAGCCCAGACCTGAATGTTGTCCTGGTCTTGCAGCATACAGTCACTTATTTTTTCCTTTCTCATTATCCCCCTGGAGTTAGTTGTATGCAACAATTTTTCAAGTGCCAGCAGCGAAAGAATAGTGTTACTATTTTTAGCAGGAAATTATTGCAATCTTAGTCTGAGTGTCCATCATGTAGTTGGTTTCCTGCTGCACAGCCAACTAAGGAATGGTCTGCTTTAGTAATCTACATATTTAACATCACTAGCAAAGTGCTGTGAACATTGACAGTTGTTCAAGTTTGTTTTTAACAAAAATCTAAACATTTCTGTTGAAATGTCTTGTTAGCTTATTAGAAATATTTTGCATTGTCACATGGGAGACTTTGGAGAACAGTCTGTTAATAGTTAGGCAACTAATAACTCATTAATTGCGATGATTTACTTTGATAATTTAGCATAAAAACTGATGTATGCATCACAATTGGAAACCCAGTTAATTTGCAAGTGGTGCTTAGATTGTAGGTTTTCAAATTGGGCTCTCTAGATTCCAGTGAGTCTACAAGGTCATCAGATTTCTATAATTTGTTGTCACATTTCTGTTATTTGTTGACTAGGTGCCATGTTATTTCTGTTACTTGTGTGTATATACAGTAATAAAAACATTTTGCAATGATATCACTTTCATTTGGGCAGCAGATACACCAAGTTGATGTTGAAAATTTGAACATCCCAGGGAACAAATCAGTAATTCTAGGGGGATTTTATTGCATCAAAATATCTCAAAATTATTGTTGGACTGCAGCAATTGTTGTTTTAGGTGCATATGTCGTACAAGACAGCAGTAACAACGCTTCAAAAATACTACATTGATTTGGTATGTCCTGATGTTGTGTAATGTACCACATAGTTCGTCTTTATTTTGAACTTAAATGGTAGCCGCAAACGACAATGACCAGTTATTTTGTATTTTTGTGCGTAATTGTCCTCGTGTTGACTGGACTGGCTCTTGGCGGTGTTGAAAGACACTGGAGATACAGAAGACTCTTAAGAAATCTGTACATGGGAAATAAGAGTAGCTAAGTGACAGTGTGATGTTGAAAGAGGAGTTAGACAAGGTTGTTGTTTATCGTCAGTTCTTTTCAATGCCTATATAGAAGTAATCAAATAAATTTTTGAAGACACAGAATCTGATGTTAAGATTGCGGGGGAGGTGGTGAATGATAACATAAACAGATTTGCAAAAGACAAAGCATTTGTAGCAAGGATTACAGAAACAGCATTACAAGAATTAATGAATAGTTTAGTAACAGTAGATATGAACTTTGGAATGAAATGAAGATTGGAAAACCAATCTGGTGCTTCCCTGAAAATTACCAAGAAATATTCATAGAAAGAAGAGAAATAGAACAAGTGCAAGAATTGGAAGCATAATATCTGCAGATGGAAGATAAAACAAAGAATAAGAACAAAGATAGCAATGAGGAAGGCAGTAGTTGGTAGAAGAGATGATTGCTAACCGAAATCTGAATGAATAATTCAAGAAGTGACTTATCGAGACTTTGACTTGGTACGTATTTTATGCGGATATCAAACTTTGATCTTACAGAACAAGATGACCAGCTTGCTAAATAGCTGAAGTATAGGTATGGAGAATAATTGAAAGGATCAGTTAAACATAGAAAAAGAGTGAACACACAAAAGGAAAATGCTGATGTAATTAGGAACAGGTAGAGAAACTGGGCCGGGCACATGTTGGAGGCGATTTTCCTGGTGCGGCGGGCCAGGAGACTTAAGCGGAGGCTGTTCTGCCAGCTTCCCGCTGGGCACAATGGCCTCCGCAGTCTCCAGAATCGGCCACTATCACCCCCTCCCCCGTCCCACCCCTCTCCTTAACTCTTTGAGTGAAGAAACGTCTCCTCATCCCTGTCCTAAATGGTTTACTCTAAATCCTCAGACTGCAACCTCTGGTTCTGGAGTCCCCCACTGTTGGGAATAATATTCCCTGCATCAATCCTGTCTATTCTTGTTAGAATTTTATAAGCCCCTGAGGCCACCCCCACCCCCTATATTCATATGAATTCCAGCAAAAACAATCCTAACCTAGTCAATCTCTCCTCATACATCAGTCCGCCATTCCCAGAATCAGCCTGATAAACCTTTGCTGCACTCGCTTGAGAGCATGAACATCCTTCCTCAGAAAAGGCAATCAAAACTGCACACAATACTCTAGGTGTGGCCTCACCGAGACCCTGTATAATTGCAACAACATGTCCCTGCTCCTGTACTCGAATCTTTTCGCAATGAAGGCCAACATGCTATTTGTCACCTTTATCACCTGCTACACCCGCATGCTTTTTTTCACTGACTGGTGCACAAGGACACTCAGGTCCTGCGCACATTCCCCTGTCCCAATTTACACCCATTCAGGTAGTAATTTCTTCTCAGTTTTGCTTCCAAAGTGAATAATCTCACACTTATCCAAATTTCCCAGTACCATTTCTCTACTAATATACTCTCTCTCTCATTTCCTTTTCAAGCCATAGATTGGCCCTCTTACCCATTTTGCTTTTGTGCCAGGCAGGAATAAACAGTTGCTGCAGTTTCCCCTTATGTTCTTGAACGCTTGCCACTGCCTATTCACTGTCATACCTTAAGTAAGTCTCCCCAATCTATCAAGGCCAACTCATGTCTCAGGTCATTGGTTAGCCCACTCACCGAACCTGTCCAGATCATTCAGAAGATCTCTGTATCCTCGCCACAGTTCACTCTCCCACTCAATTTGGTATCATCTGCAAACTGTGAGATGTTACATTTTGTTCCCTCAGCCAAATCATTAATATATATGGTGAATAGCTGGGGTCCCAACACCGATTCCTATGGCATCCCACTAGTTATTGTCTGCCAATTCGAAAGGCACCCATTAATTTCTACTCTTTATTTCCTGTCTGCCAACCAGTTTTCTATCTATCTCAATGCATTTCTCTCAATTCCATTTGCTTTAATCTTGCACGACAATCTCTTGTGTGGGACTTTGTCAAATGCTTTTTGAAAGTCCAAATATATCACTCTACCATATCAACTCCACTAATTACATCTTCAAAGAATTCCAATGGATTTCTCAAGCATGATTTCCCCTTCAGACAGCTAATGCTATCTGATCCTGCCATTGCTTTCTAAATGCTCTGCTACAAAGTCCTTGATAACGGATTCAAGAATTTTCCCCAATCCCAATGTTAAACTTACTGGTCTACAATTCCCTGTTTTCTCTTTTCATTTTTCAATATTGGAGTGACATTAGCTACCTCCAATCTGCAGAGACTGATCTAGACTCTACAGAATCCTGGAAGTTGACCTGTTCGAGAGCATTTCCTTAAGTACTCTGGGATGGGGATTATCAGGTCCTGGGATTTATTTGCCTTCAATGCCATCAATTTTCACAGTACCATTTCTCTACTAATATTGATCTCTCTCAGTTCTTCCCTCTCACTAAATCTTACATTCTCCAATATTTCTGGCATCTGATGTGTGTCCTCTTTTATGAAGACCGAACCAAAGTATGCATTCAGTGGCTCGCCCATTTCTTCCCCCATTTAAAAATTCCCTCATTCCTGTTGGTCGGGGATTACAATTGTCTTCACCAGCCTTTTTCTGTTCATATACCTATAGATCCTCTTATTGTCAGTCTTTATGTTCTCTGCAAGCTTACTTTTGTACTGCATTTTCCCCTTCTTAATCAATCCTTTGGTCCTTCTTTGCTGAATTCTAAACTGTTCCCAATCCTCAGACCTGTTTTTTTTTGGCTAATCTGTATGCTTCTTCCTTAGATCAGATACTCTCTCTCTCATTTCCTTTTCAAGTCATAGATTGGCCCTCTTACCCATTTTGCTTTTGTGCCAGGCAGGAATAAACAGTTGCTGCAGTTTCCCCTTATGTTCTTGAATGCTTGCCATTGCCTATCCACTGATACCTTTAAGTAACTCTTCCCAATCTATCAAGACCAACTCACGTCTCAGATCTTCATACATTACTTTATTAAGATTCAGACCCTAGTCTCTGAATCAACTACTTCAGTCTCCATCTTGATAAAACATCCTATCATGTTATGGTTGCTCATCCCCAACGGGTCCCGTACAGCTAGATTGGCAATGATTCCCTTCTCATTACACAATACCCAGTCTAAAATGGTCTGCTCTCTAGTTAGTTCCTCCACATTTTGGTCAACAAAATCATCCCATGTGCACTCCAGGAATTTCTCATCTGCAGCATTGCAGCTAATTTGATTTGTCCAAATTATGTGCAGATTAATATCACCCATGATCACCGATATACCCTAATCACATATATCTTTAATTTGGTGTGTTTAATGCCATTCCCAACATCACCACTGCAGTTTGGGTGTCTATATGTGACATCAACTAATGTTTTTTTGCCCCTTGGTATTTCTCAACTCTTATCCATATTGTCAGAGCGAATATCCTTTCTCACTATTGTGTTAATTTCCTCTTTAAGCAGCAGTGCCACTCCACCACCTTTTCCTTTATGCCTGTCCTTCCTAAATATTGAAAAGCATGGGATATTCAATTCCCATTCCTGGTCGCACTGCGGCCATGTCTCCGTAATCCCAGTTACATCTATCTGCATGATTAGTTCATCCAATCCACTTTATTGCAAATGCTTTGCGCATTAAGGCTCAGAGTCTTTAAGCTTGTCTTTTTAACGTTGTTTGCCTGGCTCCTAATATTGTTCTCTATTGTTTGAACTTTGTCCATGGTTTATCTGCCTATCACTTTTCTTATTCCCTTTTCTATCTTTTTGTTTTTGTCCTTTCTCTGTCCTCCTCTTGATGCCTTACATAGGTTCCCAGTCACCTGGCATATTAGTTTAAACCCTTCCCAACTGCCGTAACAAACAGTCTCCTGGGACATCAGTCCCAGTCTACCTCCTCCAGAATCAGTCCCAATGCCCTAGGAATCTGATTGCCTTTTTTTTGTTTGATTATTATGTCTTTGATCATTTCACCTGAACAAAAAGAAAACATTTCAAAGGATGTAGTTACTTGGGCTGACATTTACATTGAATTTTTGTGGTTAAGAAACTAAGCCATTGCAGATTTCTTAACCCCCACTCTTTTTAATTCACATGTTTTGCTATGTTTTAACTTGAGAAATTACAGTACTTAGCATTTACTTAGTCCTGCGAACTCTGGCTGATATTGTGACATAACATTGTATCCCTAACTCCCCCATACTTTTAGATACACTCAGAACAGAAAAGTAAACGTTAAAGTATATTCCTGCTGTGTGAGTGGAATCTCACACATTTAAAGCAACAAGATTTGTTTAAAGGGTTGTCTATATTCCCTTGGCTTGTCAGTTAAAACTAGAAATAGCTCAATGATAATTTTGCTCAATCAAAATGTGTTTAACTCTCATTTCCTCTAACTTCTCAGTTTTCTATTCCTATTTTCTGTGCCTCCAGTCATATATAACAAATTAAAAATGTATAAATGCAGTGGCCCATAACACACTTGTTTTTTTTTAACCAAAATTTCTGAATAAATATGAAAAGTTATATATTTTAAAATATGTTGTAACATATTACAACATTCAGTGAGTTGCAAGCATGGTATGTGCTTGTTGAGTGTTTTTGATGTTTGAATATTAGTACGATAAGTGGAATTTACTACAGCACAACTGATGTGTCATAATTTTGGCAGCTTGCTAAAGTATCAGTTGTTTTTTTTAGGTTTATTAATAACACGAGTTAAAGTGTGTTCAGCCCTGAGGAACTTATTTTCATTTTAATACCCAAGGTGATTTCAGATCAGTTCTTTCTGGTGTTGGGGTAAACTTCAATTTCCGGTAGGGAGATTGAAAGTATAAACTGGAGTTAGAAGAAATGTCTATGTCTCATACTTGCCATGCTAATTTAATGCACTTGTACAACTCTGACAAGATTATTTTTGTGCAGCCAGGAGCACAGGGGAGGGAGATGACCTCAGAACTCGTCTTTGATTTGGGTCTATTTTAATGCATTTGGTTTTGGAATGTTATTTTGGGACTCCTTGAGAAGCTTTCAGTTTATGATGATAAGATCTTAGAGCAGACTCCCAAGTTTTTGGTGATACTGGTTAATAACATTTTAATTAAATGTTAGAACTGTTACCCAATAACATTTTACTTAAAGTGGACAAAGTTTGAGATTGAAAACACTTGCTAAGAGAACAAAGCCACAAGATTCTACAGGTTTTGAACAAACAAAAGTAAACTTTACTATCCAAGTTCAAAAAGATAAAACCATTTATAATAATTATGCCTAACTTTCAGGCTTAACACGAGATTCATGTGAATTAACAAACACACTGTAGTTAAACACATACACTGCATAGTAACTGGCAGATATGACCAAGATGGTGTCCATGGATTTCTCACCAATGGACCCAGCTATCAGTAGACGCTATGTATCAACAAATCTCACTGAAACTCTATTTCTCTCGCAAGTGATCCCTGTCTTCATCTTCAAAATTCTCTCCACAAGTTGCTGCAGCTTGTATGGCATCAATGACAGCCCACCTTTCAGGTTTTCAATCTCAACCCTGAGATTCTGCTCCTCTGGATGCCATAATCTGCACTCAAGCATCAATTCATAAGCTCTTTAGCAGAACACTCTTGCTGTAAAGGGGTACCTCTGCCCCAGCAGCTTGCAACCTAAAAGCACCAACCTTCTGCTGCTTTCTTTCATTGCCAGGACTTCTTCTGAACTCCCTTTGATTAAAGTCTGCCAACCATCGCTATTTTCCTGTTTGAAGCCTCTTTTGATGCTCCTCTCTTTTTAACTAGTATTCTTCCTGTCCCCTGCCTGGATAACTTGTCTTTAGTTTTCATGCAATTTGCCCATATGCTCAGGTGTATGGGACTGGTCTCCAGCTCAAAATGCTGAACTGCCTTATATAGCCCACTCCTATTCCATGTTTGTGCAAAAACTCCTAGATCTGTCAGGACTTTGGAATTCCTAACCCCAGCTCTCAACAAATCTGGCATTCATAACAACAGTTGCACTGGTTAGACTTTACAGCTGGAGGAATCACATAATCTTGCAGAACAGAAGAAGGCAATTCAATCTATTGTACTAATGTTTGTTCATTAAAACAGCTGTTCATTTAGTTCCAATCCCTACACACTCTCCACAGTTCTACAAATTGTTTGATATTTACTATGGTGAGGATGGAGGCTACTGACTGAAAACTGTAACCTCTGCAACATTTCTTAAATTTCCTAAAGCTTTCTTTCGATATGTTAAGAATAGAAGATTGGTTAGGGCAAGATTAGGGCCAGTCATAGACAGCAGTGGGAAGTTGTGCGTGGAGCCTGAAGAGATTGGTGAGGCACTGAATAAATATTTCTCTTCGGTATTCACGCAGAGTGCTGGAAATGTAGCTATGGAGAGCACTGAGGTACAGGGTTGCAAATTGGGAAGTATTGTAGTAGATAGGGAGGATGTGTTAGAAATTCTCGAGGGTTTGAAGTTGGATAAGTCCCCTGGGCCGGACGGGATTTACCCTAGAATTCTCTGGGAGGCAAGAGAGGAGATTGCAGAGCCTCTGGCTCTGATCTTCAGGTCCTCGTTGGTTACGGGTGTGGTTCCGGAGGACTGGAGGATGGCGAATGTGGTCCCATTGTTTAAGAAGGGGAAGAGAGACCTTCCTGGGAATTATAGGCCAGTGAGTCTTACTTCTGTTGTGGGCAAGGTATTGGAGAGAATTATTAGGGATAGGATTTATAGTTATTTAGAGAGAAATGAATTGATTGGGGATAGTCAGCATGGTTTCGTGAAGGGTAGGTCATGCCTTACTAACCTCATTGAGTTTTTTGAGAAAGTGACCAGAGAGGTGGATGGGGGTAAGGCGGTTGATGTAGTATATATGGACTTTAGTAAGGCTTTTGATAAGGTGGCCCATGGAAGACTTCTACAGAAAATGCAGATGTGTGGAATAGAGGGTGATTTAGCTAATTGGATTAGGAATTGGCTGGCAGATAGAAGACAGAGGGTGGTGGTTGATGGGAGATATTCATCGTGGAGTTCGGTGACAAGTGGTGTGCCTCAGGGTTCTGTTTTGGGGCCCCTGCTGTTTGTAATTTTTATAAATGATCTGGATGAGGGTATTGAGGGATGGATCAGTAAATTTGCAGATGATACTAAAGTTGGTGGTGTGGTAGATAGTGAAGAGGGGTGTTTTAGTTTACAGAGTGACTTGGACAAGTTGCAGAGCTGGGCCGAGAGGTGGCAAATGGAGTTTAATGTGGAAAAGTGTGAGGTAATGCACTTTGGCAGGAACAATAAATGTGTAGAGTATAGGGCTAATGGTAGGGCTCTTAATAGTGTTGAGGAACAGAAGGATCTTGGTGTATGTGTCAGTAGATCACTGAAAGTAGGCAGTCAAGTGGATAAAGTTGTTAAGAAGGCATATGGAGTCTTAGCTTTTATTGGTAGGGGGATTGAATTTAGGAGCCGCAGCATCATGTTGCAACTGTACAAAACTCTAGTGCGCCGCACTTGGAGTATTGTGTGCAGTTCTGGTCCCCACATTATAAGAAAGATGTGGAGGCATTGGAGAGGGTACAGAGGAGGTTTACAGGATGTTGCCTGGTATGGAGGGCAGGTCCTATGAAGAGAGGTTGAAGGATTTGAGGTTGTTTTCGTTAGAAAGGAGGCGGCTAAGAGGGGATCTTATTGAAGCATATAAGATGATTAGAGGTTTAGATAGGGTGGACAGTGATAGCCTTTTCCTAGGATGGAGAAAGCTAGCACGAGGGGACACAGCTTTAAATTAAGGGGTATGAGTTATAGGACGGATATCAGAGGTAGGTTCTTTACTCAAAGAGTGATTAGGGAGTGGAATGCCCTGCCTGCAGCTGTTGTAGATGCGCCAAGTTTGGTGGCGTTTAAGAGGTTAGTTGATAAGTATATGGAAGAGAAGGGAATGGTTTAGTTTGGAGGGGCTTTGCTTTTTATTTTGGTCGGCACAACATCGAAGGCCGAAGGGCCTGTTCTGTGCTGTATTGTTCTATGTTCTATGTTCTATTTGTTGTACCCCTCATATTTCATAGAGATATGAACCTGCAAATTTCAATGCTGTTTTCTCCCTTTCATGACTAAGTCTACATTCTGTGGAACAAAACTAAAGTTAGAAAAAAATTCCAAGATTACCTTCTTGTTACAGAGTTTTGGCACAGGATCAAACCCACCTACATGCTTTCTCAACTGATCTTTAGCCTACCTTTTGGAGAGATGGTGGTGTAGTGGTAATATCATTAAACTGGGCCTGTGCCTTGGGGATGTGGGTTTCAAACCCAGCATTGCAGCTGGTGGAATTTTAACTCAATTAATTGATTAAAAATCAATTGATTAAATAGAACGTTAATTTCAATAATGTGATTATGAAATTATCATTTGTTGTTGCAAAAACCCATCAAGTTCAATATTGCCTTTACAAATGATTTCCACCATGCTACATGTGAGATGGGATTCTCCCCAAAAAAATTCTAAGTGTCAAATTTGTGTAAAAACTGGAGTAAATCTTGCTGGTTTTTTTAGCAGAATTTTCAAAAAGAATGCCCCGAACTCTATGCACTGCAGAGTGCCCTAGCATGAATCGCATAAAAAACATGGGAAGAGGCCTGTTCCCACTAGAGAGGCTGGCAGCAAAACGCTTAATGGACCACTGCACATGTGTCAATCTGTCAGTGCTGAGATAGGCCCATACGCAGTAGCCCACACTGCCAGCCTCCCAATTGTTGGCCAGTCCTGCGACCTGACATGGCTGCCTTAAAATTTGTTGGACGGCTATTAGGAAACGATTAGTTCCCAGGAATGTCCTAAGGCTCTTGATCTTCAACCAGAACATTCTTTTGTATCCCTCCATCTCTAGTCTGCTCATGTGCCTATCTAAGTAAGTCTAAAACAACCCTAGCATGTCCACCTCCACTACCCTACTTGGCAGTGCATTCCAGGCCCCCACAACCCTCTGTAAAAAATATCCCTCTAACATCTGAGTTATACCTCGCCCCTCTCACCTAGAGCCCATGACCCCTCGTTATTTTTTGCATCCAACCTGGGAAAAAGCTTCCCACTGTTCACTCTATCTGTACCCTTCATAATCTTATACACTTCAATTAGGTCTCCCCTCATTCTCCATCTTGCCAGGGAGAACAACCCCAATTTGCCCAATCTCTCCTCATAACTAAGACCCTCCATATCAGGCAGCATCCTGGTAAACCTCCTCTGCACTCTCTCCAAGGCCTCCGCGTCCTTCCCCAAGTGTGGTGACCAGAACTGGACGCAGTACTCTAAATGTGGTCTAACCAATGCTCTGTACAACTGCAACATTAGGCGCCAACTCTTATACTCTGTATCCCTTTCTATAAAAGCAAGCATATCATATGCCTTCTTCACCACCTTCTTTACCTGTGCTGCCACCTTCAAGGACTTGTGAACTTGCACACCTAAGTCCCTCTGTGTTTCTATACTCTTAATGGTCCTACCACTTATTGTAAAACTCCCCCCTATATTATTTCTTCCAAAATGCATTATCTCGCATTTATTTGGCCATTTCACTGCCCAATTTACCAGCCTATCTACATTGTGCTGTATTGTCCGACATTATTCATCACTATCAGTAAGTCCAGTCATCTTCGTGTCATCTGCAAACTTGCTAATCACACCAGTTACTCCCTCTTCCAAATCATTTATGTATATCACAAATAGCAGGGGTCCCAGTGTGGAGCCCTGCAGAACTCCACTAGTCACAGACCTCCAGTTAGAAAATGACTCTTCAACTGCTACACTCTGTCTTCTGTGGCCAAGCCAGTTCTCAACCCATCTAGCCACCTGTCCTTATATCCCATGAGCCTTAATCTTTTTCATCAACCTGCCATGAGGGACTTAGTCAAAAGCAGTTACTCATCTCACTGAAGGTGAGTCTTTCTCAATAAATTTACTTAATAAATAATATTTAATTTAGAAACAATATATAATGTACATTGTCAATTCTAAAAAATATGGTTACTTGATTTATAGATTTTAAAAGAATCACAGTGTTTAAGAAGTGTTCATCAAAAGTGACCAGGAAATTGTGGTCAGAGTTTTACTGCTCCATCTGTCGCGGGAATCGAAATGGGTAAGGAGTGGACCTTGGAAAGGTCTGTTGACCTTAGGTGTCATTTTATGGTTTTGGAATGAGCAAGGCCATAAAATCCCACCATGTGTCTTGATAAGAACTGGAGAGACTTTGCAAATTTGGACTTGGAAAAAACAGGCTAGAATACAGCAGACACTTTTATTAGAAGAGCATTGTGGCCAATTCAGTTGTAGGGAGGTTTGACATTGTATTTGTTAATCAGACATTGCCAATTTCCATCCATGGCTAGTTTCAAATATTTGAGATATCTTTACATATACATGCAAATATTAGAAATACCCTTTGAATTTAGAAAACACCACTGATATCATCAGCTCACCAATTGTGGGTACTGAGTGAGTGGAATGTTTGTCAGAAATGCCATCTTTTGGACACATCCCCCGTGCTTATTTAGGCAGGCATAAAAGATCACCAGGCACTTCAAAAAGAAAAGTATAGCATTCCCCTGAAAATCTCAGAACATGTTCCTCCCTCAACCAGCACTAACAAAATAAAACTGGTCATTCATTCCAAAAAGAAAGATACTACAGATGCTGGAAATCAAATACAGGGAATGTACTTAGTGGATCAGACAGCATCTGTGGAGTGAGGAAGGCAGCATATTGTTTCAAATCAAAGAACTTTTGTCAGGCTCGTACTATCCACATTTGTTTGTATGATGTACAACACCTTTTTGGAATAAAAGGGAAGCAGTTTGTAATAAATACCATGTAATTGAAGTTGAAAAATAACCAGGACTTGATGCTAGCATCCTCGGAAAAATAATGATAAATTATTTCCACTCATTACAGAGATGCTAACATTAAAATGATCTTAGAAGAATTGGAATGGGGAAGTGACAAAGCCTTTTTGTATAGAATGGTTCAAATATAGGGAGGTTTGCCACAAATAAATGTTGAAATCATCATCAATTAATTATTTTAAAACAACTATGTCATTATCTGGAAAAGCAAAATGTGAGATGGCAGGTGTGAATGGAATTGGACTTAAGGATGCTTTGAGCTAAATCAGACTGATTTTTCAAAGTTCAAATTTCTGTTCAAACATATTTGCATAATCACAGACAGAAAACTTTTCATGAACAAGTGCAATTGCATAATGTTTTAGAACATGATCACTTAGTTTATTCCTTACATTGAATAATATTCCTTGACATATTTTGAGAGTGGTAGCATGCATCAATACAGTTGAAATTGGATTTACCACAAAAAAAATAAGCATTTCTAGAAAGAGTGTCTGATTCGTCACTGATTTTAATTTTAAAAAGTCTATACAGAACCATTTACTTGTTTCATTGGTGTACACTAATCAGTTTCTTGAACCTTTCTTGAAGGGCAGAAATTTGCCATGTTTTTAAATTTGCACTGGGGCATGACTAGTTTTGTGCACAATATTTGTTAAAGAAGCATAAAAGTACATGGATTGATTTATGTTTGAAATTCCTTGATCTTTTACGCTGGTTTGGCCAGTTTCAGAATAATTGGCTAAACTAGTGCAGGCTGGTCCCTGTAGGATTTGACTAATATTATATATTGTAGAAATACTAACTTGCATTTTTTTAAATGAGGATCTTGCTTCACTCAGTTTTTTTTAATGTAGCTTGTCAAAGTTTGCTGATATGTCTATTGTAAACAAAGGAGGTTTAGTGATGATTTCACTTTCAGCTATCTTCAAATAGCCTGTTAGAACAGGACATAAGTATGACTGGCATTGCTATGTTCAGTGTTGTACAGTGGACATGTCTATGTTCTTTTCTCTTAAAAACTAATTATAGAGAACTTTGGCTCTCCATCTCCAAATGCAAATATTTTTTTGAATCACTGTTTTTTTACTACTTTGTCGCAGAAAACAAATATTAGCAATAATTTGGAGTTTGATGTCGCCTTTGCATTTCCAGATTGGTCACTAACAATAATGTTGTCATTTTTTTCATGAAAATATCTGGAAAATAATATATAACTGAATGTCACAAGCAGACTTGTTCAGACTAGTCATCAAAATGTAAATTATTTCTTCATGATTTTAGCAACATAGGAATTGGTAATATTTGCTGAAATTTCATGCCATGATCGTGTAAAAATCACCATAATTATTGATTTGACTAAAACGCATGATTATTCAATAAACAAGGGAATATAAAAAAATTTAAAGTTTATTTATTAGTCACAAATAGGCTTACATTAATACTGCATATGAAATAAATTAGATTTAGGTAAGTATGGCTCTGGTTTTGAATTAAACCTATGTAAGCCAATGTACTGTATGTATTGAGAGATGTTACATAACTTTTAATTAAAAGATCTTCATCAAGTCCAAGAGTTAAGGAAATGAATAATGACTGAAAATGAGAATGGAGTGACAGGGATTTTGCTGGAAGTTTCAAGTTAACATACGTGAACCATTCCATTTGGCAACAAATTTTTACAAGGCCATGAACAGTAGAGCACCAGTTGATCTTTGCCCATCTGCTTTCATTTATTTAATACTTCCAGATTCTTGTGGTTTAAAGCAGTTAATCACTGTCTTCCATATTCAAAATTATATCATACACTTGCCTTTTATCATTGGTGATAAAATTCTAGTGGATATCAGTTTCAGAATTAATGTATAAAAGCAAACAAATGTATGTTCAGGCTCAGTCGACTTCAGATGACTCAGCCCTTGTGTCAAATTGATTTATCATCACTATGTTAGATTTGAAGTAATTTCGATTCTTCTAATTTTTTCATTTTTGCATGCAGTAAGAATCCTATAAATGATATAAAGTGCATAGCACTGAAGGTAATAAAACATTGAATTATTTTTATTTTGAAAAGTTCCTATCGTGATACCTAACCTCTCGCCACTGTTGGCCACACCCAAGAGGTAATCAAACCAGTTGTACTATTTTGTTCATTTAAATGATTGTATTGTTGAGCAATATTGTCCAAGATAAACTTGCTCATGTTCCTATTGCAATATGTAAAAAATATGTAAAACATTCTTAAGCTAATATATTGATTCATTGAGAATGCTAAGCAATGATGATAACCCAAAAATGCTTTGCTGAAACTTTGCAGTAAATTTGATAAGATTTACTGGTAAAATTTGTGTTGCTTTAAGTTAATGAAAAAAAACCACAGTTATTCTCATGGCTTTGCCGTGATTATCTGAGCCAGTCTGAGGTTCAGTTCCCCTCTCTGCTGAATTAACTGAGCACACCCTAAGGTACTCTTACCCAGATTACAATTGGTGCATATAAATTGCATTGCCACTTCCTCACATTGTCTGTTGCTCTGGTTAATTTCTTCTGAGAACCTCTAAACTCTTCATGTAGTCCAGCCTTTGTTTTCTGAAATCTTAAAGCCTTTAAGAGCTCGGTTTGGCATGCCTCAGTAACTGCTTTCTAATATACCATTTATTTTATTTTTTTCATCTTTATGTTGCCCAGCGATATGGCCTTTATCTCTGCAGCTTTCTTATTGAAATACAGGAAAGAAAGAAATTACTGTCTGCAGCTGGCTATTCATCTGGAGCTGTTTATCAAATTCCTGCCTTTTTACTAGCCAAAAATGACCTCTCAGCTAACATAATTTTTTTTGAAAATTGCTATTTGTGGAACATCACTGTCTGCAAATTGGTGACATCATTCCATACAGAGCAGAGGTGAATGCTCTTCAAATATATATTGGTTGTAAAGCACTTTGGGGTGTCCCTGACATTATGAAGGATGCTCCATAAAGGCAAATTTTTCTTTGTTTTTGCTGTTTACCAGTCATTGGTTTAGGTTTGTGTAATGGCTGTGTGTTTTCATTTATATATTTGAAAGACGGTTTTCTTAACTTCCTGTTTTAAGACAGCCCTCAGTATTTATTCTTGAGTCTGCAAATATATTGCTCTAAAACTAACCTCTGTGAAATGAATGATTGTGGTCTGTGGAACTTGTGACAATCATTTTCCTTTCCTCTTGGGATACATTCTTCCCCCATTCACTGTAGCACAATAAAGATCAGGGCTTCAATGTGTGATGATTGTAGATGTGAAACTTTCATTCTGAGGCTCATATATTTAAACTTTCCAACATGTTGTACTGGGATCTGTAACATACTTGAGAAAAATTAGATTCCTATACGACTGTTGTAAGTTTATAGCATAGAAGGCGGCCACCTAGTCTATCCACGGTGCCAGGTTTTTGCTACAGCAATCCAAAATTCATGCCACTGTTTTTGTCTCCTTTTCTGCCCATTGCACTCTATCATGTTTTACATTAAATAATATTCTCCTAACCCTGCTCTTCACCCTGAGTGACAGTCTGAAATTGATCATTTCTCAACACTGATTCTGGAACCAGAGGAAATTGTCTTTCCTGATTAAATATTTCATAATTTAAAATCGACTCTAACTCTAGGCTTGTTCTCTCTTTCAGTAGATTTACTCTCACTATTTCAAATCTCTTGCCAGAGCTGCAATTTCTCAAGGAGTTCTCAAACCATGTATTGTGGACACCACCACACACACACACACACACACACACACACACTCCCCTTAGTGGGGTCATGGGATGAGATTTTGGGGTCTGAAACTTTAATGTTATAATAGTGGCTGTGGAACAGAGACACTGCAGGTACGTCCAGAGACTGGCTCCGAAGTCCCATGGTAGGTGCACCCGATTTTATTTATTTCCCAGCTTGGAGGGGAGGCAAGTGAATGAGCTTTGTAGAGGCAGCATTAGTGACTGCCATATTTTGTCTTGAGGTTTGTTGGAAAGGGTGGGGAGTAAACCTCCAATGACCCCATACAACAATTGACAGAAACTTCTATTGAAACATCTATATGCGGGAGAGCAAGGTGCAGGATCAACCACACTGCCAGACTTTGAAAGAATATGTTGCAACAAGCATGCCCATGTGCCTCATTAGATCCTGAGAGTTAGAAAACACTTTCACAAAATAATTTCATTCTAAAAACAGTTTTTTTTGTATATATGAAGTTTGTGTGAATTTAATAACTAAATATAAATATAGGAAGATAGTGGTATTATCATTGGATTTGCAATCCAGTGACCCAGGATAGTGCTCTGGGGACCCAGATTTGAAATCCACTTTGACAGATAGTGAGATTTGAATTCAATTAAACATCTGGAATTAAAAGTCTACTGATGACCATTGTTGATTGTTGTAAAAATCTATCTGACTCACTAATATCCTTTGGGGAATAAAATCTGCTGTCCATATCTGGTATGGCCTACGTATGATTCCAGACCAGAGCAATGTGATTAAATCTCAAATACCTTCTGAAATAGAGGGCAGTTAAGGATAGGCAATGAAAAAAATGAGTGAAGTACGTGTCCAACTGTCATTTAAAAGTTCTAAAGAAATCTGATTCTACCACCCTTTCACGTAGTGTGGTAATGTATTCCAGATCTTAACAACAATATTCTGAGGAAATATCTTCTCATTTCCCCTTTAGTTCTTTTGCCAATTACAT
This sequence comes from Sphyrna mokarran, assembly GCA_024679065.1. Lineage (NCBI taxonomy): Eukaryota > Metazoa > Chordata > Chondrichthyes > Carcharhiniformes > Carcharhinidae > Sphyrna > Sphyrna mokarran. The sequence continues at coordinate 72,402,342 of JAGIQG010000005.1, forward strand.
TAAATCTATGATTTCTGCTTACAGACCGACAAGCCAAAGAAAATAGTTTCTCCATATTTACTCTATCAAAGCCCCTTAATTTTGAATAGTTCATTCTCCCCTTAACCTTCTTTACTCTGAAAGGAATAAACTCATTCTCTGTGATTCTGTGACATAACTCTCTTCCCTGTTTCATCCAGGTAAATCTGCTCTTTATTCTTCCTGGTATCTTGACATTCGTCTGAATGTAAAGAACCCAGAATTGCACACAATACTTCAGCTTAAGCCCAAACAGAGAGTTGTGAAGATTCAGAATGACTTCCTTGTTCTTGTATTCTATGGCCCTTTTTTCAACACCTCATTTAGGGCGTTCCTTAAAACATATCTCTTTAACCAAGCTTTTAGTCATCCAACTATTTATGGCTTGGTGTCAAATTTTGTCTGATGCTGCACCTCTGACATACTTCAGGATGTTTTTGACGACATTACAGCTACTACATAAATGCAAACTGTTGTTACTCAATTGTTAAGAGGCTTAATTCACAGTGAGTGGGCATATAAAACAATGGTTATAATTGCATTTATGTAGCTAAACTTTTATAATTTTCCTTCTTTTAGTCACATAGAAGTAATGGCTATGCTACTCTAACTGAACTAATTCACATTTATGTTCTAATTCTGTCTCCTGCGTTCCACTCTTGTCTTTTGCTGCCTAATGACACAGTTTCAAAAACCTTCTCTAATCCTCTGCACTTCTTTTCAGTTTTTAGCATGAAAGTGATCAAAGATTTTTTCAAAGCAACAGGCAAGTGAAATTTTTTTGTTTGCTGAGACAAACTATAACAAATTGCTATTAGCATCTTAACTGCCTATTGTCACTTTTTTTTCTTTTTAATATATATGATCTTAAAGGTCCAACATTACAGGAACATTCCCTAAATACCCTCTCAATTCTCTCCAGATCAGAAAATTGCCAATAAATCCTGAACGTGATTGAATAAGCCAGTCATTTAACAACCAGAAATGCAAACCTAACACAGAAGTAGTTTTGATTTTAATAAATTTTAAAAATACATGTCTTCACTGAAACATTTTGTAATAAATTAGTCATAACTTCCGTTTTATGATATGAGATTGAAACTTTGTTAGTTTTTGTCTCTGTGACTTGTTACACACTTTAGACATAAAAGTCTGCAACATATTATTACCTGTGAAAATCCTTTACAGCCACCTCACTCAATGGTATAATGTCTTGCGGCAGATTCATGCATACTAAGGTTGGAATTTTACTGAAGTAATTCGAAGTGCTGAATGAGCGAGAAAATGGGAGATAATCGCACTAGTTTTTTGGGGGGCATTGCGAGTCGCAAACTTATGGCTCTTAGTCCAAAGAAAGGAGCCAGGGTGTGATTCTTGCCAGTGGGGTGGTGGAGCCTAAACTCACCAGGGAAGTTCTCCCGACACCTCCATTCCTGCCCATCCCTCCATCACTTCCTTTACCGAGTTCCCGCCATCCCTGTAAGTCTCTCTCTCTGTCTCTCCCTCTCTCTCTCTTCCCCGTCCACCCCCTCACTTCTGTGCAGTTTGCCTCGCACATCTGTCAGTTTTCCTTATTTGTCTCTCATTTTTCTCCATCTTAATTCTCACTCTTAATGCATTCTCTTTCGTTTCCTCTTCATTCCTCTCTTTATATAGAGACAGAAAGATGGATAAAATGTGTTATCATTGAGATAATAATTGGGCATAACATAAATCAGGTTCCAGGTGTAACATTGTTTGTAGTGTTATTGTTGAAAGCTGAATACAATTTGCTGCACAAGGCACGTTAATGGCAAGTAAAGTTCAGTCAACGTTGGTTGCCGCAAGATCTGCCATCGAAACAATGTTTGGCCTCAACATTAGATTTTTTTGATTAACTTACAATTTTTATTTGAAATTGCTTTTGATGATTGTTTTAAATTAGTTTTTCACTTGTTTGTACTAATTAACTGTTCCTATATCCTGCTTTACCATGATGTTTAGGGTTAATATTTCAACAGAAACCTTATTTACAGAGCAATAACATCCAGTAATATGAATATTTTCTCGTTAATTGCAAAATGTTTAATTTTTTTTAGTTACTTTGGCTATTGAAATGAATCTATTAGTCCTGAAGGATGGTGCAGTTCTTACTTTTAACACTGCACCTCATGGAGGACCAGTTTTGAGGTGCTGGATGCATGGTGGTAGGGTCACACAACATGATGGAGGGTGTTTTTAATGTGAAGACAGGACTTTGTCTCCACATTATTATGACAACAAATGCTATCAAGGACAGTTGCACCTGTGAAAGGTATATCTCCCTCCAAAGTTGGGTAGAGCCTGGCATACTCAATACTCAATAACAGTATTTATGTGAAGTTCAGCCACTTGAGCTAGTGGCTGCACAATGATCCTTCACCATGTCATCAGCATCTTCAGAATTGTGGAAGGAAAAAATGAAATTAAGTAGGGAGGAACCCAGTAAAACCTAAGGGAGCACTGATCATAATATTTGTAACTTCTATTTCCGCACAATACATCTTTCCTATTAGAATAGATCAGAGAATTATGTCTATCTGGCATTAAAAAAGATAATTGACCACAACCAGAGCAACTGGGAATGATGATACCTTTTTAAGCGGGAAGGAAAGCTTTCTGATAAGAATCTTTCGGTTTCTTAAATGCTACACATCACACACTTCATACTATTATATGAGTAAATTGAGAAGGTAAACAGTTATTCTGAAAAGTAAAATGTTGAGGGCATTCTCTGGCCTCACAGCAGTGTGTTTTCTATGACAGGAGGCAACGTGTTGTTTGCCAGTGGCAAGATCTTCTGCTTCCGCAGCTGTCAATGTGATTTCCCATTGGCTGCACCCCACAACACCGGAAAACATATGGTGGGTGCACTGTCAGAGGGACCAGAAGATCCTGCTGGGTGAGCAGCTTGAGAACTCCAGCTGTTAATTAAGCCTCAGAGAAAGCCTGATTTTAAACAAAGGAAGTTCTCAAACATTAAAAATGAAACATTTTACTCGGACATTTTGAAACAAAGTACTTAGGCTTAAACTGTCTTCCAGGTATAAAAAAAGGTTAAATACCTTTTCCTCTTTTGGACTGGGTAATATAGTATAACTGAAATATTCCATTGAAAGTCCGTAGTATGGGTTAGACAACGGTGCACACTTTTTTGCGTTTCTGGAGGATAGATTTGAATCAGCAGAAAAAGACTAATAAAAGCTGTCTCCATTTAGAGATTCATAGTTTAGATGATGGACACATTCAGCATCAATTAGCAAGCAGAAGCATTGAGAATGAAGGAGGCTGTCCATTGTTTGGAGTTGTTGTTGGAGCCTGTTCCTCTCAGACCCAGAATATTGCTGCCAAAATCCCTCAAGATAGTAACCTAGGACCAACTGTCTTCGATATTTCTCTGTCATGAGGTCAGAAGAGATATGTTCACAAATGGATTCATTTCAATTTGCTATTCCTCAGATAATGAAACAGTCCATGCCCGCATGCTGCAAGACTTAGATACCATTCAGGCTTAGATTGATAAGTGGTCAGTAACGTTCTACAGAAGTGTCAGCCAATGACTATCTCCAATAAAATTGAATAACCATTTCTTCTTGACAGCATTACTATCAATGAAACTTGCCCATCAATGTTTTGGGAATATCCAGTGCCTAGAAACTCAACTGGACAAACCACATAAATGCCGTGTCAACAAGTCGGGCCAGAATTGTGCAGCAAGTAACTCACCTCCATACTCTGCCAACTCTCTTTGCCCATCGACAAGGCACAAGTGAAGAGTGTGATGTGATATTCTCTGCTGATTTGAATAAGTGCAGACCCAACAGTATGCAAGAAGCTTGAAACTATTCAGGACCAAGCAACCTGCTTGATTGGCAGCCCATCATTACTTTAAACATTCACTGCTTCTACCATTGGCACACTGTGGCAGCGTATATATCATTTACAAGATGTACTGCAGGATTTTCCAACATCACAATCTTTACTGAATGGAAGAACAGGGACATCAGATGCTTGGGAATACCACCACTGCAAATGTTCCTTCAGGACGCACACTATCCTTCTTGAAAATATATCAATGTTCCTTTTTCCTTCCTAAGCCAAAATGGAACTCTTTCCTTGCAAGCACTATTGTGGACATATCCTTCCTGGGTTAGAGTGGCATCAGAGGTTGGCTTACAACTATCTTTTCATGTGCACTTAGAGGTGGATAATAAATGCTGACCATTACCCACATCCCATTAACAAGTAAAAATATGCACTAAAACCTCATCAAAACTGTTCTCACCGAAAGCAACACACACAGACATTTCAACATGAGTCAGTGGGTGATTATGGCTAGCCACAAATTCTATAAAGCACACCAACATAGTATGGGATATCACTGCTGCTCCTTGCGTTTTATGATGGTGTCCTAGTTTACAGTTGGGGTGTTGGGTATGATGAGACCCAATTTCCCTTTGATTTTTTTTTGCATAGAATACTAAAGTGAGGAAGTTGTGATGAGCCTGTATTTTAAAAAATGGTTTGTCTCAACTGGAGTATTGTCTTCAATTCTGGATTCTATACTTGAGGAAAGATGTGAAGCCTTTGGAAAAGGTACAGAAAAGATGTGTGAAAATGGTTTTGTAGATATGTAATTTCAGTTTAGAGTTAAGATTGGAGAAGCTGTTTTTTTTAAACAAGACAACATTGAGAGGAAGTTTGATAGAGGTGTTTAAAATGATGAAGGTTCTAGACCAAGCTTATCAAGGCCAGGCCCATAGCTACAGTTCAGCCCTCAAAGCTTCTCTATGCAGCTCAATTCTCAATGTTTAAACTAGGTCGATTGAAAGATCTATAAGGATCTTATCCTTCAATCACAGGCCATTTCTCTGCTGCATTTCCACCTGCAAGTGAACCCATCTGCAGCAAATTAGAGAGTGAATTGATCTTTGATTGGACAAGTGGTGAGTGGCTGCTCCTTTACTTTCAGAGTGGGTGCTCTCTCTTAGCCACCTGTGAAGATGCCAGCTAAAGGAGCAAAGAGCCAAGATGGCAGAGTAAGCAGGAGGGCCACAAGAAAAATCAGAGTGCAAGGAAGTAAGTAAGCAAGCGAGGATTTGGGAGAGAAGCGAGAAGTGTGACAACAGGAAGCACCAGGTGTTTGACACTCAGGTGGAGGCTGGGTAGCCCTGGGAGCAGCCAGAAGTTGGAATGATGGGAGTAGTGGAGCTCAAGTAGCAATAACAATAGTTACCCAGAAATTTGAAGAGGGTTTAATTCCTAACTTTTTCTGAGTACTATTTACAGTCATCTGCAGTCTGTGATTTAAATCACATTTTCAGATGTTTCCCACTGTAGGGCAGTTGCCCAGAAGTTTGCATTTCTGGGCAATTGCCATGCGAAGTCTTACCTCTGAAGTTCTGAACGGCATTCGTCAATGCAACTGTAGGTATCCCCCCTCCCCGGCGCATCTTACCTCCCTGCAATCTACATTGGGAAATGTGGCATTCTATTTTCTGAGGTGGGTGAGGCTTTGAACTATAGTTCTTTCTCTGAAGGTGAGAAAGGGACAGAATTTATGAACCTGACTTCTTGTGAACTTTCAAATTTGTAATGCAGCAATTTCACTTCTGGCATTTTGTGTGGCAGGGAAGGAAATATGAATGCTGGTTGTACTTTAGAAAATTATTCATTGGAATGTTATTGTTAGATGCTTTTCTTGGAATATGATGGGGGCATGAATTGATTTTGTGGAGAATGGTTTTTCATATTATGATTGGTGAGAATTAAAGTAAAAGAATGGGAAAAAGCAGAGGCTTAAATATTTATCCAATGAAGAAGAAAATCGATCAGTTGATAGTTATAATACAAACAGTCTAGATATGTGACAGATAAAAAAATTTTGTTTGAGTTATGTTTGAAAGGAAGCTGCCTTTAAAAGCAGAGTTCTATCTCTCAGTTCAACATTATAAAGATAAATGAGTTTGTTCAAGTCTGTGATACCAGTCTGGGTATAAGCCACTCAATCTCATATTTGCATATTTCTGTCTCATTCAAAACCACATTAATTGTACCATCTGTCATTTTTATTAGGTGCCCTCATTCTGCCTCATGTTTTGCACAGCTAGCCTGTGCACTTCCCTTATCAAATGTACAGAGATTTTTTTTGCTTTCATGTCATGCAATAGGAGCAGAGTGTTTTACTGAGAAATAATACAGCTAGTTTCTCGTAACTCTCAGTGGGTTGCAGTGACATTTGAGAGGGATTCTACTTGTGACTTAGCTTTTCAATTAGAGTTGACTTCACCCTCGGAATGAACTCTGTATCCTATGCAATCCCGCATATTTCCGCCTTGTATAGAACAGTAACACATTCCATGATTAAATTATGTGGTGGTGGTGGTGGCATGCTGAGACAGGTGAAAAGTGAGTATCTTCAAATGTCAGGTGGTATTTCTATGTAATGCAGTTTCTGTTATAATTATACTGAATTCATCATAAAGATTCTTTTTACAAAGAGTAATGTTTGTGCTCTTATTAGGAAATCCAATTAAGGCTGAGAGAGATAAGGTTGTTGATTTAAACCCCAAACTATTATTGTGTGAATTAGAAAAGGATTGTCCACCCTTGCTTGCTTAATATTTTTGGGTTCATCCAGCAAATAGTACTTGTATACATGTATGCTTCTACTTTTTTTGGGAATGCTCTCCTATTTGCTTTGCCTATCCTATGAACTCTTCTCTATATTTGAATTTGCTTGATCAGCACAGCCCTGGACCCATGCATTGTTCATTATCGGAAGTATGAGCTAAAAGGAGCTGACATTGTCTCTGCTCAGCAGGGCAGTAGGCCAGTGTCTGTTCTTGATGCATAATTAATTGAGCATGTTTTTGTTGCAGATGGCTGATAGCTAGCAAGGCGTGCTCATGACCATGATGGCTCAGTTTCCTTCAGCCATGAATGGTAAGCAGTTTATTCTTTACTTCACATTGTTTGCAGTGTGATTGGGAGTCGGTGGAGATTTTTCCTCCTCAGGGTTTCCCCTTGAAATTCAGCAGATAGATATGTGCGATAGATTGGTATCAGCTTTTCAGTGAACTTGAAGTAAACAGATGCACACTCTGCAGGCTAAATTAGACAGCATTTTGACATAATACAGTGGTTTAAACAAGTTTCCAACATGTTACGCACATCCAACCTCACAACGGTTTATTAGGATTACACTGTTACACTGTCCATTTCATGCAGGCTAATTCAAGGGAAGTATTATTTCCTTCCCAGCTCCATTTTAATTTTTTTATATATTAGCTTGTCCAGGTACATATTGTTTACTTTTTCCTATCCCATCCTTTGCACTGTTCCCTGTCACAGAAAATGAAACGATGACCTGATTAAACAAGGCAGAAAAATTTGAATTTGTGCATTCCATGACAATAAAAGACATGATCAGTCATAATTACTGTCAAACAATTTCTCTGGTATTGAAAATTGAATTTTATTAGTGTTCAATTTCATTTCTTCAGAATTTAATTAGCATTGTGATTTAAAACTTTTTTCTTGCTTTTTCTGTCTGTGCCTTCAATCACTGTCTGGTAGACTACATGAACCTCAGTGAGGAAATGGTACTTCAGGCTGATTGGCTTGAAAGCTCAGTGTTATTTTCTTATTCATACATGCCACAGGTCCTCTATAGCGGGCACAGCACATGGAATGCAAAATTGACTAGGCACAGAAAAATTGAGTCACGGTAAACTATTGTTTTTAGACTGGAGGGAAGTATGTGCATTTGCCCCTTGGGTTTGATATTGGAACCACTGATCTTTTTGATATCGCTAACCAGGACTTAGGTATACAGGGCATAATGTTAAATCTTATAGATAATGTAAATGTAATCAATAAAGAAGGTGTAAGGAACAGACATCATGAGGACATGGTGAAATAAGCAGACACATGGCAGCTGAAATTTACAAAGAGAATTGTGAAGTGATGAATTTTGGTAGGAAGAATGTTTCCCTTGAAGTTCTGAGAGACCAAAGGAACTGCCTATTCCAATCTTAAATATACTCAATGTTGGAGCATTCACAACCCACTGGGATAAAGAATGTCAAAGAATCACAATCCTCTAAGTGAAGAAATTCCTCATTTCAGTTCTAAATTAACGACCTGTTATCCTGAGACTATGTGCAAATACTTAAGATTTAGAACAACCTCTCATTATCTACTCTGTTAAGTCTCCTCAGAATCTTGTATGTCTCAATAAGATCGAATTTCGTTCTTCTAAACTCCAGAGAATATAACCCCAATTTATTCAGCTTCTCATCGTGGGATGATGACCCAGGAACTAAACTTGTGAACCTCCTTAAATGCAAGTGTACCCTTCCCTTCCAAAGCTCTGCACAGTACCCTGTATGTGGTCTTAACAAAGGCATATACAAATGTAACAAAACATCCACGTTCATAAACTCAAGCCCCTCGTAATGAAGGCTAATATGCCATTTGCCTTTCAAATTGCTTGCTATACTTGCCTGCTGACTTTGTGTTGCTTGTACAAATACATCCAAGTCTCCATGTACATTAACATTTACAAGTTTCACATGTTTTAAAAAATATTCTGCTTACTATCAAAGTAAATAACTCACACTCTCTGCATTATACTTCATCTTCCACTTTGTTGCTCACTCTATACCTAAATCAGTCTATATCTCTTTGCAGCCTCTCTGTGTCCTCAGAACTTACATTCCTACCCACCTTTGCATCATCAGCAAATTTGGATGCATGACTCTCGGCCTCTTTGTCTAAGCCATTAACATATATTTTAAATAGTTGAGGCTGTTGCATTCCAGTAAGTGCAACCTGCCAACTTGAAAACACCTATTTAACCCTACTCTCTGCTTACTGTTTGTTAACAAATTCTCCCTCCATGCTAATATATTAGCACAGCTCCAGGAGCCCTTTTCTTGCAGAGTAACCTTTTGAGTGGAATCTTATTGAATGTGAATGAAATAGACTGATTTGTATTTTGTGCTAAGAATGAAAGGAGTCATTATTAATATAAAATATCAACCAAAAAATCTTGGTTATCATCATACAGTGTTCTGGTGTAGTGGTGAGTGCAGGTTAGATTTCTTGGCTCTTGTTACACCTAGAGCTGAAGTTTTCATGTGAATTCAGCACTTAGAATTTTTTTGGGAGAATTGCCCCCATGTTTTATATTTTCCATTGTACAAGTTGAATAGACATGTAGGAGTGTTCTTTTCTACCAGTGGATTAGATTTAATAATGCATACCTGTGAATTCTTACCAGTTTGTGTTTTGACTATGTTTTTGGAATGTTTCCGAATATATCATCTGCTCCTTCCTTGTGTTAACTATTTTGAGCTCCGCTCCCTTTCTTAATTATAGCCCTTAAGAAAGGGATGATAAGCTGATGAATGTATCTCTTTGTTGCTTTGTGTTTATCTGCACCAACATTTGGATAGTGATAGGGATGCTGTTAATGAGCCATGAATAAAAATAGCAGGTTTTTTTATAATGTCTAGAGCTGCATTTTAAACAACAGGTGTGAGCAGGATCCAAGAAAAAAGTGTGGCTTCTGGATGTTTTCAGTATATCATTTGAGTGGGAATATTTTTCTTTGTTCTTCTGTATCCTCATAGTAATCTATCCCTCAACCAATATCACTCAGAAAATAACAGACAATCTGATCATTACTTTGGTGCCAATTGTAGAAGCTTGTTGCACGTAAATTATCATACAATCATAGAATCCCTACAGTGTAGAAGGAAGCTATTTAGTCCATCAAGCCTGCACTGACTGCAATCCTACTGTATCCCCATATATTTACTGTCCTAGCACCCCCCTGGACACTAAGGGGCAATTTAACATGGCCATGTCACCTAACCTGCACATCCTTGGAGTATGGGAGGAAACTGTAACACCCACGGGAAGAATATATAAACTCCACACAAACTGTGACCTGAGGCTGGAATTGAACTCGAGTATCTAGCACTGTGAGGGCAGCAATATTAGCCACTCTGCCCATTAACTGCTGCATTTCCTACATTACAGCAGTAACTACAATGAGTGTTTACTTTCCTGCAGAGTGCTTTAGGACACCCTGCGATTGTGAAATGCACTATAGAAATGCAAACTTTTTCTTCTGATATATATTGTTTAAGATATGTTCAATGAATGTTACATAACAATTGGAAATGCGGTGACTATTTTTTTAAAAAAGGTTGCATAGTTTTAAAGGGTCATAAATTCATTACTTGATTACGAGTGATATGTACATCTCCTCTCTGACTACCCTGAAGCTTCTACATTTGCCAATCTTGAACCAGAAAATTGGGACATGGATTTTCTGTGGATGAAATCACTTTTTATACTTATTTCTGGAGAAATGCAGCCCTGATGATTTAGCAAACACTGTGGAGTTGAAAACTGTTCCTCTACAAAATTATAGGTGGAACCTGCAATCTACAGTCCCTGATAAAGTTTGTTAACATTTGTCAATATGTTCAACAACAAGGAAGCATATTAATATTCAGGCAATATAAGATGTAGACATCTGGGAAATGAAAACTCTAGTCACTTAGTTGGTAGTTAATCATGTCTTGTGTACCAATGATGAGGGGATCCATGGCTCAAAAAAAAGTTCAACATTCCATTAATTTCTAATGCTGATAATTTTCTGTTAAACTGTGAAAAGAAATTTAAGAATTATTAATTTATGCAAAATATATTACGAGTTAGATACCTAGTACATTTTTGAAGTGTGCAAATAAATTGCCTTAAAATAAAGTTTTGAAGTGTGGATCAGGAACATGCTAAATAGCTTTTTAGTTTAATGGTCGATTTCAAGTTCCATTTATGCCACAAAGACAATCTATAAACTTTAAAATGGATATAGCTGTTCAAAATAAAAGTTAGCTCATCTTAAAAGGAATGATGCATTAAAGTTCTTAAAATTGTTCAATTCTTAGTTAATTATTACACCTTCAGTGACTCCTCCCTTACTTTAATTCTTGTTACAGCAATGACTTCTCTGCCCTTTTCCTGAAGGTGTTAATATTTTGCTGAAGCACAATTCCACAAAATCCCAATGCCTTCTGACATGTTGCCCCACCATTATTCCTCATTTATGAGTTTTGAAAGATATTGGCAGGTTAAGTCAACTGCAGAAGGTTTCACAGTTGAGCTCAATAGCCATGGCATCCATTTCCATTTGGATAACTGGATTATCACAGCTTGGAACAAACTAACTCAGTTTTGCAGCCAAGTATGACAGGTTTACTACAGTGGAGGACATTTGAGAGGAGTAGAGAAGTCTGCCTGGAAAAGATGTACCCAAAAGATGCCCACTTTATTCCAAGAATAACAAGGATGTTCTCCAATGTCCGGGTCTGCAATATCACTTAAACAAATCTGATCACCTGGTCAATTAACTCATTGCGGTTTGTGGAATCTTGCCTCATAAATTAGCTGCTGTACTTGACTCAGTGGAAACCATGGCCACGATTCTCCCATTGCAATCTGCAACTTTTCTGCTGGGTCACAGTGGGAGATGAGCCTCTGCGGCCTCGAACAGGGATTTGTGCGTGTGCTGGGAATGCATGTGCATCACCCAGAGTTGGCAAATAGCAGCCAATCAGATCATGCTGGAAACCAGTGGGAAGACAGGTTAAATCTGTTTTTAAGCTATTTTAAATACGCATATTAGGTAATTATAGGGATCTCTCCCACCCCACCAGGAGTACTTCATTCTGGTGGCATTCAGACTATGTCCCCATGTTAGAGGATCCCTTCAGGAATAAAAAGGGGGCCAATCGGGGTCCCTATTGGCTCGGGCAGTGGGGGCTGATGCTCCCTGGGCATGGGCACTCAATAGGCATATTAGCATTGCCTAATGGACAGTGCCAAAGGGACAGGTCTATCGTGGATGGGGCCTAGGAGTAATCGGTGATGGTGGAGGGTACTGCTGTCACTCTGCAGACAGAATCAGGAATGGAGGGAGGGCAGCAATTGGGACGGGCTTCTACAGTGCACAGAATGCAGAGATTCAGGTGAGAAGCTGAACCGACAGAATTGTCAATAATTAGAAAACTGTTTTCCTGCAAATTCAGCATTTTTGGGAGAATTGCCCCTCCCATGATTAGATTTTGAAGTAACTAATTGACTGTAAGTCGCACTAGAATGTCCAATGGACTTGAAAGATACTATATAAATTCTAATTTTTTCTTTTTCATATTTAAAGATTCTATGATTCTGTTAAGGTGGGATGTGGATCCGGATAGACTGCTCTTTCAAGAGCTGATGCGGACTTGATAGACTGAATGACTTCCTTCTGCACTGACAATTCTGTGATTCTGTTGTGTATGCAATCTACTAGAAATTTAAAAAAAAATTGGATTATTTTGCATGCTGAAGAATGCACAATCATAAAATAATATTTTTGCTCTATACCAGACATCTTTCTAGTGCTTCATATTAAGAACACTTCTCAGTAGTATGAGTGTCTCTCAGAACAATCTGCACTCTGTGCAAACTGATTTGTGACAGTGCACTGAAAATATATGTAATGTGTTTTTGTTCAGGATCGGACAGATATTTATTTTTATTCACTTATGGGAGTTATAGAACCATCAAACCATAGAAACGTTATGAAGCAGAAGGAAGTCATTCAGCCCATTGTATCTGCACTGGCTGAAAAAAACACTAGTTTACTTCTAATCCCACCTTCTCAATCCCATATTCTTTACCCTTCTCTTTCACTTGCCTGAAATTCCTTTATCATATTTTTGCCCTTCATTAAGCCAAATTTCCATTATAGTGATGATATAATGCTGCCAAGATCTATCCATATCCTGAGCTCATTTGTTTGCGTTTAAATATATACTTTTTAACATTGCCAATTCCCTGTGCTGTGCACTTGCTGACTTGTGTTTTGCAGAGCAACTCACCAATTTTCTGTCTCCCTCACTCTCTCTGTATTTGTCTTAACTGAATCTGTCTTTAGGCTCCCATTACCCAGCCAATCTCGTTTTCTGAGGAAGGATGTTCTTGCTCTTGAGGGAATGCAGCAAAGGTTACCGGGCTGATTCCGGGGATGGCAGAACTGATGTATGAGGACAGCTGATTAGACTAGGATTGTTTTCACTGGAGTTCAGACAAATGAAGAGGGAATGTCATAGACACTTATAAAGTTCTAACAGGACTGGACAGGGTAGGTGCAGGAAGGGTGTTCCCGACGGTGGGAGTGTCCAGAACCAGGGGTCACAGTCTGAGGATACTCGGTAGATCATTTAGGATAAAGATGAGAAGACATATGTTCACAGAAAGTGGTGAGCCTGTGGAAATCATCACCACAGGAAATAGTTGATGCCAAAACATTGAATGTATTCAAGAGATAGCTAGATATAGCACTTAGGGGGAACCGAATCAAAGGTTATGGGACAAAAATAGGATTAGGCTATTGAATTGGATGAACAGTTATGATCGTAATGAATGGCAGAGCAGCCTTGAAGGGCTGAATGGCCTTGTGCTGCTCCAATCTTCTATGTTTCTATGTAAACCAATCTTCTTGCAAAGACGTTTGTCCTTGTCCTGTTCAGATGTAGACCACCAAGCTTGAGGATATCCCCTTATCCAGAATTGGTTTCAATGCCTCAGAAATCTGAACCTCTCCCCACTGAACCATCTCTCCAGCCAAGCATTCATCTGGCGTATTTTCCTATTCATATACTCACTCAGATTTGGCCTTGGGTGTAATCTGGAGATTACCATCTTTGATGTCCTGCTCACTAATCTCTTTCCCAGCTTCCTGAACTGCAGGACATCATCCATTTTTCTCCCTATGTTTTGATACCAATTTGGACTGTCACTTCTGGCTGTTCATCCCCCTACCAAACAAAGGATGTTCTGCAACTGTTCCATGAACCATGAACCCTTGACCCTGCCAAATGAAAAGTTATAAGGATATGTCCAAGATTGTCCAAAAGCAAGGAGGCGTTAATGCCTTTGACTGGGGAGGAGAAGGCTGTGGATGACTTGGTATGGCTCCAGTTGGTCCATCAAGGCACAAACCACTATGAGACTTGACAGCGAGGCAGAAGGGGAGATGCAGAAGAAAGAGAGGGAAGCCAATCTAGGGCTGAAAATTCCAGTCTGTCATGCAACTGCGCGGTCCCACTTGAACTTGGGGCTCCCGAATTGGACTCCTCAGTCATCTGAAAAGTCACTAAACTTGATTGATGTCATCCTTGATTTTGAAGTACCACAACCAATGACAACAAACTTGTAGCTACCATCATCTAGGCAAAGAACAGTATTCCATCACATTCCTAATTTGTGCTTTGTAGATAGTGGTAAGCTCTTTGGGGAGTGAGAAGATGAGTTACTTGCAGCAGAATTGCAGCAAATTCTTAACTGAATTTGTTGTGATAGTATTTACGTGACTGGTCCAGTTTGGCTTTTCCCAATGATAAGCACCAGGCCGGCACAGTGAAACAGTGCTTAGCACCCTACCTCACAGCACCAGCGACCTGGGTTCAATTTCCCACATCTGCATGGGTTTCCTCCAGCTGCTCTGGTTTTCTTCCATGTTCCAAGGATATGCAGATTAGGATGATTAGCCATGTTAAATTGCCTCATAGTTACCCAAGATGGATTAGCCATGGGAAATGACGGGATAGTGGACCTGGGTACGATGCTTTGTCAGAGGGTTGGTGCAGACTCGATCGACCATATGGCCTCCTTTTGCAGTGTAAGGATTTGATGGTTCTATGTTGATGATGGGAGCTTCAATTTTGGTAAAGCCATTGAACATCAAGGGCAGTTGGTTAGGCATCTTTTTGGAGATGATTGTTGCCTGGCACATAGAGGTTTACAGCATGGAAACAGGCCCTTCGGCCCAACTTGTTCATGCTACTGTTTTTTCTTTAAAACCCGTAAGCTAATCCCAATTGCCCGCATGTGGCCCATATCCTTCTGTACCCACCATACCCATGTAACCATCTAAATCCTCTACTACCATCTCTGGCAGTTGGTTCCAGACACTCACCACCTTCTGTTTGAAAAAACTGCCCCCTGAACCCTTTTGATCTCTCTCCTCTCATCTTAAACCTATGCCCTCTAGTTTTAGACTCCCCTATCCTTGGGAAAAGATATTGATTATCTAGCTGATCTGTGCCCCTCATTATTTTATAGAGTTCTAAAGATCACCCTCAGCCTCCTACGTTCCAGAGGAAAAACATCCCAGTCTATTCAGCCTCTCGTTATAACTCAGTCCAGTAAATACCAGTAACATCCTAGTAAATCTTTTCTGCATTCTTTTTAGTTTAATAATATCGTTTCTATAATAAGGTGACCAGAATTGCACACAGTATTCCAAGTCCTGGAAGGATCCAGCAGATTGCTGGCCCTTTGCACAGATACTGGAGTCATAGTCATAGTCATAAAGGATTACAGCATGGAAACAAGTGGAATACTTTATGCAAATGTTACTGAGTGATGATCAACATGATCAGCCTGATTGAAATCACAAGATTAGCTAATCTCTTTCCAAATATAATGCAACCTTTGATGTGAATCATGAGAATTGTTCATTTTTTTCTCCAATTCTGGAACAGTAAAGTTTGAAGATTTAAAAATAGATCCCTAACATTGCATCTTTTGAATTAGTTTGATTCCATCCACACTCCCTCTTCATAAATAAGAGCATAGAACTCATTAGGAAAAAAATTAATTTTGAGGATTAATCATGTAACTGATTTAGACAATTTTGAAAATGTCTTTTGGTTTGAAATTGTAATTTTTTAAGTCAACCAATGGCATAGAAATATGCTATGATAAATCACTAATGAGGGACAATCAATCACCTGTTTCTCTTTTGGGATGCGTTGCTCCCCTTGGAGCAGAGGGGAAACTTAACATTGGTGTTCAAAATCATGTTTTTGACAGAGTAAATAAGAAATTGTTTGCAGTGGCAGGAAGTGTCAATAAAGGAAGGTTTGCCTTTATAGAATGCCTTTCCTGACATCCCAAAGGAAACCCCAAAGTACTGCACATACCGTGAACTATCTAGGTACTCGAAGGATCTGGATTTCTGGTAAGTGGCAAAAGAGCCTGGGCAAAATCTTTTTGAATATTGAAATATTGTGATCTGCAATACATTGCTTGAAGGAGTGGTGAAAGCAGATTCAGCAATAACTTTTAAAATAGATTTGATTAAATATTTGTAAAGGAAACACTTATAAGATAAACAGTAGTTAAGTGGAGCTAAAAGGTCTCAATAGATGCAATGGGCTGAATGGCCCCCAAATGTGTTATATCATTCTGTGATTGTAAAGCATGCTGTGACGTTAGGTGTTAATCCACATTAAGGAGGACAAGTGTCTGGTTTTATGGCGCAGCACCAATCCCTTAAAAGTACAGGATTCTTTGAGTTTTGTCATACTTTCATGCCATCAGTAGAAAATGGAAAATATTCCATATTGACCTGACTGTAAAGTTTAGTAGTTCTGTACATAAATTACTGGGAAGTATCCCCCTACACATATGAAGTCTTCTCAATCAGGCTAGTGTTAGATCTCATTTTTGTAAACTGCTTAACTGGAGAATTTACAATCTAGTTTCATTGCCTTTGGTATCTGTCAGATGTATTTGCAGTATTGTTAACTAACATAATTTTGCACTCTTGTTTTTCTATTGCACTGCAGAAATGTTCTGTTTCTTCACATCTTTATGAAAGGATTAGAGGTCCAATTAATGCTTTGTTCTTGAAAGCAAGTGCAAGATGTTTGTACCATTAATAATTGCTTTGCTTTGAACTTTGTTTCTGATTTTTCCCAAGACTATGACTTCACGGATGTTGGGCATAAAGTGTATGGTCATTAAAAGCAGTATCTATTGTATTTGTGAGAGAAATCCAGAGGAAAGCAGTGATGGTAATTTGGACTATTTTTTAATCACAGTTCCATTCAGAAATGTAGCTGCAATCCTACCAGTGATAACACTTTCAAGTTTATTTAAGCTGTGAATAAGGTCACTCACCATGGATTTTTTTTATGATTAACACAATGTTGAGAATTTTGAATTTTAGGTATTGAAGGGCTGAGTGTCGATGCAGGTCGACAAGAACAGAGAGGAGTTGCAGAATACAGGCAATAGAGGTTTCCATGAGCTGAAGTTTAAAGAGTGTAGGATGGGAGAGCAACAAGAATAGTATCAGAGTAATTAATTCAAAGTTTTCAAAGATTTGACTAAGGATTTCAGTGGCATGTATGCCAAGGTGGGTCTGAATCGTCAAAAAAGTCACGTGGTGAAGGACAGACTCAATCTTTACACACTTTTATTAGCATTTCAAACATGTACTTGTTGTTTGTCCATCGCCATCGATGAGGACATCAACACCATTAGTCATTTTGAGGCTGGACATGGTTTGTCTAAAGATGAGTGATCAGGCTAATTCGGGCACGGGATGTCCTGGCACATATTGGACAGACTTGTCTAGGCACTGTAGTTGTTATGCTGGTGGCTCTGACTTGTGCAGCTCATGCTTAAATTGTGCTTCAGCAATGCACCTTGCTTTGTAAGCTTAACAGGCCTTGTGGATGAGGCAGCGCCAGATAGCTTATGCCAACATTTCCCAGGTGGTAGTGTCTATGTCAAGCGACTTCAGGGAGGCCTTGAGTGTGTCTTTTGAAATGTTTCTTCTGCCCTCCATGCAAGCATCTTCTAACAGAGTTCCCCAAAAAGGAGCAGCTTGGGTATGCGCTCGTCTGACATTTAGATGACATGACCTATTCACTGGTTTCTGTGCTCTCATCACCAGTGTGTAGACTGATGTTAGACTTGTCCTAGAGAGAAATTTAGTACCTGGTACTTAGTCTTGCTGTCTGATGTGTAATATTCTGCGAAGAGAAATCATGTGGGAATGATTGAGCTGTCTTGCATGCTTCCAATACACAGTCCACGTTTCACAGGCATACAGGAGAGTAGTGAGTACCACAGCATTGTAGACCTTCAGTTTTTTTGCTGGGCTGATTCCTCAATGTTCCCATACAGTGGAGCACAATCTACTAAAAACAGAACTTGCTTTTGCTATTCTGCAGTTAATTTCTGTATCAATAGTCACTCCTTGGGAGAGAGTGCTGCCAAGATAAGTGAACTGATCCACTGCCTGTAGTTTCTGCTCTTTTGATTGTGATTATGGGTTCTGTGTATGGTGCATGAAGAGCTGGCTGGTGCATGACTTCAGCCTTTTTAATGGTGATGCTGAGTCCAAAGTTGTCACAAGCTGTAGAAAATTTGTCCGTACTGATTTACATCTCTGGCTCTGAGCCAGCATAATGTAGAGATGCTGGCGTTGGACTGGGGTAAACTCAGTAAGAGTCTGGCAACACCAATTTTAAATCCGACCGATTTATTTGATAGTAAATCTGCTTGCTTTCGGCCTTTGTAGCCTTCGTCAAGCGAATGAGGTGTTCTGGTCTCCAAAAGCACACATATCAGCACAGACAGTTTACAGATTGCTGATTAGAATGCGAATCCTTACACCTAACCTGCTATTCAAGTCTTAAAGTGGCTAACAATGTGGGTGGAAGGAATATTGAGCACAGGTTAGAGGGATGTGTATTGTCTCCAGACAGCACAGTAAGTGAGGTTTTTTGCTAACCCAGGCAACTCATGGGGGTGAGTTGCCTGTGTGCAGGTCCACGACTACAGCTGCCATCGTATCCACACAGTGATTCATCACTCATCCATTACCACAGGACTTCAAAAATTGAACAGGACAATGACGATGATGGTATCGAGACTAGCACTTGATTTGGATTGAAGTGAAGTTGCACAGTGTCGGCCTCACTCTTTCTTCCCAATTCCCATCTGGATCCAGTGACAAAATAAGAGTCAAGACGGTTGGAGATGGGAATAGGTGCAGTGGGTGACCAGGACGTCTTCTGTGTCTTGTCCTGCTCTTCGCGTTTCACGACGCTTGCAGAGACCACCTTCTTGACCTTTGGACCTTACATTGGTCCCGTCTGCTCAATCCGCCTGAGTCTGTCTTCACATGCTGGGATAGACATCTCCCTTTCTCACTAAGAGTTGTGAACAGTCAGCTACCCTCACCTGATTTAGCCAGCTTGCCAAAGCCGTTGCCCGGGATGTGGTAAGCTCTCGCATGCAAACAGTTATGGGGAGCCATAGGTGAGAACTGAGTGCCAGGTGGGGACAAAGGGTGGACAAACCGCTCTGAAAAGGATACAATATGTTCTCTCACCAGAGGTATTACACCCCCCCCCCCCCCCCCCCCCCCCCACCCCCCCCCCCCCCCCCCGACACCTCATACACCCCAACATGTACCTACTAATCCAACAACTACAGGTTTAGTCTGTTGCAATTTGTAGGAGAATAAGTGAATCCACAGTTCAAGCACACAACTGAATACAATTAATATATAGTTAACAGAGAGCTCAGCCCTATTGATGAGTTGGAAGATGGCAAGGGTATGGGATCGGAAGCTTAACTTGAGGTCCAATAGGTCCTAGAGATTATGAACAGTCAGCTTCAACCTGAGGCAGTGACTTGGAGTCCATGGCAAAGGTACACAGTTTAGGTGCTACATGCAATGACTTCAGTCTTCCCAATGATTAGCTGGAAGAAAGTGACTGGGGATTGGATAACTAGTTTGACAACATAGAGACAGTGAAAGAGGTTAGAGAGAGGGTGCAAAGTTTGAATGCTTTTGTTCAATCCCCACCGCAATATCAGCAGCATCAGTCTTAAGTCAAGCTATATAGGGATGGAGATTCATGCTATGCAATTTCAGGGCAGCCGTAATTTAGGCTTAAAACATTAAGATGCAAATATGTAATAATGCCAATCATTTCCAAGTATGTTCCCTCCCTACCAGCACTGAGTGTTACCAATACCACATGGACTTCAAGAAAGTGGCGGAACGTCTCCTTTTCAAGGGCAGTTAGAGATAAGCATTAAATGGTGATCTAGTCAATGACACCTGCATCTCAGAAATGAATTTAAACATTTTGGTTTCAGTTAATTTGTATCAATACATATTAATATTGAGTCTTTCAGATACAGCATTTAAATACTGCAGCCAAATAAATACTTCTAACATACAGTAACTTTTAATTGAACAGTTTTGACAACTATTTTACAGACTTCAAGGTTTGACAAACAATAAGTGACACAAACAACCATACTATCTATTTTTAATTGTGTTGCTTGAGGGACAGAAAGGTTATCTGGGACATGGCAGAAGCACCGTGCTTTTATTTGAATAGTGTCATATGATCTTTTACATTTATTTGAGAGAGCCAATGAGTTTTTTTGTCTTCTTTGAAAAACTGGCGCTTCATCAGTGCTACACTCAAAGTTTCTGGAATGGGCTTAAACCCACAATTTTCCGACTTCAAGGTGTTACCACTGATCCAATGTAATGTATGTAACTTATAGAGACTGTTCACTTGCAGAATGCAGGCAGTATTAGAATAGACGGGCCTGAACTTCCTGACTACAGTACAGATAAAATCATCTTTGACGCATGCATCATTGTTAAGGTCAAGTTTGCAAGTTGTTTGGTTACATAATCAGCATTCAGGCATTGTTAATACTGTAAACACCAACACTAATTAAATGTTCATTCAGGAAACTTGTCATTTGTTCCATACCCTAGTTGGCACATAGCTGTCTGTAAGAGGACAAATATTGTCTCACTTGCATTATGGCTAATCTGATGTGGTCCACGTTTTCAGTAGAATGGTGGCTGTGTTAAAATTAATATCATGACAGCTCGACCCTTGAAAATGCCAAGCAATAATATATTTTGTCCTTTCAAGTGTGAATTGTCCCTGCAAATTACATTTTGAGTTAGTTATTACATAAGAATCAATACTACCAGTTGCACTACTTGTTATACATTGACAATGCATTGCTTTAAGTGAGGTTTTCCTTTTTGATATCACTGTGCCAAATGGACTCAGTGGCAGTATGGTGATATCATTAAAAGACAGCCTCCATTCTTGTCTGTCATCCTGCATTACTCAAAGTTTCCATTCAAAGTTATGGTTGGATCAGCAAATAACAAGGTGACCCAGTGATTCATGAACACTGTTATGCAAACTGAAATTCTGTGACCATTTTCTTGAATAGCATTGTTTTTCAGTAAATAATGTAATATGTCAAAACACGTGAGAGTATTATGGGCACCTTGGAACGGAAGAGTGCCTGAAATGGCCATAACTCTCAAATATAATAATGGTGATGTAAAGCAATATTATCTCAGAAGAATTACTTGCTTTTAGGTACAATAATTTTTTTTTTTAGAGAAATAAAATAACAGATATTGTACAAGAAAGCTAGTGAAGAGTAAAAGAACATTGTTCCAGTGACAACAAAGAAATGTGAATTTGTTTTTATTAATAAATAGATTTCCAAACAAGTGGAGCAGGTTGTAACTCCAATGTGTTTGTGCAAAAATAATTTTCTGTATATTTCAATTGAACCCCCCCACCCCGATATCACCATTTTTTTTCCTGAAAAGCGAAAATAGAATTGGTCATCAGAGTAAATTTGATTATCTATTATAATATTTTATTAAAAAATATAAACTTTGAAGGAGAAGGTCCTGCCTTGACGTTTAAAAACCATTACATACTTTGATGGTGAGAAGACCTCTCATGGTGGCATATCCAAATTTCCAAATGACATCTAAGAAGTAAAGTTTATTAGTCATAAGTAAGGCATATATTAATACTGCAATTAAGTTACTGTGAACTTCCCCCAGTCACCACAATCTGGTGCCTGTTCGGGTCAATGCACCTAACCAAGTATTTCAGACTCTCAGGGGAAACTGGAGCCCCTGGAGGAAACCCGCGCAGAACATGGGGAGAATGTTCAAACTCCAGACAGTGACCCAAGCTGGAAAGTGAACCCAGGTCCTGGCGTTGTGAAGCATCTGTGCTTACTTCTGTGCCACCTCTGATATAGTCCCTCATTGAAGTTGTTTTTCAAACTCAAATCTGTGTCAAATCAAGGCAAGCTTTGGAAATAGATTAGAAACTGTCTGCAAGATGGGAAGAAATGATTCACATTGATGAAGTTCATAAGTTTTGTAAGAGGACAAATATTCAATGCTCACTGTTGTGCAGTTTCTCAGTTGCGTAAGTAATCTGGACTCAGAAACTTGATGTATAATGGTCAGCTTCACTCATGGCACCAAATTGAGAGGGGTAGTGGATTTAGAGGAAAAAACTTTGAAATTCTAGAATGGTTAGAAGAAAGTAAGTGTTCAGGTGAAACATTGGGAAGTTAAATGTAATGCAAATAAATGGGCTTCCCAATTGAGTGATGGAAGTGAATTGTTGCATTTGGGATGGAGGACTGTAAGATGCTTTTGGATGGATGCATTAAATAGCTTGAATGATCTTTCTCACACATAATTGATTATCTTATGATATTGCAAGCTTTCATTGGTTTTATTGCAAATGCTATCTCTACACATACCCGCCTGAAATTTTTACTTGGTCGTAGTTATATTTGTAACTTGCTCAGTCATTTATTGGTTTGTTAGCTTTGTAAAAGTTTTCTTTTTCATATTCTTTCTTTTGCCAATGTCTGACTGAGTTGACCTCATCAACGTGTTAGCCATTAATGCCAAAGATCTATACTATATCACATCAGACATGTAAATCACAGTCAAATAAGACAAAAAAAAGTTTTAAATATTACTTTGTTTATCACATTTAAAACTTTCAGTCAGCCATTCTTATCCTTCCAGAAGTTCTTGCTGTCCAGAACATAGTGCAGTTCTATAGCAGTTTTCCGTGTAGACAAAGATTTGTTGATAGTAATTACAATAATATTTTAGAGTGACATTCTTCATTATATCCCAGATGACCTCTAATCATAATGTTCAATTTTGAACCTGGAAAATGGTTTTCGAAAAGGTTATTGTTACATGGTGCAATTAAATTTCAGCATTGGCTAGTATTGCCAATCATTTTGAATTGTTACATATATGGCACAGAGACTCTAACTTTTCTGTTCCAGTTTACTGTCAGAGTCTGAAAGACATGGTTAGGTGCATTGACTCGAACAGGCACCGGATTGTGATGACTGGGGGAAGTTCACAGTAACTTAATTGCAGTATTAATATAAGCCTTACTTATGACTAATAAATATACTTTGAATTGATATTGATCTGTTTTTTTCTACTGTTTAATATGTAAGGGTCATTTTGCATTTGAAGCATGATTTGTCATCACTGTTGTGATGTGGCCTTTTTAGGTAAACAATTAGGAGTATTTGAATCTCACATGGCAAACACTTGGATTTCTTCAGCAATTTCCAACAATTGCTTAGTAGCTTTAAGAATGGATTAAAAATTTTTTAAAAAATCCATAGAATTGAATTCATGTTGAAGGGGTTTCTATGCTTCAGGTGATAGTTAAATTTGCATTATAGCTACGGTGACACTGCAGAAATTATAAAGACTTGACTTAAGATATCTGTACTCTTCATTGTATGTTAGGATAGCACAGTGGTTTGCTATTTAAGCATGTTTTTACCATTGAATGTGCTTCTACCACCACCTTTCTAAGTAGATGCAAGTTTATGTGATGGCCATGGCCATTATCATTGAGTGTACAACAGCGCGTCGTTGTGCAGCCTTGGGCAAATGATTGTAGAAGTTTTCTTCCCAGTTCCTGAAGTGTTCAGCTGAACTGAGTCTGAAGCAAGTGATCATCGTCAAAGGTTTGGCCAGTATTATTGAATTGACTAATTGGAGATGTGGGACCAGAGTTTTCGAATGACTGTTGGTATGAATGTTTTGAAGAGGAAGGATGAAATCATGGCTAACGTTGCCTGTTATTTAAAGAAGGAGTCACATATGCTTGGCTTCACACTGGCAAAATGTAACTGAATGCTAGGGAATATTATTGGTACTAATTTAACTGTGAATGTCTTACGCTGTTGGAGGAGTTGTAAGTGCTTCATGTGCAAAGACTGAGGGCTCAGGTATGAAGATCTTGCATGCTTCTATGTCATATCACAGTGGTGTCACTATGATGTGGAGGATATAAACATAAAATTGCCGACAACACTAAGCAGGTGTGATTTGATTTGATTTATTATTGTCACATGTATTAACATACAATAAAAGTATTGCTTCTTGTATGCTATACGGACAAAACGTCCCATTCATAGAGAAGGAAATGAGAGAATGCAGAATGTAATGTTACAGTCAAAGCTTAGGTGTGGAGAAAGATCAACTTAATGCAAGATAAGGCCATTCAAAAGCCTGACAACAGCAGGGCAGAAGCTGTTCTTGAATTCGTTGGTACGTGACCTCAGACTTTTGTATCTTTATCCCAAAGGACGAAGGTGGAAGAGAGAATGCATGGGGTCCTTAATTATGCTGGCTGCTTCGCTGAGGCAGCGGGAAGTGTAGATAGAGTCAATGGATGGGAGACTGGTTTGCATGATGGATTGGGCAACATTCACGACCTTTTGTAGTTCCTTGCGGTTTTGGGCAGAGCAGGAGCCATACCAAGCTGTGATATAACCAGAAAGAATGGTTTCTATGGTACATCTGTAAAAGTTGGTTAGTGTCATAGTTGACATGCCAAATTTTCTTAGAGTAGAGGCATTGGTGGGCTTTCTTAACTATAGTGTCGGCATGGAGGGACCAGGACAGGTTGTTGTGATGTGGACACCTAAAAACTTGAAGCCCTCAATCCTTTCTGTGATTGATTTAGACAGGAGCATGTTCTGCTTTACGCCTCCTGAAGTCGATGACGATCTCCTTCATTTTGTTGACATTGAGGGAGAGATTATTGTAGCTGCACCAGCTCATCAGATTCTCTATTTCATTCCTATACTTTGTTTGAGATCCGACCCACTATGTCATCAGCAAACTTGAAAAGTGAATGTGGTAGCATCAATAATTAGGAGCGGAGTTAATGGCCGCAATTCTCTTATCCCGCTACATTTAGTTTTTAGTGCAGCAGGCCAGGAGATTCTCATATCGGCCAATTTGTGGGATTTGCACAAGTGTTTGCACCCTGCTTGCATCTCCCAACGTTAGATTTCCAGTAGCATCTGCTCTATGCCAGAAATCAGCAGGAAGGTGCAAAGACTATTTACGTGGTTGGTGTAATATAATTAAAATACAATTAGCGGACCAAGGACTGAAGTCGTTGGGCCCAACAGCATCTCCCACCTGCCAGAATATTTCAGTCCAATGGAGATTACAGTAGCTCCCCATTTTCGGGGAGCTAGTAGCCTGCCCCTGGAAGAGTGAAGTGGGGGCAATCGGGACCCCCAGAGAGTCAGACGATGGGGGTGATGTCCTCTGGGCATTGGCACCCTGGTAGTGCCAGCCAGTGTCCCCTGGCACTGCCCAAGCAGAAATGTGCCAATGTCCAGGAAGCATCTTGGTACTGCCCAACAAACATGGGGCAGTGCAAGGGAGCTGGGCATATGAAGTGGGGCTTAATGTAGCAGGGCCTAGGAGGCAATTAGCTGCCTCTACATAGGGATCGGTGGAAGAGGGAGGGCGGCATTTGGGGTGGGGGGGGGGTCAGCACTGCGGGGAGTGGGGGCTGGTCCTGGGGCAGGTTGAGGCTGAATGCAGGAATGGTCGGAGCACAGCGATTGGACCACTGGGAGAGCCAAGAATTGGTGTTGTAAGGGTCACAAGGCTGGCCAACAATAGGGAGGCTATCAGTGAAGAGTCACTGCACATTTACTAATCTCAGTACTGATGTGCAATGGCCCACTCAGCATGCTGACACTGTCGTCTCTATCTCTGTAAGACCACCAATGTGATATTATTGAAAATTAGGGGCCCTGCCCTCTAGTTTTTAATGACATTCACTCTGGTGGCCTTACAGTGTACAGAGTGTGGGAGATTCTTCTCTGAACTCCCAATGAAAACTCCAGTTTTCATGCAAATACTGGAATTTTTTTGGGAGAAGTCTGCCCAATGTTCCAAACCTGTGACCTTTTTTTCATAATTAGGAAAGGTATGAATGTAATAGGTTTTGAATATTTGAAAGATACTTGCAGAGGATTGGTGTCATAGTATGGTTGGTGGAAACAAGAACAAAAGGGAGGTAGGTGATAGTTGAATGTCAGGAGAGATTAAATGACCAAATAGTTCTCGTCGCAAGGCTAAAAAGAATGGTAATTGGACAAGCAAAGAAACTTAAGGTGTGTCTGGAGGAAGTATGAAATGGCAGGATTCTGAATAGTTGCCATCTCAAAACAAAGGAAATAAGAAAGAAATGAAAGAAATGAACCAAAAAGAAATGAAACAAATTGAGGACAGAGGTTGCAATCTAAAATTGTTGAACTCAAATGTTGAGCTTTGAAGGCTAGCAGGAAGAAAGTACACAATGCTGACCTAGTGCAATAAAATAATAAAACATTTAATCTTGAAGTGCTGCTTTTAGCCAAAAAAAGCCTATCTCAAAATGTTAGCAAAAGATATTTCCAGCAGTATTAGCTTCAGAGTCTTCAGAACTTCAGAGACAGTGCAGTGACACGAGTTGAATTGTTCCCTCAGAGTTAGCATAGACAAAGGGCCAAATTATCTCCTCCTGTACTGGAGACACTCACTTGTCAGTTCAATCCCACCTCACTAACAATAAAAAAAAATGAAGTTTCAAAACTCTGTTGTCAAGATCAATAGAAAATACGAGACCCAAAATACTAAACCCGTTTCAGCTCCTGCTTCCTGCGTTCAAGCCAAACAGCTGCTCATCTCCATCATATTCCCATATAAAATCATTAATGAGCACACCATTGGTACTTGTGTAAGCTGTGATTCCCTGGGCATTGAAAATTTTAATATAAAGAAGATCTTATCTTCCAAACCAAGAGTGAGGTTGCAGCACTCCAATATTGGTTGGTTTTACAGGCAATCATTAGTACAGATTAACAGCTGTCTTTGATTATTAGTTTGATATCTTTACGTGATGGGTAAGAAGGTTTCTCATTGTTTCTCAAGGTTTCTCATTAACATGTCCGTATGACTCTTTTTGCTCTGATTGTATTAGGTCAATCACAGGAATTTTTTTTTATATTTGTTTTCTGCTCTCCCTTATTTCCTAGAAGATGTTGGCTCCTTGGTAGAGTAGGATTCAATGGGTACTTTGCCCAAGTGGCTATCATGAGGCAAAATATGAAGGGGCAACTAAAATTAAAACTGACAAGCTGAACAGAGACAGTTCTGAAGCAACTGGGAAATGAAGTTTGAAATGATGATGTTACATATTAGATGATGTTGCATATTAGAATAAACCAAACAAGATAACTAACAGAAAGGTGGTTAAATTTTAATGAATTTTACAATTGGACTGGAATTATATGTAGTAGAATTGTGGCAGGAAAGTGTGTTAGGATGAAAGTGTGGCTAAGGTTATAAACCAACAGATGAATGAATTAACGTTACACAGTTAAGTTGAGCAATATGAACACGAATAACTTGTTAACAGCAATTAAAATCTTTGTTATTCTCCTCAAAATGTACGCACAACAAAGATGCTTCTCCAGTGCTAACTATATAAAATTGTTCCTTGAAGCATAATTGCTGACTTAGGAGATGTAATGTAGTATTTCTGCTGTCTTGAGACTGACATAAAGCCAATTGTAGATCATTCAATCTCTTGCAATTCGATTATGAACCAATAACATAATATACACTTATAAGTAAGAGTTTTCTGAACAGCCATTGACAGATTGTCAATACATAGGATGGATTTGCCTGTGCAGATTTAAATTAGGAAGGATACCAATGATCCTTCACCTGATCAAAGTATTAAGCTGACCAACTTGAACAGAATGACACATAATGTATCTCAAACTGCCTTTGGACCACAATGTATTTGGTGACCTCTTTTGTGCATCAAGTATGATGTATGCCCTTATACCTTGCAGAAGCAACTAGCAGTAAGCAAAGCTTACCTCAGTATGTTTTAGAACTGTAAGAAGTCTCACAACACCAGGTTAAAGGGCCACTCTTTGGCCCTCTCTCCACTCACATTGTCTGTACCTTTAAGACTTGATTACTAATTAAGACTCAAAATCCAATCATTATCTTGTAAATTGAGTTTGTGTCTGTATATGCCCCGTTTGTGAACACAACTCCTTACCCATCCGACGAAGGAGTGAAACTCTGAAAACTTGTGTTACCAAATAAACCTGTTGGACTTTAACCTGACGTTGTGAGACTTCTTACTATGCTTACCCCAGTCCAATGCCGGCATCTCCACATCATGATTTAGAACTAGCAAAGACTAAAATGCTTCTCTATAGTGGCCCTTTAGCCAGTTTAAGTATTAATTGTTTGACGATTCCAAACAGGTCACTTCAAAATCTTTTTATGAGGAACAATTTCCTCGGTCATTCCTCATAATTTAGGGTGCAATTATACTGCCATTTTTAACATAATTGGAACTGTTCCCAATGCAGCGTCCTACAGAAATGCAGAAGCCAGATACTAAATCTGACTGTCCAGTACATTAAAGCAATGGAAATTAAGGATTTCACAGCATTTTCAAGTGTATAAGTGGCAGTATATCTTGCTGGAATTTTTTGTTGGACGGCAGTAGGGATGCCAGCTGCATGGATTTTTCTCCTCGTAGTTCAGTTGTTTTGCTTCTCAATGACATATAAATTAACCAGGTTAAGTTTTGTTTGACATTAACAACTATATTCAGTTGTTTCGCTTCAAAATAGAATCCTTCATGTTCATTTTTAGATTCCCAACCCATTTAGCATGAAATGTGCAGGAACAATCCTATGTGCATCATTGTACTATGATGATATTCATGAAATGTGTACTCTGTATGTTCAGGACCAGCATTTCAAGTTGAATGATAGCATAAGTACAGGCGACTTGTTACTGCACACTCAAAACAGATAACCATCTCAGACCCCAGTGTAATGACACCCTTACACCCTTGAAACTGAAAGTAACAAAATACACTTAATTGTGTGCTAGCCCATTTGTAATTTCCTTTGAAAACTTTGCAGAACCACAGCTCTTCTTGACTAATCAGTCTGGTATATGAACATGGTAAAATTGTCAAGTTATGGTTAAAATGCTATAGATCCAAGTTACAGCTTTACTTAGTGATTAAATATATGGTTGTTAATGTCAAACAAAACTTAACCTGGTTAATTTATACATCATTAAAAAGAAAAATCAGATAAAAAGGGGTTTCTGAGGTCCATCCTTTTGAGGGGCAAAATAGGGAAATGCTGGAAGAACGATGCTTTTGGAAAGTGAGCAGTTGGAAAAGATACCACTGAAGGTCATATTTTACCATTTTCATTCTAAGTGCTGGGCAGACTTGAAACTGGAGTGTTTCAGATCTGACTTTCAGACCTGTATTCAGGCACCCCGCTATGCACTCTGCCTGAAAAAATAACAGCAATTCTGAATTGTACTGCAGAAGCTTGTGGGGCTTAATGAGCCCGAAGTGCTGCACTCTGATCGGTGCCACCAACTGTGCGTGTGCAGTTAAAAAAAAAGATAGGTAGAAAAATGCTCCCCTGCCACATCGCTCCCAGATCAGATAATGCCTTCCCCTCCACAGACATTGCCTCACCCCCACAACATTAATGACCCCCTTATCACCCCAACAGCCCCTCCGTCCCCTTCAATAATCCAGACTGATCTCTGCCCACTGGTCACATGCAGAATGGCAACGGACTACCTCATCATCTCCATGTTTGTTTTGCGCCACATCTGGACAGGCGAACATAGTGGTAAAGAGAGAAATGCCAGTAAGTTTGGGCGTGCAGTCCATTAAATCAGTTTAAATGCATATGGTCCTGATGGCGGCCATTTTCAGCCCTTGGTAATGGGGGAAATGGGCGTGGAGGCAGGCACGATCATGCTACTCGCCTCACACCCGACTACCGTGTTTTCACGCCCAAAAACAGGTGCACCTTGATGATAGATGGGAGTCATTCTGTGTTCACTCTAGGGCAAGAATTGGGTGCTGGACTAAGTGAATTACTACATATATCTTCAATTCATTTCATAGAATTGTGTCTAACAAAGTCTGCCTTCCATGTAGTCTGGGATGCGAATCAGATCTGCCATGGAGGCAATTATTAAATGCAGTACTGAAGTAGGTCATTTGGTCCAGCCAGTTCTGCAGGTACTCCATGTGCCCCTTTTTCTCCCATTTACTCTTAGTTTTCTTCAGAAAGCAACCAAGCTATTTACTCCAATCACTTACCATAGTAATGAGTTTCATATTCCAAACACTGAGTAAAAAAATCGCTCCTGTTTTGCTGATTGTTTTTTTTTTAAGTAATAGTATTATTTTTATGGCCCCAGGTTTTGGATTCTCCCATGAGTGGGGACATCCTCTATAATCTTCACTGTGCAAACTTGTCCTTATTTTTAAAACTGCTATCAGTGTGTTCATTTCTTTTTTCTAAAGAAGAAAGCTTCATCCTATTCAAATATGCCCACCAGCTGTAATCTGTTCTGCTACCATTCTTGTACATTTTATTTCTCTAGAGCTTCCATATCCTTTTCATACTGTGCAAATCAGCAATGTGCATAGTATTCTCAGTGTAATTGTACAGTCACTTCACTGCTTTTGAATTCCATACCCTTGGAATGTAATCCCAAGTGCTGTATTAAGTATTTTTAATTGCTTTGCTATCTCAGAATGTTGCTTTTAATGATCTACACGCTTCTATTCATTTTATAAGAACACAAGAAATAGAAACAGGAGTAGGCCATCAGGCCTTCAAGCCTGCCCTACCATTCAATATGATCATGGCTGATCTAGGTCAGCCTCAACTCCGCCTCTGTACCATTTCCCCATAGCCTTCTATTTGATCGATCAAATATTTATTTTATTTAAGTACTTCTCATGATCCAGCCTGCACCACCTCTTGAGGCAGGGAATTTCAGAGAACCGCCATACTCGGTGAGAAGAAATTTCTACACATTTCAGCTTTAAATGATCGGCTCTTTATCTTGTGCTTATGTCTCTTGTTTGACACTTGCCCACCAATGAAACATCTCATCATCTCCACTGTCAAACTCTCTCAGGATCTTGTGAGTTTGAATAAAGTTACCCTTCATTCGCCTGAACTCCAAGGAATAAGATCCAGACTATTTAGCCTCTCTTGAAAGAACAACCCCCTTATCTCAGGAATTAGCCTGGTGAATCTTCTTTGGGCTGCTTCCAATGTTACTATATCCTTTTTAAGGTAAGGGGACTAAAACTGTCTGCAGTATTCCAGGTGAGTCCTCGCCAACATCCCTATTTTTAAACCCAATGCTTTGCAATGAAGACCAAAATGCCATTTGCCGTCTTCACTTCTTGTTCAATCTGCTTGCTCGCTTTTTGTGATTCATGCATTGGAACACACAAGTCCTCTGTACATAACTAACCTGATAATAATATGCCTTTTGATTCATCCTACCAAGTGCATGACCTCACACATCCCCACATTAAACTCCATTTGCCAGGTTTTTGCCCACTCCTCCAATCTATCTATATCCCGTTGCAGAATTATGATATCCTCATCACAACATGCCTTTCCACCTATCGTAACTTTGGCAAATTCGGAAACCTTACATTCTGTTCCTTCCTCCAGGTCATTAATATAATAGTGAACAGTTGTGGGCAAAGAACTAACCCCAGCAGTATTCCACTAATTACATCTTTCCATTCTGATAAGGACCCATTTATTCCAACTCTGTTTTCTATTTGAAGGCCAGTTTTCAATTCATGTTCAGTTCATTGTTTTCTAAGATACGGTTTGTTACTATTTTTCTTACCAAAGTATATCACCTCACACATAAGTTAAAGTTAATTTGCTGTTCAACTGTCCAATTTGCAAGCTTACCAATATATTTTTCTATTCATTATTTCTCGGTGTTGCTATGCCTGTCTTTAAATCTTGATATTGAGGTATTTGTTCCTAATTCTAAATAATTAATGTAAATTATGAATAATAATGCTAGCAGTAAATATTGTGAAGCACTACTTTCTACCTTTGGCCCCTCTTTCTTCTTTCTGTTTTTTTTTGAACCAATTTGCTAACCATATAGCCATTTGTCTCCTGCCTCCACATGTCATGACTGCCATATGGCCCCTTATCAAAGGCCTTTTGAAAAGCCGTGTTATATGGCATTCACTGCATTGTCTGTGTCTATTTCTGTTAGCCCTTCAAAGATTTCTATCAGGTAAGTTTAGACTTTCAGAATCCATGAAGATTTTTTTTGTCTCCAGATTCTCACTTATCACTTACTTTAGATTTGAGCATTTTTGCTGTCGCTAGCTGGCTTATAATTACCAAATTTAATTCTGTTTCCATGGGATTGCACATACAGTTTTATTCCTGAGCCTTTTTGCATCTTGTAGACTGCGTTATCGACCATGCGTTTGATCATCTCAATGTTCATATCTGAATTTCTCCAAGGAAAGAATTGCTGCATTGCCATCTAGTGGACAAATTTATAAGTCATGCTGATATTTGATTAATAAGATTGATTGAGTCGTATGTTAAGTGAGGTGCCATTAATGTTAACTGTGGGAATTTCCTTGAAGCAATGCTCACTCCACTGCCATAACTTAATTCAGAGTACTGTAAAACTTCACGTTTGAAGAAATTCCCAGCTAATGAATTACAGAACTTGACTCTGACAGTAAAATTGAAGCTCAAATACTGTGGATGCTGGAGATGTGCAATGAAACCAAAAAGTGCTGGAAAAATACAGCAAGTCTGCCAACATCTGTGGAGATGTTTTGAGTCCAATCTGAGTCTTTGTTAGAGAAAAATTCATATTGTCTGAAGAAGAATCAGATTGCACTTGATAAGTTAACTCTATTTCTCTCTCAGATGCTGCCAGATCTGCTGAATTTTTCTAGCGCTTTATTTCTATTTACTCTAACAGTGCTCCCTACTCTGATAAACTATTTACTATAGTGTGAGTGATAGGGAATTGTATGACTAGTAGGCCAGAGTCAATAGAATCACAAAAGGTTTCTGGAATTAATGGTTTGGAAACTCTTAGATGCAGTCTGACATGCAGCTAAAGGTTGCGAGTAATGGAGAGCTTGAGGTTTTGAACGTGGACTCAATAATAATTTTGATCTCAGGATAGAGAATGAAGGTCAGCAGGTATAATTATACCCACTATGAAGATTCTAAAGTCCATGCTTTTGTGAGTCTGTGTAATTGGAAATAATCTGTGTGTTTACTTTTGTGTCTGCTTGCTTTACAGGTGGTCCAAACATGTGGGCTATCACCTCTGATGAACGAAGCAAACATGACCAGCAATTTTTAAGTCTTAAACCACTTGGAGGATTGCTTTCAGGTATGTGCTTTCAGATATTGCTTTCAAGTATAACTTTGAGAGTACATCAGTGTGTCAAAATGAAATATGAGCTTTAGCATGTTTTTTGTATGACCATCATAGATTGTCAGTTACTTCGTTGGTGTCCTTGTATTGAGTCAATGTAAATTTCTCAATCTAATGTAGAGTCTGTGGTATAACTGCGCTTTAAGGAGCGCATTTGAGTACAGACCAGTGTCCAGATTTTGCAATTATAACGATGGCAAGACTGAGTTTTTTAACCATTTGTCTGTGATACTGTCGGCAGTTTCTATCATCTGCACACAAGCGGTTAAATGTGAATATCCATAAGTAGCTCTCAGTGATCTGTTGCTTGGCATGTTGAACAGTTTTAAGTCTCCATAGATGACAATCTTTAGACATTAGTGAATTGACAAGAATTCCCTCATTTGTGCTGTAACATTCCTCTTGAAACCCTTTCAAGAGGTTACACCTTTTTATTGAGGTATAATTGAGGTTTTAATGTCCTACTGAGTCATAACTGACTGAATAACCACTCTGGCCCTAAAAGGCTAAATTTATAGTTTATTACTATTTTTCCAAATAGAAATTACTTCTTAAATGTTGTTTATGACATTTCAGCTTGTAATGGGTATTCCCCAATCTTTACATTTCACTTTGACAAATTTGTAAAAGAGTGAAGAAATGATCATTGCATTTTAAACATTTGCTGTTTGTGATAACTCTTCAGTATAATTAGCTCTTAACCTGCTGGACAATCTCACTCTTCCTGAGTGTCAGAGATCCCATTCATTGATAGCAAAGTTAAATCAGGAGAGGAAAATCCAGACCATAGAGAGAGTTAGATTTTTGTGGGCAGCTTTCTTTAAGGTCAGCTGACTACAAAATCCAGATCAGTTGATCAGAATTTACGTGAGAACGTTGCGAGGAGGGGTTGAGGTACATAAGGAGGAGATGTTATCTATTTTCATACTCTCAAGAATTGCTAAGTCCCCTGGGCTGGATGGGATTTACCTTAGGATTCTCTGGGAGGCAAAGGAAGAGAGTGCAGAGCCTTTGGCTTTGATCTTCATGTCGTCATTGGCTGCACGTATAGTGCCGGAAGACTGAAGACAAATATTGTCCCCTTCTTCAAGAAGGGGAGTAGAGACCATTCTGGGAATTATAGACCGGTTACCCTTACTTTTGTTGTGGGCAAAGTTTTGGAAAAAATAATAAGGGATAGGACTTATAATCATCTAGAGAGAAATAAATTGATTAGGGATAGTCAACACGGTTTTGTGAAGGGTAAGTCGTGCCTTACAAACCTTATCAAGTTTTTTGAAAAGGTGACCAAAAAGGTGGATAGGGGTAAGGCAGTTGACGTGGTATATATGGATTTTAGCAAAGCGTTTGATAAGTTTCCCATGGTAGGCTACTGCAGATGCATGGGATTGAGGGTGATTTAGCAGTTTGGATCAGGAATTGGCTTGCTGATAGAAGACAGAGGGTGGTGATTGATGGGAAATATTCAACCAGGAGTTCAGTTACAAGGGATCTGTTTTGGGGCCATTGCTGTTTGTCATTTTTATAAATGACCGAGATGAGGCTGTAGAAGGATGGGTTAGTAAATTTGCTGATGACACCAAAGTCAGGGGAGTTGTAGACAATGAGAAGAGAATTATAGTTTGCAGAGGGATGTAGGTAAGCTGCAGAGCTGGGCTGAGAGGTGGCTAATGGAATTTAATGCGGAAAAGTGTGAGGTAATTCACTTCGGTAAGAGTAACAGGAGTACAGAATATAAGGCTAATGGAAAGACTCTTACTAGTGTCAACGGGCAGAGAGATCTCTGTGTACATGTGTACAGCTCGCTGAAAGTTGACACTCAAGTTGATGGGGTTGTTAAGAAGGCGTACGGTATGTTAGCTTTTATTGGTAAAGGGATTGAATTTCGGAGCCGTGACATCATGTTGCAACCGAACAAAACTCTGGTGCGGCCGCACTTGGAATATTATACACAGTTCTGGTCGCCGCATTATAAGAAAGATGTGGAAGCATTGGAAAGGGTGCAGAGGAGGTTTACCAGGATGTTGCCTGGTATGGTGGGAAGGTCTTATGAGGAAAGGCTGAGGGACTTCATGTTATTTTTGTTAGAGAGAAGAAGGTTAAGAGGTGACCTAATTAAGGCATACAAAATGATCAGAGGGTTAGGTAGGATGGACAGTGAGAACCTTTTTCCTTGGATAGTGACAGCTAACATGAAAGGACATAGTTTTAAATTAAGAGGTGGTAATTATAGGAGGGATGTTAGAGGGTAGTAAGGGTGCTGAATGCCCTACCTGCAGCAATTGTGGACTCGCCAACTTTGAGGGCGTTCAAATGATCAGTGGTTAGGCATATGAATAACATTGGAATAGTTTAGGTTAGAGGGTCATTAGATTGGTTCCACTGGTCGGCGCAACATCAAGGGCCAAATGACCTGTAATGCGCTGTAATGTTCTATGTTCTATTTCTATTTCACACTTGTTGTGGCCTAACTGCAACCAACTTTGAAATTGAAGTTTAAGAAGCATTTTAAAAGATCAGCGGGGATTGTACTAATTTTAATAGAGGGGCTCTCTGATCCCCACTCAATTACTGGAACAGAAAACTTTGTGCAAGCATTTACAAGGGATGTAGTATAACATGATGCATTAATCTAGAAGATCCTGATGACACTTTGGTAGGAAAAATAGAAATGTAGTATGACTATTACTCTGTCAGTTTGTAGCTACATCAGTCAATGATTAATTGTTCTAACTCTGTTGAAAGGTTTTCATATAATTCAGTAGATATCAACTGCTTTTAATTTTTTTCCCTTTTCCTTTTCCCTTTTTTCATGTACCAGGATATATATTATGCCACGCTGAATCTTTAAGTCAATACTGCTTCACTGAAAACTGTTTTAAAATGTTTTTAATTTGACAACTCAACTTGAAAAAAAGCTTGCACAGATTCTCTTTTTATGAAAAATAAATAGTCTTTATCCTATTTAGATGTAAAGTTTTTTTAATTTTATCAGTAATAGCAATTAATGATTCTGGTGTATCATTGTCAACAATTTTTAGTTAGTAAGTTTTTTTATTTTAAGCGTAATAAAAAGTAAGAATAAAGGTTATTTACAAATAAGGCTTACATTAACGCTGCAGTGAAGTTACTGTGAAATTCCCCTAGTCGCCACAATCCAGCGCCTGTTTGGATCAATGCACCTAACCAGCACGTCTTTCAGAATGTGGGAAGAAACCGGAGCACTTGGAAGAAATCTACGCAGATACAGGGAGAACATGCAAACTCCACACAGACAGTGACCCAAGTCAGGAATCAAACCTGTGTCCCTGGTGCTGTGAAGCAGCGGTGCTACCAAATATGTAGCACAGTTTCAAATAAATTATGATTCTTCCCTACATCTCAGCACTGCAGGACTCCCATCTTTCAGGTTACAACATTTAAAACCCACTATTTAAGCATGACCAGTAATTAATTTTCTACCAGTGTTCTCTTCTGACTTGGGAACATTTTACACCAGGAGTCATAGCTTATTACACACATTCCTTTGTTGAAAAATAGTGAATAGGCCAACAGATTGTTTCCAAAATATGCTTTTGCTGGGGTGCAGGTTCAAGATTTTCTTTATTCTTTCATGCAGTGTGAGAGCATTGCTGACTAAACCTACATTTGTTGTCCATCCCTAATTGTCCCAGCAAAGATGGTAGTGAGCCACCTACTTAAAGTGCTACAGTCCACCTGATGGCGGTACGTTCACAGTGCCACTGGGTAAGGAGTTCCAGGATTTTGATCCTGCAATAGTAAAGGAATGGAATGTAGTTCCAAGTTAGGACGGTTTGTGGCTTGGAGGGGAACTTGCAGATGGTAGTGTTCTCATTGTATTGCTGCTTAGTTCTTCAACTTGGCAGAGGTCATGGGATTGGCAGGTGCTGTTGAAGTAACTTGGTGAGTTGTTGCAATACTTGCAATGATACAGAGATGCTGGCGTTGGACTGGGGTAAACTCAGTAAGAGTCTGACAACACCAATTTTAAATCCAACTGATTTATTTGATAGTAAACTTGCAAGCTTTCGGCCTTTGTAGCCTTCCTCAGGCGAATGAGGTGTTCTGGTCTGCAATAGCAAACATATCAGCACAGACAGTTTACAGTTTACTGATTAGAATGCAAATCCTTACACCTAACCTGCTATTCAAGTCTTAAAGTGGCTAACAATGTGAATGGAAGGAGCACTGAGCACAGGTTAGAGAGATGTGTATTGTCTCCAGACAGCACAGTAAGTGAGGTTTTTTGCTAACCCAGGCAAGTCATGGGGGTTACAGATAGTGTGACATTAAGCCAAGATATATATGCGATTGCAGACCAGAACACCTCATTCGCCTGAGGAAGGCTACAAAGGCCGAAAGCTTGCAATACTTGCATACCATACTCCTGTATCTTATAACCACTGTGCGCTGGTGGTGGAGGGAGTGAATGTTTATGTTGGTGGTTGATCAAACAGGCTGCTTTCATGGTGTCAATAATCTTGAAGCTGTTGAACCTCATGTCATCTGGACCAGGCAAGTGAGGAGTATTCCTTCCATCATTTTCTTGTAGATGGTGGACAGACTTTAGGAGTCAGTATTATTTGCCTCACAATTTCCAGCTCTCACTGCTCTTGTAGCCGCAATATTTATGTGACTGCTCCACTTCAGTTTCAGGTCCAACCACCTCAATCATTTTTCTTTGTGTTAAGCATGACTCCAAACAGTGGAAGAGTTTCCACCTGATTGCTGCAATTTTGCAGGGGCTCTTTAATGCCACATTCGGTTGAACACAGTTCTAGCAGTCACTCTCAGTTCTTTATTTCTTGAGTTTAGCTGTTTTGTCCATATTTGTCCCAAGGCTATTATGAGACCAGAATCTTAGTAGTCCATGGAACTTAAACTGAACATCTGTGAGCAGGTTATTGCTGTGTAAATGTCACTTGATAACACTGTTGATAGCATCTTCCATCATTTTGAAGATCAAAAGGATGCTGATTAGTTTGAATTTATTCTTTTTCTAGACTAAACATATCTGAGCAATTTTTCCCAGAACAATTTGGCTGGGCCTCTGAATTGCTAGTCCAGTGATATTACCACTAGTTCACCAAATAGCTTCCTCCCGCTCCTACATTCTATCTCCCCTTGATGCTGCAGCAGCCTCATCTGAGCTGGCTATACTGAAGTATATCTGACTATGGTACCTTTACAAGACACAATTTGTACTTCACTATCCTTTGAGCCTCCACACAAATAATTTAGTCTTAATGGCTTATGTTTCTGGAGGTAGACAAAACATTGCATTCTTCTCTAGCTACAATCAATGTTTGTTGTCACCCTAGCATCTGTTGATCAGGTTTGATACCAAATCATCTTGACAGAGAACTATTGGGAAAGTGTTCTAGAGGATGCATCTAAAATGGCTGAAAGAACTTTGATAGTGATGAAATGGTGGAAACAAGGAACAAACCTACTGAACAGGAAATTGTATGCCTATAGGCTGGAAAAAGTGTGGTTAGGCCATGGAGCAGCTTGAGCACAACGACAAGGATTTTCTCTTCAATGATTTGGGGTACAGAAAAGTCAGTGGAGCTTGGTAAAGATATGTGGTAGGAAAGTGCAGAGCTCTGTGTGAGATTATTGCTTCTGTTACTTAACACAGA
Source organism: Sphyrna mokarran (assembly GCA_024679065.1). Classification (NCBI taxonomy): domain Eukaryota; kingdom Metazoa; phylum Chordata; class Chondrichthyes; order Carcharhiniformes; family Carcharhinidae; genus Sphyrna; species Sphyrna mokarran. The sequence continues at coordinate 72,441,453 of JAGIQG010000005.1, forward strand.
GAATGGGATAGTCAGTAGTAAAAGGTTCTGGTTGTATCACAGCTTGGTATACTCTTGCTCTGTCCAAGACCGCAAGAAACTACAAAGGGTCATGAATGAAACCCTCTCCATCATTCAAAGCAGCCTCCCTTTGACACTGTCTTCACTTCCTGCTGCCTCGGCAAAGCAGCTAGCATAATTAAGGACCCCACGCACCCTGGACATAATTTCTTCCATCTTCTTCCATCAGAAAAAGATATAAAAGTCTGACGACCCGTACCAGCCAACTCAAGAGCAACTTCTTCCCTGTGCCATTAGACTTCTGATTGGACCTACTTCACATTAAGTTGATTTTTTCCTATACCCTAGCTATGACTGTAACATTCTGCCCTTTCTCTTTCCCTTCTCCATGTACAGTATTTGAATGTGTTGTGTGCAAGAAACAATATTTTGCGTTGTATGTTATTACATGTGACAATAATAAATCAAACCGGATCAAAGTTGTTAAAAAGTATTTTCATTTTAGTGAGGTTGTATTATATGAAAGTTAGGAGGTTGGCATGGAGAACATTTAGGAGTTCAGGTCTTAGATGTAGAGGCTATGGACTATGGTGACTGTCGCATTGTGAGTAGGGTGGACAGCGATGGAGTTATAAGTCTTTAGGCCAGTGCAGCAACAGTGACATGATGGTCCGGTTTTTTTTCCCTAAGATTTAAATTGAGATATAACTATGGAGCTATTATTTCACATCAATCCTTTCCCTATTAATTCAAATGCGTTTATTTTAACGCTTAACAGGTGACCAAGCCCGAAATTTCTTTCTGCAATCTGGATTGCCAAAGGTAGTACTGGCTGAAATATGGTAAGTACTGACCTGTCACTGTTTTTACAGTCATTTCTTTTATCGTATTTTAATTAATAGCTTTGAGACAAGTAAATAAATTATAAAATGTGTAACGCAGCCTAATATGTTCAAATTGTGACCGGGGTTTTGTTCTTTAAAGAGTTTTTCAAATTGGTAACCAAAGAAGTGAATGACACCTCATCTGTTGTTTGTAGAAACCATCATTTAAACTAATCAGTCCAATCTGTCATTTTCAGTAAGAACATTGTAGCACCCCATTTATTCTATTCACGAAGAAAATCTTTGTTGTTCTTATGTGACTTGGTTGCTGGTCAGTTATTAGGTTTTTCAGTGCTTTGTCTTTTGCATATGTTGTGTTTGTAAAACTTTTATTGGAATGTTGTATGAAAATTACAGATATAATGTTTTCAATGTGTGAACGTTGCTTAGGCTTGTTTCATGCATCATGGTGTGATGTTGTTTTAATATGATTCTTGTGTGCTGTTCTTTATTTGACATCTCAGATTATTCTCACCATTGCCACCACCAGTAATAATGTGCATTCACCACTGCTGAACTTGTATAGCTCTCACAACTTTAAGCAACATAATTCTACAGTAAACTTCACTGAGATCTCAGTTGAATGTTCAATATAGATAATAAATTTAATTTCTCCTTGTGTACAAATCTTTCCATTACTTTACTGCTGTCTGTACTTCCTCCCGCTGACATCCCTCCTATGATCTCTATGCTTTTCCAATTCGGGCCTTGTGCATTTTCCCGATTTCCTTCATATCACCATTTATAGCCATGTCTTCGGTTGCCTGATGTGAAGATGCTAGCATTGGACTTGAGTGGGCACAGTAAAAGTCTCTCAATACCAGATTAAAATCCATAGGTTTAGTTGGAATCACGAGCCCATTCCATTTTCAAGGCAGAAATTAGATTTTAATCGTCTGAGAAGATTCTGTACAAGACACCTAAAATAGTAACTTGCACCTTAATCCAAAACAAATTCAAAATACTTTATAGGGCCAGAATTTGACAAAAATAATAGGCTGGTGAGATAGGGGATATCCCTTCCTAATCTATATCTACACCAGATGGACTGCAATGGTTCAAGAACTCAGTAAGAATTTAGCAACACCAATTTATAATCCAACCGATTTATTTGATAGTAAAAACGCGAGCTTTCAATACTCTGTGTCTTCCTCAGGCAAATGCAGTACATTTGCCTGAGGAAGACAAGACACAGAGTATTGAAAGCTCGCGTTTTTACTATCAAATAAATCGGTTGGATTATAAATTGGTGTTGCTAAATTCTTACTGAGTTCTTACCACCCCAATCCAACGCCGGCATCTGTATATCATGGTTCAAGATGTCAGCTCACTGCACTATCTCTCAAGGGATGAGCAACAAATGAGACTTTGCCAAATGAAGCTCACACCCTATGAAAGAATTAAAGAAAAGAGATGAAATGTTTGATTGAAAAGTTAAGTTTTAAGAGGAATGAGAAAGGAGGAGGCAGGAATATGATTAGAGAGATTTAAAGAGAAAATTTCAAAAGAAGGGAAATGCTGGTGTGAAGTAAAAAAGCAGGTAGATCAGGAGACTTGTCCATCAGTATATTCCCAATGAATAAGAATTGACAAGTTATACTGTACCTGCAACTATAATAAAAGAAGATTGCCAAGCATAAGCCCAGTTTTCAAAAAGTTGGAATAACACGAATGCAATGACAAGCTTTTCAAGTTATTCACTGTAGAAATTCAAAACATTTAGCATTCTGAGTAAATTTCGTTTATTGACACCATGTTCCACACAGTTTTATGAGAACAGGTAAAATACTGTTTTATGTGCCAGAGTGATTAAATACTTTATCAAGCTGTATTGTTTACTGGTTACTATTTTACAACAACAACTAATATTTAACTTAGAAAAGAATCTCTCGCGGTACTTCACAGGAATACTGCCAGACAGAATTTGATATCAAGCTACATAGAGATTTAATACCGATGACCAAATGTTTGGTAGATAAGGTAGATAAGAAATGACATAAGGGAGAGAGGTGAAGCAAGGGAGAGGAGGCTGTTCCTTCATCAGTTGCCTGCATCTTGAGCTCTGGAATTCCATGTTATTCCAACTTTTTGAAAACTGGGTTTATGCTTGGCAATCTTCTTTTAGTTTAGTTGCAGGTATAGTATAATTTGTCAATTCTCATTCATTGGGAACATACTGATGGACAAGTCTCCTTATCTACTTGCTTTTTTACTTCATACCAGCATTTTCCTTCTTTTGAAATTTTCTCTTTAAACCTCTCTAATTATATACTTGCCTCCTCCTTTCTCATTCCTCTTAAAACTTAACTCTTCAATCAAACGTTTCATCTCTTTTCTTTAATTTTTTCAATGGGTGTGAGCTTCAATGGCAAAGTCTCGTTTGTTGCCCATCCATTGAGAGGTAGTGTAGTGAGCTGAACCATTGCAGTCCATCTGGTGTAGATATGTATACACATTGAAATTAGGAAGGGACATCTCCTATCTCACCAACCTATTATTTTTGTCAAAGTCTGTCCTTGTAAAGTATTTTGAATTTGTTTTGGATTAAGGTGCAAGTTATTGTTTTAGGTGTCTTGTACAGAATCTTCTCAGACCATTAAAATCTAATTTCTTGAAAATGGAATGGATTTGGGAAATATATATAGATTATCAGTATGATTTCTCAAATTAATTGAATATTTAAATCTTATGTCAATAATACTTCAGCTCTGAGTAATGCCTAGAATCCACTAAACTCTGTAATGTAATTGTAGAATTTTTTCTCTCCTTCTGTATAGGACTCTAGCAGACTTGAACAAAGATGGAAAAATGGACCAACAAGAATTTTCCATAGCTATGAAATTGATCAAGATGACCCTTCAAGGTCACCCAGTGCCCCCCACTCTTCCACTCATTATGAAACAGCCACCACTCCCTTCACCTTTAAGCTCTGCACGATTTGGTAAATAAACATTTCCTAAGTGTAGAATAGAGTATTAAAGTATTATATTTGGTTCCTCATATTTTAGTACCATGTTCGCACATATTGTATTTTCATTAAAAGAGATATGTTTGAGCAATACATATCTGTAAGCAAGTATTTAAAGGAATTGTTCATAATGATGAATTTCAAGTTGTTCACATTTAAATTCCAACACAGGGATGGGAAGTATGCCAAATCTATCAGTCCCACCAAACATGCCTTCATTTGCTTCCTTGGGTCCCACATCATCGTTGACATCAATGACCTCCATGCCACCGTTGGGTATGTCAGTTCCCCTGCTACCTGCTGTTAATACGTCAACATTGCCAAATGGTACATCTATCCTTATTCCACCATTATCTGCGCAGACTTCTGCAAGTAAGTAATACAAATTGAATTGTTGTATTTTGATCTCTAATTGATAGCATTATTTCAAACCTTATGTAGATTTTTTTACGAAACATTTCTTGCAGTTTTGTTCATTTTTTTATATTTGCTCTCATAGACTTTATCTTGAATCTTCCATTGAGAAAATGAGGTAAAGTTCTTTATTGTTTCACAAAAAAAAGCACAAATGATTGTGTTGACTATTGGGAGTTTTAACTTTCAATTACATTCATGTCTCCATCCAATTTAGCCAATTTGAGAAATGAAGGATTCTATTGAATCACTGACATCTAGTTGGATCTAAACTGAATATGGCTGCTTAGAACTGCAATTTGCTACTCCTGTGCTAAGTAATGCTTTTATCAGAAGATTGTTACTTTAATTGTAAAGTATTTTATGTGGTGTATTATTGGGGTCTTTTAAGTCTTTTATACTTCCTCCTCTTTCTTGCTATATTAAAGCAATCTTGACTTTGGAGTGTGCAGAGATTATAGTCTAAAATTGTTGACCGCGTATTAAATCCTTATGGCTGCAAAGCACCTAATCAAACGATGAGGTGCTGTTCCTTGAGCTTGTATTGAGTTTCTTCGGAACATTATAGTAAATTGAGAACAGAGAGCAAGGTAGAAAAGTAAAATGATAGGCTGCCAGAAGCTCGGGTCATGTGTGAGAACTGAACGGAGGTATTCCACAACACAATCACCCAATCCATTTGGTCTCTGCAGTGTGCAGAAGACTGTAAATGAGCAGTGACTGCAGTATACTAAATTGAGATAAGTGCACACAACATGCTTTTTCACCTAAGAGCAGCCTTTGGGGCCTTGGATGGTGAGGTGAGAGGATTTGAAACATTAGTGCTGTTTCTCTCTCCACAAATGAGTATTTCCAGAATTTTACATTTTTATTTGCCTTTTCTTGATGGCTACAAAAGCTCAGTAACCTGAAAGTAAAATCATCTTTCATAATACACTCACCAAATCCTTAATTCATGAATATATTTGTAGATCTCATCTGCGATAAATGCACCAAAATGATGATATTCAAAATTCAGTAAAATCTCAGGGATCATCAGGGAATGGATGGTGCTGTTAATCAAAAATGCCAGCGAATGGGGAGTTAGATTATTCTGTACACATGGCAAGGCGCTGCTTTGTCTTTGAGGGGCTCAGCGGGCAGGAGCAACAGTTGGGCAGTCAAGAATCTACAGTGAAATCATCACAACTGATGTTGAAAGTTATTCTGAAAGTTGCCTTCAGGACCTTGAGACTGTTTAGAAAAAAATCAACTGTTAATTTCATAGACAGTTGTGTATATCATTGTTAAATTGATGCAGTAATTTAATAATTTCAATGTTAAGCCCAAGATCTATTGTTTTTATTAGTTTTCTTTTAAGAATGCATTATCATTGAACATAAGGAGGTCCTATGGCACAACAGCAGCCCCCCTACTTCTGGACCAGAAGTTCTGGGCTCAAGTTCATAATGGTGGTTTAAAGGGCAGATAATCAGCTTCGGATTTCTTCCATCATTTCACCACTATTCCCCAAAGATTGTGCATGTTAAAAAACAATAGTATGTTTTAAGTGACTGACTTAAAAAAAAATTGAACTGTTAGTAGAAATTAAAGTTACTCAAAAATTCTGGTTGGCACATTGTCAGAAAACAAAATTTACTATGGTTTTAATTTGGTCACTTCTGTTAACATTCTCATTTTGATATTGAGTAAGGAATTAATAACATTTAATTGACATGCATTAATTAAAAAATTACACATTTCTGTTAATAACTGTAATCAACACTTGTGACTTAAAGCACAATGAAGTTTTAAAATCATGTAGGTTGCAGGTTTAATTACATTTGAACAAGATTTTGCCTTTATATGGCATTAACTTAAACTGGAGACAGTCAAATTAACTGCTTCAGATAGCTACAGGCTAGAAATTTAGGATTAGGAGCAGGAGTAGGCAATTCAGCTCATCATGCCTCCCCTGCCATTTAAGATCATGGCTGATCTGGCTGTGGTTTCAACTCCACTTTCACGACTGTCCTGCATAGCCCTTGACTTTCTTATCTCCTTAGCTGTCAATGGCAGACTTAGCTGCTATACAGGCCCTTTTCATCCACATCCCATTGTTTCTTCCTTTCGATACATTTAGCCTAACAAGCTTCTCCCTTCTAAATATTTCCTCTTTTGCAATATTCTGCTTCGTAGGAACATAAGGCAGAGTAGGAGGAAAAGGCCATTCAGCCCCTCAACTCTGCTCCACCATTCATCATAGATGATCTTCTGTTTGAAGTAATTTTTGTGCAACATTTCTATATCTCTTATTTTTAATATCAAGAAATCTATCATTCTTTGACTTGAATATACTCTATAATTGAGTCCAAAAATTCACTAGCTTTTCAGCGAAGAAGTCCCTCCTAACCTTGATGACAGCCTATCTCTTATTTTGTGACTGTGCCCCCTGGTTTTAAATCCCCAGGTCAGGACAAACATCCTTTCTGCAGTTAACCTTTCAAGCCCTGTAAGAATTTTGATTTCAATGAGATCACTGGTCCTCCTTCTAAGCTGTAAAAAAAAATATAACAAATTGAGTCATCTCATAGACTGCCATCTCAAAGATCAATTTGGTGAACCTTCAAAGCGCTCTTTCTGTGGCAAGTATATCTATCCTTGAGTATGGAGACCGTAACTCTGCACGGTACTCCAGGTGCAGTCTCACCAAAACTCTACACCATTGCAGCACAACTTGTTTGCTTCTGTATTCCAAAGTCTTGGAAAAAAAGATAATGTACCATTTGACTTCCTACATTCTTATTGCACATCCATATTAGCTTTCAGCGATTTATGAACAAGGACACCCAGGTCCATTTGAACATCAACACTACCCAACCTCTCACCAATTAAGAACAGGGAAAGCGGAAGTGGGTGTTGAAAGGGAAGGGAGAATATGTATCTAGCTCACTATCATTCTTGGGGTCCTTATTCGTCCTCACTCCCACACACCAACAGGCATTCTCACATTGGGTGAGAGCGAGCATGCTGAAACTGGGAGTGAGCTGGACGCGCAGATGCAATCATGCTTTCATATTTAATGTTCATCTTCATTCATTAAGTTAATTATTTGTTTTGCTCAACAAGTAATTTATTTTCATATGTGGGCTTTTATTTTTGAAATTTATATTTAATGCTGTGCTAAATCTTATCTTTCCGGAATTTGTTCAAGGAACAAAGAACAAAACAGCACGGGAAACAGGCCTTTCGGCCCAACGAGCCCGTGCCGCCACGTCGATGTTCCCACTTCTACCCGTGATCCCTGTCAATGTTTATAGATCTGTGGATTAAAAACCAAATTTGAGACAATTTAGGGAGAATTTGTTTTGCCAGTTAAGCTAAGAGCACATCTTTGGGATGTGGGAGGAAACCAGAGCATCCGGAGAAAACCCACACAAGCACAGGGAGAATGCGCAAACTCCCACAGACACAGGCCCAAATCCATGTATCTGCACAGCACAGCGATAGTTACTAAGCTATCATGTTGCCCATCAATTGGTCCAGGTCAAGCGTACACTAACGAAGTGAAGCATAGGATACTCTCGAAAAAGATCCAAGAGCAGCCCTCTCACGACCCATTGCGTGTATGCCCCTCGTTAGACAACAAAGTGGACCAAAGCACCTGTAGGATAAAAACAAGTACATCAATATCATCTATTTACACACTTCCCAGGGACTCCCAAGGCTCATGATCCCTATTTTAAATCAGTTTTCTATATCCCTCCATTCCTATTCTGTTCATGTGCCCATCTATGTATTTCTTAAATAACTCCAGAGTACCTGCCTCCACCACTTTACTTGGCAGCGCATTTCATATCCCCATCACCCTCTGTGTGAAAAAACTCGCTCAAGCATCCAAATTATACCTTATCCCCCTCACCCTAAGCCCGTGATCCCTCGTGCTATTTGAGTCCATCCTAGGAAAAAGCTTAACCCTGTTTACTCTATCTATACCCCTCATAATCTTGTACACCTCTATCAGATCTCCGCTAAGTCTACGTCTTTCTAAGGAAAACAGTCCCAATTTGCCTAATGTCTCCTCGTAACTCAGACCTTCCATACCAGGCAGCATCCTGGTAAACCTCCTCTGCACTCTCTCCACGTCCTTCTGGTAGTAGGGTGACCAGAACTGGACGCAGTATTCCAAATGAGGTCTAACCAACGTTTTATACAACTGCAACATTAAAGGCCAGCTCTTGTACTCTATACCCCTTCCTATAAAGGCTAGCATACTATGTGCTTTCTTCACAACCTTCTCCACCTGCTCTGCCACCTTCTGAGACTTGTGCACCTGCACCCCCAGGTCCCTCTGCATTTAGATACTCCTAATAGGTCTACCCTTTATCATATACCTCCCCTCTACATTCTTTCTCCCAAAATGCATCACCTCACATTTATCAGGATTAAATTCCATCTGCCATCTATCTGCCCAAGCTACCAGCCTATCTATGTCCTGCTGCATCGCCTGACAATGCTCCTTACTATCCACAAGTCCAACCATCTTTGTATCGTCAGCAAACTTGCTGATCACTCCACTTACTCCCTCTTCCAAGTCATTTATATATACTCTAAATAGAAGAGGTCCCAGTACCGAGCCCTGCGGCACACCACTAGTGACTGACCTCCAGCTAGAAAAACACCCTTCCACTATTACTACATCTCCTATTACTAAGCCAGTTACTTATCCATCTAGCTACCTATCCTTGTATCCCATGAGCCTTGACCTTCTCAACTAACCTCCCATGAGGGACTTTGTCAAACGCCTTACTGAAATCCACATAGATGATATCAACGGCTCGCCCTTCATCGACCGTTTTTGTCACCTCCTCAAAAAATTCTACCAGATTTGTAAGGCACGACCTACCCTTAACAAAGCCATGCTGCGTATCCCTAATCAGATTGCAACGCTCTAAGTGCCTATACATCCTATCTCTAAGAATCCTCTCCAACAGCTTCCCTACCACTGATGTCAAACTCACCGGCCTATAATTTCCAGGGTTATTCCTACTACCTGTTTTAAACAACGGTACAACATTAGCTATTCTCCAGTCCTCTGGGACCTCATCTGTGTCCAAGGAAGAGACAAAGATTTGCGCCAGAGGCCCAGCAATTTCACCTCGTACCTCCCTAAGCAGCCTGTGATAAATGCCATCAGGCCCCGGAGATTTATCAGTTTTAATGCTACCTAGAAGCTCTAACACTTCCTCTCTCTGTATGGATATTTCCCCCAACTGGTCTACAGCTCCTCAGAGACAGGAGCTGTCAACAAGCCCCTCTGCTTCGTGAATACCGACGCAAAGTATTCATTCAGGATCTCCGCCATTCATTCGGGCTCTAAGCACAGTTCCCCTCCTCTGCCCCTAAGAGGTCCGATTTTTCCTCTAACCACCCTTTTATTCCTAACATAGGAGTAAAAAGCCTTTGGATTTTCCTTAATCCTATCCGCTAAAATCATTTCATGCCCCCTTTTTGCCCTTCTAACTCCCCGTTTGAGCTCCGTCTTACTCTCTCTATATTCCTCCAACGCTGTCTCCGTTCCCAGCTGCTTTGACCTATCATACGCCTCACTTTTTCTTCCTAACCGAGTCCTCGATATCCCTAGTAATCCACGGCTCTCTAATCCTACCTTTCCCATCTTTCCTCTTAGCCGGCACATATCTATCTTGCAACATTTTCAGTATTCCCTTGAAAGAGTCCCATGCCTTCCCCTCCTCACCCCATGCCTTCCCCTCCTCACCCCATGCCTTCCCCTCCTCACCCCATGCCTTCCCCTCCTCACCCCATGCCTTCCCCTCCCCCAGCCACCTCCATGTCCCCCTCCTCCACCCCAGTCAAGCTCCCCCACCCCCCACTCCAACCCCCATCTGACCCCAATGTGAAAGATACTGAGGGTTGGACAAGTCTGCCTTAGTTGTTCGTAGAAGCTATCCCACAGCAATTGGATCCATGCCTTCCCACTACAAGCTTCCTTTTCTTCCTCAACAGTTTTCAGCATTTTGTCTTCAACAAATTTATTCATGTAGTTTAAACTGTGCAACTACTTCCATTCCTGAATCCTATTTTGTGGGTTTACTAATGACCTGGCAATGAACAGTAAATTGCAGGTATTGATTTGCACCCTGTCACTTTTGTTATTACTGTAACATATCTACAATGACATGAACTTCTCCTCTGATTGTGAAGTGGGCTTAGGGTGAGGGGGGTAAGGTATAATTTGGATGTTAGAAGGAGTTTTTTCACACAGAGGGTGGTGGGGGTATGGAATGCGCTGCCAAGTAAAGTGGTGGAGTTATTTAAGAAATACTTAGATGGGCACGTGAACAGAATAGGAATGGAGGGGTATAGAAAACTGATTTAAAATAGGGATCACGAACCTTGGGAGTCCCTGGGAAATGTGTAAATAGATGATGATATTGATGTACTTGTTTTTATCCTACAGGTGCTTTGGTCCACCCTGTTGTCTAACGAGGGGCATACACGCGATGGGTCGTGAGAGGGCTGCTCTTGGATCTTTTTCGAGAGTATCCTATGCTTCACGTTGTTAGTGTACGCTTGACCTGGACCATTTGATGGGCAACACGACAGCTCAGTGACTATCACTGTGGTGCGCAGATACATGGATTTGGGCCTGTGTCTGTGGGAGTTTGTGAATTCTCCCCGTGCTTGCGTGGGTTTTCTCTAGGTGCTCCGGTTTCCTCCCGCATTCCAAAGATGTGCTCTTAGGCTAATTGGCAAAACAAATTCTCCCTAAATTGTCTCAAATTTGGTTTTTAATCCATAGATCTATAAACATGGACAGGGATCGTGGGTAGAGGTGGGAACATCGGGGTGGCGGTGCGGGCTCGTTGGGCCGAAGGGTCTGTTTCCCGTGCTGTTTTGTTCTTTGTTCTGTGTTCTTTATATTCTGTAACTGAAGTGTCTCTCTATACACACAACTGATGTAATGCTACTGTGCAGTTACAGTTTCTTAGAGACATAAGGATTGTAGTTTTTTCAATGGAAAAACTGTGGAAGTAAATTAGAGGAATCTATATGTTCTTCATACTTTGAGAGCTGTCTCTAAGTCTAGCCACCAAATTTCACATCAATTATAAGTCTGTCACGTTTTATTTTAGCTGTAACAGTACTTAAATTAAGACGACATTTGTGTCCATGGTTTAATAATTTTAAGTTGCCTGCGCGCTACTGAATATTTTAACCGGTCAGATACCTGTTTAAGCTAGCCAGCTTCCTTTGTGTGACTTTGCTTGTGCTTGATAGAATAATGAGCAGTTACATGGAGGGAAGTTTTGAGATACATTGCTGAAAAATAAGGGTACTTATTATTGTACTTCTTCCTTGACCTTTGTTTCTCATGTCATGGTGTTGGCACACTGGCACAGTGATTAGCACTGCTGCCTCACAGTGCTAGGGACCTTGGTTCAGTTTCCTACTTGGCTGACTGTCTGTGTGAAGTTTGCACATTCTCCCGGTGTTTGCACGCGTTCCTCTAGGTGCTCCAGTTTCCACCCACATCTGAAAGACGTGCTGGTTAGGTACATTGACCTGAACAGGTGCTGGAATGTGGCGACTAGGAAAATTTCACAGTAACTTCATTGCAATGTTAATATAAGCTTACTTGTGAATAATAAATAAACTTTCAACTTTTCATTTTTTTTTTAGCACTTCCCCACACTGGGCCTCTGAGGCAGCCATTAGCAGGATTTGGAGGCACTGGCTTGCACAAGGCTCAGTCATTGATTGATCTTGGCTCTAGCAGGTACATGTACAATTCTTAAAAATAGTACATTGCTCTGTCCATTGCAGATTTGGGCAGATTCCACAGGAAATGAGTATTGCAGATTTAGTCATCTCATATTGTTTTGAGTGTGAGTAAATGTCATTTAAGTATGAATTCTAGTTCTAGCTGAAACTGTTAAATCAGCTAGAAACAAAGCAGCACTTTTGTTTTGGAAATGTAATGCATTTATGTTTTGTGTCCGATAAGCCAGGAAAGCTTGTTCTTTGTTCTTGTTTGACAAACTGTCAGAAAATTATTTTTTTACCATTCACCTGAAAGTGTGATATAGTAGCCATCAAGAAACATGGTTGAAGGCAGGACATGATTGGTAACATTCCAGGGAATGTTGAGGCAGGGAAGGAAGTAAAAGAGGAGGGGCATTGCATTGTTAGTTAGGGAATCAGTTACTGCAGTAAGAAGAGATGATATATTGGAGGGGGTATCAAATGAAGCTTTGTGGATAAAGGTGAGAATAAAAAGGGGACGGCTACATTGTTAGGTGTTTATTGTAGATCCCCAGATAATCAGAGGAATATTGAAGAGAAAATAGGTGTTCAATTTATGGACTTGTCTAGAAACAATAACAATAGGATTATTATACTAGGTAATTTTAACTTTCCCACGAACTGGGGTATAACTGGATGGAGTAGATGCCCTGAAATATTTACAGGAGAAGTTTTTAAATCAATACGTGAAGGATTCAACAAGGGAGGGAGCTCTGCTGGACCTGATTCTGGGGAATGAAGCTGGACAGGGGGAGTATTTTAGTGACAGCGATCACAATATGGTACAATTTGAACTTGTTATGGACAAGGTAATAGACAAGCTGCAAAAAAAAATTGGATTGGGGGAGAGTAGACTTCAGTGAAAAAAGATCGGATCTAGCTTGGCACGAGTGGGAACAGTTACTAATGAGAAAATCTACAGAACAGTGGGGAACATTCCAAAAAGGAAATGGGGAGGATGCAAACCCAACATGTTCCCTTTAGGGTGATCGGTAAGAATAATAAACCCAAAGAAATTCAGGCTTGAGAAGGGAAAGAAAGGCTTTTAAAAAGTACAAGGGAGCAAATCAGTTGAGGCATTAGTGAAGTATTGAAAATGCAGGATGGAGCTTAAGAAAGCAATTCTAAGTATATCAGTGGGAAGAGGATAATTAGAGAACGAGTAGGACCCATTAGAGACCAAGGGAGCAATCTGTGGGTGGAACCAGAGGACATTGGTAGAGTGCAGAATGAATACGTCACATCCGACTTCATCCAAGAGAATGAGGATGATGGTATGGAATTCAGAGAGAGAGGGAGAGAGACCGTGAGATTTTTGAGCAAATTAGAACTCAATTCTAAGATGATAGGCTTAGAATTAAGCCTACAATAATAGATAAGGACAAGTTGAATTATGTCAAAGGTTGCTATGAGAGCCCAGGGAGGAAATTGCAGAGATTTTGACCCAAATTTTCAATTCCTGTTGAGCCATGGGGGGACATGCCAGGCAACTGAAGAACAGCTAATGTCAGTCTCACAATCATTGGTGGGGAAACTATCAGAGAAACTTCTGAAGGAGAGCATCTATCTCCACTTGGAGAGATAGTGCTTGATCAGGGATAGTCAGCATGGATTAATCAGAGGGAAGTCATGTCTAACTAATTTGATTGAACTTTTTGAGGAGATGACCAGATGTGCAGATGAAGATAGTGCAGTCGATGTAGTTTATATGGATTTCAGCAAAATCTTTGACAAGATCCCTCGTGGGAGTACTATGTGTGCAGTTCTGGCCGCCACATTATCAGAAGGATATGATTGCACTGCAGGAGCGATTCACCAGGATGTTGACGAGGATAGGATGTTTAAGTTATGAAGAAAGGCTGTGTGAACTTGGGTTGTTTTCATTGGGGCAGAGAACACTGAGGGATGATCTGATCGAGACGTACATGATTATGAGAGACATGGACAAAGTGGATCAGCAGCAGCTGGCATGTTACCTTTAGTTGAAAGGCCAGTCATGAGGGGACACAGTTCAAGGTGAGGGGCTGGAGGTTTAGGGGGATGTGAAGAAAACCTGTTTACTCAGATGGTGGTGATGGTCTAGAATGCACTGTCTATTGGGTGGTAGAGGTGGGTTCCTTCGTGTCCTTTAAAAAGTATCTAGATGAACACTTGGCACATCATAACATTCAGGGCTATGAGCCAACACTGGCAGATGGGATTAGCTGGGAGTTTGGGGTATTTCTAATGTCACTGTGGACTCAATGGGCTGAAAGACCTCTTCTGCGCTGGCAGATGGGATTAGGTGGGAGTTTGGGGTATTTCTTATGTGTCACTGTGGACTCAATGGGCTTATTCTATGAGAAAACATGTTTAGAAAGGGGCTATAATGAAAACTGTAACTGAAACTATTGCAAATTTCTCATTCAACCCTTTCCTACTGAATAAGCCAAATGGTACAGGTAGGAAGCACAGAAGGTTGTGTATTTTTATAAAGATCCTTAACAATTCCAGTTTCAATAAAAATAGAAGAATGCCAATTTCATATGATAATTAACAGCTTGTTGAATAAAACATGATTGAGGTGTGATTTCATTATCAGTTAGTTAATTCTGGAAACTAGATATTTTCCCATTAATTTTTGTAAGAATTTTCAATTAAGTGGAAAAAAGAGAGCATAATGATTATAATTACATTCCTAATCCCTAATTGGATTAGGGAACGTAAAGGTAGCCTCCCAAAGCAATGGTATTAGAAAAGCCTGCTTATTAGGAAATTAGATTCCCATCCAAAGATTGGCCCCAATGTTCCAGTAATGGACAAGATTTGGCCATTGTGTCTGTTTTTCTCTTTTTACTATAGTATTAAAATGCAGAACTCAAGCCTGTGTTTTTAGCATTAGTTACACAGAGGTTTTAATCTTCCTATCAATAACATAAGGACTAATGCTTTGAAACTTTGTTATTGAAATGATTTCCAAGTTTTAGCTTCCCATGTTTCTGTTTCCTTTTTGCAGCAGTTCGTCGTCATCCTCTACTTCTCTCGCCTCACCTAAAGTTAGTTCCTCTGACTGGGGAGTTCCTCAGCCCACCAGGCTCAAATATCGACAGTTATTCAATAGCCTTGATAAATCCATGAGTGGTTATCTTTCAGGTCAGTAAAGTATATATGCTTGTGATGGTTGAAGTTTTTTCTTTGGTGCTAACTTAATGGGATTGAGAGTTACAGATAGTTCTATGGCCTAGTAGGTATAGATATGATCGGCACAACTTGTGGGCCGAAGGACCTGTTTGTGCTGTAGTGTTCTATGTTCTATATTCTAATTTAGTATTGGTGATTTGATTAATCATACCACAGCACTTATAAGCTCACCTATTTCAGTGTAAGCTCATCGCATAGGTTTTGTTTGGAAGTACTGGCTGAAGAACTGTCTCCAGGAGGATGTTCTCGCAGAGGACATCCATTCTAATTCTGTGAGAATATATACATGGTTGAAAGTATTAATGTTTGTGTTAATCGAGCATTTGTTTTGGGATATATTTAAAACACAGCCCCAGAAACTTCACAGAACCTTCATGGTGATTTTTTCCAGCAATCAAATGCTGCATTAATACCTAAATTTGGTGCAACTGCCTGCTTGCTTAACCTTTGTCCAGTTATGATTGGAAATGATGATTAAAGCTAAAGCTGAATGGACAATGACAGTTGAAATTCTCTTCTATTTTTTATTGATTACTAGAGTGTTAATTGAAATGTTTTGATCAGAAACAGTAAAAATTATATAAGGCAAATGATGAAAATTAACTGAATGCAGGATTGTTGCAAGTGCAATGTGCTGGCTAGCCTGCTAATGATTTTGTTTTGTTTTCAGGCCCCCAAGCCAGGAATGCTCTTGTACAGTCCAATTTGTCACACAACCAACTCGCTACTATATGGTGAGTTCTGCTGTAATTGCACAGTCCCTACAGAAGTTCTATGAACACAGAGTATGGCTAAACAATTGAAGAGCTTTCAGATTTAATTCAAGGGAACGTTTGTTGACTGTTATAAGATTTAACACAGTGTGACATTTCCAGTTGGTAATTTTTAAAAGCTGTTACGTTCTGTATTATAAATTACAACCTGATTGAAATGCAACAAGGAAAAATTGCTATGTCCTTACTAAAAAGAAATGGCAGTCAAAATGCAGCATTTCTCATGCCAAGAGAACTTTTTAAGGTGTTTAACAAGAATGAAAGCATGAGCTAGATAGTGTGGTGATGGGAATTAGTGTTGAAAACATGTTAGAAGAGCAAAGTTGTAGAAGATCTTTGAAAGAAAGTAAAGAAACAGCTGCCAGCAACAGCCTGCATTTATATACACTGTGAATGTAGAACAACATTGAAAGTACTTTATAGAGATGTAATCAGATATAATTGGATCCTGACTCAAAGAAGGAGCTGTAGTAAAGGTAACCAAAAACTTGGTCAAAGAGATTGGTTTTGTGGAGAGGGAGGAAATTCTGGAGCTGAAAGGAATGTCATTAATCGTAGAGTGGCAAGAGGGTGAATGCAGGAAAGGCTGAAGTGGGAGAAAAAGAGGACTGGAAGGTGCACAGGTTGATGAGCTTATAGATGCAGGGATGAATCAGCCTTTGAAATTAATTAGGTACAAAGATGAGAATTATAAATTACTGAAGATGAGAGGGGGCAAATGTCAATATAGGTTAGCAAGGACAGAGTTGGTGAGTCCTTGGGGCTTAATGTGGCATAAAGAGACAGCTGAGAGATTTGCAGGTGTGTTGGTGGAAACTGTAGTAAGGGAGGGAGGAGGGGTGAGGGGCAGCCTTGAATCATTGACAAGGATACAAAGTTTATGCTAGAGGGCAAAGACAATGGCTTTAATCTTACCAATGTTTAACCAACTACAGGAAATTGTGGTTCATCCAGGACTGAATATTGGATGTCCGGCAACCCAAAGGCAGAGGTGAAGAGGTAGTTCCCACTGATATCAGCATCTATGTAGAATGTTGAATAATTAAAAATAGTACAAGAAATGTTAGAGCATAGTGAGTATGGATCAAACAGTAATCTGCAGTCAGAATGGAGAGTGGTGTTTGGGACTTGTGGCTGGCAAAGACCACTTAGAAAATGGAAGCTAAACAATGGTTAGGTTTAAAAAGCTTTCTGTTAAAACAAAATGAAGACATTTTTCATTTTTTTTGCTGTACAATAGGGAAGTGAGAACCCTTCAATGCCAATTCTTTTGTTGGTGTCACTGCCTCATCAGTAATCCAGAAGTATATTTGACCAGTTGTGATTTGCCTTCCCAGCTTGCATGATGATGTCAAGCCAATACCTAGTGCCTTGAACCTTGATCACTTTCAAAATAATTGAAGAATGAAGAATTCAAAGCGTTTAAAAAAGATTGCAAAATATTTTAAATGACCCCAGATTGGGCAGTGCCCACCAGTATAAATTGCAAAGATCCTGCTGAAACTGGCAGCCTTTGAATAAATTGTTGCATGAAATTATGATCTTTGACAATTTTTTTTTGCTCTATGCTTTAAAGTCACCATGTCCATATGTTTAGAAAAAGTACTTTGTTTAGAAAGCCAACATAAATATATGCATTAAGCCTCTTTTTCTGTCATACTGTTGAATTACAGGAACCTAGCAGATGTTGATCAGGATGGAAAGCTCAGAGCAGAAGAGTTTATTTTAGCAATGCATTTGATCGAAATGGCCAAATCTGGTCAACCTCTTCCTCTCTCACTTCCCCCAGAACTGACACCCCCCTCATTTAGGTGAGTGATTCTCTTTTGTCCAGGATAGTGAAATGATCTATACATTTCATTTTCATCCCTCTTATGTTTTTCAATGCTTCTTCAATGGGTAGAGCTGCATGAATGTAGCCAACCTCTGGATTTCATCCAAGGATCCACTATCATACAAGCCCCTTGGAAACCTGGCAAAAGCTGACTGCTTCGTCATTTAAGGGCAAAGATTTAGATATCATATGGTAGGACATAGGTTTGACATGATTAGGCAGTAAAAATGTTCAATAGTTTTTATTGTGGAAAAGAACTTGTGCACAACACGGTTTGCAAATTAGGTGAAATTAGTATTGTTGAAGGGAGATGTGAGTGCTGGAAATATTCAAT
This sequence comes from Sphyrna mokarran, assembly GCA_024679065.1. Lineage (NCBI taxonomy): Eukaryota > Metazoa > Chordata > Chondrichthyes > Carcharhiniformes > Carcharhinidae > Sphyrna > Sphyrna mokarran. The sequence goes on from JAGIQG010000005.1 coordinate 72,459,646, forward strand.
TTATTTTTCAATGATGTTTGGGGGAACATTTCCCCCTTCTGCCTGATGCTTACTTTTTCAGCACTTTAGAGCCTCCCATAAGACAAAAATATTGTATCTTGGAAGATTGTATATAATTTAAATACCAAACCACAAGTAATATATGGCTTCAGTATAACTGTTTGGTGCTCAGTTCATTTGATGAGGAAGCTGCTACCAGCTACACTATGTTACTTTTGCAACTGAAACCTACAACAATCTCAAATACTACTGTCTTCTACATTTACAAGAGAAAAATACTCAATATTGATCCTGTCCTGTTCCAGATCACACACTGAAAAGCAGACAGGAAATTACTGTATTGTTGGTATGCTGATTTGGCTATTTTAACTTCAGAAGAGACAACCTGGACAAAACCTTAGAACAGAATTCCAATAAAGGAATGGATCTTAGAATGAGCAACCTCTCTTTTCCACATTTTGATGTTCATCCTCACTGTTTTTAAAATATTATGAAGTTAAAAATGGGTGTTCAGAGAGAATCCCTGTTATAAAATTGAATGCTCAGTTTCCTTCATTCTTACTGCATCTGACTCCATTTCATAGAAGGAATCTAACATTCTGGGGTGGCACTATGGTTAGCGCTGCTGACTCACAGCACCAGGGACTCAGGTTCAATTCCAGCCTCAGATCATTGTTCTCCCTGTGGCTGTGGGTCTTCTTCGGGTGCTCCGGTTTCCTCCCACAGTCCAAAGATGTGAAGGTTAGATTGATTGACCATGCTAAATTGACCCTCGTGTAAGGGATTAGCAAGGTAAATAAGTGGGTTTACGGTATTAGAGCCCACATAGGATAATGGTCAGTGCAGACTTAATGGGCCGAATTGTTTCCTGCATTGTAGGGTTCTATGATTCTGCTTATGTGTGCCACTTGAAATTTGTGACATAGTTGATCATCTGGATAACTCATTGAAACCACACAGAAAGTACTTATAGCCATATGAATAAAAATTTGGAGAGGATTGTAATTCTTCTGTTTTTTTTTTCTCTCTTCAGATCAAGCAAATTGGGCGATGGAATAAATGGAACCCCAGTTCAGTATCAGGAAGTAGCACAGGAAATCCAGGATGCCCAAAAAAAGTCACCTGGTAAATCTACTAACCTGCATGTGTCTTATTTCTCTCCTGTATGAATATGTTGCAGCGCATTAAGTACAGAATAGATTATAATTACTGTTCTGAACTTGTCCAGAAGTTTAATACTGAATGTCTAACACACATCCAAACTTGAACAAGTCATTACAGAATGCAGTACTGTTTGTTTGGTGCAGGCCACAAGCATTGTGATAGTAAGCATAGGTTGCTAACATAGGCACTGCTTATCTATAACTTGTATCATAATAATGTTATTTGCTGTGTGTTTGATGATGTGCATGGGTTGGTGTGATGTGCAGTAAAGTGCACATCACACCAACCCATGCACATCATCAAACACACAGCAAATAGCATTATTATGATACAAGTTATAGAAAAGTAACATATTAGCATGATGTAAAATTTAAAGGTTTCTACTCTAAATCCCTTTGTTCATAACTTGTTGCATCTTTTTGTGGTTGATGAGAATAATGTTGTTGATGTGGTGTACACAAACTTTTAAAAGGGATTCAGTACAGTACTGGACCACAGAATTGTGAGAAAGTTTATATTTCATGGAATGAAAAGGATGATAGCAATGTGGATACTAAATTGGCAGAATAATGGCTAACAGATATATTTTGGGCTGCAGAAAGTTCACAGTGGAGTTGCCTAGAGAGTTGGTATTGGGACCCTTGCTTTTCCTAATATACATTAATGATCTTGATCTTAGTTTGCAGGTGATACTAAATTTGGAAACACTGAAACTATGAAGAGGACAGTATTGAACTTCAAAAGGACATGGACAAATTGGTGGAGAGGATAACTAGGTGGCAGATGAAGTTCAATGTGGAGAAGTGTGAGGTGATGCATTTTGGTAGGAAAAACAGAGACAATATAAAATAAGGGATACAACTGTTAAAGGAGTGGAGGAGCAGAGGAACCTGGATGTGCATATGTATAGATCATTGAAAATGGTAGCAAAGGTGGTAGAGCAGTCAATAAAACATAGTATATTGGTCTTTTAACGGGTGTAGAGTACAAAAAGTAAGAATTTGTGTAAGGCACCAGTTAGATCTTTGCTAGAGTTTTGGGTGCCACATTTTAGGAAGGATGTGAACATATTGGAGAGAGAGGGTGTTTATAAGAATGGTTCCAAGGATGAAAAACTTCAGTTCTGAAATAGATTGGAGAGGAGGTTTGATAGAGATGTTTAAAATCATGAGGGGACTAGATTTAAAAAAAAACATTCAAGGGAAGTAGGCTCCACTGGCTATTTCAGTTTTATTAACATTTTTAATTGACCTTGAGAAAGTGATGGTGAACTGTTTTCTTGAACTGCTGCTGTCCATGTGACATAGAGAGTGCCATCACGTGTTAGGGAGGGAGTGCCACGATTTTGACCCAGTGTCAGTGAAAGAATGCAATATATTTCCCAGTCAGAATGAAGGGGAACTTCCAGTTGATGATGTTCCCATGTATTTGCTGCCCTTGTTTATTTTGATGGGAGTGATCAGGGGTTTGGAAGTGCTATCTAAGGAGCCTTGCTGACTTAGCACCATAGAATTGCTACAGTGCAGAAAGAGGCCAATTGGTCCACTGAATCTGCATGAGCTCTCCGAAAGAACGTCCCTCCCATCTGTCCTTTTCCCACAACCCCCCACATTTACCATGACAAATCCATGTGCCTGCATGCATCTTGTAGATGGTACACACTGCTGCTACTGTGCATCAGTAATGGAGGGAGTTAATGTTTGTGTATGATGTGCATTGTGTCAATAAAGGGGGTTTCTTTGGTTACAGTAAAAAGGGAGAAACTGTAGTAGATTGTAGCGGTATCAAAAGATTTAAGTGATTTGCAAAAGAAACAAAAATTATGTGAGAATAAGTTTTTCACATAGGGAGTGGTTTGAATCTGGAATGCACTGCCTGGAAATGTGGTGGAGGCAAATTTAAATGAGGTCTTCAAGAGGACATTGGATGATTATATGAATATGAGTAATGTGCAAGGGTTGGAGAAAAGGCAGAAAAATGGCACAAAGTCAAAATGCTTTTTTGGAGAGCTATGCTGAATAGTGGGCTGAATAGCCACCACCTGCACCATAACAATTCTGTGAACCATATTCTGTTAAGGTTTTGTGTGTTATGCCCACACATTCTTTTGCATCTGGTTGCTTTGAACAGAGCATAGTTCTGTTTCCAGTTTGGCAACCTGTTGATTGCCTAATCATTGTATGGCAATACATCTTATTATTTAATGTATCTTTACTTAAGTTTTTTGTTCAATCCATTTTGTCCATTGATTGGAGTAATCTATAACAAATAAATGTACAACTGGCAGGGCTAAAATAACGTCAGTCTTGTTTGTATGTTGCAGATTTAGCGTACTTCCCCTTTTGTGAGCAGTGAATATGTCCAAAAACGTTACTAGAACAAAAAAAGTGAAGGCTTTCTGTTAGTTCCTGTTTCTTTTTATTGATAAATTGTGAAGAAGTCAATGATACATTTGTTTCTGTACCTGTGCATTATAACAATTACTCAGAAATTGGCAGTTTGGATGATAGAATTCCACCTTTCTTGCAGTGTTGTCAGTTTGCCTACTTGAGCATATCTAAGTTGTTAATCAGTTGCTGGCACTAACTGCAGAGGATAATTTGAGTGATTTCACATGTTATACAGTTGCTACCTGGGCATCACTAAAGCAAGTCCGAATTGATAAACCAAGTAGCATTTTCTTGAATATTAAATTATGTTTGTCCTCTAAGCATTACTGATTGCATTGAGATCTGCACAAGATAATATAATTGAAAGAGTACACCCTATTGACAATTCAGAGCTCATTCTCTTAGTTTTCCTGTATGTGTGATATCTAATATGAAGATTATCTACTCTGGGTGATTTCCTAATATAATTTTTCTAGTATAAGCATTTTACACACAGAAGTCTGCCCCTTTTATCTTGTAGATCTTTGAGTGCTAAAACATCTGATGTTAGAAGAATATTGGCTAATTTTAATAATCTAGGTCAACACAAAATGTTGCCTGTTTTTTAAAATGAGTGGGATTGGAAGGTAATTTTTTGACCTTGTTCAGATCACATTGGGATATGTTTTATGTAACAAAAACCAGTGTCTTCAACTCCTACCATTTGTTGAAAAAAAAAGTTGTGCCAGGGACCCAGGTTTAAATCCTGGCTTGGGGTCACTGCAGAGTCTGCATGTTCTCCCCATGTCTGCGTGTATTTCCTCTGGGTGATCTGGTTTTCTCCCTCAGTCCAAAAGACATGCTGGTAGGGTGCATTGGCCTTGCTAAATTCTCACTCAGTGAATCCAAACAGATGCTGAGTGTGGTGATTAGGGGATTTTCACAGTAACTTCATTGCAGTGTTACTGTAAGCCTGCATGTGACATGAATAAATAAACTTTAGTAAGCAGTCAAAAATAAGCTAGGAAGGATTTGCATGTAGAGCCCTATTAGGTTTTCACTGCTGGTGCGTGAAGTTTTACTTGTACTTCATTTTTTTCACAGTCACTTTTGAGGATAAAAGAAAAGCAAACTATGAAAAAGGGAATGCAGAGCTGGAGCGAAGGCGTCAAACCCTTCTGGAACAGCAACAACGGGAGGCTGATCGCAGAGCACAGCGGGCAAGGGAAGAGCAGGAGAAAAAGGAGCGGGAGTTGCAAGAACAGGAACGGAAAAGGCAACTTGATTTGGAAAAACGGCTGGAGAAGCAACGCGAGTTAGAAAGACAAAAGGAAGAGCAAAGAAGGAAAGAAATCGAAAAACGAGAGGTTTGTAATCAAGTTTTTAAAGCTGGAAATAGTGTGTTTTCTAGTTTTTGTAAGTATAAGGTGGAAGAATCTGAATCTTACCTTAGTTTGAAAGAATCGGCTAAACTCATCAACTTCATTGTGCTATACTGTGAAGTCAGATTGCAGCCATATGATTGTAAAGTTCATGACTTTATGTCATGGCCGTAGGGAGAGTGTGATTGGATTTGTCACTCCAGACTGCTATTTTATACAATATTGGCAGAGGTTGCTGGGATATTTAACATGGAGGAAAAATAAATCAAAAGATTTGATTCTAGATCTGACCCTATATGTTTAAGATGTACAAATTAAAAAAGTAAACTCCAGGTGAATAGTGGCTTAATAACTCTTTACAACAGAAGCTGTGTGCTCCATTCACCCAATGGTTTTATTGCCAGTCACAAAATCAAAAACTGCTCCCTTTATACATGCACAAATCTATGAGTGGTACTTGCGTGGAATTTCCTCAAGATAGTTGAACATTAGACAGTAAAATTGGGCTTTACTTCATAGAGTTCTGATAACTTGTATAAATTGGGAGAGTTGCATTGTACAGAACTGATGTGAAGCATAAATGTTTACATTCTGCATTTAATAACACCTAATGTAACAGAAGCAGTTTCAATTTGGCAGCATATATTCACCGGTAATGAGACTTGTGAATTGTTATCTCAGGTAATGCCAATAATAAACTAATTTGACATATTTTTAAATTTAATTTCTTAATGATTAAAAAAAAATGTTTTTGTCTGGCAGTTTACTGAGCATTCTCTTATTTCCAAGTTAGAATTGTAAATTTGAATTATTTTAGCAAACCAGTGTTCTCTAACTACACTTGCATTTGTTGTGCACATTTAGGCAGCTAAGCAGGAACTTGAACGTCAGCGTCAACTTGAGTGGGAGCGGATCCGACGACAAGAACTCCTCAACCAACGAAACCGGGAACAAGATGAGATTGTTCAGTTAAAAGCCAAGAAAAAGAGTTTGGAACTTGAACTGGAGGCATTAGTAAGTAAATGTGCAGAACTTGACAAGCATGATTCACACTTCATGTGGAATCTATTTTTGTTCTAATTAGTTAATGTTGAGATCATAGATGTAAAATCATTAAAATTCTTTTACAGGCAGCTGTTCCTCAGTTCTTCACATTGAAGCCAAAATGTTTGATTTCAAGAAGAATTTAGATATAGTTCTTGAGGCTAAAGGGATATGACGGGGGGTAATCAGGATACCGAATTTGACGATTAGCCATGATCAAAATGAATGACATAGTAGTCCCCAAGTGTCAAATGGCCTACTCCTGTTTCTAGTTTCTATGGGCCCGATTCTCCTATCGTGACTCGCAACTTTTCTGGCGAGTGCGGTCCATAGAATTGCGTGTCAGCCATTTTACAGGATTCTTGCATGCACCGGGAATGCATGTGCATCTCCCAGAACCGGAGAACAGTCGCAGTTGAAACTGTGCTGGAAACTGACAGGAAGACAGGTAAATAATTTGAATATTTTTTAAATGCATTTTAAATATATTTTGCATGTGATTATCTGGCCTGGCATGGAACTTGCTGGGTCCAATAGCATCTCCCACCCTGCCAGGAATAGTTCATTCCGGCAGGATTTAGAGTAGCGCCCCACATTTGGGGAACTAGCAGGAGACTAGAATGAAAGGGGGCCAGTTGGGTTCCTCTATGATGGTAGGGAGGTGGTGTCCCTGGACACCATGGCAGTGCCAGCCTGTGCCCCCAGCGTTGTCCAAGGGACAATGTGTCCATGCCATGGGATACCTTAGTACTGCCATCAGGCATTGGGCAGTACCAAGGGGCAGAGCCTATTGCAGGCAGACCTTAGGAGCTATTGGAGGCGGCAGGGGTCCTGCTGCTACTCTGCATTGGGATCGATCTGGGCTAGCAGATAGTCTACTGGGAGTCACCACTGCTGGGGAGGTGGGGGAATGGGCTGGGCTGGACATCTTGTGGTGGGGGGGCGGTGTCAGGGCTGGCAATGGAATTATTAAGGTGGCCACGATCAGCCTGTGAGGGGCTGGAGGGGCAGCACTCTAAGGGTCCCAGGCTGGCCAATGTTCAGGCTGGGGAGACTGTCAGAGCAGGACCACTACACATGCGCAGAGTTCCAGAGCTGTCAAACTCATGAATAGGCCCCACCTCTGGGTTTTTAATGAGATTCACGATTGGGACATCTGCAGTACACAGAGTGGGGAGATTCGAGTGAAAATCTGCACTGAAAAAGCAGTCATGATCTAGAATCATTTTCCCACCAATTCAGCATTTTTAGGAGAATCACCCCCTATGTTTCAATTACTGTATTAACTGTGCTGATGAGATCGAGACTCTATCAGAAAAATCTGATTCATTCTAGATTATAGTATCTTCTGACTTGACCCCTTTCATCCAACCTGTCATACCCATTGGAACAAGTTTTAACAGAAATAAAATTCTGCCATTGCCTTCATATTGAATGAGGTTTGGTAACGACAGACTCACATCTTCATTAGAAAACTTTTTAACCGCACACACAAACACAATTATAGCTCCCTATTTGAATTGCAGTTTTCTATATTTGAATGTATAAAATGTAAATTTGAGCTAATAAAATTAACACATTGAAAGGAAAGCCGCACCATCTCTTCATCATTGATATACAATATTTAAAAATAACAAAGTAAGCAGTTGCCTTAAAACACAACCAGAATTTATTGTACATTTTCAGTTAGTCTAGTTTCCTAAAGATAACTTTGTGTGCATAGTAATTAATTAATTTTCACCATTTTCAGAACAAAGATATTTTGAGAATGTAGTTTTAAAATCCTCACAGCATTTTGGAAAATAATGACAGTTCATTGGCTATTGATTGAAGCTGTGCTGAAAACTGAATGCTTATTAGATCCAATTGCGATCCTATCTATTCATCGAGACTTGTTTTTATCTGAAAAATAACAAATTGATAAAATTGAATGCAACATTGTTGTGGGTCCATGAAATTTTAATAACAATCTTTTTTTTAAACAGTGGCACAGTGGTTGCCTCACAGTGCCAGGGACCTGGGCTCGATTCTTGAATTTGGTCACTATCTGTGTGGAGTCTGCATATTCGCTTTGTGTCTTCGTGGGTTTCCTTCCTCCCATAGTCCAAAAGATGTGCTGGTTAGGTCATTGGTCATGCTAAATTCACCCTCAGTGTACTGGAACAGGCGTCGGAGTGTGATGACTAGGGGAATTTCATAATAACTTCATTGCAGTGTTAACATAAGCCTACTTGTGACACAAATAAATAAACTTTAAACTTTTAAAGTTTATTGTATAATTCTCCATTCAAAATTAATTTGCTTAAAGTAAGTGCTTAAAACGCACGGCCTCTGTGTTTCTAGAGAAGATCAGACATCTGAAAGCTATAGTGTTTACTGACAATGTTTTGCTGACATTGACTGTGCGTAGATAATCCCTGTCAATTTAGTCAGAATACTGTATAAAATTAGGTGCTTTCTTAAGGCAAGGAATATTTTTAAATCTTCTTTGAGTTAACTATCTAAAAATAAATGCATGGGTCTGTAAGACTTTTTTTTGCACCTGATGGGACCGTTTTTGTGAGGATATCTACTACAATGCATTGGGAGCTGGAAGTGCAAAACCGCAGCACACCATTGAATAAATAAGATTTCCCTTGGCGTAGCTCCCACCAAGATTAACAAACTTGTGGGTAGATACAGCAGGATATTCCACCAAAGTAATTAAACTTAGAAAGTCAGTTATGTACATCTTTTGATGATTACTTGTAACATTATGGCAATGTGGTGCAGTGCTTCATTTTCAAAAGTTATCTGTTATCTGTCCACCTGGTCCACATAAATGTGGTGCTATTGTACTTTTCTGTTAGCTCAGTGCAGTTAATGTTTTCATTTTTTTCTCCCAAATGTAACCATAACTCTAACCTGTCAGACTGAGAAGCAGCAAAATGTGACAAGCAGAGTGCAAGAAGTGCAAAGCAGAAAGGAAGTTCAAAAAAATGAATTGAATCTCGTAAACAAGAAACATGATCAGAGGCGAATAGAGGTAAACCAGTTACAGCAACAGCTCCAGGTGGGTACTCGATCTATTTCTTTTCTAGGTTGACTCACCTCTATTTGACAAATATGTTGTCAAAGCACCATGTTTAGTCAAATCTAATCAATTTCTTGAATAAGGATAACAACTTCAAATCTTTTATATTGGAATAACTTCCAAGATAGGACAGACTGATTTCAGTTTGCACTATTTTAACACAGATTAAAAGGGAGGCACAGTGACACAGTATCATAGGTGTTTCTGTCAGTATATTATTAAATGGTAGCAAAAACAGAAAAACCTCAGCAGATCTAGCAACAACTGGGATGAGAGAGTTAATTTAAAAAATTAAAAATCGGTACGTTTTCACTTCTGAACAAAATGGAAATGTGATGAACTTTATACTGCGGAAGAGACTATGAGACACAGGAGCAGAATAGACTATTTGGCCCATTCATTCTGCTCCACCATTCAGTGAGATCATAACTGATTTGATGTGATAATTCGCAGCTCCACTTTTTCGCCTTAATCTCCAGAAGGGCCACATTAAGGTAAGGGAGGGATAAAAATTGGAAGCAAAATCGATAAATTTTTCCAGTCTAGTTATCTTGTCTTTATGCCACGATTACTTAGTCTTTCCTTAGTCTTTAACACCACCATTAATAGTATCTTGGGGAGGCATGTTAGCACAGTGGTTAGCACTGCTGCTTCACAGCTCCAGGGACGTGGGTTCGATTCCCAGCTCGGGTCACTGTCTGTGTGGAGTTTGCACATTCTCCTCGTGTCTGCGCGAGTTTCCTCTAAGTGCTCCAGTTTCTTCCCACAGTCCAATGATATGTGGGTTAGGTTGATTGGCGATGCTAAAATTGCCCCTTAGGGTCCTAAAATGCTTAGGTTAGAGTGATTAGCGGGTAAAATATTGTAGGGACATAGGGTAGGGCCTGGATAGGATTATGGTTGGTGTGGACTTGATGGGCCAAAGGGCCTCTTTCTGCACTGTAGGGTTCTATGATTTCTATGATAATGATATCTTTGTATTGGGTTCACGACCTCTTTGTAAAATCTCTCCTGAGTTCCTACCCACCTATATCTATTTTGCTCTACTAACTCCATTCCTCATCACAGCTTAAGATCCTTTACATTTTTATCTCTTCAGCTCTGAAGAAGAATAATATGGATTATGAAGTGTTAACACTGGTTCTCTCTCTCTCCTCAGATGCTGCCAGAACTGTTGAGTTTTTCCAGCATTTTCAGTTTTCATTTCAGATTTCCAGCATCCACAGAATGTTGCTTTGATTTTACTGAGGGGTAGTATATTGATTTGCGAGAGCCAATTTTACGCCAAATTGCACTATATGAGCCTGATTTTAAATATGTCAATAAATATTTCACCACCTCATGGCGGGGGAATTGAAAACCCTGATACCCATGGCATAAAAGTGGCTGCAGTGTGTGGGGCCAAGTTTCATGAATTTCACTTTTCAACTCATTTTCTGGACTTTCTTGCCCATTGTGAGGATGGAGTTAATATCAAGGCCAATTAACCTGTTGATGTTAACATTGGAATTCATTAGAAGTATGGAGATAGATGGAACAGGAGTGAATCAGGGAGAATGATTGTAGGTAAAGTGGGAAGCCACTTAGACAGACTGATGATATAGGAACTCAGATCTGCATCAGGCGATTAGCTGGAGCTGAGCTCTACTGGCAATAGTGCAGCCTTTTATCTCTGTGTTTAATTTTAGTGTTGATTTGCTAAAGATTTTCTTAAAACCAGCTAAGACCTGTTCCTCTACTTGTGTTCTTCCAGGAGCTTCAGAATATGCTGACACAGTTAATTCCTGAAAAGCAAGCACTGGATGACCAAATAAAACACCTTCAGCCCAATTCTGTCCATAGTGAGTATGCTGCATTCTTTAAAAGTTTATTTATTCCCCTTGTACTTCATTTTTCATTTGTGTACAGACAAAATGGAGCCACAGTTAGATATTGACACTCCAGAGGTCTTTTCAGCAATAGTACTGCAGTGCTCCACAACCAGCTAGACCCTTATTCAAGCTGTTCCAACGCAGCTTCAACACTTGCATCTGCCCAGCAATGTGTAAGATTGCCTAGGTTTGTCCTTTCCAGAAAAAGCAGGACAAATCCAACCTGCCCAATTACCAATCCATCAGACTGCTCCTGATCATCAGCAAAGAGATAAGGTTTTGCTAGGGCATGAGCTTACAGATTATAATTGAATGTGCTTTTGTTTCTGTTGATGGCCCAAACCACTTTGTGGATGTCCAGTTTTGAGCTGCTAGATCTGTCTGAATTTGTTCTGTTTAGCAGAATGGTAATGCCCATACGATGCACAGTATAGAACTTTCGGTTCGAATACTGTCATGGACAGATCCTTCTGCAGTTGGTAGATGAGTGAGGACAAAGTCAAGAAAGTTTTCCCCTTTTGTTGATTTTTCTCACCATCTGTCATAGGTCCAGTCGGGCAGATGTGACATTCTGGATTTGCTCGGCTCAGTCAGCAATAGTGCACTTTTGACAATGGACATTTAAGTCCAGATTACATTCTGTACCCACTGTGCTTCTTTCAAATGTTGCTCAACCTGGAGGAGCATAGCAACTGAGGAAGGGTGGTAAATGTGAATCAGCAGGATATTTCCTTGTCCAAGACTTCTGCTGAGGATTCATTTTCATTTTCATTTCATTTAGAACATAGAACGGCCCTCGATGTTGTGCAAAGTTATGTCTGAACCTAAGATCAAGCTATCCCACTCCAGATCATTCTAGTGTGCTCCATGTGCCTTCCCAATAACCGTTTGAAAGTTTCTAAAGTGTCTGACTCCACTATCACAGCAGGCAGTGCATTCCACACCCCAACCACTTTGAGTAAAGAATTTAATTCCAAGTGGCTAGTCAGTTTTTATCCTATTCTGAAGTTTCTGCAGTGTTTTGTTAAAAATAAGTATCTTGCTGAGCCATTTCAGAGGATATTTAAGAGTCAACCACTTTGTGTGGATCTGGTGTCACATGTAGACCAGGTAAAAACAACAGATTATTTTCTCTTAAGGACATTAGTGAACTGGATGTCTTTTAATGACAACCTAATAGTTTCATGGCACTCTTTACTGAGACTAGCTTTTAATTCCAGATGTATTAACCAGCTGCCAAAGTGGAATTTGAACCCATTGCCCTCAATCATTAGCCTGGGTCTCTAGATTATTAGTCCAAATGACATTGCCACAGTGCTATTATCTCCTCCCTTAAGCACAGCAGTGGCTATTCTTGTATCTAAAACAAAACTGATTTACATACCTCTGAGCTCTCTAGATTAAAGAAAATTTGTGTTCTTTAGCTACAAGTCTCATGGTGTTGAATCGGAACCATGCAGAAAGGAAAGAATCTTGTGAACGACTTCGGCAACAGCTGAACGACCTAGAGAAAGAGACAGCAGACAAACTTTCTGAAATGGATGCTTTTAACACTCAACTTCAGGTAATATCCAAACAGTGTCGTTAATAAGGGATCCTATTCAAAACTGGAAAAAAAACTTGTAATCTTTCTAAATTTTAATTCCATTTCTAGACCTTTAAACTGGATAATCGTTTTGAACAAATATTTCCCTTTTTTATTCACCTAACAAGTGCATTTTTATCTAGATCACTGGATTTTATTCAGGACCTAGAATCTTACTTGATTTTATTTTTATTTCCCCAGGTGAGGGATATTGAGGCTAACTTTAGTATTCTGAACTAGAGCAGTTGACTAATCAGAGATGGAACTGATGCTGGAATTTTGCTGGTCTATATGATTCAGTTTCACTCCTGAGTTTTGTATTGTCTGAAGTTAAGATAGTACCAGTCATCTCGATTTACCCCAAAACAGTAAGTAACTGATTCAGTAACACTCCTGTTTACATTGATTCAATTGTTTACTGATTTGGGATAAATCAAAATGACAGCATTGTCTTAACTTTGGGCAATACAGAACTCACAAGGCAAATATCTCTGTATAAAAATGAAATACTTATTTAAAAGAAAAACAAGCAGCAGCAAAAAGATCACCAGATGGGTAAAGTAGCTTTGAGATAGAGTGACAGAATCTCTGTGATGAATCTGACGTATACAATAAACAAACAGATCAATTATAGTTTTTCTTATCAATCATTCCCACCTTACATTAACTTAAAATCAATTACATTTAGTATGCACACATCAATGATAATCCTGGTGTTCATCTCAGTCAATTGCATTTTATCATCTAGCATTATGATATCTCATTTGCCCGTTAAATCCAGATCCTAATTCCCATCTTGACTAAAATCACTTCCTTGTTGCTTGATTTACATTAGACACTACGACATGGGTAAAAGTGGATGTTCCCATCGGATCATTGCCAAACTGGATAGATACGTGATCCTGTGTCCGAGCATGCTTACATCCGAAGTTTAGGCGATGAATACACCTATTCATAAATGTTGCAATGTGTGTTCCTGCATAAGAAACTTTCTGATACGAATTTTGCTAACTACAGGGTTCCCAGGCCTTTGGTTCTGAACTATTTGCTCTTACCATAATCCTTTGCAGTAACCTGCTTTTGACTGAAATGAATAATGGTTCATACAATACTTTAAAATATCAGTATGTGTGTTTTAAAATCATAATTACTTGTTTAATTCTCTTATTGTATTCACATGTGTAAACTATTCTCTCATTAGCTTATTAGCTTATTTTAGGAATCATTTAACTCTTTACTGGTATTCCTGTCAATGCCTCATGTATTCTGTTTAAAAACCTCATTAGCTGGTTAGAACCTTCCCACTTCATTTACTGAGCTAACTGAACAAGTACTTCTATTTTATTTGAAATGGGATGTATATTTTAATGTTTGTCTGATTCTGCATCCTTCCCTCAGCCAGAAGGGCTGTTTTGCGTTGACATTTGGAAGATCTTTCAGAACGTCTCAGGGAGACATAGTTTTTGCTTCAGTCAGCAAGCCTACAACTTTCACCTTTGAAAGGCATTACCCACTTTGTTTCTCACCTTTCCCATAAGTATGTGGTCCCTGTTTGATATCTTTCCTGATTACTCTGCAGTTGTGAAAATGCCAAGAGGGAATGAAGCGTCCACAAAACCATGCCCCACAGCTCCAAATGGCAAAACTACCATTGTTAAAAGACGTTTGTTATATTTTTAAAAGATCAATTAGCAGCCGAAGTGCCCTGAAGGTAGTGTTCCATAATACATATATTCACCATTACAATATTTTTTAACAATCCATGCAAAGAGTGACATTTACTAAAATTTTGAAAAATATCTATTTCGCCCACTTATCCTTGAGATGAAATCCTGAATGTTTTTGCTTTATTGTCCTCTTCTTTATGTTAACTGTTGATATGTTAGATAGTTACATCCAGTATTTGAAATCTCATCTTCTCTTTGTCCTCATTTGATCATTCTCATGGATTGTCCCACTACTCCCACTTTTTAATCCATGTATTCTGCTATGTCACACAGCTCCTGAACTCAGCAGAATGTGGTTAGGATAAGAGTGGAGATGGAGAAACCAAAAGATTTCCTTTCCAAAGAAATCTGTGCTACCTGTACATTAGTAAAGAATCCACTCTTGATTAATTCATTTTAAAATCATTTCATGCTCATTCTCTCGCACTCCTTGAACTGTTTTGAAGGAGTCAAAAACCTTGCAGCCTTTAAATAACTGATACAGTGTTAAAAAAGAAATGAAATGTGGCAGTTATATCAATATCTGTGCTTTTGTAGGACTAAGCTTCTTATAATGCACATTGAGCAGCTGGTTAATGAATATTGTGGGCAACTCTCATGAGATGAGTCTATTATATGTGTAAGATTTGCCAATTCTACTATTGCAATGGGTTTTTCAAGCTGGTGAAATTTCTTTTTGGAATTTTTTAATCGCTTTTAGAATTTTAAATAATTGGAGACTAATCCAAGTGGTCATGACTTCTAGAATCTCATAGTCAGCTGCAAGGTAAAAGCATTTAAGTTGTCCAGCCAATATAGGAACAGAAGTGAACAGCAAAAACATCCAAAGCACTTAGATCTTTCCTTAAATAAGGAGACCAAAACTGTATACAGTATTCAAGGTATGGTCTCACCAGTGCCCTGTATAACTGAAACATAGCATACTTTTCTTTACATTTGATTCCTTTCATAATAAAAGGAGAGCATTTCATTAGCTAACTCAATTACTTGTTCGACTTGCACACTAATTTTTGATGACTTATACACAAGAACACCAAGATCTCTGAATTTCAGAATTCTGCAGTCGTTCTCTGTTTTTATTCTTCCTGCCAAAGTGAACAACTTGACATTTTCCCGCATTATTCTCCATCTACCTGATTTTTGCATACTCGCTGAACCTTCATATGTTCTGTTCACAACACGCTTTCCTACCTACTCTTTGTGTCATCTGTAAAGTGGCTTCGCCCCTCTCATTTAAATCAGTGATGTAAATTATAAAAAGTTGAGGCCTCCTGTGGGATTCCGTTCATCATATCCTGTCAGTCAGGAAAAAAACCATTTAAGTAACCATCTTTTATGCCAAAGACTTACTCTTCTATCCATATTAGTATGTTATCCCCTACACCATGAGTTTTTATTTTCCAGAATAGGCTTGGATATGGCAATTTATCAAATGTCTTCTGGAAATCTAAGTACAGACATTTACAGCACTCCTTCAAAGAATTCCAATAATTTGGTTAAACATGATTTCTTTTTCACAAAATCACTGACTCTTGCCGATTACCTTGATTTCTTTAAATGTACCCAGCTGTAACCACCTTAATGATCAATTTCCTGTTTTCTGCCTCCACTACTACTTGACTAGATGGGTCACATTTGCTACTTGCCAGTCTGATGAATCCTTTCCAGTATCTAGTGAATTTTGGAAAATTAACACCAATGTATCTATTACATCATTATCCATTCTTTTAATACTTAAAATGAAGCCCATCAGAACCTGGAGATTGTCAGCCTGCAGTTCCATCAGTTTGCTTGGTGTCCTTTCCCTGGTTATTGTAATTTCACCGAGTTTTTCTGTCCTTTCCATTTCCTGACTTACACCTATTACTGAAACATTTATGTATCTTCTCTAGTGAAGACAGTAGCAAAGTATCTGTTCATTTCATCTGCCATTGGCTTATCGTCTACTCTTAACTCCTCATTCTCATTCCGTGGAGGACCAGCACTCATCTTTCTTACTCCCTTTTTATGTAGCTGTAGAAAATCTTACTATCCATTTTTAAGTTTCTAGCTAACTTCCTATCGTACTGTAATTTCTTTCCCATCATTAACCTGTTATTCATTCCTTGCCATTCTTTATATCTGGCCAAATATCTGACCTGTCACTGATCTTTGTACAGGTATATATTTTTCCTTAAGCTTGATACCTTCCTTAACTTAGCTAAGCAGAGATGGTGGGTCTGTTCCTTAGAATTTTTCTTTATAGCAGGAATATATTTATTCTGAATATTCTGAAATATTTTGGATTAGCTTTCACAATACACAAGATATTTTCAATTTGCCAGTATAACATGTGTTAATATAACTATTGGAATGCTCATTTTTGTATTGTATTAAAGCTATTTTTTTTTTTAACTAATCAGTTAAATTTTTACTGAATTCACTCAGTTCACTTTGAATTTCATATGACTTTTTCTGAAGCTTTAAACCAACGTATGTCATGACCTGGAAATTCCTGCTTATTTGTTTTTGGCAGAATTAAAAATTATGATGAATTCAGTATAAATTGTGAAATCATTAATCCATCTGCTTAATGGTAATACATTAATTTAACAAGTTTATCAGTTTAATGTACTCTGCTGCCACTGGTTTTGGTGACATTTGAAGGGGCAAAAGTCCTGTCTGAAATGGTGTTGGACTTGAGAGCCAGTTGAGAGAGGTTTGAATTTTTTTTTAATGCTTCTTTCTTTTCCTTTTGTAATGCATTCCTTAAGCATATTTTGTTGTTGGCTACAGCATAATTGCTGCACATTGAGTGAACAACTTATCTTTTGTTTATTTATTTCCCTACTTTGTTATCTTGCAGTGTGAGGAATTGGACGACTTTGTACTTGAGTGCCTTCTCTCTCTGCTGGGCTGTCTCAGCAGCTTGTTCCTTTTATTGAAGGTTATTTGCTGAAAAAGCCATATTCTCTTCCCGCTTTCATGTATTACTGTTTCTGTAGTCATTTACCCTTTTGTGCTTTATTGATGATATATCCTCAGTGCACCAGAGCATGATTATAAGCAAACTCCAGAAATTTTTGAGGGACTTATTAACTTAGTAAATTGATTGATCAGTTTAGATACGAGGTGTGTTTCCTAATTTCATGTAAGGAATATATTTAAAATTATTGTTTTCTTAGATTAGATAAGGGATAATAAAAGAACCACAACTGTAGTCATGCACAGACTGGCTGTTATATACTGTAATCAGAAAATATGATCAACCTGAGTGAGAACCTAGTTAGACTCCTGAGAAACAGAACACTTTACAATGGAAATTTTGCCACATTAGCAAATCAAACATTGGAAATGATAGCAGTATGCCTTTTCACCTCAGGAGTGTGGCCTCTGTAAGGGTGCCATATAAAACAAGTTGGGTGCCATCTCACATCAGTTGCTAGTGGATGTGGGCAAACAACAAAGTTATTCTGAAATTACCCAAATTGGTAGACGTACTATTATATAATCCACTCACTACTGGTGAATGAACCAATGGTCGGGGTAAACTAATGTAAAACAGATCAGTTTATGAATTCTAAGAGCATCTATGTCATTAAGAATCCTAATGTCTGTGTGTTACTTTTGTATTTTAAAAAATAACTATATTTATGTAGTGAGGTCTTGATAAGAACGTAGAATATCCTGCAAAATTTCTTTGAGTTGGATTGTGACGGTGCTATGTCAGTTATTTACAATTGAGAATGAAGGTCGCAAGTACTATTGAACAATATCAGCATCTTTTGAATACAGGAGCTATTCACTTTATTTTTTCCTCAATGGAGTTGCTGTGCCTGTGATATATTAACAAAATGACAGTAAGCAGTAAAGCACAATCCATACTTTCCAATTCCTATAAGCATCAGTTGTCCATTATTGCATACCATGTGCTCTATTCAGTCATACTTCATTGCTGGCTGCTGTTGTTTTCAATACCAGATTTACTAATGCTTTCTATCTTTGTTTTCCACTTAATTTTATTAATCTCAGATTTTCATTTTTTTTTCCTTGCTGTTTTGCTTGTATTTAATTATTTACACATTGGCTTCAATTTTTCCTCCTCTGACAGTAAAATTTATTTAATTATAGTGCAATCCAAATGGTAAAGCTAATAGCAAATAATAAAATAAAAACTTAATTTATTTTGCTCTGTTATTGAGATAATGCTGAAAATGATCTCTTAGCCTTTACCCATTGATCTCTTCCATTCCAGTCAACCATGCTTTGGCTGATGGGGAAAAGTGTTGCTTCCAATTTTCTGCCCTTAAAGTATTGCACAGGTTTTCTAAGAAGGAAGTGAGAGCAACTAAGATGATTTGTCCAGTTTTTCCCCTCTGTCCCTGCTTTCCATTTAAATGTAATAATGTAGCTGGGTTTGGAAATTCTAGGGTGGGTTAAGGCATTGAGAAGAAGAGTGTCAGATTATATTTGTTGAAGGGAACATTAGATGCAGAATTCCTTAGTAACTTAGTAAAATAAGTGACAATATTTCAGATTTTTTTTGTTTTAGATTTCTTTTATAACGGGATTTGATGTTTAGTGAGGAAAACATTTTTTTTTACACATCCATCCTTTCTGTGGTGTTAATTTCTTAAATTAAGAAAAAATATTGAATAAAAATGTACAAATAATGTGGTCCTGTTCTGTTGTCAGCCACACTGGAACCTCTCAAATGTTTTGCCACTTGTAAAATGTGAATAAATCCTTGGACGTAGCCAGTGCAAATCTTTGATGGTTTGTAAAATGACTTGATAGCAACAAGATGTCAATGGGAAAATTGGGGCCATTGTTTTTTAATGGAGACTTGCATTGTAGTGTTTGCTTTGATAACGTGAAGTATGAAGTAGTTTCATGCTGAATAAAGTGTTTATCCATTAGAAGATGGTCAGTGGACATTCTCCATCACTTGCTGTTGACACACAGTTTTAGATATTCCTATAAGAAGCTGGATAAACTGCTCTAGAAAAAATAATAACTTTTGTCTTTGAAAAAGTTGAACCAGAGCAGAAACCTACTGAACCCAAGAATGAATAAATCCCAAAGTTAAAAGCAATAATGCATCAAAAGACCTATAATCCAAATCATGAAATAGCACTTAGCCAAATGATCTATGTGGCACATTGGTTCAGAAATAAATTAACTTTTCAAGCAGTACAAGTTCTCAGCAGCCTTCAAAATTTGCATTGAAGCCTGCAGTGAAACGCTGCTGTCGTGACCTGACCATCTGCCACTAGTGAACAGTCAAATAATTCCAGCCTTTATTTCGATAGTTCAACTTCTAAGTAAAGAATGATCATTCCTTTCCAAATTAAAATGATAACACTTAAGCAAGGATTAAATAAAATTTGTTCCATTGCTGTTACATTTTAACATATTAAATAACCTCAAAAAGCATCCTAAATAGTCAACTACTGTAGCCTGGGACTTGAGTCACACAAAGACTTTTCTAAAGCACATTAATGAACCTGTCCAATTTGAAAATCAATCCCAATACTTTCATGGTCACTTTAACTGACACCAGCTTTCTATTTCCAAAATTTAAAATTTCTCTAAATATTTTTGATTTTGAACTGATACCTCCTAGATTATTGCTCAAGCCTGTGTATTACTCATCCAGTAACATAACTAACCTTTATTCTTATCTTCATCCCTAGACCTCCCATGCTTCCACATCAATGATCCATGAAAAGATCAGCCATTCAATAAAATCATAACTGATTTTTAGATGAACTCAGCTCCACGTGCTCACTCAGTCATCATAACCCTTAATTCCTTTACTGTTCAAAAATTTTTGTATCCTTATATTAAAAGCATTCAATGAGATAGCACCAACTGTGTTACTGGGCAGGGAATTCCACAAATTCACAACTCTTTGGGTGAAGAAGTTCCTCCTTAATTCAGTCCCAATTCTGCTCACTCTTATTTTGAGGCTGTACTCCCAGCTCTAGGTTCACCCATCAGTGGAAACAACCTCCCTGTTTCTATCTTATCCATAATTTTATATATTTTTGTAAGATCCCCCCTTCATTCTTCTAAATTCCAATGAGTATAGTCCTAGTCTACTCAGTCTCTCCTCATAAGCCAACTCTCTCAACTCCAGAGTTGGCCTATTGACTCTCCTCTGCACCTCCTCCAGTGCCAGTACTTTCTTAGATAAGGAGACCAAAACTGCACACAATACTCCAGCTATGGCGTCACCTGCAACATAACTTGCCTGTTTTTAAACTCCATCCCTCTAGCAGTGAAGGACAAAATTCCATTTGCCTTTTTAATTACTTGCTTTACTTGTAAACCAAACTTTTTGCATTCATATGCAATGGCACCCAAGTCCCTCTGCACAGCAGCATGCTGCAATTTCTTTTACATTTAAGTAATAGTCCATTTTGCTGTTATTCCTGTCAAAATGGATGACCTCATATCTAAAAGTATATCTTCCTCCTCATGCTATGCAGATTTGTCCCATTTTCTGTGCAGTTTAATTAATTTGTGTCATTTGTTAACATGCTTTCCTAAACAGTTAACACGATAACTGCCTTTATACAAACAATGTAGTGAATTGAGGGGTTTATGATGACAATGCTTAAAACTTCATTCCTTTAAAATTCATTCTGTGTGCAGCAAGTGGTGGTTGCAATGAGTGCAGGGTCATAGCCTGTGCACGTTCGGCATTTCCATCTCAGTGGTTGTTGTAAGATGCATGTGCCATTTGCACTTTTAGGACTAATTTATATTCATAGTAAGAAGCAGTTGTAAGGAAGCATATTCAGCAGCAGTTATGTTGCTCTGCATAATCCAACAGGAACTACGGGAAAGCTACAGCAAACAGCAGTTTGCCTTGGAGCAACTTTATCGAATCAAGGATGATAAAATTCGAGCCATTGAAAGAAAAAAGTCTGAAGAACTAGCAAGGAAAAAAAGGGAAGAGGAGGATGCTATTAGGTAAATTAGCCTATAATTTTTAGTGCTTAATGAGTGAATTTGTGATTCTAAAGATTGCAGTTGAAAATATTTGAATTCTAAAGAATCGCTCCAGTTTGTAAATTGTATAAATGCTTATATTAACTGTGAATGGTACTTTTTTTTAGTTGGGATCTAAGGATCAAGAGTGGGAGAGAGATACAATAAATTCAAACAAAATTGCTGCATATTATTACAGGACGTTTTGATTCATTGGCTGAGACTGCTGCTTCTGATAATCATAACTTACTTTGCTTCTTGGTTCCTCCTCCAGCTAAACAGCTAATTAGTTGCCATTAGTGCCGTTTCAACTCATCAGAAACTATATTTGAAGTCTTCCAATACGAATCATTCATTTCCTTATTCACTGGTAGGAATTGCTTCACTGTGATTCTCCCAAATTTCCTAGCTGAAGGTTGCCCCACATCCAGGACATTTTGTGGTTCATGTGAAATGGCATTATCATTTTCCTGCTTATGTCTGTATGTAATAACATATTGACATTTATAGTCATTTGATTTGAATTTATTATGTTGTATATTTTTTAAAAAATCCTGAAATTCCTGGCCCATATGTCAATACAAAAGGCTTATCCAAACAGACCATCATGGGCAATTTTGCAGCATCTGTTTATTGTAAAAGTTAATCTTTACCTTTTGTTTAGAAAAGCAAAGCAAGAAAAAGAAAATCTTTGGAAATCAAGAATTAAAAGAGAAGAAGAAATAAAGCAACAGAAGCTGGAAGAAGAACGACTCCAAGACAAAATCCGTGAAGAAGAAAATCAGAAAACCGAAGCATTTGCTGCAAGACAAAGGGAAATAGAAACAGAAAATAAAAGGCTGGCTGAGGAAAAACGTCATCGTGAAGAAGAGGAGAAAAAGAGACTTACCCAACTTCAAAGAGAAGCTGAAGAAGAAGGAAAACGGAAAGCACAGACTCTCAGAAAAGCAGAGGAAAAACGACAGCGTGAAGAAGAAGAGAAGAGAAGACAGGAAGCAATAAAACGTGATGAGTCTGAGAAACGTCAATCAAAGACCGATGTACAAGATAAGTTGAAGGATGTACTGAAACACTTTGATGATAAGCCAACATATGGATCTCAGAAAGAAGGTAAATATATTGGGTTCTGATTAGAATAGTGTAATATACTCTCCTCTGAGTCAGAAGGTTGTGGGTTCAAGCTCCATTCCAAAGACACTGACATTTAACCCAGGCTGACACTTCACAATATTGAGAGAATGCTGTAGTGTTGAAGTTATGTTCTTTTTGATGATATATTAAACCAAGGGCATTTCTTGCCTCTTAAATAGATGTAAAAGATCTTGGCACTATCTAGAGAAGAGTGAGGCTGTTTGTCTCATGTCTTATCCAATATTTAACTTCAGTTGGCACACTAAAAACTAAAACTGATTAGTGCTGTTTTGTAGGATCTTACTGTGTACATACTGACTGGCATGTTTCCTACCTTACAACTGTCCCATTGGTTGTAAAGTACTTTGGGATACACTGAAGTCACAGAAGTTATTATATAAATGCAAGTTCTTATTTTCCATCCATGTGTCAAATTCCCTCTTGTGTCATCAGTAAGAGGAAGGTGGGTGGATGTATTCGTACATCCCTGATGTATAATATTTCTAATATCACTTACGGCACTCAGTAATGACACTCATTAAGCCTAATCTTTTCTATCCATACTATACATTGATGCCTTGCCTCTTGGGCAGTGCAGAGGGCTCAAGTAGTACTGCCAAGATACCAATGCCCAGAGAGCACCCCACTCGACCTCTGGGGAGGTCCAATTGCCCCTCCTTTCCCTCCAGCAGCGTCAGTCCGCCAGCTCCTCCTTAGTGGGGAGCTACTGGAAACCCCAGTAGAATGAGCCACTCTTGGTGGTGGGGGAGGGTGGTGGAGAGGCTCAAAGACCTGGAGACTTCAGTTCTGAGCCCACTAATATCATTTAAATTGCATTTAAATTGCCCTCTGCAAATATAATACTGCTCCGCACCGATTTCCGGTGTGGAACTAACGGCACAGGAAACCTGATGCAAGGCGACATGCTCGAGGCTGGACGTTTAGGGCAAATCTCACAGATTGGTGCTGCTTAAGTCCCCTGGCCTGCTGCGCTAAAAAGCAGCGAGATGGGAAAATTGTTCCACAATCTTTCATTCAGTTGATACTTCAAAAAACGTAACTTTTATTAAAGGCAACATTCTTTCATAAATCTGTTTGCACAAAACTAATTTTAGACTAGCTGATCATCTTCCTTCCTTTAAATAAATTAAACAGTCTACTCCCGAGACTTCTGGCACTATCTGTATATCAAAGGAGGATTTAAGAATTAATCTCAGGTGTTTCTGTCTCCTTTCTTATTTTGTTTGTCAGCATAGAGTACATGTTGTCAGGGTTATTATCTTATCCATTTGGGTATTTTTTTCAGTAACTGAGTACTTTTTAGGAAAATCATGCCAATACACAATTAATTTACTTTCTTCTCCCAATATTGGTCCAACTGAAGACTTTTGTTTGGTAATTTTTCATTGATGAGCAGAATAAACAAAGAAAACTTGGTATATAAACAGAAAATGCTGGCAATATTCAGCAGGTCTGACAATATCTGTGGAGAGAGAAATAGAGTAAGCATTTCAGGTGAGAATTGTTATGACAGAGGTTATTAATATGAAAACTGTTGTTTTGTTTCCTTATATGCTGCCAGACTTGCTGAATGTAAAAACAGAATTTCCTGTTTTTTTCCAACATTCATATAATTTTGTTTTTGAACAAGAAATGGTATTCTGTTGGTCATGAACATGTACAAATTGGTACATTCTGCAACTGAACCTGCTGAGTTCATTTTAGTTCATAGTTATAGAGCTGAGAACTTTAATTGGTCAATGCTTGAATTTCTTAGAGTAACAAAGCCTTCAGTGACAATGGTTGCTAGAGCATTTTAAGCATACAAAAATGCTTTTGTTGACTTGAGTTTACTAAATTCCTCATAGATGGTTGGATTTGTTTATTTGCATTAATGCTTTATTCCATGTCATTTTATGCAAATCACTTTTCTTGTTTTTGTTTTGATAGGAGTTTATTGACCATACATTGTCAATATTTTCATATATCCCTAGGAGTTCTGTGTTTGTAGTTTTTCCAGCTGCTTTCCTCAATTTTGATTTCTTCCTCCCTCTTTGTGTCAGGACAGCAGGCTGGCACAATGTTTAGCACTGCTGTCTCATAGTTTCAGGAACATAGGGTCAATTCTGACCTTGATTGATCGTGTGGAGTTTGCATATTCTCTCCATAACTGTGAAGGCTTCCTCCGGATTCATGGGTTTCCTCCCGATTCATGGGTTTCCTCCCTTAATCCAAGGATGAGCAGGTCAGCTGGATTGGCCATGCTAAATTGTCTCTTACTGTCCCAGGATGTGCAGATTAGATGGATTGGCCATGGTAAATGTGTGAGGTTACAGGGATAGGGCAAGAGAGAAGGCATGGGTAAAATACTCTGCCAAAAAGCCAGTGTAGACTCAATGGGTTGAATGACTTCTACTGCACTCTAAGTATTCTGTATTTGATTTTCTGCGCAACAGAGGTTGAGCACTCAGCAAACCAAGGGGCTGAGCCTGTATGCTATCACCTCATGAAACTACTCAGAGCTTTTCATCACATTGTCCTACCACATGATGCTTTACATTGCACTTCATTACATTGCTACTCAGCTATCAACTTCCTAGGTTTTTAATTACATACCTCATCACCAATCTCCTTAATTTTTGTAATTTTTGTTAATACAATTTTGTTTTGTATCTATGTTTTCAAAAGCACCAGTCAACGAGAATAAAGTCTCTCCACCTAGAAAGTCTGCAGTCTTGATGAATTATCGAGCATTATATTCATTTGAAGCAAGAAATAATGATGAATTAAGTTTTCAGGCTGGAGTTCTAATAGAGGTAGGTTCATTTTCCAATCAAATTAGTTATTCATTTTAATTTTATTTTGTGTTCACAAGTCTCATCGTTGGTTAAGCATGGAGTCTATTGAAATCAAAATGTATGGCCAGTTAGAAGATGGATCTCCAAAAACTCATTGTATTTCCAAGTTTAGTTGGCTAAATAATTCCCACAATTTACACAGCCTTTCCGCACAGTCCTGTTGATATTTAATGTTGAGTTACCTAGAAACTAAATTTTAATGTTTTGTAGCCCATGGAAATTAATTTCCATTCCTTGTGAGGGATACAATGTGAATGTGGTATCAAATTATTGGAAATAAGATTTTTATTAACTGTTGTGTTTCTGGGGACAAGGCATGGGATTTCCCTCCCACCCTCAATGACATATTTTGCAGCAGTGGAAGTAGCTCACCATTAGCCAGCGGCACAATCTTCTGATCCCACCATTGTTAATAGGATTTCCATTCCCTTCTGCCAGGAAAACCCACTGTAGAGGCTCACCATCAGCTAGAACAGAAGATGCCTGAATGGCCTGAAAATTCCAGCCAAAATTTCCCCCTTTTTCAACTAAGTTTCCCCTTCACTCTGTACTTGAATCTCTACTGATATATGATTTCATGGACACCAATATTTACTGGTTTTTACCTTTCTTCATGTGTGAACTAGAGCAGCACAGTGACAGTCTTTAGTATTGCTGCCTCACATTCCCAGCTTGGGTCCACTGTCTGTGCAGGGTCTGCACATTCTCCCATGTCTCTGTGGGTTTCCTCTGCATGCTCCAGTTTGCACCCATAGTTGGAAGTTTACATTTTAGGTGCATTAGTCATATTAAATTCTCCCTCTGTACGTGAACAGGTGTCAAAATGTGGCAGCTAGGGGATTTTCACAGTAGCTTCATTGCAGTATTAATGTAAGCCTACTTAGGACACTAATAAATAATAGTAATAATAAAAAGCCATTAGGATGAAAAATGAAGACCTCTGATCTGAAACAAGGATCCTAAACCCAAACAAAAGAAACTATAAAAGTATAAGGCATGAGTTAGTTAAGATAGATTGGGGAACTTAATTAAAAAGCTTGATGGTAGATAGGCGATGGCTAATGTTAAAGGAGCAAATGTATGCATTGCAACAATATCCTAAACAATATCCTAAATAGAGTTATGCTAGAGTTTACAATAAAGAATGCAATAATAGGACACTTAAAAACAATCAATGTGATTTGACAAATTCATTATGTATTTATGAAAGAGAAATCATGTTTGACAAACTACTGGAGTTTTTTTTTTGAGGATATAACTAGTGGAATAATTAAGGGTGAATCACTGGATGTGGTCTGTTTGGATATTCAGAAAGCTTTTAATAAGGAAATTAGTGTGCAAATTAAAGCATTGCTGTTGGGGTTAATATATTGGCATGGATTGGGAATTAGTTAGCTGACAGGAAGCAGAGAAGGAATAAATAGGTTTTTAATGAAGTGGTAGGGTAGAGTCCCATTGGGATTAGTGCTTGAGCCCCAGCTGTTCATATACTTCAGTGATTTGGATGAGGAAATCAAAAGGTGTATTTCCAAGTTTGCTGATGATACAAAAACAAATGTAAGTGGGAGGAGAGTGGTTGAGACAAGTTGAGTGAGTGGGCAAATTCATGGCAGTTGGATAATATGGATAAATGTTAAGTGGTCAACTTTGGATGGAGACACAGAACAGTATTACTTAAATGGTGATAGACTGGGAATTGGTTTACAATGGGATCTAATGTTTCAGGTCAATGGCCTTTCATTAGAAATGGAGAAATTTAGAAATATAAGTGGAAGGAGAACAAAAGGAAAAGCCTGTGGAAGATGTGAAAAATAAAATGACAAAAGAGCTGGTTGTGCAGGCCAAAGGGAATGTTAATGGGATAAGTAAACAAAAAAAGCAAAAGGCTTATTTGAACATAGTGTGAATAGCAGAATTCTGAAGAGTTGCTATCTGATTTTCTAATACATCAGTCACGGAAAGCAAGCATGGAAATACAGCAAGCAGTTAAGAAAGCAAATGGCGTGTTGGCTCTCATTGCAAGAGGACTTTATTACAGGAGCAAGGAACAGCTGTACAGAATCTTGGTGAAACTACACCTGGAGCATTGTGTGCAGTTTTGGCCTCCTTAACTAAGAAAGAATGTGTTTATCATGGAGAGAGTGCAGCAAGGCTCACCAGACTGATTCCCAGGATGCAGAATTGTTAAATGAGGAGCGATTGGTTGGACTGGACCTGTATTTACTGGAATTTAGAAGAACAAGAGGGTATCTAATTGAGATGTATAAAATTCTGACAGGACCAAACAGACTGGATGCAGGGATGTTGTTTGCTCTGTCTGGGACAATCTAAAACAAAAAGTCACTGTCTCAGGATTTGGGGTAGGCCATTTGGGACTAATGGGAGAAATCCTTCACGCAGGGTGGTGAATTTGTGGAATCCTCCATCATAGAATGCTGTGAAAGCCATGTCATTAAGTGCATGTAAGAAGGAAATTGATTTCTAGACTATAAACGTGTTAAGGAGATAATGTATTGGGATAGTGCTGGAACATAGTGCTGAGATAGAAGATCAGCCATGATCGCGTGGAATGATGGGGCAGGCTCAAAGGACCGAATGACTTGCTCCTATTTTCTGTGTTTCAATGTGCACTCCTTTCATCAGTAATTTTTCCATTGTCTACAATTGGCATTTGCTAAGTTGGCTGAAAATTAGTAAATGTATGTTTTTTATGTATATATTTTCTTTCAGTTGGTGACAGCAGTTGGTACAATAACTACTGGGAATTGAAATTCATGAGGAGAATTTTCTTAACAGATTGTACTCCTGAATCATCTAATTTTATTCTGTAACACACAGGTTGATGAAACAACTGAAGGAGAATCAGGCTGGCTCTATGGTACTATACGAGGCAAATCTGGTTGGTTTCCAATGAACTATGTAGAGAAGGTGACAGAGAGTGAAGCTCCATTATCTCCCAAAAGGGCTTTATTGCCACCTGCAAAACCTGCTTCAACTACCTCAACATCTCCTGGGTTTGTCTTTCTGTTATTCATTTTAAGATATTAAAATTGTCTTGAGTTTTAGCATTCATGTCCTGTAATAACATAACTGAAATTTGAGTTATTATAGTACAGTGAGTGCTTTCACCCTGTGCGAATCTTTTCAGAAAGATTCTAAATGAAGCTTCCACATTAGTTTTGTGTAATTATCATCTGAACTTTCTGACTGCAAATTGGGTCACCAGCCAAATGTTGTTACTTCCTGCTGCAAGAGATACACCAAAGGGAGGCCAGAGAATTCTGCCCAGTGTTTTGCTTTGTTGGGTTTTTTGCTAGTTTATCCTAGATTGTTAATTCAACATTATTCCTTTGCTAATGTGCTGCAGAGGAAAAAAAGATTTAAATGCTGGAAATACCAGGTCAAGCAGCGACAATGATGAGAGAAACAGATTTAATGTTTCAAGTCAATGATCTTTCATTAGAAATCAAGAAGTTTAGAAATATAAGTGAAAAGGGGAAGAGAACAAAAGGAAAAGTCTGTGAAAGATGTGTGAGATAAAATGACGAAAGAGTTGGTTGTGCAGGCCAAAGGGAATATTAATGGGATAAGTAAACAAGAAAAGCAAAAGATTTGTCTGAACATAGTGTGAATGGCAGAATTCTGAAGAGTTGCTATCTGACAGCAAGATCAAGCATCAGATGAAGCCCAAGATGGGGTACAATGCCTTATCATGTCAGCTTGGATCTTATTTTCTCTCTTATAGGACCATGCATTGAATTCAATTGGAATATGAATTTGGTTTTTGGGGTAAGCAAGGAGATGGATTTGGATCTGACTTGTCCACTCTGAATATTGGATTCATACTTAAAGATTGGAGTCAAAATTTAAAAATACACAAGAGGAAGCATTATAAAGGCACAATTCAGCAGTGTAATTAAATATTGTCCATGTGCCTGAATGAATGCAGCTCCAACAGCAGTGAAGAAGCTCAACACAATAAAAGTCAAAGAAATCTGCTTGATCAGAAGCCAGTCTATCACCTTCAACATTTAGTCTCTCTATCAATGGTGCACAATGATAGCAGTGTGCCTCCTTCAACAGCACCTTTTATCATCTATGACCACATCTACCTAGAAGGACAAGGGCAACAGCTGCATGGGAACACTAACAACTGAAAATTCCCCTCCAAATTTCTAATCATTCTGACTTGCAACTGTGTCACTGTTTCTTCACTGTTGCTGGGTCAAAAACCTGGAATTCCCTTCCTAACTTCAATGTGAAAAGTCCTTAAACCACGTAGACTGCCATTGTTCAACTAGGTGGCTCAGTACCACTTTCTGAAGGGCAATTAGGAACGGGCCACAAATGCTGTCTCACCAGTGAAACTCTTAGCTGATGAAAGGACAATAACATTATGGGTAAGATTCTCCCCCAAAAAATCTAGGTGCTGGATTTGCATAAAAACTGGAGTAAATCCCACTACTTTTTTCAGCAGAATTTTCAAAGTGAATCTTCTACACTCTGTGCATCACAGAGAACTCTAGCATGCATCACACCAAAAATCAGTGTGTAGGGCCTATTTCCACTGGAGAGACCAACAGCATAGTGCTGAATGTGTTATGCACATGTGCCAATCTGACAGGACCAATATTGGCACAAGCACAGCAGCCCCACACTGCCAGCCTCCCAATTGCTGGTCAACCTTAAGACCCTGCATCTCTGCCCCTCCAGCTGGGTTGGGCAACTAGCTCCCCACAAATGGGGAACAATATTGGAGTGAAACACTGCTGACGGGGGTGGGGAAGAGGCGATTGGGCCTGGAGATTTGAGTTCCAGGCCCGCTAATTACCTGCAAGTTCTCATTTGAATAAATTATACAGCTCCGTGCCGATTTCTGGCGGGGAGCTAACGTCGGGAGCCGTGTGGAGGCTATG
Organism: Sphyrna mokarran; assembly: GCA_024679065.1. NCBI lineage: Eukaryota > Metazoa > Chordata > Chondrichthyes > Carcharhiniformes > Carcharhinidae > Sphyrna > Sphyrna mokarran. The sequence goes on from JAGIQG010000005.1 coordinate 72,489,744, forward strand.
GCACCCAATGGGAAGCCAGCTAAATGACTTGAGCCTCCTGACCCATTGAGCTTCTTAAGCAACACAGCAGGCTGGGAGAATATTCTCCTCCCACAATATTTCTATAAAACTGTTTCACCATTTTTTCCTCAAAGTAAGTATTTATACTACAATGACCCACTTACATTGTATGGAATATTCAAATAAGACTGAAGCTACTTGGTTATAGGAAGGTTAGTGTTTATTGCAGATTTTTGAAGTGGGCTAATAGCTCAATAACCTGACAGTTCTTATGTAAAGTATAGGTCCATGCCATATGAATTATTGTTAAATGTTGAATATTTTCTCAAGAATTTTGGTCCAATGGAAAGTCTGTTTCCTCCTTTCCACTAGACCTCACACTCAAAGTAAAGTGGCTGATGAAGGGAATTTTCAGTCTAGTCGAGCCTTTTCTGGGATTAGTGGCAGTCCCATTTGGCAGAAGTCTGCTTTTACTCCAACCCTTCCTCCTGGTTCTGGATCACCTATTTATGTTCAGGTATGTCTGCCTGGTTCCTCCTTACTATTCTTTGAAAGAAAGTACTTTGTTTACTCTGTTCATGTGTACTTTAAATCTGTACACGCTTCTTGTTTATGTTCCCATTAATGCAGTAGAATCTAGTTGTGTGTAACTCTTAGCAACTCCATCTAAGTGTAACAAGATGGTTTAACCCACAGTGATGCACAGACAGTAATAACTCTTTTTAACAACATCTCAAATCATATGCTGTTTTTATTGGTGGAAACTTTCCCAAGTTGCTTAACAGCTATGCTATTGGACAAAAATTGGCAAAAAGCCAAAGAACGAAATATTAAGCTGAATGATTAAAAACTGGTTTGAAGATATAGGGCTAAAGGAGGTTCATAAAGAAGAGAGAAACAGGTTTAGGGAGGAAATTTTAGACCTTGGGGTCTCAATGACTCGAAGCATAACTGTCAGCGACCGAGGGAATGGAGGATACACAAGAGGCCAGAATTGGATGTGTTTTTGTAAGGCTGTGAGACTGGAGCATGTTATAGACGTAGGTACGGACAAGAGTGTCTCATGATAATGCTTCCCCTAATCCCAACCTCAATCCACAACTCTGCTGCTTTGCTCATGCCAGCTTAAAATACTGCTTAACTTCTTCTATGTCCATCTTCTCTGCCTCTCTGCATCCTTTGAGCCCATTGAGACACCTGCTGCTGCCAACCTATGAGCAGGAACCACAGTTGCTCCATGTTTCTGTCTCAACAATCTTACTTCTTGGGAAAAATTCTCCAGCTTCCCAGCCATATGTTTCTTGGCAGTAAGAGATATCACGCTGTTCACTGGGAGAATTGCACCGCTATCTCTTGGATTTTCTATTGATGTCACCCCATGTTGCTGCAAAACCCCGGAAAGGAAGTGCCAGCAGGACCAGAGAATCCCGCCAACATGAATGGTTGGAGAATTTTCCTCCCCCTCCACTCTGTGTGCCATCGAGAATTAACCTCCCCCACTTCCCATCCTGCTCATCAGAGCATGCATTTTTGCCCTTGGAACTATCTTTATGGGTGTTCAACAGTCACCAGCTGTCTTTGCATTCTTTTTGTTTTGATTAATGTGTGCTTTTTTTGTGTTATCCTTAAATGTTGATTTTGTTATTAGGAAAGTACTCCAAAATAAGTTGTTAAAAATTCAACTTTTGTAGGTTGAAAATAAAAAAGCTTTTAAGGCACTGGCACTTTGTTCATGGACGGCAAAGAAGGAGAATCATTTAAATTTCTCTAAAGACGATGTCATTGATGTCCTGGAGCAACAGGACAACTGGTGGTTTGGAGAGGTTCGTGGTGGAAAGGGCTGGTTTCCCAGGTCATATGTCAAGGTTATCACTGAACATACACAGAAATCAGTAGAGTAAGTTCTTTTTTTTCTTTTGATGTCTGTTTCTGGCACATGAGCAAAATCAGGAATTGATCATGTGAACTGCATATGAAATATTTAAAGAGAAATGTATATGTATTCTAATTGTACAACAGTGTGCATTTTCTGATAACTTTTTTCCCATTATAAATTCCAGTGTCACATTTAGAATGGAAACTGTCCATGCAAAACTTAGCAAGAAGTCTCACAACACCAGATTAACGTCCAGCAAAAGCTACTAGCTTTCGGAGCATTGCCCATTCGTCGGGTGAGTGGGAATTCTATTCACAACAGGGCGTATAAAGATACAAACTCAATTTACAAAATAATGATTGGAATGTGAGTCTTTACAGGTAATCAAGGCTTAAAGGTACAGACAATATGAGTGAAGAGAGCATTAAGCACAGGTTAAAGAGATGTGTATTGTCTACAAACAGGACAGTTAGTGAGATTTTTTGCAAGTCCAGGCAGGTCGTGCCATCATCTCATGTGAGAACACCATCCACCACGTACATGGTACATACTTTTGCAACTTGGTCAACGTTGTCTACCTGATACGCTGCAGGAAAGAATGTCCCGAGGCATGGTAGATTGGGGAGACATTGTTATGACAGTGGATTATGACAATTGCACACTGCGCAATAATCACCAAGCAAGCCTGTTCTCATCGTGTTGGGGAACACTTCCGCGGTCACGGACATTCGGCTTCTGATCTTCGGGTAAGCGTTCTCCAAGGCAGCCTTCACGACACGACAGTGCCGAGTCGCTGAGCAGTAACTGATAGCAAAGTTCGTATGCATGAGGATTGCCTCAACCGGGATCTTGGGTTCATGTCACACTATCTGTAACCCAACAACTTGCCTGGACTTGCAAAAATCTCACTAACTGTACTGTCTATAGACAACACACATCTCTTTAACCTGTGCTTAACGCTCTCTCTACTTACCTTTAAGACTTGATTACCTGTAAAAACTCGCATTCCAATCATTATTTTGTAAATTAAATTTGTGTCTTTATATTCCCTGTTTGTGAATAAAACTCCCACTCATCTGACGAAGGGGCAGCAGCCCGAAAGCTAGTGACATTTGCTACCAAATAAACCGGTTGGACTTTAATCTGGTGTTGTAAGACTTCTTACTGTGTTTACCCCAGTTCAATGCCAACATCTCCACATCATGCAAAACTTGTCATGCTGTAATTATACAGTATCTTAAGGGACCAATCAGATGGCTGGTAGCTTTCCAACCCCATAGCACCACCAAGAGTAATAGCTCCATAGGGACTGCAGCTAGTCCACCAAATGAGGAACAGAGTTTGCTATATGACAGAAGAATCTCATCTGTCTGTTAACTAATCACTTAAAATTAGTTGGACCATGGACAGATATCCACCACTTATCACACTCCTGTGAAATCTCATTAGATGTGGGTGGGAAAAGAATATGGGGCCTCTGTCATGCACTCTGTGTAGGGGAACTTCAATATTCACCACCAGGCATGGTTGTGTTTACCATTTCTTCTGAGTCCTGAAGGGCATAGCTGCTAGATGGGGTCTGCAGCAGGTGATAAAGGAACGAAGAGAGAAAAGCATAGTTGACCTCGCACTCACTAATCTACCTATCACAATTACATTTGTCCATTATAATATTAAAACCATAGAGTCCAACTGTTCAAACTCAGGCCTTCCCTCTGCCATAACCCTGCACATTTACCATAGCTAATGCATCTAATTTATACATCATTTGGACACTAAGGTGTAATTTAGTGTGGTGAATAACTCGCCTCCTGACTCTCCAAAGTTTGTTATTATCTACAAGTAACAAGTCAGGAGCATGATGGAAAACTGCCCATTGCTGGATGAGTGCTGTTGCAACAATACTCGCAAAAATCGACACCGTCCAGGACAAAGTAGTTTGCTAGATTGTTCCTTATTTGTACCTTAAACATTCACTTCCTCCTTTACTGATGCACAATGGTAATAGTGTGTACCATATACAAAACAAAGTAAGGTTCTTTCGACAGCACCTTTCAAACCTCTATTACTTAGAAGGATAAGGGCAGCAAATGCATCAGAACACTACTACCTGCAAGATTCCCCTTAAGCTGTTGTGATTTTGAATGTTTTTTCACTGTCGTTAAGTAAAAATCTTGGAACTCCCTTCCAAACAGCATTATAGATATGTCTAATCACAAAAACTGCAACTGTTCAGAAAGGTGGCTCACCCACCACCTTCTGAAGGATAATTAGAGATGGGCAACAATTACTGACCTAGCCAATGACAGTTACATCCCACAAAAAAAAAATGGAAAAACATGCCACCCAATTTTACATGTCACCCATCCCCGTTGCCTGCCAGCACACTCCTGGGACAGGGATGAAATACTCTGGCCATTTTTTTGAACAAAAATTTTTAAATTAGTTTCTAAGATAATGCCATTTGTCAGTATTACGAATTATTAAAAATGATACATTCTGTTTTATATCAAATAATTTTAGCAGAATGTTTTGGATTCTTGAAACATTCAGCAGGCCAGAGCGCATTTTGTGAAGAGGGAAACAGAGTGAACATTTCAGTTCAAGGACCAGAACTGATGAAAAGTCTTCAACCTGAGATATGAACTCTGTTTCTCTCTCCACAGATGGTGCCTGATCTGCTGAGTGTTTTCAGCATTTTCTGTTTTTGCACTAAATTATTGACCTTGCTGAACTGTCTAAACTTTTGTCAACAGACCAGAACCTGTTTATGCTCAGGTCAACAAGAGATCCAGTCCAGTCTCCCAACCAGTAGAAGGTAAAACTTCTCCAGTACCATTTTTTATGACTTCAAGATTAACTTAACAGAACTTTCTATGCAAAAGTATGTATGTAATATAACTGCCAGCAAAACAGAGGATAATTCTAGCTTTGCCAGCCATTACTTCCAAATAAGTATATTTTTTCCCCAATTCCTTTTCCATTTGCCTTCTCCACATCAGAAGTAGGTTGGTATAGGTCAAGTGAGGATTATTATGAATTTTTAAGCTAGATATACTGTAGAGTAAATTGGAATAGGATTTTTCACACTGGTTTCCAAAAATCAGGAAGAAGCTGACACAACCTCAGGTAGAACCTGACACACCTGTTTTCCTGTAAATCAGAAAAGGAAAGTTTGAAAGAATTATTTATAACATTACATAGGCATTGCCATTTATGAAGTAATTTCACTGTACCAATGGACTAGTAGTGTTTAATTGTACTTGCTGTTTATTTTTATTTGTTGTCCTTTATGCTTTCATGGCACGTGCGTTTCGCTGGCAAAGCCAACGTTGGTTGCCCATCCCAATTGCCCTTGAATAGAATTACTCATCACATAATTTCAGAGTCAATGACGTTGCAGTGAATCTGGAATTATATTTAGGCCAGACCATGTAAGAACGGCAAATTTCCTTTTGTAAAGGACATCAGTAAACCAGATGGGTTTTTAGGACAATCGAGAATGGGTTTCATGGTCACCATTAGACTAAACTTTTCAATTCCAGATTTGGACTAGTCATCCATGACCTTGGACAAGGATTCAAATCCCACCATGGTGGAATTCTGGCTCCCATTTCAGGAATCTGCCTGCTGGCCCTTAATTGAAATGTGAATAACTTTAATTGGCTACTTCCTGTAAGATCACATACTGTTCAGCCCTCAGGATCAGGACCCATATTTGTTCCAAACTACATAACATTTTCAAAGACAAATAGTTTCCACCTTTTTACTTTTGCTGCGTGAACCTGGGAGATGCATATGGCCAGTCAAATAAGACATCTTAAAGGGGCAAAGCAATTGATGAAAATTGAAGCGTAGGAAGAGTGATTTCTTCTTGCAAAAGAAGCACAATACACTGTGTAAAGAAGAGGACATGAACAAAAATTGTTTCGTTGTGTGGGGTAAACAGAGCGAAAATCAGCTTGCTTGCCAGTAGGAAGATTCTATTGTTGAATTTAGCTATTTGAAAATAATGTGCATGCATCTTTTTATTTAGGTATAGAAATTGGTGATGGCATGCATCTATTTTAATAATCTTGTATTATTTCTATAGAGTATGTTGCACTGTACCCATATGAAAGTGCTGAAGCTGGAGATTTAACTTTCATGGAAGGTGAAACTGTTCTGGTCACTAAGAAGGAAGGTGAATGGTGGACAGGAGTTATTGAAGATAGAATGGGTGTTTTTCCTTCAAATTATGTCAAACCGAAGGATCCAGATGTAAGTTTACCATGTTGTTATTTGCATTTCATGACTACGTATCATGAAACGTTTTAGTCTGAATTGCAGTAGATTTGTTAAATAAATTTTCATTATTTTAGTATGTTGAAAGTGAGTTCAGTTTTGGTGAATAAAAGTTGTTATATCACTCTCTTGAATAAAACACCCCAAAGTTTAAACTTCTTTATTTTGGTATTGCTTTCAGGAAAGGGAGAATAGATGTCACGCTGGCATGTCTATTCACAGGCAGTGTCAGGAAGCTTGGAGTAGGCTATATCATCATCTTCTTCAATGACGTGGTATCAGACCAGTTAGAGGGGGGGTAGGGGGGGATTTACCAGAAAAGGTAAAGTTAAACTAGCTTTACATTCACATTGCAATGAAGTTACTTAGAAAATCCCTTGTTGCCACACTCTGGCACATGTTCAGGTACACTGAGGGAGAATTTGGCATGGCCAATGCACCTAACCTGCACATCTGGACTGTGGGAGGAAATCCACACAGACGTGGGGAGAAGGTGCAAACTGTACACAGACGGTGACCCTAATTGGAAATCAAACCCAGGTCCCTGGCACAGTGAGGCAGCACTGTTAACCACTGTGCCATCGTGCCATCCCAAAAGAAAAGACCAAAATATCACGTAGAATGAAAATTCTGTTTTAATTCTAATTGCTGTTTCTTTGGTCAGGGATCAAGTAGTTCGGGAAAAGCAGGAACATTAAACAAGAAGCCAGGTACTTCTGCCATTTTTCCATCCTGTAAAAGTTGTGCTAATGTTTAAGAATATGAAAACCCATCGCTATTACTGAAGTTCACATAAAAATTTGGTTAGGTACTTGCTGCTTACTTGACATCTTAACACATCATTTGGACATTTCAAAGTCATGATTTAATAAAATAGATTTTCCTAAAGGGAAAGAAACCCAATTGGAATTTTTTTTTCATTTAATTGTTCTTTGTGAAGGCAAGATGTAATATGGGAAAACCTTAGCTGGCTGTACAGTGATTTGATTAATGGTTGCACCAGTGCCGTTAATTTGTATTTTATTGCACAGCTAAAAATATTTTACATCTAGGTTGGAATAAAGTATGAAATGATGAAAGATTTTAAAATTAGCCAAATTGAGTATAATGTTCGCTTGATGACTTGCATTGTAACTCATCTAATATTTTCTCACAGAAATTGCTCAGGTAACCATAGCATATACTGCAACGGGCACTGAGCAGCTCAGCCTCATCCCAGGCCAGTTAATACTTATTCTGAAGAAAAATGCCTCTGGATGGTGGCAGGGTGAATTGCAGGTAAGCACTTTAATAATGTCAGTACTTGTACAATAAGCTTGGATAAGCATAAAAAATGTCACTTGCGATTATTTCAAGATCACCGTATTTTTGTGGCACGAAGAAATCAAATGCACATGTATTATGATAGTTTTCATCTAACTTTTGTCCTGGCAAGCTACAAACAAAATATTCTTCATTTGACGAATTGAGAAGATAAAGTGGAAGTACCTCCAGAAAAATCAGAATCAGATATGTGTGCAACAGTGGTTAGCACTGCTGCCTCACAGTGCCAGAGATCTGGGTTCAATTCCTGGCTTGGGTCACTGTCTATGTGGAGTTTACATAATCTCCCCATATCTGCATGGGTTTCCTATGAGTGCACTTGTTTCCTTCCACAGTCCAAAGATGTGTGGGTTAGTTGAATTGGCTATACTAAATTGTCCCTTAGTATCAAGGGAACCAGCTAGGGGAAATATTTAGAATATAATGTGGAATTTTTGGCTGTCTACCTCAGAGGGATAATTACAGTCCAGATGTCCTCTCCTTGCTCCACAAAATCATATTAGTCCAATCAGTCAGCTATTTAGCTCCAGTGCCACATGTCCAAGTTGGTAGTTATCATGATATTTCTGTTGTATGAATAGCATTTCATTTAGTTTACTTCATCTATCGCTTCTGTATATTAATGCCACTATTTCGGAACTCCAGCTATGCATGTGTACTCAGTTCAGATGGGAAGCCAGTATTCTTACAGCCTCAGGAAAGTATGTATTTAGCAGGAAGAAAATAAAAAAGAAAGTTGCACCAACAAACAAATAGGTTTGTAATTAAAAATAGTTTTGAGTCTTTGATTCTTGCTACAATGTGATGAATTTTATTCTCAATCTTTACACCTGTACATTCTTGGCTGACTTCATGTCATTTTCAGCTGTTGGATGGAGTAGCATCTAACAAAAAGGATCTGCAACAGAATAAGGATGAAATTGAACTGTGACATTGAACATATTAAGAAATATTTTTCATTCTACTACTTGTTTTCATTTTTCATCATCTTTTCCATTTGCAGGCCAGAGGTAAAAAGCGTCAAAAAGGATGGTTTCCTGCTAGTCATGTCAAACTGCTTGGGCAAAGTAGTGGAAAATCCACACCGGCTCCAACTCCAGGTGACCTGAATGAGTTTTCTAATGGCTTTAGTGTGTGATCTGTAATCTATTAGATTAATAGTCGAAGATTAGGTTTGAAAAGTAGTGTTTCATCCCTGTAAGGGTAGACATCAACTTTTGAGATATTTTAAAGTGTTAATTCATTCATAGATTTGTTGAGCTTCCATTTGGAAAAGCAAGAATTTCAGTGTATTTAACATCTTTCACACCTCAGGATATCTCACAGCCTCAATGAAGTACTCAGCCACTTGTAATCATAGAATAGTACAACAGAGAAGGAATCTATTCTCCTCATCGCCCCCTGTTCCAAGTCATCGAAAAAATGATTCAATTACCCTGCTCTTTCCCCACAGTTCTGCAAATGTTTTTCTTTAAATATTTATTTTATTTATAAGTTTATTTATTTATTAGTCACAAGTAGACTAACATCCACGCTGCAAAGAAGGTACTATGAAGATCCTCTAGTCATCACACTCTGGTACCTGTTCAAGTAAACTGAGGAAAAATTTAGCTCTCAGTTCACCTAATCTTCTTTGGACTTTGGGAGGAAACCAGAGCATTCCACACATAAGCCCAGAGAATGTGCAAATTCCACACAGACGGTGACCCAAGCTGGGATTTGAACCCAGATTCCTTGTGCTGAGAGGCAGCACTAACCACTGAGCCACCATGCTGCCACTAAGCCACGTGCCGCCTGGTTCACCGGGTTGCCTTTGAAATTGTACCATTGTATCTGCTTTCACTACTGTCTTAGGCAGTGCTTTCCAGATCATCATTTCCTATTTTAGTTTCCTCAAGTCACCTTTCTTCTCATTTATTTCAAGTATGTGTACTCTGGTCATTGAACCTCCTGTCATTGGAAACAGTTACTTCTTATTTATAACTGACCTTCATGATTTCAAACATACCTATTAAATTGGCCTTTAATTTTTTTTATTCCCTCTCCTCTTCTCAAAGAGTTAACATAAGGTTATTGTTCAGAAGAGAATTTGTTACTGGATTACTCATCCAGTAACATTAACACTACATCATCCATCCCAAATTGCTTTGAGAATGTAATAGTGGCTCTTTTGTTGGCATTGGGAAGGGAATTACAAGTTAGCAATCTAGCAATAGGGTGAGCAGTATGTTTGGCCATTGAATATATATTTTTCAGAGTTTGCGAATCTAGTTATGGTTTGTACATTTTACCTGTATAATTGTTTGAAAACCTTCTCCTAATCATAATTATGTTTCTAATTCTTCAACACTGGTAATCCTTTGCAGTTTAATTTGTCATTTACCTTTTTTGAGGTGTAGTTTCTCTAGATGTATGCTCAATATGTACTTAAATACAAATGATTTTTCTGGCAAACTCACTCAGTGGATTTCAAAAATGTTTTTTTCTTTCCCAGTGTGTCAGGTCATAGCTATATATGACTACACAGCCGCGAATGAAGATGAACTCAGCTTTTCTAAAGGACAGTTAATTAATGTGCTAAGCAGGGATGATCCTGATTGGTGGCAGGGAGAGCTGAATGGAATAAACGGCTTATTCCCTTCCAATTATGTCAAGATAACCACAGAGTCGGATCCAAGTCAGCAGTGTAAGTCATGAAAACCTATTCAAATATTATCCTACAGAGTTGAGAGACAAACAGAAGAAAAAGAAAGTTTAAATAGTGTGTTAATCAATTGTGACTGTGTTCTAGTGCAACCAGATAAGAGATGAAAAGATCAGTGTGGTGACATCAAGTGAAAATAGTCCATACAAATTTAACCTGATGAGGAAGTAATTTGGCCCTTGTAAAAAAAATTTGCAAACCAAGGTTTAGTTTTTCATTCTGTTGTCTTTTGGCCTGCCTGTCTTTCATCTAAAATGATTTAAAAGCACAAATACAGGAAATCTAAAATAAGATGGCAAACATTGAATAACACAACAGGCCCATTAGGCAACGTAAATTAAAACCTGATCGTTGATCAATGGTGCAAATAAAGACAAGATCATTGGCAAAAATTGACACAACAAAACATATTGTGGTAAAAAATGTTACATTTGAACTGACATTTTTAGACCAAAATCCAGACTGATGTAAGAAATGATCACAGTCATAATGGCACAGGAGGCCATTTTGATCCATCGAGAGCTTGCTGACTCCCTGAAAAGCAATCAGTTATCAGAAATTAAAGGAAATGCAGCTACAGTATAAAAATGCTGACCCATTACAGGTGGCAAACCCATTCAAAGAAGGATCATTAGTTGCAATAGAGGTAAATAAACTAGTCATGCTTATAAACCTCTCGCTGACCATTGGTCAGTCAGAATCAGCTCAGTATGAATGAGACTGAAATGATCTTAATTCTTAAGTATGGCTATTCAGTGATCTTTGAGATTCATCTGTGTTGACAGGCTTTTCTGAAAAAAAAGTCATTTTGCAAGCATTGCATTAATTTTCCAATGTTTTAATTCATGGAGGGCTCTGCATAAAATTCACTTATTTCAAGCTGCTACGAATGCCCAGTATCATTCATTACTTGATGCATTACTAAAGCATACAGGCCAGCAATTGTTTTTTAGCTGGGCAATAGTGGGGTCATTGCCATTAACTCAGTTCTCTGAGCTAGTGGAAGTTAAAACGAGGAGGGATTCTTATTCCTGAACACTATCCAGTTACTTCTGGATATTCGGTGAGAACAAGTTTTGACTCAGCTGTGGTCCTGTGATTTGAGTTGCCTTGCTGTTTCAGCTTGCAGTACTGATGAAGCCTTACCAAAGCAAGAGTCTGACTTCAGAAGAAAATGTAGGAGTTGGGTATGGTAAAACTCAGAAATGGATGGCTTCAAAATTAGCTTTATAAATTGTGATCTAATGATTAGGTGAGTTCTCTTCCAGTTCTCAAAGGAGTATGTCTATTGTCACTGAAACATAATTACTTCTGACACTGACAGGTATAGTGGTCAGACTTAAAGCCCAGCCAACACTGTCTTTTCATCACTTCATACCTACAGATGAAATAGGATTGCAACTTTATCTTGCCCCACTAATTGTGGGGAGAGCATTTTTCATTCTGGTTGCTGAATATCATTCCTGTGTGTGAAAAGGCAGCCTACTTCCAGCTCTCAGTTGGCTGCTAAGTCTCTATTAGCCCTCAGGTGATTTTACTTTTAAGTTGGAAGTTTCACAAATTCAAGCAGCAAATTTTATTTCACAGTAATGTCTACAGGATCGAGTAACAACTTGAATAGGGACACAAGTCTGTTCGATGATTTAATTGGCAGATTTGTATTTTAATTTTATTTATCTGCCCTTGTTCCAGAGCCCTAAATAGCCTTGCCTATCAAAAAAAAAGTTGGTTTGATTTTTTTTTCAAATTTTCCATTAATCTAACCTCTCAGCTTTTCGAGGGAGAGATTTTGAGAGTTCTATTAGCCTTTACATCACTGACTTCTTGTTCAGAAACTCACTTCTCTGCTGCAGTGAATGCTGATTAACAAACAATTCAAGTATATTACCAAGTAGACTTGTCAAGTTGTCTTCACTTTTTTAAAAATTTTTATCAATATTATAGTTTTGTTTCAGTAGTTTGGTTGGTAAGTATGAAACAACATAAAAGCCAGGATTTAGATCATTTAGTATTTGATTATTAAATGATCATAGATCATTTAATATTTGATCTACGCTGAGTTAGTTGATCTTAGTGGGGAGGCAAAAGGACACTGCAGCTAAAAATCTCTCGAGTAAGGGAAGGGAAAAAGTCTGAGTTCTGGCCTCTTGTTACTATCAAGTAACTCCTCCTGGAAAATTTACCTGAATAGCCTTTGAGCAAGGACAAGAATGAGCCCAAGGACAGTGGTCACCCCTATCTCCACCATTGAGCAACTCGGTGATGTTCACTGTCGAGGTTCACCTGAAGAATGTTCAGTTGGATGCAGAATCAGCACTCAAGATACCATAACCCAAAACAAGAATCAAGGCTTTCAGGAGAGCAGGAGGAACCAAACAATTTTTGCTAGAAACAAAGGGAAAAATGGAAAAAAAACATAACTGTTGGTTTCTTTAAAGTAGTATTATTTTGGATCATTGATCCAATGCCTTGTTTTGTTATAAGCGTTCATAGCTGATGAGATGGGTGATAAAGCTTGTTTAAATCTTGAGCTGTATCATTCTGTTCCTCATTCAAGCATTAGATATGGTCTGTAAAATTGGCTTAAAGCACATTGTACAAAACGATCTGATGTTGAACCATTTTATAACTGGATTATATAATTTTATACTAATGTCTTCCTTAGGAAATATCATTTAAACTTAGAGAAATATCTAAATATGTAAAATTTTAACATAATTTTACCATGGTCATCCTTCCTTAATTCGTGAATTTTTGCTCTTAACTCTTCACTTTCTGACACAAAACTGTATACATCTTTGAAATTTCATTTATTGTCCATAGTTACTGTGTCTTTCTTTCTGTACTTCTACCTTTTCATCTATAAATGTGTTCTGTTTTCTTATTTTTGTTTCCTCATTTTATTTTTTAGGACCGTATTGTTGCCTTCTTCTCAAAGTCAGAGTATGAAAGCCCTCAAAGAGACCCACTATCCCCAGTTTCACTACAGGGTGGACGCTGGGCATACGCACACAGTCTTGATCAAACGAATGCCGCATGATTAATCCTATTTATTAAATATTGCAGAAAACTGATTAAATAGTATCTATCATATTTAATTTATAGGGCTTTCAGTTATTTGGTTGCTTGGGTAACTCGTGATCTTAATACATAAGCTACTCAGCTAACAGTGAACCAAATGAATTTCCCACGAGTGCAATCTTTGTGTGTAATTGTAATCAAGGCCACAGCTTTGAACCTATCTGATTATTCACCTGTTACACAACTGTAGTAAGGTGGAAAATTCAGTGGTGGTTTTAAAATATGTAGCTCCTCATCACATTTACCTGCAAAGATGTCAAAAACCTTTTTAACTAACCTTGATGTTTTCTTTCCCCTGTCCCTGAAAGTGAAAGCCCTATTAATTCGTATTTCACAAGTTGATTTAAAGGAAGGATAGTGGGTCTTTCTGTGGCTTTCTGCCCTGTTGCCTTTAGTGTTCCTGTGCTTCCTTGTCCCATCATTCAGACAATTTAGACCTTGTGCAATCATTGGAATATTGTATCTTGTAAAATGGGCTTTCCTTGCTCCGAAGTAAAATGTTGTCACAAAAAGACCCACTATTAGTATTAATAATAGCCATTGAAATGTAAGTGTTTGTGCTTGCCCTGTCCTGATGAATTTTTTTTTAACTCTTCAACCCATTAAGCCATATTCGGATACCCATCTCAAGTTCAGTGACTGGAGACCACAGCCATATATGCTCATGTTGACCATTTACACATTCTGTCAGTCAAATTACTGTGTTGACATATTCAATACAGTGCCACATACATGGAAATTTTTCCATATTATCAAATTTCTCTGGACTGTATTGTATTAATTAGAGTGTATCCATGGCAGTGCTATTCATAACCACTCTTGGCCCTTTACTCTTTTGATATTTTCTCCTCAGTATGTGCCTGGGGATTTTATATTGTTTTCCCTCTTCAGCTCAGAACTGAACTGAGATTTATGGCTATATGTCTCCTCCTTTTGCTATCCAATGAGAGAAAATAAGGGGATAATATTAGGAGGCAGGACTACTTCAGCATACATAGTTCAAATAAAACTACTTCAGTAAAGTTGTAAATCTACCGATTTTGTTTCTTTCCATACCCAGTTTGTGTGGGAGAAATGCCTGGCCTCTATTAAGAAAGTACCTCAGTGATGCCATTGTATTTAAGTTCATGTGTTCCATCACCCTGTGGTGCAGTATGTTAGTGTCTTCCTGAGAATGGCAACCTGAGCAAGAGGGTGTTGAGTTGCAGTCCTCAATGAAAGCTAGTAAAGGAAAACTCCTCTATGGGTTAAAGAGTTAAAAAAGTTCTTGGGTAATGTCTGAATTTGTTGCTATGTGACAAGGTGAAGGAAAAAATTTTCAAAATCTATTTTCTGAGAATGGTCTTTGTTGAAGACTAGTTGAAGGGAGCTATGGTGTGAAGATAGTCTTTATCAGTTGCATTAAGAAAATCAGTAGCTTTACTGTATCTTGGCATGCTTGCTTTTTTAATTCTTCATCAAGTTGGATAGCTGAAACAAGCAGACACATGTTTATTTTGCACCTTCATAAAGCTAGCGTGTCTTATAGATAGTCCAAAGGTGGTGATGTATATTTTGTGAGGTTACGTAGTATTGTACATAAACCTTGGAAATCTCAGAAACCACGACCTTGGATTGATTGTATCCATTTTATTATCACAAAGTGGAAGCATTAGACTTGAATGCTCACGTATTGTAGAAAAAGAAGTGTGGTATGGCACCTTTTTGTATTGTGTATATATTTTTTTACTACTAATTCAGTTATTCCACATAATTTCTGAGTTAATTGGTGATTTAGCTCATATTAAACTAGCAGATGATGCACCATTTTGGTAAATCGTTTTGTTTTTAGACAATGCAGTGCAATATATTAAATTAAAGCTGCACTGCCAAACGATTTTATTTTTTGCCTTCCCTGTAAATTAAATTGAAGTAGAATTTACTTTGAAGGTAATTCTTTTCAATGGGACTTAAAAATGGCAGTGTTTGGCCTAATATGCGGCTAACCCATGCTCTTGTACCTAAAGTCTGGTTTACTAATAGAAATTAGAGGTCAAGAGCAAATCACAGTTTGTAAATGCATAAACTGTACACTCACCATTGTTAGTTCCCTCCAGAAACAATCGTGAAGACATATCAGTTTTATTTCAAACCTGATTTATTTACAGTGAAGCTATTCTAGATGGAAAATATAATTATAGGCAGTGGAGCTTTAAACCAAGGTGGATAATTCAACCAGGTAAATTAGACTTTAATTTTGGTCAAGTTAGTTCATCTCTGTTAAGCGCAAGATGTTATTTCCAGCAAAGGTTTAAACAAATTGAAAAGTGTGTAGTTCCTGCTCAGTATTAAGCCTAAGTATTGAAGACAGAGTCCTATAGATGCAATATAATATTTTCTATTAAGTATTAGCATGAACTTTAAGACATAGCTTTACAACTATGCAAGCACGGTGGTATCTTGTTATTACTCTGAGTGCAAAGGTCATAAATGCTGCTTATAATCAAATTTGCACATACAGGAATTGCCGTGTACTATACCAGTGGCGCCGAAATCAAAGACAAACTGGAATTTTGTTGAGATTTGCTTACATGAAGAAACTGCTTCCATCAGATCTACATATAAATGGACTTGCGTGTATATGCATTTATCACTATTGTACTATGCAAGTTTTCATTAAATATATGAATTTGAGGGTACAAGAGTGTGAATTTTCTATTTTGTCTTTGTCTAACAATCACCTTGATTGAATTTTGTATTTTTCTCATTTATCGGCCTTTTTCTAGTTATATTCAGAGACTCTCACTAACATACAGATAAAAAGTGCAAAAATCATTTGAAGGCTTTGTTTGTTAGCTCAGGACAATTTTAATTCTTAGCCACTTAATTGGGCTGCAAGGGGAGGGAACTGTATAGCTGTCAGCCAGAGCAGTTGACAACTCATCACAAACTTTCTCAAGACAAACTGAGTGATCTAATCAACAGAAAGTCTCTAAGTACAAGAGATGATGCTCAGCACAGGTGTGGATATGCCACCTAATAAATGCTAATCAGATTAAACTATTGAGCAACATATTTGGTACAATTAGTAATCGTAATAACAGACCTGTTGTTGACACAATATGCTGGAGGAAATAATCAGTCTGCCTTATTTAGATCCTTAGATGTTTCAAAAAATTTGTGGACCCAAGCAAGATGATATTCCTTGTATTTGCAATTTTAACTAAGCCACAAGAATTATCTACAGTGAAGTAAGATTCCATTTGTTATAATGAAACAAATTTTTAATAAATTTACTCAGAAGTTGCTAGCATGAATTTTCACAGTCCATCTTTTGCAGACTGGGCAACTCTAGTCGTGTGTGCTTTTATTTTCCTGAGAAACACGCTGCTTGGCCAAATCTTGGGCTGAAAACTCATAACTAATTTAACATTTAGCAAAGTGAATTGCAAAGTCAAAAAAGACAGTTTATAAGAATAAGGTCCAATATTCAGTTGTCCACAAAGGTACCGAAAATAAAACGACAACTGTTTAACGTTTGTGAGAAATTGCAAGCAGAATGTGCTTTTCTGCAAACTGGATTCTGTCAGTCATGCCCATGTGGAAAATTATCTTAAGATAATGAAAATGAATTCCACATTTTCTTAGGATTTGTATATAAATAATTTTTGATTTCACATTTGGCATTTAACCAATAGTAATTGAGTTATGATTATATTTGAGGTAATTGAGTTATGATTATATTTGAGGTATTACACTTCGTATGAAAGCAAAAAGTTTCTTTTATACTTACTGTACAGGCACATGATAGTTTGTACATTGGAGTATCTCAGTTACTGAACTCCTGGCAGTTTTGACCTGAGTCCTTAACAGGATGTCCATGAAAAAATAGTCAAACCAAAAGAAATTATATGGTTCCTGGCCATGTTTTTTGGCACCCTGAAGGCTTGCCCAGAAATCAATCACTTTTGAAATGTTATTACTGATAGAAGGCAAGCATGATGGGCAATTTACAAACAGCAAGGTCCCACAATGTGATTAATAATCAGTTAACCTGTTTTTATGATGTTGGTTGAAGGTAGAATTTTGACTAGAACTCTGAGAGAACACCTGTTCTTCAAAATCCCATCAAAATAGGCAGATGGGGCTTTGGTTTGACTTTTCAATCCAATCACAACATCTCAACTATGCAGCACTCCCTTCAGTCATGCACTCAAGTGTCAGCCTAAATTATGTGTTTAAGTGGGACTTGAACCATAACTTTCTATCTCAAAAACAGGAGTACTACCAACTGAGCCAAGCTGACAATTAGAAAGTGTTTTATGATTGGAATTATAAAATCTACACAGACGTGTTATTCCATTGTTACAACTTACAAACCCATCTACAGTACTATGGAAGGTGGGATGCTATTTGAATTAATTTTCCTTTTCTTGAAGAAATAGTAATAAATTCCCAACAATTTATTTAAAAATAAAAATTGAATTTTATAAAAGTTAGAAAAAACAATTCCATGCATTGACAACTTTCTGAAGTCTAAATAGCACAGTGGTTAGTGCTGATGTCTCACAGCTCCAGGGACCCTGGTTCAATTCCTGGCTTGGGTCACTGTCTTGTGTGGAGTCTGCACATGTCTGTGTGGATTTCCTCTGGGTGTTCCGATTTTCTCCCTCAGCCCAAAAGACATGCTGGTTAAGTGCATTCACCATGCTAAATTCTGCCCCCAGTATACCCAAACAGACGCCGGAGTTGGCGACTAGGGCATTTTCACAGTAACTTCATTGCAGTGTTAATGCCAACCTACTTGTGATACTAATAAGTAAACTTAAACTTCAGACTTAATATCCAGTGAACTTGTTAGTTAAATCTAGAAACAGTTGGCTCAACATTCTTTCAATATTTGCAGCTCTATCTTTTTCTCCAAATCATCACCATTTCTTCATACTACTTAAAAGCTTTATTTCGCAGGTAATATTTATTGTACATTTAAATCTTGATTAATTCCACATTTCTGAACTTAACCCTTTGTATGAAAATATTTCTTATAGATTCACTTTAAGTAGCTAAGTTGTAATATTAAAATCATGTTCCTTTGATTTTAGATATCCTTACTTCGGAAAACCTATTCCTCATCTGTCCTGTCAATTGTATTTATTGTTCTAAACATATCAAAATATCTTACCTATTTATTTTAGAGTCTATAACATGAGTTTCCCAGTTATCATCTCATTGAATCATATTGTACACTTTTCAAGGACAGTATAGCCATCCTAAATTAGCAGTCTATAACCCAAGTAATAGTCAACAGCCAGGTCTTACCTGTAATTTTGTGGTAATGCATTACATATCTTGTGTGGGATAGCTCAGTCTTTATCTTTTCACACCTTCAAAGTAGCTTCTAATGGCCTCCATACCTATGCTCCTAAATCCTTTATTTCAACTATTCCCTCCTTAATTAGATGGTCTTCTCTTTTTTTTTGTTATTTTGCTCAAAGTTTGAGATTTTTTATTTACAAATTTGTCTTATTATCAGATTTTGTCTGATAATGCTTCTGCCATACCTTTGGGATATTTTATTACGTTATCTGTGCTGTATTAATGCATATCTTTGACATTAGGTCAATGGGGCATAAACCTTTCCCAAGACCAGACTGATTCTTTTCAATGTGGATAAAGTTCCAAGTTATATTTGTTTTGACCATGTTTGATTCTGGTGCATTTTCTTCTCTTGAACTATTCACAGCTTTTGACAAAGTTACCCATGCCATCAACCTCCAGCATTTCTCTGTTTACCAGTTAAGAGGAACTATCCACTCTTGAATCAATCTTCCATCAAATTGTAAGCAAACATCTGTTGCCCCGCATATTACCTTTAGAGAATCCCAAGGATCTATATTTGGCCCATTCCATTCCTTGCATATAAACTATTCCTTGGCATAAATAACCACAGGTATTGTGACCAGTCATGCATGTATACTAATGACATCCATCCTTACCTCTCCAGCATCCTCCCACTGACTTCTTAGTTCCATGACTGACAAGAAACTGTGAGCCTCCTTTGTTTTTTGATCATCAGTTTTTCCCGTTTTCTTCTCTTCTTCCCACTTGAAAGTGCTAACTCTTGTTTGGACTGCTAGATACCCTCTGGTACTTTGCCCACGTGACCATTTCTCATGTGTGACCTGGACAGCAAGGGCTGGATTTTCATGGAGTCTGACTCCCACAGACTATTAAAAATGGAAAACAGGAAAACCCCACCTCATTTCTGACAGATCCAATTTTTTGCCAGGAGGAAAACAGTTGAGGACATGAATTACACAGGAGTGAATCCCAAACTTGAGAAGGCCATTTGAACTCAGGGCTAGGATCAAACAT
Source organism: Sphyrna mokarran (assembly GCA_024679065.1). Lineage (NCBI taxonomy): Eukaryota > Metazoa > Chordata > Chondrichthyes > Carcharhiniformes > Carcharhinidae > Sphyrna > Sphyrna mokarran. The sequence goes on from JAGIQG010000005.1 coordinate 72,509,366, forward strand.
ATCCCATTTTAACTGTTGCAAAGAGCTTAGCCTGCAGTGCAAGAGTTGTGAATTGATGGAGTGAACCTTGAACAGGAAAGTGTCTGTATATCTATCATAAACTGAAATTTTTTAAAATGCCCTGCTTCTAATATATGAAAAAAGACTGTCAGTGAGAGTTATAAAATTATAAAAGTAACCCTGCTTGACTGCTTTGGAATGACAGGCTTAGGTTAGAACCTGATCATGCAGTGTAAGTAGAACACTTTGTTGACATTTCCCCAAGGGTTATCATCGTGCCATTATGAATGTTTGGCTGAGTTTCATAAACCACAATTATCCCAGCAGAGCATTTGGAGTTCACAGTTTGAATAGCAGTTTAAAGAAGATGAAAGAATTGACTTTTTAATCTGGGTCTGAGTAGAAATTTATTTATTTTTATAACAGATTAACTACTGTAAAATCTTTAAGTAAGTTTTACAAATATGAGTGTTTTTCACTGTTACTTGTGTAGCAATGTGAGCTATATATTTTTAGATTACTTTTACTGGCTGTTGTGGCCTGCCCACTGGTAGTTACTGGGTGAGTGGAATGTAGGAGCAGCAGTAAGCTAATTGACCTCCTCGAGCCTCCATCACCATTTAACTAGATCATGGCTGAGCTTTGAACTGCATCATTCCACACTAACTCTGTATCTCTTCATGTGATTGGTATCTAGAAATCTACCAACCTTCGCTTTAAACACACTTAATGACTAAACCTTCACAGTGGCTATGGAGTTTGCCTGGAGGGTTTGAGAAACATAGAGAATGGGTATGCTTGCTTCAAGGCTGGAAATTCCTGCCTGAGATCAACAGACCTTTTCTTGGTCCACCCTCTACAATTCTGGTGGTGGAAAATTTTGCCCAAAAGCTAGAAGCAGAAGTAGGGAATTTGGACCTTTGAACCTGCTCCACCATTCATTATGATCATGGCTGATCATCAAATTCAATCTCTCTCTCTCTCTCTCTCTCTCCTCCTCCTCCTCCTCCTCCTCCTCCTCCTCCTCCTCCTCCTCCTCCCCTCCCCCCCGCCACTCCATCCCTTTAACCCCAAGAGCTATATAGTAAATTCTTCTTGAAATCAGACAGTGTTTACCATGAGATCATGATGTGGCAGATGGGAGGAAATGAATCAGCATTGTTGGCATAGAGATATGAGAGGTGATGGGCAGTGAATAGGGACATTTATTGACACTGAGTATAGAGAGTCTGAGGAGCCATGGGATGTGGGTGGAACTATGAGGCTTGAGGGCCTGGTACCTAAAACATTTGGGGCAGCCCAGACAACCTCCCCATCACTTTGTCTCCCTGTGCCATCTAAGCTATGCTTCTAGGGGAAGATCTGACTCTATCCATTGGATAATCCACCCCAGAAATTGCTCATTTTAAGATACTTTTTACTAAGTTGTAAATGAGCAAAAGCCAATGTTACAAGGCCTTTTTTCTTCAGTGGATCCTTTCTGAGATCATCCTGTTCCAACCAGCAGCCCACACAAATTGTTTCCATTAGGTATAATTATATTAAGTATAATGATATTGATCAGGAGCCCTTGTTTTCCGATTTTTGGCAAAGCAGCACTTCTTCTGCCACCATTGTTGATGTCAGTTCAGGCTTGGAACCAAACCCAGAACCTTCTATATGCTTTAGTTACATATTGGATGAATTTTAAGTTCACCCTGCCCCTTTGATCAGAGGGAGTGTTGTTTGAGATCAGCCCACTTACTCATGGAAATACTATTTTCACCAGGTAATATCTTACCTTCACCAGCTTTGAAGTAGGCCAAAACTCCCTCTTTGGACAAGTAAGGGTCTAATTTAATTGTTAATGTTGTAGGCTGATAACTTAATTGCTGCAGAAATGGATTTCTTGAACATGGAGATATTTTGTTGTACATGACAAAGTGGATAGAAAAGGCCAAGGTAAGTAAATGATATTAATCCTCCAGAAAAGTAGGATGAATTCCTCAGGTTCCTCTTGCCCTGGCCCTTCCTGTCATACTGGGATTTCCATGCTGACATATTGTTTGAGAACCTCCACTCTCTCCCCCTCCCAATTCATGCCAGGGTTTGTTTCCCTTAGGTGTGCAACCATGGCTGGCTCCTTCTGCCCAGCAGCCTTGAAATTACATTTCGTCTATAGCTGCCATCCGCTTCAGGTACCTTTCAAGCTGAGGTTATTATCCTTACAAGCTGAGCCACTGGCGAATTTGCATTGATTTTATTACCTAGTTGGAAAACTGATTTGTTATTTGTTCCCCCTGCAAACAAAATCTGACCTTGAGCTATCGAACTTGGTCAAGTTTAATGTTCAAAGTTGATGCGAACAGTTTTGGCCTGAACAAAAATATCTTTCTAAATCTGTTTCAGTGTGATTTGAAAGATTTTATTCCCTGGTGTGAAGGGAATGGGAGGAATCGCCTTAATTCTGATTAGTAGAAAACTACGCTGAATTTTAGGTGTTCTAATTTTCTTAAGCTTTGCTAATGGACAGGATGAAGAGACACTGATCATTTCAAGTCACTGCAGTTTATGAAAGTAGCCCAGAACATCAGGCATCCATTGAGTTACTTCTAAACAAAGATTAAATCTTGTTCTTCACAACCTAGTAGATACTGCTTTGAGTTTATATGGCTCTGGCCTTATTTAAACTCTGGATTAAATGTTAGGCTAATAGCGGGTTCCGTCTCATGTTATCACTATTGCGTTTCTTATTCAAAGATCAGAAATGCTGTTTCAGTTTTGCTGTTTTATTCTTATTGAGCAACTTGTTGTGTCAGTTTATTTGGATTATTTGAACAACTGATAGTCTTCAGTTGTTCCAACATAAGTCAACCAATTGGCCTGATGAGAACATTTTTATACTGTCACCAATGGGCAATCAGGGAACTCAAAGAAATGGTTTACAAATATACTGTCAAACCTAATGGTCAGTTTGTGAAATACAGTTTGAAAGGGCCCTGTGGCAACTTCAAATTGATTGTTCTGTACTCAATAATGGAAAGATAACCCAAAGTTAAAGAGATCTAGCATCTTCATTCTTTGAAATCAGGATCTCTTAAGTTTTCAATTAGTCCTTCAGACCAACTGAAAATTGTCATCAGATTTATCATATCTATAAATTAACCACCTTCATGAGTATCTCTGCTTTCACTAAATCTTTTGAAGCCCATATTGCTAGCTATTGTTTCTCACATCATTGTCTACATTTACGGTATTTTTTATGCAGTACTTTGTAAATACATATTTATCTTTCATGACTTCAATGTGTCCAGTGTTCTGAAGGCAAATCTGAAACTAATATATGCTTGGCAACATCCCATGGACAACAAATTAAATAAATTACCAATTACTGGGCAAGAGTTTGCTGCCAAAGAAATGATGAGGATAACAGTATTTGCCATTATTTTATTTAACCACAAATGCACAGCAATTTGAAACCAAAGTTAAATGCCAGTATCCAAAAGTTACGATCGGAGTTGCAGCACTTCACTTTGTGAAAATGGCATTTTGCTGTTTGTCTCACGTTTTACATGCATTGAATTCTATTCAGTTTGTGTATTTGAGTGATAAATACAAATTAAACTCATCACAGAAAGTTCAGTTTTCTCATTACAAGTCTAAGCATCCTTTTAACAATGTGATAACTTAGTTTTTTAAAATTCATTTACAGGATGCGGGTGTCACTGTCTAGGTCAGCATTTATTGCCCACCTTTAATTACCCTTGAGAAGACGGTGGTGAACTGTCTTCAACTACTGCAGGCCGTATGGTATGGGTATATCCATAATGCTATTAGAGAGAGTTTCAGGATTTTGACCCAACAACAATGAAGAAATTGTGACGTATTTCAGGATGGTGTTTGACTTGGAAGGGAACTTTCAGGAGATGGTGTCCCCATATATCTGCTGCTTTTATCTTTCTAGATGGTAGTAGTCGTGAGTTTGGAAGGTGCTATCTAAGGAGCTTTGATGAGTTCATGCAGCGCACTTTGTAGATGATACACACAGTTGTGACAGTATTTTGGTGATGGAGGGAGTGAATGTTTGTGGAAGGGGTGCTACTCAAATGGATCGCTTTGTCCTGGATGCTATTGGAGTGCACTCATCCAGACAAGTGGATCCATCGTACTCCTGACTTGTGCCTTATTAGTGGTGGACAGGCTTTGGGGAGTCAGGAGGTGAGTTACTCGTCACAGGATTCATAGCCTCTGACCTGCTGTTGAAGCCACAATATTTATATAGCTGGTCCAATTCAGTTTGGTTTGATTTGATTTATTGTTGTCATATATATATTAGTATACAGTGAAAAATATTATTTCTTGTGTGCTATGCAGACAAAGCATACAGTATATAGAGAAGGAAAGGAGAAGGTGCTGAACGTAGTGTTACAGTCATAGCCAGGGTATAGAGAAAGATTAACTTAATATGACGCCCATTCAAAAGTCTAATGGCAGCAGGAAAGAAACTGTTCTTGAGTTGCTTGATAAGTGACCGTAGACTTTTGTATCTTTCTCATGATAGAAGAAGGTCAAAGAGAGTATGTCTGGGATGCACAGAGCCCTTGATTATGCTGGCTGCTTTCCGAGGCAGCGAGAAGTATAGATAGTTATAATGGACGTGAGATTAGTTTGAGTGATGGACTGAGCTTCATTCATGGCCCTTTGTAGTTTAATGCAGTCTTGGACAGAGAAGGAGACATACAAAGTTGTGATGCTACCAGAAAGAATGCTTTCTGTGGTGCATCAGTAAAAGTTTCAGATCAGTGATAATCCCAGGAGTTGGAAGTGGGGAATTCAGCAATTGTAGTGCCACTGAACTTTGAGTGGTAGTTAGTTTCTCTCTTGTTGGAGATGGCCACTGCCTGGTTGTTGATTAACATGAACATTACTTGCTATTTGTCAGCCGAAGCCTGGATAATATCTGCATTTAGACACAGACTGTTTCAGTATCTGAAGAATCACGAATAGTGCTGAACTTGTCAGAAAACATTCATCATGGAGCCTTTTGCTCCAGTGAGTTGTTTAATTGTCCACCACCATTCACTGCCTTGGATAAAGCAATGCAGAATACTTATGCCCAAGTAGTGTAGTCACTAGGTCTAGCACTCGCTAATATTTTCATCCATTTCTACCAAAGAGACAATTTTAATTGAACAAGCCCTAATCTCCTACCCATATATTTCTAGTATGGAGAGGATACATTCACAATCTTTTCGTCTGTAGCCACATGTAAAAATTCCTCATACATCTTGATGTGCTCAACCCCAATGCTCAAATTCACTTATGAAATGGAATAATCTAATGCACTTCTTTTCCTCCACATGCTAGTTGAGAAATCTGCTAATGGGCTCTCCGCTGCTATTTTATTGCAAACCTATCCTCACTGGTCAATATACATTATAGGGCTCATGTAGATTATCATGTGATGTGTATCATGCAAACCGGCTAATGAGCCAAAGGTGCCATTTTCAGACCTGGGAAGTGCCTGCTCTACTTCAAATTACCCTGGAAAGACAAAGTATCTCAAAGAACTTGAACAACAGATTAAGCAAGGTGTTTCATGCTGCTCCAATGGAGTGGCATCATGAGTGGTATTTTACTCTAATAGGATGCTTCTGTCTGCTCAGTAAGATGCTATGCCTACCACTTAAATATGTAGGCCATATGTCCCAATAATTGGCTAATCAAATCAAACAACATGTTTCTCCAGTCCAAAGATGTGGGTTATGTGGATCGGTCAGGCTAAATTGATCCTTATTGTCAGGGGATTAGCAGAGGTTACCAGGATAGGCCCTGGGGTGAGATTGTTATCTTGCAGGCTCAATGGCCAAATAGCCTCTTTCTGCGCTGTAGGGATTTTATGGTTCTGTGTTTGTAATAGACAAAGTACAGACTACTCAATGAGTCCACACTTGCAAAACCCAAAACAGAAATGGGTGGCACAGTAGCGCAGTGGTTAGCACTGATGCTTCACGGCTCCAGGGACCTGGGTTCGATTCCCGGCTTGGGTCACTGTCTGTGTGGAGTTTCACATTCTCCTCATGTCTGCATGGGTTTCCCCCGGGTACTGTGGTTTCCTCCCACAGTCCAAACATGTGCGGGTTATGTTGATTAGCTATGCTAAAAAATTGCCCCTTAATGTCCCCGACATGCTAGGTTAGAGGGATTAGCGGTTAAAATATATAGAAATGTGGGGGTAGGGCCTGGGTGGGATTGTGATTGGTGCAGACTTGATGGGCTGAATGGCCTCTTTCTGCACTGTAGGGTTTCTATCATGATCCGTTGTTAGATGTGATTCAGTAACTGGGCAGCACTTGCTGAACAATCCTTGGTGTGTTAATAGGTACATTAATGATTGATTTAAGACAATGATTCAAGCTCAAAACGTGGCTGCTTTTTGCTCCATGTGACGTATGTTCACACACGGACCTATGCTGTGTAAACAAAAGGAATATTTTCAAGTCTTGTGCCTTTTTTGAATTGCCTAAAAGCACGCAGCACCCTACTGCTTTCTACACGGCCTCATCAAATCAGAAAAAAACTTGCCAACCAACTTGCACTTTTTTTCCTGTAGTATAATCTGTTATCATTGTTTGAAATTTGGCATTCTTGTATTTGTCCTGATGAGTCAAGGCAGAAGCTTCAGCACAAAGTCTCTTTTCTTTCCACGTTATTTTCAGTCATTCCACTTTTATTTCACAGTCATTTAATTTTTCAGATATCCTGTTTTCCTTGCTGCAACATTATCAGCTTACACATTGAGCAACTGAGAGGGCAACAGTGAGCAAGTCCAACTGACAACAGTTGCTGTAAACTCTACAACAGCCAAATCTGATGCAATATGCTTCTGGTGCTTTGGTTAAGGAATGAACTTTGGTCAGGGCAATGGTTAGAATTCCTGCCCTTTTGTAAGTAATACCACAGGATCTTTTATCTCCAGATTCGCAGATGAGCAAGACCTTTAGCTTTTCACTCTAAGAGCATCATGTTCAACAGCCTAGATTATGGAGGCCATTTTCATCTTCTGTGTTTGTCAATACATTGGCAAATTAGAAATTACCTGATTTCAAGTTGTATTGAAATCCATGCACCAGTTTATTAGCTAAGTGGTGAAAGTATAATTTACTGAAATTCCTCTCTTTCCACCACCTGCCATACTAACATTTGAAACTATTAATCAATTATTTTCAGTTTCTTCAAGCATTTCAATCTTAAGTTCAAATAAACCTACTGGTTTCTGGAATCTCAATTAGGCTTAGAGATAAGAAACGTGAGAAAAAAGCATCTATTGCATTCACGACAAAGAACAAAACAGCACGGGAAACAGGCCCTTCGGCCCAACAAGCCTGCGCCACCACCTCGATGTTCCCACTTCTACCCATTATCCCTGTCTATGTTTATAGATCTATGCAGTGAAACCAAATTTAAGACAATTTAGGGAGAATTTGTTCTGCCAATCAGCCTAAGAGCACATCTTTGGGATGTGGGAGGAAACTGGAGCTCCCAGAGAAAACCCACGCAAGCATGGGGAGAATGCGCAAACTCCCACAGACATAGGCCCAAATCCATGTGTCTGCACAGCACAGTGATAGTCACTGAGCCGTCGTGTTGCCCATCAAATGGTCCAGGTCAAGTGTACACTAACGACGTGAAGCACTAGGATACTCTCAAAAAAAATCCAGGAGCAGCCTTCTCTCAACCCAATGCGTGTATGCCCCTTGTTAGACAACAAGGCGGACCAAAGTACCTGTAGGATAAAACAAATACCTCAATATCATCAACTATTTACACACTTCACGGAATTCCCAAGTTCATGATCCCTATTTTAAATCAGTTTTCTATACCCCTCCATTCCCATTCTGTTCATGTGCCCATCTAAGTCATCTCTTAAATAACTCCACTGTGCCTGCCTTCACTACTTGGCAGTGCGTTCCATACCCCCACCACCCTCTGGGTGAAAAAACTCCTTCTAGCATCCAAATTATACCTTACCCCCCTCACCCTAAGCCCGTGACCCCTCGTGCTATTTGAGTCCATCCTTGGAAAAATTTAACCCTGTTCACTCTATCTATACTCCTCATAATCTTGTACACCTCTATTAGATCTCCTCTAAGTTTACGTCTTTCTAAGGAAAACATCCCCAATTTGCCTAACCTCTCCTCGTAACTCAGACCTTCCATACCAGGCAGCATCCTGGTAAACCTCCTCTCCACACTCTCCAGACTCTCCATGTCCTTCCGGTAGTAAGGCGACCAGAACTGGACGCAGTATTCCAAATGAAGTCTAACCAACGTTTTATACAACTGCAACATTAAAGGCCAGCTCTTGTACTCTATACCTCTTCCTATAAAGGCTAGCATACCATATGCTTTCTTCACAACCTTCTCCACCTGCTCTGCCACCTTCAGAGACTTGTGCACCTGCATCCCCAGGTCCCTTTGTGTTTCTATATTCTTAATAGGTCTATCTACCTACAAGTTTTGTAACGTGTGAGTGAAGGGGCAGGAGGAGGTCTGTCTCGGTTTTTAAGAATTAGTTAAGTGCAGATATGCAGATCATAGCAAAAATTGAAACCTAATAATGGAATTAACTACATAGTGGATTCTTTCTGGTTGGATTTAGCAAACGCATGTTTGGATCTTTCTGATTTGTGTTGATCCCAGTTCATTGACTTATTTTGTGTTCAATAAATTTGTTCAGTAGTTTATGGTTAATACCAAAGCTTGATAGAGATTGCTACAAAATATAAGATCACAAAATATAAGAACATGATGTTTTCCATTAACCCCTGCACAATATCACATTCACTACTGAGGTTCTAGGCAGTTAAAGATACACTGATTGATTTACAGAAGTGAACATTGTCATTGAACCTGAGAAACTATGCTGCATTCAATGAAGAAAGATCTACATTAGTTTTTATATTTGTTCATGGGATGTGGCTACGGCTGACATTTATTGCCCATCCCTAGCTCTCCTGACAAAGTTAGGATTGGTGCTACCTCAACCACTGCAGTCTTTGTGATGTTAGCACTCACACAGTGGTATTGGGTAGAAAATTCCAGGATATTGACCTAGTGACATTGAAAGAAAGGTATTATGGCTGGGGTTCTCCCAAAAAAATTCTAAGTGCTGAACTTGCGAGAAAATGGAAGTAAACCCCACTGGTTAGCATGATTTCCAGAATGAATCTTTGACACTCTGTGTACCGCTGGCGTCCAGCCCTCCTTGGGGCCAGCCCCAATGTGCTAGGTTAACATTGTCCAATGGGCATCCCCTCCCTGACCTCCTGGGGGGCCTCAGTGAGCCAGCGGATTTGGGCCAGCTGTTCCCTGTTAGTGAGGAACAGGAATAAATCCCACTGGAGGGAACCGCTCCAAAGAGGGGTGGATGTTAGTGGGCCAGGAGACTTCAGCCCCAGCCCACTAATCAAATATAAATGGAGATTCCCATATTGTAATCAGCTCCATGCTGATTTCTGGTGCGGAGCTGATTACACTGGAAATCTTAGTCTGGGAGACTAGCGAGGGCCGTGGCACCCAGTGGGAAGCCCATGAAACAGACTTCACTGATGTCTCCCAGCCTACTGCAAGCCAGCATATGTGTGATTTGAAAAATTACATCTGTTAAATTTCCATTAATTGTAATAAGCTTAAGTACTGCACATAGGAAGGAAAAATGGATGGCATTTCTATTTTATAGGTGGTGTTGAAATAGCTAAAGATGGAGTTGAAAAAGATCTACTTGGCTTTGTAGACACAATGCTAAATACGTCTAATCATTGCAGAGCAGCAATTAGACAAAGCATATCAAATTACATTAACCAAAAGAGTGAAACAACAAGTACCAAATCCAAATCTGATCACCAAGAAGTAAGAGGCATTTGAGTATTGGAGGCAGCAAAGTAAAGTAACAACTGATCTGATACATAAAGGATTTACACGAAAAGGAGCAGCTGGAGAAACTTTGTTTTTTGGAAAGGAAATATCTGAAACATTGTCTTAGAAATGTTTACCAGATGGGGAATAGAAGAACTATATCCAGAATATTCAAATTGAGTTGTAACCTAGAACTGGGGTGGCATGGTGGCACATTGGTCAGCACTTCTATTTTATCAAAGGGAAGCAATTTTGAATTTATATTGGTAAGGTGCCATGTCAAACATTATTGCTGAAAATGAAATCTTCGATGTAAGTTGTAACATATTGCCAAGAATAGAAGATTGGTTGGCTGACAGAAAACGAGTAGGCATAAATAAATCTGAAAAGGTGGTTAGTAGGATGTAATGAGTGGTGTGTGACACGGGGTACAGTGTTGGGCCTCAATTTTTTACAATTTATGTAAATGACTTGCATGAAGGAAGCAAAGGTATGGTTGCTGAATTTGCTGATGATACAAATATAGATAGGAAAATAAGCTATGAAGAGGACGTAAGGAGGCTACAAAAGGGTAGGCTAAGTAATGTGGGAAAGTGTGAACTTGTTCATTTTGGCAGGGAAAGTAAGCATAATATTCTAAGCAGTGAGAGGTTGTAGAACTCTGTCATGCAGAAGGATCTGGGTGTCTTAGAGCATAAATCGCAAAAGGCTAGTATTTATGTTTCACAAGTAATTAGGAAAGCTAACAGAATGTTATTGCTTATTGCAAGGGGAATTGGGTACCAATATAGGGAGGTTATGCTTTTGTAATACAGGGCATTAGGGTGATGACTTATGGAATACTGTGTACAGTATCGGTTTCCTTATTTAGGGGAGGGTATAACTAGATTGGAAGTAGTTCAGAGAAGGTTTATTCAATTAATGTCTGGATAGGTTGGGTTGTTTTGAGGGAAAGTTGGACAGACTAGACTTGTATCTGCTGGCGTTTAAAAAAAAATAAGAAATGACTTGATTAAAACATGTAGGATTCTGTGAGGCCCAGACAGGGTGTTTGTGGAGAGGATGTTTCCTTTTGTGGAAAATCTAAGAATCTAGAACTAGGGAGGAGGGAGATGGGGAGGTGATCATAGGTCTTTGGAACTATCATCCTTTTAATATTTTTAAGGCTGGAAATAGATAACAAGGGTTTGAAAATTTATCGGGGGTGGGGGGGAGGTGGCAATGTGAATAAGAACAAGATCAGATTAGCCATGATTTTATTGAATGACGGAGAAGGCTTGAGGGGCCGAGTGGCCAAATTATTATAAGGTAAATCTAAGACTAAAATCATAATGTTCTTCAAAGAGTGATCTAAACATGGAATAGATTTCCAAATAGAATGGTGGAAATGAAAACTCCAGAATCATTTTGGAAACTATTAGATGCAAGAGTTAGGGATTGTAGGGGCTTTCTGAATCAGAGAAGTAAGATGTGTCAAATGACTATCTTATTGTAATTATTCTATCATCTAATGAATTCACACTGCTTACCTTCCATTAGCCATAATGAAGGAGGAGGAAATTTTGTTATGTAAAAAATAGAATCTTCATAGTATCAATGTTGGACCCATCAGTCAGAAATTGGCATCTATGATGACAGTTTTGATTATTTTGTCCAGTGGTAATTACAGGTATTGGTAGCAAATTATACCATGAAGCTAACTGTTTATGGCATGCTGCAGTATGTCAGCATGATATTTGGTTCTGTCTTGTAGCAGAAGCAAATGTATTAATTTAAAAATATAAAGTTTGATAAAATATTCTAATTTAATTGGTTTTTGAGTGCTCTTATTATTCTCTCTTTTTATTCTCTGCTGCTTCAACTCACTGCATGATACCACCAGTTGTCCCAACATCAGTTATAGTTGAAAGCCATCAAGTTTAGATTTTCTGTAAATTCTACTTCACCCTTGACAATTGATTATTTATGCAATGATTAAGATAAACTCCTTTATCAATGGATGTAGGAATTGTCTTGATTACTTATTTTCAATCCAACCAATGAGACTATGGACTACCACCAGTTGGCACTGGTTGTACATGTGATGTACAGAGCATTGATTTGGACATACAGGCCTATACTTGAATAAATGTTGCAATGTGAGTCTACTAACAGGCAAGAGTGTAACTGTTCTCTATGCAGTTCTGTTACAAATTCCTGTAACTACCACTCTTTTTCACAAATACGAAAGTTGCAAATACTTGGAAAATATGCAAGTATTCTTAGTGTCTATTTCATGCTCTTTTTTTTGTTTTTATTCCAATTCAGAGTCTCAACAAGTTGAGACATTCCTAATCCAAGCTGACAAGACAGGGCTCTCATTTCCTGTCTTGGGCTTGAACTACATGATCCAAGCTGATTGGAGTAGGCATAGCTCCTCCTCCAACACTTGATCTCACTTGCATCTTAGCCAAAAGGCCAAGGTGGTGCTTTTAAAAATTGCTTCAAATGAAGCTAAAGTGTAACCTAATGACTTCAACCAAGCACAGCATGTCGATACTACAGTTGATCTTAGCCAAAAGGCTGAGAAGTTCAGAAATATTAAGAGCATAGACCAAAAGAATGGCTTATACACCACTTTTGGGTTTCAGAATTGGTTTTGCCCCACAAGTAAAGGTATCCCTTGAGAGAAATAATTAATCCTAATGTGGCTATGCTCTGAACTCTGACATGTTCAATTTGCTGGTTAATATGCATCTGTCTGTGTGGAACAGAAATGGAGAACAGCGACACATCAATGAGGAAAAGTGCCTGCATTTGGGCTGCCTCCAGCAGATGCATTTGCAATTTCTTGCTTTATTGTTTGAGAGGGGGAAGAAAATGTTTGTGATAGAAAAGTGCCACATAATTTAAACATGCTACTATGAAATATGTGAAGCTCAAAAACATACAGTCCTCAGTAATATCTGTAAGAATTGGGAGAACAACATGACCAGTTAAAATAGCAAAAAGTTCAATGCTACCAATTTTCAGTTCCCATGAAGAATACATAATTCAAAGTATCATTATAAATCATGAAATCTCATCTGATAAAAATGATATTTTTCTTATAAACTGTAAACCTATCACTTTGAACAATAACTTTTAAATATTGTTTTGGGTGCCATTGTTTGAATGGATGGCTTTAAAATATTTACAACAAAAATTGTTCTGATAATATAGTTATTGGTGGCAAGGCCAGAGATGTGATATATTTGAATTTCCAAAAGAATTCAGTAAGATGCCAATGAAAGGTTATTGCGTAAGAAAAGACATTATGCTGTTGAGAGTGATATTTTAACATGTTTAAAACTTAGTGTGATATTCTTTTAATATTAGCAACAGCTCGAGAATTGGCTAATAATCAGGAAACTGAGAGTTGTGACAAATGAATTATTTTTAAGTTGCCAAATTTTTGATCCCTCTGGCATCTCACTTGTTGGTGCTGGGTCCTCAACTATTTACAACATGAAATAGTACTTGGATGAAGGGATTATAAAGCAAAATTTGCTGATGCTACACAGATGGGAAAGCAAGTTGTGAAGAGAAATCAAGGAGTCTACAGAGAGATCGATGACTAAGTGGGAAAAAATAATAAATCGCATATAATTTGGGAAAATATCAGATTGTCCACTTAGGTTTAATGGACAGACACTGCTTTATTGCACAGGGATCTTGGTGTCCTTGAATCACAAGAAGTGAGCATGCACATACATCAGGTAATAAGAAAGGCAAATGGAAACGCACCCTTCAGTGCAAGGGGATCGGAATGATATAATTGCATTGGAACCAGTTCAGAGAAGATTCAATAGGTTGATTCTTGTATGAAGAGGTTATCTTATGAGGAAAGGTTAAGCAGGTTGGGCTAACTGATTGGAGTTTAGAAGAATGAGAGGTGATTTATTGAAACATGGAGATTGTGAAGAGGATTGACGGGGCTGATGCTGAGAGAATGTTATTTCTCATGGGGTAATATAGAACAGAGGTATATTTTCAGAACAAGAGGGTCTCCCATTTAAGATGAAGGTGAGGAGAAATTTCTTCTCCAAGATCGTCAATAATCTTTGGAATTCTTTACCTCAGAAAGCTTTGGAGGCCGTGTCATTGATTATATTTAGAATTGAGTTGGACAGATTTTTGATGTATAAGGCTTTTGGAAGGCAGTCAGGAACATGACATTTGAGGCCAGAATCAGATCAGCTGTGATTTTGTTGAATGGCAGAAAAGGCCTATTGGCTCCTATTCCAGCTCCTATTTCTTACATTTTCATAGAACTGCTGCCCTCTCTTTGTAGATTTTTCGCACAATAGAACAACTTGTGGGATTGAAGTCAGGTATAAGCCAGATATGCTTGCAGTTCAATCGATAATGAACTTTTGATAATCTGCAGGGTGCGCCGACCTCCAATCACTTGATACCATGTCACCTATGGAAAGAAAACGTCAGGGTTATATTCATGAATTGATTCAGACTGAAGAGAGATACATGGATGATTTGCAACTCGTTTTAGAGGTAAGGCAAAAAGAATAACTAATGTATTTTATAAAATTGAACAGAAACTGTAAAAGCTTCAGTGCACTGTTCCAATCTGTGTTGAAAATTGGGTTCAGTTTCATTCTGCTGATGTGACACATACATGCCCAGGCACCACTTCTTGGGGAGGCAGTCCTCTCCCAAATGAGAATGATACATGGTCAGGTAGTGGCATTTCATGCAACAAAGCAACTAAATAGAGAAATTAACTTAAGAAATTAATTTAATTTAAGGGAGCATAAGGTTTGCTGCCTTATGATTTTTGCAATCAAATATTGTTTCCACCACACAATCTGCTTTTGCACAACTAATCATATTTTGAAATGCAAGTTTATAAAAGTTGTTTTTTGAGGGACTCGAGGTGGGCATCAGATTTTATTTACTGGAAGAAATGAAGGGTTATGTGATCTTTGAAAATGAAACTCAGCTTGTATGCTTGAACTATGTATTTGGATGTTCCCTTTGCAGGTTTTCCAAAAGCAAATGGCCGAATCCGGGCTTCTGACAGAAACTGAGTTGGGAACAATCTTTGTGAACTGGAAAGAGCTCATTATGTCCAACACCAAGTTGTTCAAGTAAGTTTGCGTACTTTTTGACTGGGCAGTCTTGCCTTGTAAGTGTAAGCTTCCTTTTTCTTATGAGGTATGTTCTTCTTGTTGGAATCATCAATATTTTACTAATTAGGGAACAGTTGCTTCTTGCTTTTGGAGATATTGGCTTGAAGTTTCAGGCGCAAATTGTGTCCAATATTTCGGTGGTTTTGAAAAATGTGTTTTTTTTCAACGTTCCACTCAAATTCGTTTGAATGTCAACAAATATAAAATTTAACATAAGAACATGAGAATATGAGAACATAAGAAATAGGAGCAGGAGTAGGTTATCCAGCCCCTCGAGCCTGCCCTGCCATTCAATAAGATCATGGCTATTCTGCAGTGGTTCAGTACCACTGTCCTGTTTTCTCCCTGTAATCCCTAATTCCCTTGTCAATCAAAAACCTCTCCACTCTTGACTTAAATATATTCAGAGAGGAAGCCTCACCACTTCAATAGGCAAAGAATTCCAAAGATTCACCACCCTTTCAATGAAGAAATTCATCCCCAACTCTGATCTGAACCGCCCACCCCCCACCCCCTTAGTTTGAGGCTGGGTCCTCTAGTCCTGCTATCTCTGCTAAGCAGGAAGAGTGTCTCAACCTCTACCCTATCTATCCCCTTCATTATCTTGTACGTCTCTATAAGGTCCCCTCTCAGCCTTCTAAACTCCAGCGAGTACAAACCTAGCCTATTTAGTCTTTCCTCATAATCCAATGCCCTCATCTCCAGTATCAGCCTAGTGAACCTTCTCTGCACCCCTTCCAAGGCTAATGTATCCTTCCTCAAATGCCGCGACCAAAACTGCACACAGTACTCCAACTGCGGCCCCATCAGTACCCTATACAGCTGCAAAAGTACCTCCCTACTTTTATATTCTATCACCCTAGCTATAAAGGCCAACATTGCATTCACCTTCTTGATCACCTGCTGCACCTGCAGGCTGTATTTTTGCGATTCGTGCATAAGGACCCTAGGTCCCTCTTCATCGTCGCATGCTGCAGCTTTTCACCATTTAAATAATAATCCTTCCTACCATTATTCCTACCAAAGTGGATAACCTCACACTTGCTAACATTATACTCCATCTGCCAGGTCCTCGCCCACTCACTCAACCTATCCAGATCTTCTGCAGGCTTTCCACACTCTCCACACAATTTGCTTTTCCACTCATTTTCGTGTCATCAACAAATTTCGTCACCCTGCAGTCAGCCCCTTCCTCCAGATTATCTATGTAAATGGTAAATAGTTGAGGCCCCAGCACTGATCCCTGGGGCACGCCACTAGTCACCAGCTGCCAATCAGAATAGCACTCATTAATACCTTCTCTCTGCTTCCTATTAGACAACCAATACCCTACCCCCAACTCCCTACACCCTAAACTTCCGCAGCAATCTTTTGTGAGGCACCTTATCAAATGCCTTTTGGAAATCCAAAAACACCACATCCACCGGTTCCCCTCTATTTACCACACTCGTCACTTCCTCATGGAACTCCAATAAATTCGTCAAGCATAACTTTTCCTTAACGAATCCATGCTGCATCTGCTTGATCAAACAGTTCGTATCCAGTTGCCTCGTTATTTCTGCTTTGACGACAGACGTTAAACTGACTGGCTTATAATTCCCTGCCTTCTGTCTGCTACCTTTTTTAAACAGCAGCGTAACATTAGCCATTTTCCAATCTTCTGGCACTTTCCCGGAGTCCAGTGAATTCTGAAAGATAATTACTGGGGCATCCGCTATCACCTCTGCCATTCCCTTGAGAACCTTGGGATGCTTTCCATCGGTCCCATGGACTTCTCTGCTCTCAGCTCCATTAGCCTATCAAGCACCGCCTTTCTAGTGACTCTAATCTCATCAAGGACCTCATCTCCTACTACCCTTCTATCTTTAATTTCGGGCAAGCTATTTACATCCTCCTCCGTAATGACCGACACAAAAAACTTATTAAAGGTCTCCGCAATATCTTTATCGTCCACCACTAAATCCCCCCTCTCATTCTCGAAGAGTCCATCATTAACTAGGCCATCCTCCTATTCTTTATATATTTATAAAACTTTTTACTGTCATTTTTTGAAATTTCAAGCTAGTTTAGCCTCATATTCTATCTTTCCTTTTTTAATCAGCTTCTTAGTCGTTCTTTGCTGTTACTTAAGACTTTCCCAATCCTCTAATCGCCCACTATTTTTAGCCGCTCTGAACGCTTCAGCTTTTGATTTAATACTCTCCTTAATTTCCCTTGAGAACCACGGCTGATTTTCCCTTCTCCTACAGTCCTCCTCTACCATCAGGGTGATGGTAGAGGGTGATTTAGCTAATTGGGTTAGGAATTGGCTGGCAGATAGAAGACAGAGGGTGGTGGTTGATGGGAGATATTCATCGTGGAGTTCGGTGACAAGTGGTGTGCCTCAGGGGTCTGTTTTGGGGCCCCTGCTGTTTGTAATTTTTATAAATGATCTGGATGAGGGTATTGAAGGATGGATTAGTAAATTTGCAGATGACACTAAAGTCGGTGGAGTGGTAGATAGTGAAGAGGGGTGTTATAGTTTGCAGAGGGACTTGGACAAGTTGCAGAGCTGGGCCGAGAGGTGGCAAATGGAGTTTAATGTGGAAAAGTGTGAGGTAATGCACTATGGCAGGAATAATAAATGTGTAGAGTATAGGGCTAATGGTAGGATTCTTAGTAGTCTTGATGAACAGAGGGATCTTGGTGTGTATGTGCATAGATCCCTGAAAGTAGGCAGTCAAGTCGAGAAGGTTGTTAAGAAGGCATATGGAGTCTTAGCTTTTATTGGTAGGGGGATTGAATTTCGGAGCCGCAACGTCATGTTGCAACTGTACAAAACTCTAGTGCGGCCGCACTTGGAGTATTGTGTGCAGTTCTGGTCCCCGCATTATAAGAAAGATGTGGAGGCATTGGAGAGGGTACAGAGGAGGTTTACCAGGATGTTGCCTGGTATGGAGGGCAGGTCTTATGAAGAGAGGCTGAGGGATTTGAGGTTGTTTTCGTTAGAAAGGAGGCGGCTAAGAGGGGACCTTATTGAAACATATAAGATGATTAGAGGTTTAGATAGGGTGGACAGTGATAGCCTTTTTCCTAGGATGGAGAAAGCTAGCACGAGGGGACACAGCTTTAAATTAAGGGGTGATAGTTATAGGACGGATATCAGAGGTAGGTTCTTTACCCAAAGAGTGGTTTGGGAGTGGAATGCCCTGCCTGCAGCAGTTGTAGATGCGCCAAGTTTGGTGGCGTTTAAGAGGTTAGTTGATAAGTATATGGAAGAGAAGGGAATGGTTTAGTTTGGAGGGTCATTGCTTTTTATATTGGTCGGCGCAACATCGAAGGCCGAAGGGCCTGTTCTGTGCTGTTATGTTCTATGTTCTATCAGAATATATTTCTGCTGTGTACTGAAAAAGATCTCTTTAAAAATCCTCCACTGTTCCACAGCAGTCCTACCAACCAATGTATTCCTCCAATCCACAGTTGCCAATTCCTCTCTCATCCTATCATAGTCTCCTCTGTTCAAACATAGTACACAGGTCCGGGACGCTACTACCTCATCCTCCATCTGCATCCTAAATTCTACCATACTATGATCACTTGTCCCTAGAGGATCCCTCACATGAATATCCCTAATTCTACCTGCCTCATTACATAGTACCAGATCCAAGATAGCTTGCTCTCTCGGTGGTCATTGACCAAGGCACTGGACAACATTTTAGTATGTAATTTAAAAGAAAGTTATTCTAAAAAAAAACTTTTTTGATATATTTAATGGTAACTCGGTGCAGTTTGATTTATACAGCTGAAAAAAAGGTTTATTGCATTTTGATTTGTGTAAGTGATCTGATTTTAAGTTATTGAAAGTAACTGAGAGGAGGCAGTGGTAATGTCATACTCTTCGGTCACCCCACAACCTAAATTTTACATTGCATAAGATCCTCAGTTAGTGATTTTCCTTCATCTAAAGGCATTGAGTCATAATGGCACCAAGTTCATGCCATATTTACTTTGGGTTATACGGCAACTACATGACTTCCGTTATCTTGATTCTAGGGCTCTGCGTGTGAGGAAGAAGACTGGTGGAGAGAAGGTGGCAGTGCAGATGATAGGAGATATTCTGGCAGCAGAGCTATCACATATGCAGGCCTACATCCGATTTTGTAGTTGTCAGTTAAATGGAGCCGCTCTACTTCAGCAGAAAACTGATGAAGAACCAGAATTTAAAGATTATCTTAAGGTACAGAAAAATATTTTTTCTTTCTCCTTGAAAAATCTTCCAAAGTATTTTATGTAGATAAGCTTTGTAAACGTATTCCTTGTTCTGTTTTATCAGTCTATATTAAAACTCAAATTTTGGTGTTTGTTCTTGAGGGAGTGTGCATACTTTCCTACTTGCCTATGATCAATTTATGAAGTTCAAAACTGATCTGCTGATATAGTTTTTTGTCCTCCCTGTTAGTGCAATAGTGCTATACTGAAGATTGTTAAATAAAATCTGAAAACTAATCTTCATAATTCACTATGATAGAATAAAAGCTTTGGCTTTTCAAGTTACTTGGTGGACTCTTAAACTTTATCAGATTCTAGTTTGGTAGAATTTTCTACAATGAGGCACCCAAAACTCCAGGCATGCTCTTAATATGGTTTAGCTAATGTTGCATGCACATTTTTTCACCATTTCTGTGAACATTTACATCA
This sequence comes from Sphyrna mokarran, assembly GCA_024679065.1. Classification (NCBI taxonomy): domain Eukaryota; kingdom Metazoa; phylum Chordata; class Chondrichthyes; order Carcharhiniformes; family Carcharhinidae; genus Sphyrna; species Sphyrna mokarran. The sequence goes on from JAGIQG010000005.1 coordinate 72,529,107, forward strand.
TTTCAATTTATAAAATCCAAAATTATATTGACCTTTTAATTGTTTCACCTATCTTGCACTTTTATGAGATTATATATTGTATCCCACGTTTCGACATTCACCCACATCTGTCAGAACCTTTCAAATTGAACGTTTAATCCAATTTGACTTTTCCCTAAAGTACTAATCTATCCTCTGAAGTTTTTTTATAGTCCTTCATGTTCGCTAAACCTCCGACCTTTTGAGATTGTGTTCCCTACACCAAAGTTCAAATTATCTCTATGTGCCAAAAATGTGATCTGTTAATAAGATTTAGATTCTTCTTTCTTGTCTGAAATATATTGATTTGCATTTTATGACATAACTAAACACCAAATGTTGTTCATTTTCAATGTTTTTGCACTTTTTCTCCCACAGAAATTGGCTTCTGACCCTCGGTGTAAAGGAATGCCATTGTCCAGCTTCTTACTGAAGCCTATGCAGAGGATTACGCGTTATCCACTTATTATTAAAAATGTAAGTGCGTTTTTGTAAAGTGGTTTGATCTAGCATGTGATCAGCAATTGTCTTTTAATTGTACCATTTTTAAAAAATTATCCATTGCAGTGACTACTTGTATACGTAAACCCTGTGAAAAAGATTTTTACTGAAACACGCTCCAACATTGTGCATTGTGAAATTTTGTTTTCTGTAATATTACTTGATCCCAGCAGAGCTCTCTCCAACTGAATTGGGCAGCACTTTGGCACAGTGGTTAGCACTGCTGCCTTACAGCACCAGGGACCCAGGTTCGATTCTTGGCTTAGATGAATGTTTGTGTGACATTTGCACGTTCTTGCTATGTCAGCATGGGTTTCCTTGGGTGCTCTGATTTCCTCCCACACTCCAGAAATGTGCAGGTGAGGTGCATTGGCCGTGCTGAATTTTCCCTCAGTATACCTGAGCAAGTGAGAATGTGGCAACTAGGAGACTTTCACAGTAACTTCAATGCAGTATAAACCTATTTGTGACTAATAAATAAACTTTTGTTTTTGAGAGTTAAATCACCTTTACTTTGGCATTCATTTCGTCCAGATTTGTGAAGCTGGCTCCCAATGTTTATACCAATAAATCTGTGTGGTCGAATCGTAGAACTAACTTTTAATGGATTTTTTATTCAGTCCTGAAATAAGAGAACCAGCTTGACTGGTTGCAACTTAGAGAGACAGATTTCAGTGACAACTTCCCAGAATCCAGACTAAAAGGGCCAGCAAGCAACAACTTCATAAGGTCAGAAGTTGAGAAGTCAATTTTTACGCAGAAGATAATTACTTGTGAAATAGGTTAACACAAGGAGTCAATAATATCAATGGATTTTAGAGGCAGTTTCGTGTGAGAAAGGAAAAGTTTGAGCAGTATGTTGAAAATATCGGTAAATAGGTTGAGATCAGGGAGAAAGCAGCCAGCTCATTGGATGTATTGGGCTTGTCCTGTTCCTAAGAATGCTTATGTTCTGTTGACCCCATTGAAATGTTGATGTAGGTAGGGAAGGTGACATTTTTCTTTAAATGGCATCTTAAATACTCACTTACTCAAATAGCTGCATTCAACCAATATTCTGACTCCATGAAAATGCCATATGAAATTTAACAGAGCTCTGGACTTTTTAAGGATTGCTCCAGGGAAGATTCACAGGATGATGTTGAGATAGTCAATTTCAATCTGAAAAATAAATTAAAAGCAAGGAACTTTCACATTCATTTTGCAAGAAAGGAATTATACAAGGCTCATTTCTATGGGATATTTCCAGGAAAACTTTGGAATAGGAGATCAATACAAAAAAAGAAGTTCTGGTAGTTCTGATATGTTACAGTATGAGAGCAGGATATTTGCAAGAAAATAACTTCTCAAAGATGTGATTTATTGCACAAAACTCTTTGAAGTATTTCATTGTAATAGGCATTAATTACATAAGTGCAAATATTATTTGTAGAAGAAATGGGATTATTACATCCGCATTATGCAAAGCAAACCACAAAGTTCCTATTTTCTTTTGATAACTCACTTTACAATAACTGCAGATTTTAGAAAACACTCCAGAGAATCATGCAGACTTCAGCCATTTGATGTTGGCATTGGAGCGTGCAGAGGAGCTATGTTCCCAGGTAAATGAAGGTGTGCGTGAGAAAGAAAACTCCGACAGACTGGAATGGATTCAGTCACATGTTCAATGTGACGGACTGGCAGAGGTGAGGATGCACAGGTTGCTTCTATTATCTGGTGTGCAAATGTTCAATATCAGTTTAATATTCCAGCAGCTGCCTTGATGATTGTCTACTTTTGGCTCAAGGGAGGGATCTCTAATTCATCCCTCACATTGAAAGTCAGTTCGGAGAGTAGAAGTTATCTGGCTAGTAAAGGTAGGGCTTTAATGCCATTCAGCACTTCTGTAATTAAAACAGTACGTTCATGAAGTCAATCTGACTGCCACTCAAATTCATTGAGAATAATGTGCCCGAAGTGCTTGCTCCCATCCAGCATGCCACCTTCCCATTGTTTCTTGCAGTGAACATCAATACTTGTATCTTAGCTGAATCTGTCAGGCAGCCTGCAATTTCTCCACTATAGTCACTGCATGTCACCAAAAAAGTTATATTTTCCGAAGTGATACATCCAATTTTCTTTCTTTCCCATTCTTGTCACTGGATTTACAATAGCAACCTCCCACCCTTTTAAAAAATGCTAAGTATTTATCCAGTAATGATTACCTTAACCACCACCCACTCCCTTGCTAAGTGCCATGAAATTTTGATTCTTGTCTGTCAATATTGGAACACCACCCTCATGGAGACCTTTAAAAAGAAATTTGAACTTCCAGTGAATGATGTAAGTTTTGAAGTTTTTTTTGTAACAAAAACTAAAAACAACATTAACTAATCATTATTTCAGGAGGTAATTTATACTTTAAACTGCAGAAAAGACCCCCCATTTATGTAAAATTATGTAAAATTACTGAAACTCTCCCTCCATTATTATACTAGACCTTCATTCTCTAGGAACCAGCCCAGAGCTATTCTTTGCTCCTTTACTAGCCAGATAACTTCTACTCTCCGAACTGACTTTCAAAGTGAGGGATGAATTAGAGATCCCTCCCTTCAGCCAAAAGTAGACAATCATCTAGCTTTGTTTATCCATCACATACTTGGTCCCTTCAATCCAAGCACCAGCTCCCACCCACATTCTACATGGTTATCAATAGAGACTTGCTGCCTCTATCTCTCTGTTCTCTATCTATCTCAGATTCTTGCAGATTAACCTGTCAATGAAATTCAGTGATATTTTAAGAAATCCTATAATGGATCTGTATGGATTCTTCTCAAAGGCTATCTTTATGACATAATGAATGACATGGGCCTTGTAATCAGGTGTAAATACTAATTACCTATTCCCTAGACCCCCAACTACATTCTGTTTTGAAATTAAAATAGTTTAAATAGAACGTAGAACACTACAGCACAAACAGGCCCTTTGGCCCACAAGTTGCGCCAATCACATCTATACCTACCAAGCCATAGACCTATCTATAACCCCCTATCCCATTAGTTCTCATATACTCATCCAGAAGTCTTTTAAAAGACCCCAGAGAGTTTGCCTCTACCACCACCGACGGCAGCCGATTCCATTCACTCACCACCCTCTGAGTGAAAAACTTACCCCTAACATTGCCTCTGTTTTTGCTTCCCTGCACCTTAAATCTGTGTCGTCTCATAGCGACCATTTCAGCCCCGGGAAATAGCCTCTGAGAACTCGCCCTATCTATTCCTCTCAACGTTTTATAAACCTCTATCAGATCGCCTCTCTACCTTCGTCTCTCCAGGGAGAAGAGTCTCAGCTCCCTCAACCTATCTTCATAAGGCATGCCTCCCAATCCAGGCAACATCCTTGTAAATCTCTTCTGCACTCCTGCAATAGCTTCCGCATCTTTCCTATAGTGAGGCGACCAGAACTGCACACAATACTCCAAGTGGGCTCTGACAAGAGTCCTATAAAGCTGCATCATTACCTTCCGACACCTAAACTCAATTCCTCGATTAATGAAGGCCAGTACGCCATACGCCTTCTTGACCACATCCTCCACCTGCGAGGTCGATTTAAGAGTCCTATGGACCCGGACCCCAAGATCTTTCTGCTCTTCAACACAGCTAAGACTCCTACCCTTGATATTGTACTCCTTCATCCCATTATTCCTGCCAGAATGGACCACTACACATTTATCCGCGTTGAAGTCCATCTGCCACTTCTCCGTCCAGTCTTGCATCCTGTCTATGTTCCGCTGCAACTTTTGACATCCCTCCAGACCATCCACAACACCACCAACCTTTGTATCGTCGGCGAACTTACTAACCCACCCCTCCACTTCCTCATCCAGGTCATTTATGAATATGACAAACAGCAAGAGTCCCAGAACAGATCCCTGGGGCACTCCACTGGTGACCAACCTCCATGAAGAAAAAGACCCATCCACAACCACTCTCTGCCTTCTGCCGGCAAGCCAGTTCTGGATCCACAAGGCCAAAGCCCCTTGGATCCCATGCCCTCTCACCTTCTCAAATATTAACAAAATCTTACAATCCTAACCCTTCACTGTGATTTGGAGACTAACAGTCTACCCACTGTCAACACACATGTTCTGGTCATCGTTTATGGGCATGAATGTCATTGAAGATGGAGATATTTGTGGGGTCTCCTCTTGTTGTTTGAATGTCCATCATCATTTGTGAATGTATTTAGTAGGAATGCAGAACTTTGATCTGATTTATTGGTTGTGGGATTACTTAACTCAATCACATGTTACTTCTGATGTTTAACATGCAAGTAATCCTGTGTTATAGCTTGACCATGTTATACTACCAGCTGGAGCTTCACATGTTCCATAAAGTACAGATCTGTACTGACTGCCAGCCTCACAAACCAAATTTGAGGAAAATTTGTTTTGCCTGCCTTTCTGCAGAAATCCCACCCTAGTTGCAACAGGTTCAGAGGGATTTTTGGAACTCTATCAGTAGAAGACTCTGAATATAGCTAGATTATGAATTGTTGTTGACAATGATATTTCCAAAATGTTTTATGTATTCAGAATGAGAAATAATTACAAACTCTATTTTTGATCACATTCCTGTACCATCCTTTTCTCTGCCCACTTGTATTTTGTAAAAGATCTAGTTTGTTGATTAACTTAACATTAGTATCTGCTCTCTTTTTTAGCACATTGTTTTTAACTCTATAACAAATTGCTTGGGACCACGGAAGTTACTGTACAGTGGAAAACTTTATAAAACAAAGAGCAACAAAGAGTTATACGGCTTCCTTTTCAACGATTTCCTGCTACTCACTTACATAGCAAAACAAACGTTTATCTCATCAGGCTCTGAAAAACTCTTCAGTTCCAAATGTAATTCACAGTTTAAAATGTACAAAACGGTACGTTGGAAGAAATAAGTATCATCTTAAGTGAATTTAAAATGCATGATTCAAATGTGTCTTGCAAACCTAGAGTTATCACTGTTTTATTGATGGCATGATGTGGAGATGCCAGCATTGGATGGGGAAACACAGTAAGAAGTCTCACAATACCTCCAACGAGTTTATTTGGTAGCAAAAGCCCCAAGTTTGCGGACCGCTCGCTACTCCTTCGTGAGGTGAGACACTTGACAAACAAGCAGCGAGCACTCTGAAAGCTAGTGGCTATTATTGATGGCAGGCAACAATACTAACAAAGTCTGAGTATTTTCTCTCAAAGACAGTCAATCATATTTGAATAACAACTTGTGTTTATATAGCACTTTGGGTCAGCTGACCAACAATTTGGTCAAAGATTCAGATTTGAAAGACTATCTTAAAGGAGCAGAGATTGATAGAGAGAGGCAAAGGCATTTTGGGAACGGTTTATAGAGTTTAGGATCCAGCAACTGAATTCTTCCAGCCATAGACATAGAACTGTTGTGGGTGAGAGAATTGTTCATAGAATCGTAGAATGTTATAGTGCAGAAGGAGACCATTCAGCCCATTGAGACTGCATCAACCACAATCTCATTACTCCATACATTTACCGTGGTTAATACCCCTGACACTAAGGGGTAATTGGGCATGGCCAGTCCAACTAATCTGCTCATCTTTGTGGGTGAAGCAACAGAACCTTGATGAAAATTTGTCTTCATGATTCTCAGTCGTCATTTTAATCCTGACATTTTGAGATCAGGTCACATGCCTGTGCTTGTTAGCTTGTATCTGGTATTCCCTTTTCTGGGAACTATAAATTGAATTCAGTTTGAATTTGAATTAGTTTTTGGAGCAAGCAAGGAGATGGATTAAGGGCTTGTTGTGTCCAATTTGCACATTGGCTTTGTAACGCTGAGAAAGGAATAGAATTTTTAAATATCATTTAGAAGAGCAGATAAAAAGAATGTCCAGAAGTAATAACCAGCTCGAAAAGCTACCAAATCCAGTCTAGTCTTTGCTTTCAAAGTGGAACAACCACAATTTGAGAGAAATGTATGACTTCACGGATACATGATTGATTGGTGAATATTTTGCTTGTTCATCTTCAAAGTTTATGTAATCAATTAACATTCTAAGTTTTTATTATTAGTGGTAAGGTTTAGTCACAGTAGTAAAAGTTATTGGGAGTAAGAGTATTAATTATAAATTAATGTTTAGTCATTGTATTTATTAATTCTATATTAATTAGTTAACATGATAGAAGTGACAGGGCAAGTGAGGTGTTGCATTTGCAGACTGTAGAAGCTCCTGAATACCACTGTGATCCATGGCAATTATGCCTACAGTAATGTCTGTGATTTGAGCAGCTTCGGCTCAGAGTCATTGCTCTAGAAGCTAATCTACAGAAACTGCAATACATCAGGAGTGGGGAAAGATACCTGGAAATTTTTTACTAGAAAATAGTCACATCCCTTAGGATAGTGTCTCCCGATTTCCTTAGTGGTCAGGGACAGAAGGGTGTGACTGCAAGTGAGGCAGGGATGGCAAACCAGATGATAGAAATGGAGGTGCCTCAATCTTTGTAATTGTTCAACATTTTCAAGATTCTTGCAGCATGTATGGATGAAAGTGGTTTCTTCAGGATGAATGCGCAAAATGACAGTGGCATTGGAAGCCATTCAAGCAGGAAGAGTTTCTAAGAATGTGGTGCTAGTTGGAAGCAGTATAGTCAGAGGGATAGGCACAATTTTCTGTAGCTGAGAGCTGGAGTCATGATGCCTTTGTTGCTTGTCTGATGCCAGGGACAGCTGCTCTGAGCTGGAGAGAAACTTGCAGTGAAAGTGGGGAGGATCTGTGATGATGGTCCATGTATGTACCGTTGACATAGGCAGAATTAGGAAAGTGTTTCTGTTGAGAGAATATGAGCAGCTAGGGAACAAAGTATAAAGCAAAACCTCAAAGGCAATAATCTCTGGATTACTACCTGAGCCTAGAAGAAATTGGTGTGGGGTAAATAAGAACAGAGAATTATATGCATGTCCCAAAGACTGGTGTGGGAGAAATGAATTTCAAATCATGGAGCACTGACACCAGAACTGTGGAAAGGGAGGATGTTGGGACGAAATTCACCAGAACTGTGCTGGGATGAATGTTCTGATAAGTCACATAAACGGGCTGGTGAAGAATTCTTTAAACTATATAGTGCAAGTTTGGGAAGATTTGTTAAATAGACAAGACAAGGCAAGAAATAAAGGAAACAAGGCAAGAAGAGTTAGAGAGTACAACATAATGCACTAGAAGATAAAGTTAGAGATTACAAAAATAGTAAACAGATAGAACTAAAGGTTCTATTTGAAATGCACATGGCATTCATAACAAAACAAAACAAAACAAAATACAACACATTTAGAAATTAATGTGTATGATCCTATAGTCATTAAAGAGACGCGGCTGCATGGTGACAAAGACTAGGTCCTGAATATTTAAGGGTACATGACATTTAGGAAAGACAGGAAGCTAGGAAAAGGTAGAGGTGTAGCTCTTTTAATTGAAGAAAACATTGGTACAATGCAGAAAGATCTTAGTTCTGGAAATCAAGATGTAGATTCAGTTTGGATAACGATGAGAAATAGTAAAGGTTAAAAAGTCACTTTGTGGGAGTGGTTTATAGACCTCCTAACAGTAAGGACTCTCTAGGATGTTGTGAAGAAATAAATAATGTGGGCTTGTGTGAAAGATAAAGCATTAATAATAGGTGATTTTAATCTTCGTAAAGATTGGATGAAACAGATTGGCAAAAGTAGCATGGAAGATTAGTTCATAGGGTGTTTTCAGGATAGTTTCTTAGAGCAGCATGTTCCAACACCAACCAGAGGACAGGCTACACTGGATCTGGTAATGTGCTAAAAGACAAAATTATTTAACAACTTCAAAGTGAAGTGTGCCTAGGTAGCTGTGATCATAATATGACTGGATTCCACATTTAGTTTGAGGGAGAGAGGAGTGGATCTAAGATTAGTGTTTTAAATTTAAATAAGGACAATTATGAGACGATGAAGACAAAGCTGGCTAAAGTGAACTGGGAAATTAGGTTAAGGGATAAGTCAGTAAAGATTCAATGGCAAACATTTATGGAGGTATTTCAGAATACTCAGAAAAGATATGTTCCCATAAGAAAGAAAGACTTTTAAGTGATGGATGCAGAATCTGTGGCTAACTAAGAAAGTTAAAGATAGTATCAAATTGAAAGAAAAAGCGTATTATTCTGCAAAGATGAGTGACGGGTCGGAAGATTAGACAGAATATAAAGAACATCAGAGCAGACCTAAAAGATTAATTAGGAGGAAGAAATAAAGAGAACTAGAGAAAGTCATCTAGAAATATAAAAACATAATAAGAATTTCTACAGATATTTAAAAGGAAAAGAGTAAATAAAGTGAGCATTGGTCCTCTAATTAGAGCGAGAATGGGGAATTAATAATGCAAAATAAGGAAATGGTGGATGACTTGAACAGATATTTTGTATCTGTAGAGGATATGAATAACATCCCAGAAATAATTGTGAATCAGGAGGTGAAAGGGGAGCAAGGAACTTAAAACCATTATGATCACCAAGATAAGTGTACTAAGAAAATTATTAGAATTAAAAACAGACAAATCCCCAGGTTCTGATGGTCTTCATCCCAGATTCTTAAAAAGAAATGGCTGTTGAAAGAATTGACGCAGTGGTTTAAAGGATATGGATGTCCTGTTACCTGAATTGCAAAAGGTTATGGCAGTTACAGCAAGTGATTAGGTAGGCAAATGGAATGTTGTCATTTCTTGCGAAGGAAAGGAATGTAAAAGTAGGGATAGTTTGCTATGGTCGTACAGGGCATTGGTGAATCATATCTGGAATACTGAATACAGTTTGGTTGCCTTATTTAGGAAAGATATAATTGTGTTCGAAGCATTTCTGAGAAGATTCACTCGACTGATGGCTAAGACAGTGGGGAGATTATGTTTTGAGGAAAGATTGGACCTGTATCTGTTGGAGTTTAGAAGAATGCAAAGTCATTTTATTTAAACTTATAAGATCCTGCTGATACTTGCCAGGGTGGATGCTAAAGGATCCCTTGTGGGAGAGACTAAAACTAGGGATTATTTAAGACAGAAATGAGAAGAATTTTTTCTTTCAAAGCCATGAGTCTTTCAAACTCTCTTCCCCAAAGAATGGTGAAAGCAATGTCATTGAATAACTTAAGATGTGGAGGTGCTGGCATTGGATTGTGGTGGGCATTGTAACAAGTCTCTCAACAGGTTAAAGTCCAACAGATTTATTTAGAATCTCGAGCTTTTGGAGCGCTGCTCCAAAAGACCTGATGAAAGAGCAGTGCTCCGAAAGCTTGTGATTCCAAATAAACCTGTGGACTTTAACCTGTTGTAGTAAGACTTCTTATTGAATAATTTAAGGCAGAGGTAGATAGATTCCTGACCAACAAGAAATCATTGGTTATCAGAAAATGATGGAATGGGGGGTTGAGGCCACAATCAGATCAGGCATGATTTTATTGAATGACGGAGCAGGCTGAAGGGCAGAAATGCCTACTACTGCTCGGTATGTTCGTGTGTGTGTTAAGTTGAAAACAAATCAAAGGAAAGGTCCAGCATATTGTGCTAAGTCACTATAAGTACTATTTTGTTCTCGACTATTTTCATTCAAGTCAAATGTTCTGAGATATCATTTCAAGGGCATTGCACAACATGGACTCCCTGGAATAACAGCACATTTCTTCAGTGCTGTGGAGAGGTTGTTCCAGGATGCTGACATTTCTTAAGCTTGTGTTGCTGACTCTATATGATCAGCAATACGTGAGAATATTGACCTACGTTCTCTATTTCTGATTTCCTTAGCCTATTTTCTTGAATGAAGTTCTTGTGAAACTGCCAACTGATCCATCAAGTGATGATCCAGTCTTTCACATTTCGCACATTGATAGAGTGTACACACTCAGGGTTGAATCTCTAAATGAGAGGTAAGTAGCAGCAATCTGTTTAATAACATGTTAGCAAGTTCTTTTTCACAGGTCTAAGCAACTACAGCATTGCACAACCTAACATAATTGATATAACCCACGTTCTGAACAGAATGTCACTTATTTATTTTTATTCATTCGTGGGACATGGGTGTTACTGGCTGGCCAGCATTTACTGCCCATCCCTAATTGCCCTTGGAAGGTGGTGGTGAGCTGCTTTCTTGAATCGTTGCAATCCACCTGCTGTGGATTGACCCACAATGGTGTTCGGGAGGGAATGCCAGGATTTTTACCATTTGAAAAGTAGCCTGTTTGAACAGGCCGTAAGTGTATTGTGTTAGTAAACCAGCAATATGATATGGGGGATGGCAGGATCAGGACATTGATTTTGATGATCAGCCATGATCAAAATGAATGACAGAGCAGGCTGGAAGGGCTGAATGGCCTACTTCTATTTTCCATGTTTCTATCATGGAAAAAGTAAAGCAGAGAGAAAGAGAAAGGAACATTTAGTTGTTTTCAAATTCTGTCACACAACTCTTCTAACTAAATACAGAGTAAAATCAGCTGAATCTCAAGCACAAGTTGCTCAAATAATATTATTTTCTTGCAGGAATAGTTATGAATCTACTCAGTTAAATAGGTTATTGGACCATGCTCTGTTCTTTTTCCTAATTTAAACACTTTATTAAATTGAAGTGTTAGCCACAAACCTTAATTCAATAACTGACATTTTACGTTAGTTAGGCACGTTAACCATTTATTTATTCCCTGAGGTTAAACCCCAGTTTTAATTCTGTCACAAACATAAAAACCCTATCCTGATGTATATCAAAACCCTATTTCATGGTTAACTTTTTAAAACTTGCTTTTAATTATGTACAAATATATTCCTAAATTCCATAAAAATGCCACTATAATTATTCTGTCACAACCTTCAAGTTTGTCTTCACTTGTGTTAAATTACATAATTGTAATCATTTTCAGGTTACAATCAGTAACATTTGCACTGTTAAGACTACTCTGTAACCACTGTAATTGTCCTGCCATATGTATCCAAAAGTCAAATAGATTTTATTATTAAAGAAAAGGATTACACCATAGAATATTTCAAATTTAACAAACTCCAGGATTGCTTTTGAATCTCTTAATGACCATCAACATAACCATCTAATTACTAATTTAAACGTAGAATACTGTGGATGTTGGAAATCTGAAATAAAACAGTAAATACTGGAAATATGCAACAGGTTAGGTTTCATCTGATGGTCATTGACCTGAAATGTTAACTCTGTTTCTTTCCAAATATGCTGCCTGACCTGTTATATATTTCCAGCATTTTCTGTTTTTATTTCACCCAATTATTATCACTTTTCACAAGTTTCCATTAAAAATCTCCATCCGTCTATCGTTAGTAACTAGTAAGTTTGAGAATAAATCTTGAAAACTTTTTCAGAGTACAAATGTGCAATGTAAAATTATGGTCTTTATATGGGAAGTTCATGTTGTGGATGTTTACAAAACACAATGGAAGAATAGTTTTAAAATACATGTCAAATACATGATACCATTAATGCTAGAATAATGAAAGCAGTTTGTGTACTTCAGTTAGTAAATGATCAGTATTGATGTCGAGCCAGCAAGCAAGGATTGTGTCACAATATCATGAAGATATGTTAGTAAGTGATGGTGATTGACAAAGCTGGGAGTTAATACTGGCATTGAAACCAAATCAGAAAAAGAGTGAAAAGGAATGATATAATAGGGAAGGTATGTGAAATAAAGAGGGAAAACAGAAATGGCTAATAATAGCAAAATTAAAAAAAAACTACAAATAACACATAAATGAAGAACGTGCAAGCAAAAAGATTGAAGGACAGCAAAGGCTTGTATTTATTTTTCATTATAAAACTAACTGATAGTGAATGGAAATTGTAGGGAAAAGCAGCTTTTAATTTAACAGCATTAAAATGGACAAAATTTTCAACTTCCTCATTCTTTGTACCAAATAAAAGGGTGATTAATTTATTTTGTCAATGCACTGGAATGAGGAGATGAACTATATCAAAGATCAGTTTTATCATTCTGATGTTTCCTCAATGTTGGCCCTTTGCTGCTATTGTTGTTCCTAAGCTGCCGCAGCTGTTACTATGGATGTGAATGCATGTTGGAGTTATAGACACTTATCAAAGTAAGTGGTAACAGTTGGTTTTGCTCAAATGAAAGGTAAATACTGATGCAGACTAATTGGGCCCAGCTATTGGCCTCTTTCCATGTACCTAGTTTTCAATAGCATGTTGCAACAGGAACTAAGTTGAAAATTGGAAGAGAGCAACAAATGGGTTAGAATTGCCAATTAAATATCATAGAGTAGAAGAAATGAAACAGAGCTTCAAAGGCAATTTGGATAACTGGAAAACTGACACATGAACATTATCATCAGAGAGATGTTGGGGAAATTGGGCCAAAAAATGCACATTAGATTATTAGAACATAGAATGATTGTTGAAGCAGAGACTTTAACAATGTTTAAAACAGAATTAGAAACGTATCTAATTAGAAAGATGGATGATTTCAAAAAAGAGAAGGCTTATCATAGTTAATTCTAATAGAAGACCAACACTGACAAAAGGACAAATAGCTGTGATTTCTTTGATTGCAATGGAAATTATTCTAGGTGACCTCTTCGAACAGTAAAGCTGCCAGTTTGTTGCATCTGGAATGCCACAGTGACTAGGAGATTGCTACCTGATCTTCATTGCTATTGCATAATCCAACTTGGTTTTCAGGTTTCTATTCATTGCACTTTGCCTTTGTTTGAGCATGTGCAATTTGTTAGCTTGGAATCTGCAGTAACCCATATGCCTTAAATCCTTAAAAATAATCCAATATGTTGTTAACAAGACTGGGGAAAAACTGGTGCTTCTTCATGTCCTGCCTGTTTTGTTCTTTTATTATTCTCCACAAATGATCACCAATGAAAAAAACACATTGCATGGTCACTTTATTTGTCTCTTTCCTGCCCCATTTATTAATAAATCTGCTAGCAAGTCCTTGAATATTAATTGTGAAAAAAAGGTTGTAGCATTTAAGCTGAATGATTCCATTACATTATATGTAGCAAAAAGCAATTTGCCACATTGAAAGTTTTTTTAAAAAGCACAGGTTTGTAAAATATGGCATCCATAGCAACTTGTCAGCTAAATTAATCTGATACTCAATTGCATTTGTGTGGCAAGCTCACGGGATTTGTTTAAAATGACTAAGAAGTTAAGGTTACAAAAACAGAAAATGCTGGAAAATCTCAGCAGGTCTGACAGCATCTTTGGAGATAGAACAGAGCCAACTTTTGAAGACTGGGTGACTCTTTGTCAGAAGTTCTGACAAAGGGCCACCCAAAGTCGAAAGGTTGGTTTGATTCTCTCTCCACAGATGCTGTCGGACTTGTTGAAATTTTCCAGCATTTTCTGTTCTTTTTTCAATTTCAGCATCTGCAGTATTTTGCTTTTATACAAGAAACGAAAGTTGTTTGTTGACTAAACCATTCAGGGTGTCATTTATTCCTGCAATAAAATGATATTGAAATCCTCCTGTTTTGGTTCACCCAGTTTCCTGATCAATGTCCAGCTTGCAACCATATACTTCATCAACATTATGTGCAAAGGAGTTATCATATTTACCTCTTTGCACAACAACTGAAATTTAGAAATAATTTGAAAGTATGGAATACTTTCAGATGTTTCCAAGATGTTGCTATTTTCTTTTAGGACTTAACATTGTTTTGTATCCCCAACTTTGTCTTATTTCAAAAAAACAAGCTAACATTTATGAACAAGTTTGACCAATATTTTTATGGTCTTTCCTTCACTTCTCCAATAGGACTGCCTGGGTTCAGAAGATTAAAGCAGCATCAGAACACTTTATAGAAACTGAGAAAGGGAAACGTGAAAAAGCTTATCAAGGTATGCATCCAAAAATAATCTGCTTATTGCTCCATTTAACCCACTTCCCCTTTTGAAACTTTTTATATTTTCCATTCCTTAATTAAGGACACAAAGAGATTAGGATGGATCAGTTGGGTCTGTATCTATTAGAGTTTAGAAGAATGAGAGATGATCTGATTGAAACCTAAAATCCTGAAGGGAGTTGATGAGGTGGACGCTGAGAGGATATTTCCTCTTGTGGGAGAGACTAGAATCAGGAGACACAACTTAAAAATAAGGGACTATTTAAGAAGATAAGGAGAATTTTTTTCAGAGGGTCCATGATATTGTCTTCCCCAGGAGCAGTGGAGACTAGTCATTGGATATAATCAGGACTGAATTAGATATATTCTTGATTGACACGAGAGTCAAAAACTCTAGGAGTTAACAGGAAAGCACAGGCCACAATCAGATGTAAGCATGATCTTATCAAATGGCAGAACAGGCTTAAGGGGCAAAATAACCCATTCCTGCTCCTAGTTCTTACTTGGAATAGTTGCTGGATGAAAATGATTAATGTGTCTTGCCCTTCAATTTTCCTCCTTCCTTCCAGTGAGGGAGTACCTAGCCTCAGCTTTTATATCTGTCTGATGCTGAACAACACTACCTTTCTAATCTGTGACATAAAATTTAACAGTGATGTTCCTTAATAGATTTACTGCATAGTCTTAGCACATCTATTAAAAACTATCTTTCTACAGACCTTGCTTTTTGTCTTCCAGCACGCTCACAGAAGTCAAGCGGAATAGGGCGACTTTTTGTGAGCATTATTGAAGCAACAGAACTGAAACCGTGCAGGGCAAATGGTAAGAGTGCAATAATTGTTTTGGCTCACTCTGACATCATTTCAAATTGTTCTACAGCTAACAAACAATGTAATCATGTGTTTACTACAATTTATCTTTGTATATTATTTGAGTTTGTTTCCTGGTGATTCATTTCTGCTACAAAATATTAATTGTAAACAAAATTTGAAAAGATATTGGCACTAATTGTAATTTCAATTTTCCATTTAATTACAATTTTTCATTTATTTTCATGAATTATCAGTTATTGAAAAATAATCTCTTTATTTTCCTAGAAATTGCACCTGGCACTTAGAATTTTCCCGATTTGAGCATTAGTGATTACTTCAGTGAGCAAGAAACAAGCAGATTAACTAAAAACCTGGCACAGTCTCAATTCATTCAGTCTCAAATTAAATTCAATTCTAACAACATACCACTGAAGTTTTTGGTTCTGCTTTGAATGGTCTCCAGCAGTCAGTTGAAGGAATGTTTGGTTAGAATCTCAAAACCCAGGGAAAAAAGTCAGTTGGAGTTTGTGCATTGCAAATTCTAACTAGTGCAAACTAATTTAGAAGACCACATCTGAAATGACAGCTGGAACCATATTGTAGTGAGGCCTGAACTCAATTACAGATAGTCCAACCAGCTTATGGTGGACGTTTACGAACATCCGTGCTAATCAGGCATGGATCCCTACACTTCTAAATAGGTTGTTATTCTACCTGTTTTATACTCTGCAATATTAAAATATACATTTTCTTGATTTCACATTTTCACCAAAAATGTACACCTTGGTTTATATTTGATGAAGAAATGCAATTGTGGAACAGGGTGAAGAGTTGTAACAACGAGAATAATTTAGGGAATACTGCTAAGACAGTGACAATGACTTACTGTTCGCAATCATATGCATTTAAGTCACTGTGAGAAATATATACAGTTATCCTTGACATTTTACAATAAGCACAAAGTTTCAATATTTTTTAATTTGAGCAACGTGGTCCTAGGTGAGTTTTCAGGTAGAAATGTGTACATGCAAATTAGGATAACTATATGTTTGACAATGCCTTTTCAAGACTTCTGTACTGTAAAATTATCAAACATGAACTGAGTGGTTGTGTAGGATCTGAATGTTTAATACTGATGAACACACAATGTTAGTAAGAAAAGTTATGTTACTCAAAAGGAATGCACAAAATTCTGAAATTGGAGCTGCACCATTAGGAAAGTAGGTCTGTCTAATGTTCTTCTTGAATGTTTATGAATCATCAGATGGAACAGGTTATTCAAGAGCTATCAGATCAAATATTTATCCCACCCAACCGTTTTCAATAGAATGTTCAAGGCAGGATTATACAAGAATACATGCTGTAGAAATTTAATAACTTGTTCACGGTCTTTTTTTTTCTGTAAATTAAGGTATCTCCTGACTAGTCGGAACTAATAAATGAATATTTTATTCAATGTTTGGTGGAAACACTGTTTGAAATCCAGGTTTACATGCCACTTAAATCCTCTTGTCTGGTCCATGTCATTAGGAAAGAGCAATCCTTACTGTGAAGTCACCATGGGATCACAATGTTACACGACCAGAACACTATCAGACACTTTGAACCCAAAGTGGAGCTTTAACTGCCAGTTCTTTATCAAGGACATTTACCAAGATGTATTGTGTATCACAGTCTTTGAAAGAGATCAGTTTTCACCCGATGGTAAGAGTTGGTATAAAAGTCACTTTTTCAACATTGTAATATCATTCCGCATGACATTCCACTCACTATACCTACTTCCAGTGAGGAAATTGAGAGCAATTTAAAAATAGAATTTGTTTGAATAATTGCAAAAGGATTATTTAAACAAATCAGACACAAAAGTAATTTTTCCTTTCAGTTGAAGGAAATGTAATCCAGTAAGATAACAAAATAATATGGAAAGCAATTATGGTAATTTTTATTTTATTATTAACTGCTTGTCAATATATATTCAGTATATGGACAATGCTTCAGGGAATTACAAACTAAAGTGAGTGGAAGCTCTCAGATCACTAAGTAAATAGCCTCCCCATCTTATGTTTTAGACACACACTTGGATAGTTCTTGGTTTTATTCCAGTTGTTGATAAGCCAGGGCACTGCTAGATGCTTTACAGTTGGTTTCTGCATCTTGGGCTTTGGTAAAGAAAAACTGTTCTTCATCAGTATTGAGTAGCATCTGCTGCAGTATCATGTATGGGATTGGGCAAGGCCAGTGCCTTATCTAATCCAGCAAATTGAATGAAATACCAGACGTCCTTTGGCACCAGCAGATTTAGTGCTGTAACACAAAGCTATGCATTAAGGAACAGAAAAAAAAATAGTAGGGAATGGAGAAATTAAATGATTAAACATATCATATTTTGGCCAGATTTTCTAGGTCGGACAGAGGTGCCAGTAGCAACAATCAAGAAGGAGCAAGAAGGCAAGGGACCGACTACAAAACGCCTTCTTTTACATGAAGTCCCGACTGGGGAGGTATGGGTTCGTCTTGATCTTCAGCTGTATGAACAGAAGACCTTACTTTGAAATTCAGGTTTCAGAACTTTGTGGATTTTGAATGTTCAATGACTAAAATAATGGCAATCATCTATGGATAACAATTAGAGAAATATTTTTTACTAGGATTATGGAGAAAGTTTAACAAATGAAACCTCACAACCAACGTACACTGTGATGTTCAGCAATGGTTGTACCTAAACAGGTGCCAGTTTTGTTATTGTAGTAAAATTAAATATCTTTTGCTTTTTTTGCCACTTTTTGCCCATTTTCTTCAAATAATATAAACTTCCATCAGTGATCAAAGAGGAACATTAAATACAACTTTCAGCAGTTTGGACAATGAAGGAGCATGATTGTTTCTCCTATTTGAAGGTAGCCTTACTGGCTAAGAATTATTCAAAATGCACAACAACTTCACTGCTGATTTATCATTAAACATAACATAATAAGGGACTAATAACTTATGCAAAGTCCAAGAAGTCAAGCAACAATTGAATCTTTGTAAATCTGAAAACAAATGACTGTTGAATTGACTGGGTATTTCTCTGTAATTACAAAAACTGTGCTTTGAGAAGCATTTTTTGAAATAATTGAACAGAGTTTGGAAGTACATTCAACTGAACAGTTGACATTATGCAGTAAATAATAAGCTAAGGGTGATGTACACTGGGTCATAATATCTCAGGATATTTAGTGGAATTGTGAGCTGTTTATAGCAGCTGAAAACCGATTGAGAGATCCACAGCTACTGAATTTAAAAATCACTTTTATAGAACTTTCTTTGTTGCACTGAATAAAAACAAATATGAATTGTTTTTTGTACATTATAAAAGCAGTGCATTCAGAAATCTTTACTTGGAATTAGTTTTTGTCTAGTTAACAGTATACAATGTAACATTCCTTGTCTTAGTTCCGGTAGTTTGAAAACTGAAATCTTAGCGTTTGAAAAAATATTTCTTTTTATTTAGTCATATGTCAAAATATTTGTCCATCTCCATATTATAGAAGCACACAAATTAATGGCTTTGTCACTTTCAGTAAATTTTCTATACATTGGTGAAAGTAGTTTTAAATTCAGTGGTATTACCTTGAAATTTCAGATTTTATAGTAAAATATTTTATCAGATCAGACCAAATTTGATGACTAGTTTCTCAGGTGCCAGCTCCTTTATTAGATTTGTTTATATTGCATATTTAAGATCTTGGGTTAGATTTTTTTATGATGTATGTTTTGTACTTGTACATCATTTAACTGGTGTAGCTTTTCCAGCAGAAAATTTGTTTTGGAGTGAGTGAGACAGAATAGTTATAGAGAGGTGATAAAAGGCTGAAATGACTTCTTAGGTTCCTTTTTCTTGTCATATTTACTTGAAAAACTGTAGATCAGTTTAGTCTATGCTTTAGGGAGGCTGTTTTAACGTGTTCTAAAATGATTGCTAGAAATATAAAAATGTATTGGATATGGATCTATAAACATAGACAGGGATCATGGGTAGAAGTGGGAATATCGAGGTGGCGGTGTGGACTCATTGGGCCGAAGGGCCTGTTTCCCTAGCTGTTTTGTTCTTTGCTCTTTGTTCTTTATGGTCAGCAGAATGGACAGAATATGAAAATGAAAAACTAATGGTTCAGTAACTATGAAGGATTACATCTAAAATATGGATCTATCTCACTATCCAAAATGCAGAACCAGTCAATCAGCAATTACCATTATCTGGTTTTATTTAATATCCTGCCAGCATTTCTTTGACTGAGTGAAGGCATGCACTAAGAATTATGCAGACAAATTATCTATTTCATTTCTTCTGGCATTATTCCTAATTAATGTTTTTGGAAAATCCACAGTTAAATTGTCAATTTTCTAATGAAATATTGTATATGCAGTGGTTAAAATGTTTTCTGCTGACTCTGTTCCTGCAGAAGTACAATGGGCTTGCAAACGGTTCACATTGCCTTAATTTCAAATGCAAAATTTATTTTGAACTTACTGCCACACTTTTGGATTTCCTGCTCGAACATAAAAATTATTTTTTAAAAAAACTACTTAACTTTAAAATAGTGCAAGTATTGTCCTTTGATGTATTTATAACACAGTATAGACAGTATGATTCAGTGCTGTTAGATATACCACTTTCACTACTGAAGAAACAATTTGAAACTTTCCTTATGTGTTCCTTACTTTTGGAAGATGCAAGATTGATTGTTGCAGCTCAGTCTAATGGAAGTGAACAATAAGGCTACATGTGTGTGTGTGGTCAATATCATAACCCTTACAATACAAACTGCTGCAAGCTATATATGAGAGCTCTTACTACTGTGGAATCCTTTATTTATCCTGCAGCTAGAAAAACAAAGCTCTTGTGCAAATTTTTAACTTTCAAAATCTGGCCAAAGTCTTCATTGATGGAACAGGTGGTTCAATAAATGAAAACCACAACAGAAACAGAAATGTTGGAGTACTCAGTAGATCTGGCAGTATCTTGAAAAGAGAAAGTTTCATGTCAATGACCTTTCATGAGAATGATAATATAAAGGCGCCATAAGTTAACAATTTTTCTTCCATTTAGTTGAGAGATCTACAAAATACATTCATAATAATGGATAGATTATCTCTGCAAGCTCGTGTGATATCACAGTATTATTACTTTGACTCAAATTCAGACTGAATGCATTAATTTAAATGTATTCATTGATACTCGGTGAGAAAGATGATGATCAGAGCTATGCACACAGTTCATGGAAGATAGGATCAAATGTAATGCATCACCTGAATAGGTTTCCAGTAAACCCATATTCAAATCTTTTAAGTAGATCAGATATGCACCTGAAATTTTCATGGGTATTCTGTCATGTCAGCTGTAACCAATATAAAATTAGTGGAAGCTTACCTTTTCAGAGTTTTAATTAAATTACAGCATGAGCTTAGGCAAATCTCCTTGGAAATTTTATCTCATATCTTCCCAAATTGAGTCTCTAAAGTGTTCTTCCTGGATCCTCCTCCTCTTTCAAAAAGTATTGCTGTACAGTTCGAGTCTCAGCAATTCTGATAGTTCAGACAACTGACCACATTGTGTGAGCTCAATTGAGTACTGTGATTGGAGAAGGGGAGATTTTGGTGAAGAACAAGAGCGGAATTGCGTGCTTGGAAATTTTCCATAAGGCATCCAGTGGATGGTAACCAAGAGTAAAAACCTGTAATTTCACTCAGTGTCTACCCCCAGCAAGTGATGTTGAGCCATGATTATACAGCCAATCCAGAACAGTACTATATTGTTTGTGGATTCTTCTTGGTGAGTGCAATTCAAACCCACGGCAGGCTTTCACCTTTTCTTTGGCAAAACCTAGATTTATCTTCAGAGATGTTGGATGGATGGTGACTACTTTTATCACTATTGTATATTAAAAATGATCCTACAATGAAGAGTTAGAACCCATTACTGACAAGTCCATTCTTTTATTCTTCTAATCTGCTGGCCAAGCATGAACTTGCAATGAAAGATGGCAGCATTTAAGGATTCAATTAAGGCTGTCCTAAACTTCTCAGTTTCCTGATTACTGCTATGCTTAGATTTGTGGAGAAATCCTCTGGGCACCTCAGCAATGTCTGGCTGCTGCAATGTCTGAAAACTAGCTGTTGTAATAATTTCACTGCATCCAGTAGAAAGTGAAGAAATACCCATGTGAGGATTCTGATCATTCTTTAAAAAATTATTAATTTCAAACGAAGATGCTATACAAATACAATGATTTATTGTTGACTTATTTTCCAACTATTTTGAAAGCAACTATTGTACAGTTGACCAAGCTGCTAGGAAATTGGCATTGATTGCCAGCCCATGCCACAATATGGCATATTTATTGGTCATTTAAAATGTTTGCAACTGACCTTTAAATTTGAATGTACGAAAACCCAAAATAGCTGCAAGCTATGCGGCATTAGTTTTCTAGAGTGCAAAAATGTATATTATAAACGAGGGAATAGGGAATTGTCTATTTTGCCAAATATTTTTCCTACCTACAGGAGCAATAGCTGTAAATGGTTTTAAGAGGTATTAAACCTCATAGTTCAGTCAAACCACTGTCAAACTGTTACTAGTATTGAAAAGAAGCATGTTAAATAAGGTTTAAAGGAGGATTGCAACTGGAAGTTATATAGTTTAATATTTAAAGTCTTGGCATGTATGTTCTTTTATTCTTTGCAAAAAATCATGTAAAACATTTCTTTTTTAATCTGTTTTTATGCCACTTTTCTATGCAGTCTGCTGTAGAGAATCTCTTTGCACTACTGTGGTATGTCTCAGTTGCTTGATATTTTGTAGCTTGAATTTCATTATATAGTATGCAGTTTGATAATTCTCAAAAATACATTGTCAATAAAATTGACGCTTAAATTACTGGATTTGTGTTCATATTTCACTTTATGGAAAAAAAAAGCAATAAAATAAGGTTCATCTTTTAAACAGCAGTTGGGCAATGCAAAACCAACTCCAGAATTTGAATGCATAATTTAGGTCAATTCTTCAATGCAGTTCAGACAATTCTGCATTGTTGGAGGTGTTATTCATCTAAATTAGATGTTAAAGCAAGTTTGCTCCAATGGTTCAGCTACATTTTAAAAATGCTTAAATGTTAGGTTTGACTGCCTGGCATCTATCCATTAATGCCACCTTTGATTTATGCAAATTTGGTCTTTAAGCACACAGCAATGCAATGTGATCCATGGAAATTCTTTTATGCTTTGGGAATTATTTTACCCTAACACATCCTGTAAGAAACTGACAGTAACTGAATTGAGTACTGTTTTACACACTTCACTTCTGCCTTCCGTTCGACTTGAATTTAGAACTTCTTGTTAAGATAAGGAAACAAAGTAATTGTAACTATTAAAGATAATGTTTGATAGCAGTATCGAATAAGACCAAGTCAAATTCTGCCCTGGATTCTGGGTTATGCTCATAAATGCAAAAGTCTAGAATAACAAATGGAACATTGCGGCAGGTCAGCCAGCCTTTGTGGAGAGAGAAGAGAGTTAACATTTTGAGTCGAAGGGTTATCCTGATTCAAAACATTAACTCTGTTCTCTCTCCACAGATACTGTCAGACTTACTGAGATGTTCCAGCATTCTCTGTTCTTGTATGTATATAATGTCATCTCTTTTCCTTGAACATAGTGGGTAAATTTCCTTGTTATTTCTAGGACACTTTATTCTAAAGCAGTTACCACTTTTTTGGGAGAAAATTGTTTCAGCTTCATTCATACATAAATGATCTGCTGCCTGAATTACCATGTCAATCTGCAGCTCTTGTGTGATTTATGCATGGAGTCATCACAGAGAGAGCTAACAAATATATTTGGTCATGTTATTCTCTCTACCCTAGATGTAATAAACCACAAACATTTGTAAATAAAAATAGGTGAAAATCATAGACAAGTAGAAGAGAATGTTTCAGGTCTTGCATCCTCCTTTGGAAGGTCATACAAGCTGCCACAAAAGCAGATCCAAGCATTTCCATCTTTTTCCATGGCGTTAGATCTCCAGCATCTTGGGTATTTTAATTTTTCCATTTTAGCAAACATTGATACATTTAGTGGGCAGTGTTTGGTCAATTCTTTGCTAAAGCAGTGAAGAACAGAAGTGTCTTTAATTCTGTGTAGTATATTGTCTATCATCAGATTCTGGCTTTTTCTGCTCTTTGAAGACCTAGGTTTACATCAGTCATTAAACAATAATAGTCATTGCATTCATAATTAACATTTTATTACCAGGTAGCTGGTAACAAGAAGGCCTAAGACAATATTCAGGAATTGGCAAATCTTTAGCCATGCATTAAATCTGGAATGTCTGCTTCTCCATACACAGTAAGTAGCTGTAATACCCAAAGTCAGTTTCAGAAAAGCTTCTTACAGATCTGAATCTTCCCAGTGAAAATAGATGAAGTCACATGTATTTAGTTCTCCACATCATGCGTTTCCTTTGTGTAGATAAAATAAAATTAACATTAAAAAAAATGTACAATTTCAGTATTAAACTGGTTAATCAAGCTAAATACTTTAGATGCCAGAAATTTTTTTTAAAAAGACATAAAATTACTTTAGCTGGACAGCATCTGCAGAGAAACAGAATGTTTAACCTTAAATCATTGAGTTGTTTATAAAATTAGTAAGTATTTTGCAGTACTGAACTTTGCAGCACCAACAATTTTCATTTCATTTATATAATGTTTTAATGCAATAAACTAAGGGAAGTAACTTTGTAGAGGTAGGTTTTAAGGATTATAGAATTGCAGCATAACAATCAGCAATTGACCTATTGTGCCTGTGCCAATGCCAACTCTTTCACATAGATAACCAATTAATCCCAATCCATTGCTGTTTCTCCCTATTTTTTCCCTTTCAACTATTTAACCGAAACTTATTTGAAAATGATTAACTGCATCTAATTCTACCACTAGTTACTAAGACCGCAATAAACTACAAAGGGTTGTGAACAAATTCCAGTCCATCACTCAAACCAGCCTCCTATCCACAAACTTTGTACATTTCCCTCTGTTTTGGAAAAGCAGCCAGTATAGTCAAGGACCATATTGACCCCGGACATACTCTCTTCCACTTTGTTCCATCGGGAAAAGATAAACAGCTTCTTCCATGCTACATCAGACTTTTGAATAGACCTACCTCACAATAAGGTAATGTTTTTCTACACCTTTGTATGACTAACACTTCATTCTACACTAGTTAATAGTTATTTTCTGTAATTTGCCGATTAATCGACTCGTTCTAATTTCTACACTGTCAAGTTTGCATTATTACTTCGTGTCAAGTACATTTTTAGTTGTAAAACCCATGTCAGAACATTAACTGTGGCATTATTGAAATCCTTTAGAAGGGTGTGGGAATTTGAAACTACAAACAAAATTAAGGTTATAAATTATTTACTACAAACAGAATATCAAGTTTTACACCCACATTTACAAAATCTGCAGTTGATTTAATGTATTTGTTTTGTCGTTGTGCCAGGTATGATTTAAAAATAAAGATGTTTAAAATACTTTCAGTGAAACAATGAGACTTGGTTTACTTTTTACCATTCTAACAGCCTATGTAATTAATTGTTTTACTCTTTGTATTCATGCACGTTGAAAATTGGACTATTATTTTGAAGCCAAATACTTCAATTAAACACAAAAGAATGATGAAGGAAGAAATGACAATACGAATAGTGTGCAAAGTATTCCCTACCTGTGTCTTTGTCGGACTTCACTCTCAATATAACCTAGCGGAACACGAAGCCACGTGATACTGTCAACATACTGGCGACCCAGTGGAACCAGAGGTAGCAGTGACTTTTGGAATTGTTCAGATTCTTCCAATGAGTAAACTTTTCCTGGGGCAGGGAAACATTTATATGTAATATTCAGTAATTAAGATCAATATACTTAAGGAAATTTCAATTATCGAAGTTTTAAAGTTTATTTAGTGTCACGAGAAGACTTACATTATTAACACTGCAGTGAAGTTACTGTGAAAATCTTCTAGTGGCCACACCTCCAGCACCTGTTCAGGTACTTGGAAGGAAAATTTAGCATGGCTAGTGTACCTAACCAGTATATCTTTTGGACCATGGGAGGAAACCCACGTCAAAAGAGCATACAGACTCTCCACAGACAGTGCTAACCACTGTGCCACCATGATGCCCTGTAGGATATATTAGTATATACAAATATTTATCATATAATTTGTTTTATTTTTCATCCTGACTTCATCCCTGATTTCAGAAACAACCCCAAAAATGTTCCTAAAATGTCCTGCATCAAACTCTCAGATGTTTCACATCATTAAACTTTTCCCTCCAATATGTCCAGACTAAGATCTCTCATTTCTCTGGACAAGAGCAAACTGCAATCAATTTTAGTTTTGACTTTATTTTCCTCCTGTTATGTCATTACAATTGTTAAATCATATTTAGCATTAACCTTCTGCATTTTTAAAAAAATGCTTCTGCAATATCAGTCATTGGCACAGTACATTTATTGCCATCTTTGGGGGGGCAGTGGCACAGTGATATTTTCGCTGGAATGGTAATGCTCTGGGGACCTGGCTTCAAATCTCACCACAGCAGACGATGGAATTTAAATTCAATTAAACATCAGGAATTAGAACAATGCAACCAATTGTCATAAAAACTTGTCTGATTCACCAATATCAAAAGAAGACCTACTGTCCTTACTTGGTGTGGCCTACATATGACAGCAATGTGATTAACTTTTAAAATGCCCTCTGAAATCGCTTAACAAGCTATTCAATTGCAGCCAACCACTATAAGAAAGCAAAAAGGAATGAAACCAGGCGGACATCTTGCATCACCGTAGGCACTGGGGTCAATCTTGCAAAACACTCCTTATTAACACAAAGGGGTTTATGCCAAAAAAAAATCATATCCTAGACACCAACATTACCATGAACTGCCCTGGAGCAATGCTCCAGTCCTTGTATTTTATTAAACATGCCTTCTAGATGATTCTGCCTGAGATCTCTCTATTCTCTGATGTGATCACTCTCAGCTCCCCATTAGTCTCTCAAGTCAGGTAATTCAATTCTGTACTGTCTTAAAGAGTGAGACACCACAATTACCATCTTTAAGTTCTCCACCATGTGTTGCATTGACAAAACCTAAACTGGACTAGCCATATAAATACTAACTGACAAGGAATCCTGCAGCGGGTCTCTCACTCCAAGACTCTAAGCCTGTCCACCATCTACGAGGAAAAAGTCAGGAGTGTAATGGAATACTCTCCATTTGCCTGAACGAATGCAGCTCCAACAACATACAAAAAGCACAACACAACCACCTCTTCCACAAACATTCACTTGCTCTTCCTGACAAACAGTGGTAGCCATGTGCACCATCTACAAGATGAACTACAGGGACTCAAAAGTTTCTTATGCAACATTTGCACCTCCAATCACACATTCTCATAGCATTATGGAAGAATACTAATTTGCGACAGTTTCCAAGTCACGATGATGAGGAACTAGACAATAATGATGTCCTTTTAACATTAATCCACGTGCTTATCAGTAGTAGAGATTGTGGGAAGTGTCAGAAACAATCTTTGAAAATTGTTACTGAGATGTACTACTGATAATGGGGTAGATACTAGCCCCAGTAGTAGGGTGCTGACCAAGTAAATTGCTCAGTCTTGGTTTTGAGACCATGGAGTATTGTCATTGGAATGCTCAGATTTTGCTCTTTCTTACAGCCATGATGTTGATACCAAGGATTTAATTAAACTTCTGCTCAGAGATGATTCCCAAGATATTAACAGTGGCAGTTGTGGTAATGATGATACCTGGAGGCTAGGAAACAAAGCATGGTCATTGTTTGGCATTATATCCCTTTATCACCCAGAATGTAACAGCCACAGCCTTTCTTTCAGAGGGTAGCTATCAAATAAGGGTTCCTTTTCATCGGCTAACCACATATTATTTCTGGCTACTGTCAAATTGTCTTCCAATGGGATCCTTTGATGCCTACAATATTTATATAACTGAAATCAGAGTGAGGAAAGAGTCTTTTTTTTAGCAGAAGTCCCAGAATTTCTCCAAAATAGGCAAACTGAGCTAATAGTCAGCAGGGGTTCACCTGGCTCTTCCATTTTTTTCTATAGCTTTCTGGATTACTTTTCAAAAAGTAATTGTTTAAAAATGTTATTGCTAGAGATGAAGGATTATTTTCATTTATGGCATCCAAAAAACAAAATTTTCTAGGAAAGAGATTACAAGATCATATTCCTCCAGCAATTGAACCTAATCTCCAGGACTTGGCAATGCAAAATACCTTATAATTTTCTAACCAGCTATCCTTATATATTCCCACTGCAATTTAATAGCAAATTGTCAGCCATTTGCTGGAATTAGGCCCATTTGGGAAATTAATGTACCAAAATTTTCAGAGGGACAGAGAATGAGACTTTCAGCCCTCATTACAAACATTAGCTCAGATATATACATGAATGTATAAAAATAGCAACAAGATTTTGAAGGGGTGTGACAGAGTAGACACTGAAGTTATTTCACCTGGCTGAAGAACTCACTTGAAAGTTTGTGAATCTTTAGAATTCTTGAATACTCCATCAGTGAATGTATTTAAGAGAGATTTATGTTCAATCTGATAATCAAGGCAACAGAGTTGAGGCAGACTGGCAGAGCAGAATTGAGTGCAGGGTCTACTGCTGCATCTTTTTGTCTTACATACTTAATGTAGAAAATATTTCAAGACTATTTTTTTGAAGCATAATCAAATAAATGAATATAGAACCCTGGAGAGGCTATTAGGACAATTAACAAAAAGTTTTATCAAAGAGATTGGTTTCAAGAAAATTCTTAATGTTAGAATGGTAGTCGAAAGGTTTAGAAAAGGGATTTCAGAATTTAGGACCATCAATATTGGGGCATTGGAGGCCAGACGCGTAAAAACACAAGTTCAAATAGGGATTAGAACAGTGTGCCATCACACTGTTTTCTCTTTTTCTGTAATGTTTATAGGATAGTGATTTATCTGGTTAACAACTTTCCAAAAATCAATGTTACAACTCTTTTCTGACAGACAGGGCCAGATTCTCCAATCTCGTTCACAGCCAGATTCTCCCAGCCCGCTGCAGTGAACAGAAATTTTGCTGAGTGCCACATTCTCCGTCTTCACTGACAGTGATGGTGAGGCGTGAACAGTTGGAGAATTCCAGCCATAGTTTCTAAATTGATAAGCTACCTTCAGAATCACTGATTTATCAACAGAAGGACATTAAATTGGCCCAAATTGAGATTAATAATAAGAATATTGTATGAATACAAAAACTGTTTAATTATTTGCAGGAAATTATTCAAAATTGCTGTTAAGGACTTACTTTTCATAACAAAATCCATTTTAAGTATGTTCAAAAATAAAAATAAAGAAAAGTAAAATAATAAATCCATCTTGCTTTGTATCTGAAGAAGGTTGAAGCATATTTTAATTACATAGCTTTTCAAACAGTGAAATAGAAGCACCTCCCTACAAACCAATTAAATGGACTGATTTTTCCATCTGGAAAACTATTCCAATGAACTGAATTATAATTTTTAAATGAATTCCACAAACCTTCTTGACATTGTAATATAGCATTGTCTTCGATACTCTTGCTTGTTCTCTGCCACAGCAGAGGATCATTGAAAGTAGAAGTCCTTTCCTGCAGAAATAATAAATCTTATAGAAACACCATCAAAATGAATTTCAAGAAAATGACATTCAGCAAACCTTGATACTTGAAATACCAAGGAATAAAAGATTTTTTTCTCGCACCAACTACTGGGCAACTTTCTCAGAGCAGATTATTCCATTAAGCTTCAGTAATTATATTAGAAACACCTATTATTCTTATTTGAATAGTCTTACTATACTACATCAATTCTAATTGTATCACCACACAGCTGCAAGAGACAATAGCAGGGAAAAGCTCTTCAACTGAAAAAAAGAAAACAGCCTCGGAAGTCACTTATGTAGAATTACATAGAAAATACAGCATAAAAATCAGCCATTTGGCTCAACTAGTCTGCATGAAAGTAAAAAAAAACTGGAAAACATTTAGCATTTATGGAGAGAGAGAGAAAAACAGTGTTAATATTTCAGATCTGTGACCTTTCATCGGAACTGGAAATGGTTTGATTTGGATTTGAACTATCATCGTCACATGTACAGTGACAAGTATTATTTCTTGCGTGCTATACAGACAAAGCAAACCATACATAGGGAAGGAAAGGAGAGAGTGCAGAATGTAGTGTTACAGTCACAGCTGGGGTGTAGAGAAAGGTCAACTTAATGCGAGGTACGTCCATTTAAAAATCTGATGGCAGCAGGGAAGAAGCTGATTTTTATGTATGAAATATAATAGGTTTTCAAGTAGCTCAAATGGAGAGAGTGGGAAAGGAAAAGTGAAGAACTGTGATATGGCAGAAGACATGAATTGACATGTCGGTGGTGCAGAGCCAAAGGGAATAGTAACAAAACAATTAAAGAAATAAAAGAACACGTATTGAGGGTGTGCAAATGGCAGCGCAATCAACACTGCAATCCAAAAGCAAAAGGAGGAGGAACAAACTGAAACTTGAAACAAAGAAACGAAATGGGAGTGTGGGGAGGAGTGTAAAGTTTACAGTCTGAAATTGTTGAACCATATTGGCCTTTTGGCTAAGATCAAGTGTAGTATCAACATGCGGCAGGGTTGAAACCATGATCAAGCATGTGGTATGCCCAGGACGAGACTATCCCATTGCACTTTGGGTGTGCTGATGCTTGCTATGTCCCTAAATGCAGGATACTTGGCTACAAAATTTGCTTGGTTGAAATCATTACATTACATTTTAACTTCATTTGAAGCAATTTTTAAAAGCTGCATCTCGGCCTTTTGGCTAAAATGCAAATGAGATCAAGCCTACTCCAATCAGCTTGGATCATGTAGATCAAGCCCAAGACAGGACGCGAGAGCCTTGTCTTGTCAACTTGGATCAGGGATGTTTCAACTTGTTGAGACTCTAAATTGGACTTGATTTGATTGAATTGGAATAAAAACAAAAAAAAAATGCTGTTCCTTTAGCTTGTAGTGACGTTTATACTCCAAAAGCATCTCCTCTCCTTCTTAGGTTTTGAGCACATCTTATATTTTTTTCCATGTAATCAAGTTTCCTTTTGAAAAATACTATAACTCCCAATAGACTCTGAACTTTTAAAAACACATCCAAATTCTCAGTGGGTGACTCAAAGGATCACATGACAAGATTAAATAGCAAAACTTTCATGGTAAAAAAATTAAAATCAACTAAATATTACTTTAGTCAACTCGTACATTAAGCACAAGAAAACAAACACCCTCCTCTGTTTTATTTCCCTACACAATGACAAATCTCAAGCCTTCTTTATACATTACATATACTCTCCGTAGAACTGAAGAGCCAAATCTTCTTGTCTCCAGATTTGGCATACAACCGAAAATGTAATCAGGAAACCATGAAAATTCTGATGTGCGGAACCAAGTGGGAGTTGCCTCAGAAGCCTAAACTTCTGATGGATAATTCCCCTACTCCCTGGACAAGGGGCAAGTCCTGTCTCTCTCTTCCCCCTCCCCGCCTCCACTCTACTCTGTACTGTGCAGTGCACTTCTTCTTTGACAGCTAAGATCAGAAGATCCTGGAAGAAATGCACAGCAGATTTGGGGAAAACCCACGCATTTATATGTTGCATCAAACTCTCTGCGGAATTGTAGTTTCTAACCACAGAAAAGTTACTCCCAACTTCCAACACAGAGTTTCTTTGCTATGTTTTATTGAGTTGTAATGTTAGTGTGTGTTGAAAATCATTCCATTAGTCTCCTGATAATTCTCAAACTTACTTGCAGCAGCAAGATTCACTCCAGCAACTCCTTCACCTGACCATGCCAGGGTGAATCATTCACAGTCCTTAAGTCTTAAAATATCCATGGATCGTGATGGTTCAACCAAAGATTGAGCTCTCACTCACATTCTGCCTGGTGGCTAACAGAAAACTTTTCCCCCTGCTGTACAATAACAAGTGTTTTACTTTGTAGAAATCCAACATAATAAGCTAAAATGCTTCCTTCTTACTGGAACCACTATGACTCTTTAAAGAGCAAAGGAACCCTCAATATTTATCTCAATAGAGAAAAGCACACAATTCAGGATAATTATCTAACAATGGTTCATTTGAAGCCCTAAACTAATGCCAATATTGCGCATAATGATTATACAACCGCTCTCTTTCTTAAAGTTGCGGAATTACAATTGTTTAATATAAACACTAGGTGTCATTTTGAAAAAATTCATGGCATTTTTTCAGCTTTAACTCAAATGAATATAATTTGGAATATATATCTGAAATATAATAAATTATGTTGGTCAATTATTTCTGCATATCAAACTAGATGGAAACACTGGAATAAAATCCCAGATCCATCATTTGTGTAACTGTGAACATGCTCTGAATCGTCTTGCAAAATTGTGCTGCATACAACTTTAGGTTTTAATAATCAAAACATCAATAGTGTAGTCTGCACTGACATACAAGAAACACCTAAACGCCCACTAATCCCATTCACTAGCATTTGGTCCATAGCCTTGAGTGTCCCAAGTGCTCACCCAGGTACTTTTTAAAGGATGTGAGGCAACCCTCTACCACCCTCCCAGGCAGCACGTTCTAGACAGTCACTATCCTCAGGGTAAAATGGTTTTGCCTCATATCACCTCTAAACCTCCAGCTCCTATCTTGAGCATATATTCCCTTGTGATTGACCTTTCAATTTAGGAAAACAGCTGCTCCTTATCTATTCTATCCATGTCTCTCATAATCTTGTACACCTCAAACAAGTTGCCTTCGGTGTCTTCTGCTCCAACAAAAACAACTTGAGCCTACCCAACCTTTCTTCCCAAATTAAATTTTCCATCCTAGGCAGCATCCTGGTAAATCTTCTATTCATCCCCTCCAATGCAATCATATCCTACCTAATAATGTGGCAACCAGAACTGCACACACTACCCCTGCTGTGGTCTCACCAAAATTCTTTGCAACTCCAACAATGATTTCCCTACTTTTGTAAATATGCCTCGACTGATGAAGGCAAGTGTCCCGTACGTCTTTCTCAACACCCTACCAACGTGCCCTTCCGTCTTCAGAGATCTGTGGACAAACACACCAAGGTCCATTTCACAGAACTTCCTAGTGTCATGCCATTCATTGAATACTTCCTTGTCAACTACTTTCAAAGTGTATCACTCACATTTTTCAGGGTTAAATTGCAACAAGGGCCAAATGCTATAAAATCATATAAAAGTATACCTTAAATTTATGAGGTTTGCACAGCTGGCGGACAAATGGATTGAAGTCATCTGGGTTATATTCTTCCAAAAACACAGGTTCCTATTAAAAGATAATTTGATGTTTATGTGCGAATGTAACTTGTGAAAATCAATTATAGTTGCCAAATAATACCTTCTTATTGCAGTAGTCTAAATACTGTAATACTGAAGGACGTCTTCTTTCAATTGATTGATTTAATTTTGCTTTGACTTTCCACTGTAGTGGTTCATAGACATAGTCATTCCATTTCTTGTACAGGAGTTCTTTCTTTCGTAGGTTTAGCATATCCTTGTAGGTTGAATATTTATCCAACTCCTAATAAAAGTCAGAGACAGGAAAATTGTTTACAAATGAAATAGCAATGCCAATACTCGGCACGGTGGCACATTGGTTAGCACTGCTGCCTCACAGCACCAGGGACACGGTTTTGACTCTGGCTTTGGGCAATTGCCTGTGTGGAGTTTGCATGTTTTCCCCGTATCTGTGTGGGTTTCCTCCCATAGTCCAAAAATGTGTGGATTAGGTTGATTGGCCATAGTAAATTGCCCCTTAGTGTCAGAGGAATAGCAGGGTAAATTTGTGGGTTTATGGAGACAGAGCACTGTACTTTCATTTTTCATCACTTATGTTTAACATACAAAAGGGTCATATTGTTACTTCTCAAATAGGTTAGGAACTGTTTTTGTACGTTTTTAAATTTTCATCCAGTTACTTCACTCCCCCACTTTCATGTTTAAAGTCCTTTCAACTGTGCAATTTATCTTTTCTGCTCGGACCCTAG
Organism: Sphyrna mokarran; assembly: GCA_024679065.1. Classification (NCBI taxonomy): domain Eukaryota; kingdom Metazoa; phylum Chordata; class Chondrichthyes; order Carcharhiniformes; family Carcharhinidae; genus Sphyrna; species Sphyrna mokarran. The sequence continues at coordinate 72,562,567 of JAGIQG010000005.1, forward strand.
TCTTAAACCCAGAGGTACATCTCTGTTCTATTCCAATGTTGGTTCCAGTGCTCCAAAGGAACATTTGTTTCTCAGGCCAATCTTACAGCAGTTGAATAAAGAATTTCATTAAAGGCAATTAAGCAGAGGAAACATTACTATAGTGCAAAACAAGGAACGTTATGGGGGAGTTGTCTTCATGTTGATGACATAGCGAAGTAAAACATAAACATGGAGGTCAGGAAAGCATACAACAGAAACAATGCAGTTATAATGGAAGATCTTAATTTTAATTTCCTGATCTATGTTTTCCTTGGCAAATTAGAGAAGCTAAAATGTTTATGTTACCTTGATAAAGTACTCTTCCATGTCATACAAGGGCTGACAGAGAGCATTAACTTCACAGGATTCCTTAACTGCTTTAGCCTACAAAATACAGACATTTAGTAAATATTACACTGCTTGCTGACAAAATACTTAAACATTCAGTATTTTCATACAAAATTACAGTTGCAAATTTTTTTAAGGCTTAGAAATGAAGAAAATGTTTTACAGTTATTTTATACTTCCTATGCATTTTTATTCTAACACCCTTCTGTGGAGACATATCATGATACATTAGCCCATTAATAAGGAAAGTAATAAAGAACTTAAATTCATAGTGTGCTTTTCACAAACTCAGGGAATCTCAAAGAGCATCACAGGCAATGAAGTATGAGCCCCAATTTTAACACCCCCACCCACCCTATCCAATACCATGCATGAAAGCAGGTTAAATAAGGGCAGCATCATCCTGCTTTAAGCAAATCCAAGCTGGCAGGATGTGATTTATATAACAGATTAGGTCCTGATAATGCTCTTGTAACCCAATTGGCTATTTTAGATTATATCTAAGTGGGAGATCAATGACACCATTATGAGGCCAAATATATCAGGGGCAAGATCATGGCCAGATGAGGCTCTGGCAAGTACATTTTAAATTTTATTTTAAGTGTCTTTCTGAATCAAAAGGAAACAATGGCTCCCGTATCTTTGGGGTCTATCTAATCACACTTTCAAAGCACCACATTTCTGACTGCCAGGACTCTAAGCTTGTTGGGTCACTGCTGTGGTCTCTTTCCAAATTCTCACGAATTTTCAATCCTCACCACCAACCAGTTAGAGGAAGTGTCAGTGTTTGTGCAGCAGTCAGAAAAAAAAATCATCGAAATAAGGCCCAGCTGACTTCTAGATTCCAAGATGCTGTACCTGCCTTTTCCCTTTTAAAACCAGGGTCATGGTCATAATTACCACATTGGGAAATAAAGCAACCAATTTTCACAAGCAACAATCAGAAAAATTCAGTTTTTTTCTGATGTTTGATGAGATATACATGTTGCTCAGGTTACTGGGAGGACTCCCATTCTCTGCTTTGAATAACATCATGGATATTTTACCTCAACCTGGAAGGGCAGAAGGGGATTTGGTTTGATATCTCTTCTGAAAGACAGCATCTCCAAAATATGATACCAATCCATTGCTGCACTGGAATATCAGCCTGGAGTACATGTTCAAGGCTTTGAAGAGGGACTTAATCCCATGATTTTATGATTCAAAGGGTAATGGTACCATTGAGTAACATCTGAAAATTATAAGACACAACCTAAAGGATCGCCTTTCAGAACAACAGTATGTGAAAATCAATACTGCAATATTCTGTTGACAGTTAAGGTTAAGGGTTAATGATAGCTTGCCATTTCAGTCAAAATAAATTCAAAACTAATTCACTCTGATCTGATCTGATTTAATCAAGAAAAATGTTAACCTAATTTGTGAAATTACTGCAAAATATTTCAGATATTTTAGAAATTTCATTCAATACTTCATTTCATAGAGATTTTAAAATTATTTCACTATGGAGCATAAATAATTTAATCACATTTTAAGAGTCCAATTTACACATCACAATTATAGAAAACATCTACTGTAACCATGCCACCACAAGCCCTTAATGAAGTTAATCATAATAGAGAAGTGTTTCAAGCAAAATTAAATATTGATACATGAAAACAAGTCTCACCCATATATTAGCATTCTGACTCATACCACTTCGAGCAAAGAATACACCAAAGGATCAAATTATGCAGTTATTTTTAATTAGAATTTATTGGACTGTGATAAGATAATGCAATCAGATATTCTGCTTTGATGGGACAGATCTAACGCAAGATTGTTATCTTGGGCAATTATTTTATCTGGATTCACATTATTGGTTTTGTCTCCCATCAATTTCTACTTTACTGAGCATTCCCTGGAAAAAATACAATAATGATTGTATATTTATTGTTAATAAAAATTGTTATTTAATCAGTTTACCTGCTTCGCTGAGTCATTCACTGATAGCCAAGTTCCGCACACATGAGGACAGGGATCTTGGCTTCATGTCACACTATCTGTAACCCCCATGACTTGCCTGGGTTAGCAAAAAACCTCACTTACTGTGCTGTCTGGAGACAATACACATCTCTCTAACCTGTGCTTGGTGTTCCTTCCACCCACATTGTTAGCTACTTTAAGACTTGAATAGCAAGTTAGGTGTAAGGATTCGCATTCTAATCAGCAATCTGTAATATGTGCTATTGCAGACCAGAACACCTCATTCGCCTGACGAAGGCACAAACGCCAAAAGCTAGCAAGTTTACTATCAAATAAATCGGTTGGATTTAAAATTGGTGTTGTCAGACCTCTTACTGAGCTCACTGAGTCATTTGTCAAACCTAATTAAAAAGCAGAGAATGACAGCAGAAGATGACAAAAGCACTTCAGCATCAAAATGTGACATTAAAAACACATGAAGAAATGCTGGAAAAGTTCAAATGCAAATATCAAGACATGTTAGTCCTATTTACTGCAATTTTACAATTTTCATGCTCTCCAAAGTTTACATCTCCAGTGTAGTCCAAAGTCAAGCAGACCAAGAATGCTGACTACATGGCATTGTGAAAAGTGTCAACCAGCTTTTGATCTTCTAGCAAGATCATGACAGTCTAAGAGTTATTCATGACTAAGTCAGCCTTTTAAGCAACTCTTCCTATACATCATAGCCACTTGTAATTCGTTTTTGCATCTGGAGCTTCAAATGCAACACTGAACCAGGATCAGCAGAATGCAATTGATACTCTAACGTAGCTTCTCTGTATGCAAAATCTCACTTTTTTTTAAAATTAGTATACCTGGAGATATGTAAAAGACTTCCTTGAGAGCCAGTTCACACAATTAGGTTCTGTTGACCAAACAGATGCACTTTGACATTTTTTTGGGAGATCTTTTTTAGCATGCCTTTGTGCTGAAAGAGATTTCATTGGATATGTGCTTGCAGTAGAAATCTATAAAAGAAGTAACAGACAGTGTACCATTAAAAACTTTGACCTGTTAACTTTGATGAGAGATGTATTTAATGTTGTTCTGAACCAAAAGATTTAGATCATACAGTATTCTATGAAGTGTCTGTCTGTAACACCAAGTTTTGATGACCAGGAACAAACTGAGTTTCATCAACATTCAAAAGATGCCTTAAGCACTTTCTAAACTTAGTTATACTCTTACTTCCATGGAAACCAACTCTACTTCATTCCAGAATTAAACAGTCAGATCAAGTGCACAAATCAACTTTAGCATCCATGCAAACCAAAAGTACAAGTACAAATTTTATCCAAAGCGCATAACTGGACACACAGGACTAACAAGGCTATTTTGAATTTGATTACCTCAAAACATTGTGGGTGAGTCCAATTATATGTTTACATCCCATTCACTATAATTTTTTTCTCTCCTAGTTTCTTTCATAAATTTTATAACATATATATATAAAGCTCCTCCCTCTATGTAGATGTACAATATAAATGCATCCCAAGGTAAGCTGTATCTCTGAATCCAGAGACTTACATAACAAAATCTTTCTCCATTTACGAAGTAGCATTCCCCAAAAGAAGTAGGAACAGGCTGATGTGAGACCATCGAAGAGCTCCACCAACAACTAAAGGAATAATCACCTGGCCCAATAAGAAACTTATGCAATAACAACTTGTATTTAACATAGTAAAACATCTCAAGATACTACACAAGAACAAGAACAGGTAGCCAGATAACATCTTTGGACACTAAGGGGCAATTTAGCATGATCAATTTATCTAACCTGCAAAATCTGTGGGAGGAAACTAAAGCACCAGGAGAAAACCCATGCAGACATGGGCAGAAAGCATAAACTCTACACTGTCACCCAAGGCTGGAATCAAACCTAGGTGTCTGACATTGTGAGACAGCAGTGCTAACCACTGTGGCACCCTAGCATGGAGGGAAAAGGCATCATCAAAAAGATTGATTACATCAACGCACACACATCTCTGCCATTGTGGCATAAACCTCATTCGACATAATATTAGTGAGCATTTAGGAATGTATGGGCTAATCAAGGATTGGTTCCATTTAAAAAAGTTTTTTTTTTGAAGTGGCAAATTGGTTGAATACAAGTAATGAAGCATACTTAAAATATATAGGTTTTCAAAACGCATATGAATTTGTAAGTATATTAATATATACTAAATAATATATTAAAATAAAAGCAAAAAACTGATGCCGCAAATCTGAAAAGAAAAAGGAAAATGCTGGGTAAGTTCCGCAGATCCGGCAGCATCTGTAGAGAGAGAGTTAAAGATCAACTGTGACTCTTCGGAATCATTTCAAACGGCTCAGCATGAATTTATAAAAGGCAAATCATGTCTGAAATGCTTTTGGGATATATCAGAGTAAATTGATAAAGAACAAAGAACAAAACAGCATGGGAAACAGGCCCTTTGGCCCAACCAGCCCCCGCCGCCACCTCGATGTTCCCACCTCTACCCATGATCCCTGTCTATAGATCTGTGCATTGAAACCAAATTTGAGACAATTTAGGGAGAATTTATTCTGCCAATCAGCCTAAGAGCACATCTTTGGGATGTGGGAGGAAATCAGAGCACCCTGAGAAAATCCACGCAAGCACGGGGAGAATGCACAAACTCCCACAGACACAGGCCCAAATCCATGTATCTGCACAGCACAGTGATAGTCACTGAGCTGTTGTGTTACCCATCAAATGGTCCAGGTCAAGCATGTACTAATGATGTGAAGCACTAGGATACTCTCAAAATAAAATCCAAGAGCAGCCCTCTCATGACTCATTGCGTGTACGCCCCTTGTTAGACAACAAGACAGTTCAAGGTACCTGTATGATAAAACAAATACATCAATATCATTGACAAGTTACACACTTCCCAGGGAACTTCCAAGGCTCACAATGCCTATTTTAAATCAGTTTTCTATATCCCTCCATTTCATTCTGTTCATGTGCCCATCTAAGTACCTCTTAAATAACTCCAGAGTGCCTGCCTCTACCACTTTACTTGGCAGCGCATTCCATACCCCCACCACTCTCTGTGTGAAAAAACTCCCTCTAGCATCCAAATTATACCTTACCCCCCTCACCGTAAGCCCGTGACCCCTCGTGCTATTCGAGTCCATCCTAGGAAAAAAGTTTAACCCTGTTTACTCTATCTATACCCCTTATAATCTTGTACACCTCTATTAGATCTCCTCTAAGTCTACATCTTTCTAAGGAAAACAGCCCCAATTTGCCTAACCTCTCCTCGTAACTCAGACCTTCCATACCAGGCAGCATCCTGGTAAACCTCCTCTCCACTCTCTCCAGACTCTCCACGTCCTTCCGGTAGTACGGCGACCAGAACTGGACGCAGTATTCCAAATGAGGTCTAACCAACATTCTATACAACTGCTACATTAAAGGCCAGCTCTTGTACTCTATACCCCTTTCTATAAAGGCTAGCATACTATATGCTTTCTTCACAACCTTCTCCACTTGCTCTGCCACCTTCAGAGACTTGTTCACCTGCACCCCCAGGTCCCTCTGCGTTTCTATACTCTTAATAGGTCTACCCTTTATCATATACCTCCCCCCTACATTCTTTCTCCCGAAATGCATCACCTCACATTTATCAGGATTAAATTCCATCTGCCATCTGTCTGCCCAAGCTACCAGCCTATCTATGTCCTGTTGTATCGCCTGACAATGCTCCTCACTATCCGCAAGTCCAGCCATCTTTGTATCGTCTGCAAACTTGCTGATCACTCCACTTACTCCCTCTTCCAAGTCATTTATATATATTACAAATAGGAGTCCCAGTACACCTGTGGCACATCACCAGTGACTGACCTCCAGCTAGAAAAACACCCTTCCACTATTACTCTGTCTCCTATTACCAAGCCAGTTCTTTATCCATCTAGTTACCTGTCCTTGTATCCCATGTGCCTTGACCTTCTCCACTAACCTCCCATGAGGGACTTCGTCAAACGCCTTACTGAACATAGAACATAGAACATTACAGCGCAGAATAGGCCCTTCGGCCTTCGATGTTGCACCGACCAACTAAGAAAAAGCAATGGCTCTCTAACCTAAACCATTCCCTTTTCATCCATAAACTTATCTACTAACCTCTTAAACGCCACCAAACTTGTCGCATCTACAACTGACGCAGGCAGGGCATTCCATACCCTTACCACCCTCTGGGTAAAGAACCTACCTCTGACATCCATCCTATAACTATCACCCCTTAATTTAAAGCTGTGTCCCCTCGTGCTAGCTGTCTCCATCCTAGGAAAAAGGCTATCACTGTCCACCCTATCTAAACCTCTAATCATCTTATATGTTTCAATAAGGTCTCCTCTTAGCCGCCTTCTTTTTAACGAAAACAACCTCAAATCCCTCAGCCTCTCCTCATAAGACCTGCCCTCCATACCAGGCAACATCCTGGTAAATCTCCTCTGTACCCTCTCCAATGCCTCCACATCTTTCTTATAATGTGGGGACCAGAACTGTACACAATACTCCAAGTGCGGCCGCACTAGAGTTTTGTACAGTTGCAACATGACGTCGTAGCTCCGAAATTCAATCCCCCTACCAATAAAAGCTAAGACTCCATATGCCTTCTTAACAACCTTATCAACTTGATTGCCAACTTTCAGGGATTTATGCACATATACACCAAGATCCCTCTATTCTTCAACACTACTAAGAGTCCTTAATATGAAATCCATATAGATGACATCAACGGCTCACCCTTCATCGACCGTTTTTGTCACCTCCTCAAAAAATTCTACCAGATTTGTAAGGCATGACCTCCCTTTAACAAAGCTATGCTGCATATCCCTAATCAGATCGCAACGCTCTAAGTGCCTATACATCCTATCTCCAAGAATCCCAACAGCTTTCCTACCACTGATGTCAAACTCACCAGCCTATAATTTCCAGGGTTATCCCTACTACCCTTTTTAAACAACGGTACAACATTAGCTATTCTTCAGTCCTCTGGGACCTCACCTGTGTCCAAAGAAGAGACAAAGGTTTGCGCCAAAGGCCCAGCAATTTCACCTCACGCCTCCCTAAGTAGCCTGGGATAAATGCCATCAGGCCCTGGAGATTTATCAGTTTTAATGCTACCTAGAAGCTTTATTACTTCCTCCCTCAGTATGGATATTTCCCTCAACTGGTCTACAGCTCCCTCAGAGACAGGACCGATCAACAAGCCCCTCTCCTTCGCGAATACCAACGCAAAGTATTCATTCAGGATCTCCCCCATTCCCTCGGGCTCTAAGCACAGTTCCCTCCTCTATCCCTAAGAGGTCTGATTTTTCCTCTACACCCTTTTATTCCTAACATAGGAGTTTAAAGCCTCTGGATTTTCCTTAATCCTATCCACTGAAACCATTTCATGCCCCCTTTTTGCTCTTCTAACTCCCCGTTTGAGCTCCCTCCTACTCTCTCTATATCCCTCCAACGCTCTCTCCGTTCCCACCTGCTTTGACCTAACATACGCCTCTCTTTTCTTCCTAACCAAATCCTCAATATCCTTAGTAATCCATGTCTCCCTAATGCTACCTTTCCCATCTTTCCTCTTAGCTGGCACATATCTTCCTTGCAACATTTTCAGTATTCCCTTGGAAGATTCCCACATGCCTCGCGTGGACTTACCCTCGAACAACTGTTCCCAATCAGTTTCCATAAGTTTCTGCCTAATGCGACCGTAGTTAGCCTTCCCCCAATTCAGCACTCTCCCCCTAGGGCAACAAGCATCTTTTTTCATCTGTATCCTAAAGTAGACAGAATTGTGGTCACTGTTAGCCACATGTTCCTCTACTACAACATCAACCACCTGCCCTGGCTCATTATTCAGAACTAAATCCAATATAGCTCCCTCTCTAGTCGGGCTAGCCACATACTGTTCCAACAATCCTTCCAGTTCACATTTTACAAATTCCTCTCGTCCGAACCCCCAGCTCTGGGTACGTTCCAATCCACTCTAGGGAGATGAAAATCTCCTACTTTAACGACTCTGTTCTTTCTGCACCTATCCAAAATGTCTTTACATATGCCTTCTTCAACAACCCGCGGGCTGTTGGGTGGCCTATTATACACCCCTGGCATAATAATTGCCCCCTTCCTATTCCTCAACTCCACCCATAGCGACTCACTCCTAACTCCTCTGAATTGTCCTCCCTCTGCACCACTGTGATGCTCTCCCTAACTAACAATGCCACCTCCCCACCTCTTCTGGACCCTCCTCTGTTACGCTTGAAACACTTATACCCAGGAATATTCAGCAGCCACTGCTCCCCTCCCTTTAACCACGTCTCCATCACAGCAACCTCATCCAAGTTCCTCGCAAACATTAAGGCCCTAAGTTCATCTGTTTTTCCTGTTATGCTCCTTGCATTGAAACAGACACGCTCCAGACCTCCAAGCCCACTTGGAACCTCCTTCTCCCTGGTGTATTTCCTCTCATCCAAGCTTACTCTACCTCCCATCTCGCTTCCTACTGAGCTATTGGTCTCATCCCCTCCCCCCCTCCATGTTAGTTAAACCCTGCTGAGACACTCCAGCTAACCTCCCAGCTAAGATATTCACACCCTTCCCATTTAAGTGTTCCCCGTCCCTTCTATACAGGTGCCTTCCTTTCACAAATACTTCCCAGTTATCCAGAAATATGAAACCCTCTGCCCTACACCAATCCTTCAGCCACGCATTCAGCTGTAGGATCTCATTTCCCCTGGCCCTGCTGTTACCTGGCCCTGGTAGCAGCCCTGAGATCGCCACCCTGGAGGCCCTGCTCTTCAGCCTATCCCCCAATTCCCTAAACTGCCATCATAAAGAACAAAGAACAAAACAGCACGGGAAACAGGCCCTTCGGTCCAACAAGCCCGCGCCGCCACCCCGATGTTCCCACCTCTACCCATGATCCCTGTCTATGTTTATAGATCTATGGATTAAAAACCAAATTTGAGACAATTTAGGGAGAATTTGTTTTGCCAATTAGCCTAAGAGCACACCTTTGGGATGTGGGAGGAAACCGGAGCTCCCAGAGAAAACCCACGCAAGCACGGGGAGAATGCGCAAACTCCCACAGACACAGGCCTAAATCCATGTATCTGCACAGCACAGCGATAGTCACTGAGTTGTCGTGTTGCCCATCAAATGGTCCAGGTCAAGCGTACACTAACGACGTGAAGCACTAGGATACTCTCGAAAAAAATCCAAGAGCACCCTCTCACGACCCATTGCGTGTATGCCCCTTGTTAGACAACAAGGTGGACTAAAGCACTTGTAGGATAAAAACAAGTACATCAATATCATCATCTATTTACACACTTCCCAGGGACTCCCAAGGCTCATGATCCCTATTTTAAATCAGTTTTCTATACCCCTCCATTCCCATTCTGTTCATGTGCCATCTAAGTATTTCTTAAATATCTCCAGAGTACCTGCCTCCACCACTTTACTTGGTAGCGCATTCCATACCCCCACCACCCTCTGTGTGAAAAAACTCCCTCTAGCATCCAAATTATACCTTACCCCCCTCACCCTAAGCCAGTGACCCCTCGTGCTATTTGAGTCCATCCTAGGAAAAAGCTTAACCCTGTTTACTCTATCTATACCCTCATAATCTTGTACACCTCTATTAGATCTCCTCTAAGTCTACGTCTTTCTAAGGAAAACAGCCCCAATTTGCCTAACCTCTCCTCGTAACTCAGACCTTCCATACCAGGCAGCATCCTGGTAAACCTCCTCTCCACTCTCTCCAGACTCTCCACGTCCTTCCGGTAGTAAGGCGACCAGAACTGGACGCAGTATTCCAAATGAGGTCTAACCAACATTTTATACAACTGCTACATTAAAGGCCAGCTCTTGTACTCTACATCCCTTTCTATAAAGGCTAGCATACTATATGCTTTCTTCACAACCTTCTCCACTTGCTCTGCCACCTTCAGAGACTTGTTCACCTGCACCCCCAGGTCCCTCTGCGTTTCGATACTCCTAATAGGTCTACCCTTCATCATATATCTCCCCCCTACATTCTTTCTCCCAAAATGCATCACCTCGCATTTATCAGGATTAAATTCCATCTGCCATCTATCTGCCCAAGCTACCAGCCTATCTATGTCCTGTTGTATCGCCTGACAATGCTCCTCACTATCCGCAAGTCAGCCATCTTTGTATCGTCTGCAAACTTGCTGATCACTCCACTTACTCCCTCTTCCAAGTCATTTATATATATTACAAATAGAAGGAGTCCCAGTACACCTGTGGCACACCACCAGTGACTGACCTCCAGCTAGAAAAACACCCTTCCACTATTACTCTCTGTCTCCTATTACCAAGCCAGTTCTTTATCCATCTAGTTACCTGTCCTTGTATCCCATGTGCCTTGACCTTCTCCACTAACCTCCCATGAGGGACTTTGTCAAACGTCATATATCCTCCCTACTCTTCCTTCCTACGTCCTTCTCTCCTATGTGAATAATCACATCCGCCTGGGTCCCCTCACCCTTCAAAATACCCTCTACCCTGTCAGATACATCTTGCACCCCTGCTCCAGAAAGGCAAACTGCCATCCTGGAGTTCTGCCTTTGATCACAGAACTACCTATCTAGATTGGAAATTGTGTTAATTACCTGGATTTTCAAAAGGTATATTTATTTATTTATATCTTATTAAAATGTAAATAATATTTAATGTTGTAAGTGAGGTTTGTTACTAAAAACTAAGGCACATGTATTAAATGCTATACAGCAACATAAGTAGTTGATTAAATGCCAAATTATAGTTTTGGACTAGAAGGAAATTACGCAGCATGGAAAGGAGACTTCAACACATTGTGTCTGCACCGGCCATCAAGCACCTATATATTCTAATTCCATTGTCCAGCACTTGGCCCGTAGCCTTGTATGCCATGGTATTTCAAGTGCTCGTGTAAATACTTAAATGTTGCAAGAGTCCCCCACTTCTATCACCTTCGAGCTGACACTCTGAAATCTGGAACTTTGGTTAAACTTGTGGCACTTCCCCACAGAATCTAATGTTAAAATTGTGCAGAAAGTTGATAATGCTGTAAAAAAAATATTGGGAATCCTAACATATGCGGGTAAAAACAAGACCCAGTGCAACAGCTATACACATACTGGGTTTCGCCACAGCATTGTGTCCAATCCTGGGTGCCTTACTTTAGAAAGGATGTTAAGACCATGAAGGCGTTAAGTTATTCAGTGAGATCTCTGGAGTCAATCTGACTCCAAAATGGATGAGCCACCGAGAGTCGGGACGTACACAAACTTGAACATGAGCGCAAAGTACTTTTCTTCACAGCAACACGGCAATCATAACGTAACTGTACCCTTTAATTAACCGAATGCGCTGTCATAACAAAATATTTTCAAAAAAAAAGGAATATAAGGAATAGATTGAAATCCACATGCTGGTTAGGTGTATTGACCCCGTAACAGGTACCGAAGTGTGGCAACTCGGGGAATTTCATGCAACTTCATTGCAGCGTTTATGTAAGCCTTATTTGTGACTAATAAATAAACGTTAAATAATTCAGATTGTTAAGCTTTCAGTGATAAG